>CM053596.1:36559213-36586234 GCA_028646575.1 Pseudocheirus occidentalis | reverse complement strand
ATCCTGTGTTCTAAGGGCCCTCCCAGCTCTGACATTCTGTGTCCTAAGACCCCTCTCAGCTCTGATATTCTGTGTTCTAAGGGTCCTCCTAGCTCAGACATTCTGTGTTCTAAGGGCCCTTCCAGCTCTGACATTCTTTGTCCTAAGACCCCTCTCAGCTCTGACATTCTGTGTTCTAAGGGCCCTCCCAGCTCAGACATTCTGCATCCTAAGACCCCTCTCAGCTCAGACATTCTGTGTTCTAAGGGCCCTTCCAGCTCTGACATTCTTTGTCCTAAGACCCCTCTCAGCTCTGACATTCTTTGTTCTAAGGGCCCTCCCAGCTCAGACATTCTTCGTCCTAAGACCCCTCTCAGCTCTGACATTCTGTGTTCTAAGGACCCTTCCAGCTCTGACATTCTTTGTCCTAAGACCCCTCCCAGCTCTGACATCCTGTGTCCTAAGACCTCTCTCAGCTCTGACATTCTCAGTTCTAAGGATCCTCCTACCTCTGACACTGTGTTCTAAGGGTCCTCCCAGCTCAGACATTCTATGATCTAAGGTTCTTTCAGCTCTGGCCTCCCATGATGCTATACATTATATAATAATAATGGAGAAGAGGACCAGACCACAAAAAACAAGCAGGAGGGAAACGAGGAAGGTACAAAGCAGAGCCAGGACCACAAGTCTCCCCTGGTCAAGGAGAGAAGGCTGAAGTCAAATAAAGTTGGACATGGCAAAGGTCACAAGAAGTGAATGCGTTAAGGTCAGGAGCAAATCTCCCTCAGCCATCGGAAGCCCTTCCCTTTCTTAGAGCCCACCTGGCGGGTTGGAAGAGCTCAGCCCCCCTCGCCCCTACGCCCACGCACCCTTCCACAGACATTCCAGCAAGATTGAATTCATTCTCTACTCCACACAAAGGTTCTCCTGGCTTTATGCTGTGCCATAGAAGGTATTTGTGGAGGTGATGGGAGATGGCTGGTGAGTAGCCATAGGCTTGTTGGAGGGGTTGGTGCTGAACTACTCCCCTCCTGATGATTCTCTCCCAGAGTTCTGCCATTAACTTTCTACATAATTCTGGGAAGAGTTATTGTTGTCCTCAATCCCCACAGGCTGGTTGGGGGCCCTTGCAGCTCTGACTGCTCCCATGGAGAGAAGGACGCATGCAGGGAATGCCCATTATATCCCACTGCTTCCCCAAGGAAGACCTTGGTTGGGTAAAGAGAAAAGAAGAAGCCCCCTAGGAAAATATGGAGAAGTCTGAAGACTAAAAGGTACTGGGCAGAAGGGGAAGAATCGGGAAAGAGGAGCACAGTACAGTGGGATGAGGCTATCTCATGGAACTCAGTTGTGGACCTTCCTGGGTTCAAATCCCAGCTTTGATATTTATGTTGTCTAGCTGGATGACCTTGGACAAGTCACTTAATATTCTGAGCCTCAGTTTCCTCAGGGACAGTGATACTTGCATTTCCCATCCCACAGGCGTACACTGGGGAAAAACAGCTGCAAATCTCCAAAGCAGCACTATAGAATTAGGAACTATTCATAATAAGAGATCCCATGGGGCTGCAGAAACTACCTGAAAGGAGCAGCTACAAATCGGCTGGTCATCTACCAAGTGGCAGCAGGGACCTCAAGAGCTTGTGAAAGGAAAGCAGGTCTGGCTAGAGGAAAGGGAAATGTGTAGAGGGGCCTAGTTGGCTGCCAAAGGCCGGGGGACAGATGTAGGGTTGGGTTGAGATAGGACAAGGTAAGGAACTGAAACACTGGTCTCTGACTGAATTACACATTTGCTGCTGGTGGTCTCACTTTACACCACTCAGAGCCTTATCTGAATGAGTCGAGGGACCCCAGACACACCAGAGGAGATGTGTTTGAGCCTCCAGCTTCCATCTTCTTCCTTCTCCTAGGCCAAGCTCATTTCTCTTATCAGAAGAAAGTTCTAAGGGAAAATCTGAATAATTTGCAAAAAGGGTAGGGAGATGGAAGAAAGTGATTTTGGGGGTGAAACAGAGGGGTCAAGAGGTTTCCAAAAACTCTTTCCATCACATTATGGTCTTGTGGAATTGATCACCTCAGGAAAAATCGGGAGACAGAGAGCAGATGAGATTGTCTGGCATGGCCCAGGGGAAGAGGAAAATTTTCCAAAGGAAGACAATCTAGGGGTTCTCTTGACTTGTTTACCCTGAACTCACAGGGCAGATCTGCCTGGGAAAGACCCCTGTGGATCAGAGGAGAGAGAGCTGAGAGTTCCTTGGAAAAGAGAATGTCTGAGCTAGGGCAGAAAGGGTTAGGTGGACTTGTAGAACACAGACTGTCAGAGTTGGGAGGGAGCTCAGTCTAACTTCCTTAATGAAAACATGAGACAGAACTTCATTCAGAGGGTGGTAGACTTAGATTTCTTACTTCTTAAACTTGTTCTCATCCCATCAAATTAGGGAACAGAGGGTGTGGTGCAGGTGGAGGGGGCTGGAGGAAATCTCTGTCCTGGGTGGGGTCAGTGGGCAGATTTGGAGGGTATTCGGGCTAGGACCCAAGAACTCACTGAGCCCTCTGGCATAGCAGTCTGGGCCTCAGCGTCAGGAGCAGAATGGGGTTTTGTCTTCAGCAAGAGCTGGTTGGTTGCTGCTCAACAGCCTGGGGACAGCTGGTCTGGGCTGGCACAGTGGTGCCTTGTTCCCTCGAACACTAAACCTGCTTGAGCTAGAGCCCAAGATGAGCCTGTGGCTGATTCCCTAGAAGGCTCCTGCTCCAATCACTTCCTCCCCCAACTGGGGAGCCTGCAGGGCCTGTCAATTCCACCCAACTGGGGGTTAGGGAGGTTTCCATTCTATTGAAATGATGCCCTGTAGATGGGGATATAAAGGCTGGAAGTTTCCTGGGGGATGGGGGTTTTTCAGGGGTAGAACAGGAAGGGGAGGACAAAAAGGAAGGAATTTTGGAAATATTTAGGGTAGGGTTGTGTGCATTGGTTGTAGGACATGAAAATGGGCAAATCATACTTACTAGCTGTATGACCCTGGGCAAGTCACTTTACCCTATTTACCTCAGTTTCCTCTTTTGTTAAATGAGCTGGAGAAGGAAATGGCATACCACTCCAATATCTTTGCCAAGAAAACCCCAAATGAGGTCATGAAGAGTCAAATACAACTAAAAAGCTCTGACCAGCCCTGTTCCTATTTCCTAACCCCCAAATTCACCCAATGGAAAACATACATACACACTCATGTTTCCTGCAGCCTGGAACCTTAAGGGTAGGGAGAGCTGAACTCAGATACTTTAAACACAGCCAATAGCTCCTGAAGGTCATCGAGGACTTAGTTTTTCTTGAAACTGTCTTCTTCGATTAGGGATTGAAGAGGGGGAAACCCTATCCTAGAGAGATTCTAAGACTGGAATAAGATCAAAATCTTTTCTTCTAGTCAGGGGCTGAATTTAGGTTCAAAGCTATTAAAATGAAAAGGATCATGAGATCACAGGATTTGGAGCTAAAAGAGGATCTTAGCAATCATCTGGTTCAGATCTTCTCACTTTACAGTCTGGCACCAGAAGACCAATGACTTGTCCAAGGTCATAAAGCAAGTTAGTTAAAGGCAGAGCTGGGATTTGAATGGAGGTCTCAGACTTTGGACCCTCTACTGTCTCCAGTTTTACTGAGGAGGAAAAGGAAGCTAAGAGAAAGGAAAGATAAGTTGCCCAGGGTCGACCAGCTAGACCACATGTGGCTTTGAGGCCCTGAGCCAGGCACTGGCAGAGCCAGGATTCTGAGGTTGGACCTCAATCCCAGCAGAGCCAGGTCTCCAGTGCTCCTACTATACCACACAGCCTCATCATGAAGTCTAATTCAGTTATCAGGAAAGAAAACAGAGGAGACTGAAGTTACAAAATTGGGGAGTGAGGGTGGGACAGCAGGGGGAAGAGCATTTGCAGAAACAGAACAGAATCCAGTCCCGCTGTTGCTATGAGTCTGGATTTCTGAGCGGGCCAGCTGCTAATTGACAGAGACTGTCTCTTGGTGCTGCCCCCATCCTGAACCTGGCACAGAGACAGTGCCAACCTTACTGCAGCACCTCCTAGGGCTGACCAAACTCAGAGCCTAGATTGCCTTGATTACCTTCAGGCTGCCGAAATCCCTCACTACCCTCCCCCCAATCTAAGATCTCTGCGCCCCCCACCCCAAGATTTCTGGGCCATCAGGGTCATACCACCATTTGGAGCCAATGTTCCTGGAAGCCATTTGCCCTTCTCATCCCCAGGGCCCATGGAAACAGCCTCTGGCCAGGACCTCCTCAGCAAACCTTCCTATTCCCTGGGAACTTTCTTTGGCTTTAGCTTGTTTTTCTAGAAGCCTCAGTAGCCAAGGCCTGAATAAGGGATAGGGGAGAAGAGGAGAAAGTTAGCTAAGAGAATGGGACAGAGCCAGGGCAAGAGATTTGAGCCTGAAGGGAGGTTAGCCTTTATTTACTATCCCAAGAGAGAGGGGTCTTTGGTGTTTTCCCCAGCTAAAAAGCAAGGAGTAGGGATTGGGAATAGGAGTGAGGAATGAAATCCTAGAGAAGGTTTAGACTGGAGAATGGGGCCATTTCACTCCAGGGCCCAGGAGGAAGGTTTCTATGTTTTAGGACGACAGGGACAGATGTTCCTGGAGGGGGGGGGGCGACGACGACGACACAGAATAGACACAGAACTGCAAATTCTGAAGGCAGGGTTTGGGGAGGTGGATATGAGAAGGAAATTGAGGACCTTGAGTAAGTCTGGGCCTCAGTTTCTCTAGGTGTAAAACAGAAGGCCTGGGCTAGATGATCCTAAGGTCACTTCAAGTTCTGAATCCTGTGATCTCAAGAAAGCCTGGGGGATGGGGGGGTGCCCGGAAGGCACCTGACCCCGGTGCGTGAGTTTAGGGGGAAAGGGGTAGTGGGGCTCAAGGGACACACTCACTGCTTAAACATCTTCTCCATGTCCTTGATCTGCTTCCTGGAGAACTCCTTGAACTCGGTGTAGGGGTTAAAGACCCTCCGGCTGGGGGACATGGGCTCGCCGATGCCCTGGTTGAGGTCCGCGCGCCGCTGTAGCTTGGCGCTAAGCTCGCAGTCCGCGCTGGCCAGCGGATCCCCGGGCTCGTCGGGCGCCCCGGGCCCTGCCCCGGCCGCGGCCCCATTGAGCCCGGGCTGCGGCAGCTGCTCCTGTCCCTGCTCGTGATCAGAGCCCTCGCCGCCGTCCTCAATTTGAAGCCGCCGGTTCAGCTTGGTGGCCAGCTCGTCGGTGGCCATTGTGGCCGGGGGTCTGGCCGCGCCGCTACGCTGCTGGGCTGGGTGCTGCTGGGCTGGGCACTGCTGGGCTGCGCTGCGGCTGCTGCGCTGGGCACGGCTGCGCGGGCGGTGCCTGCGCGGCGCGGAGCTGCTCTCTCTGCTGCGCTACTGGACTGGCCGCCCAGCTCCTGCCACTGGCTCGCTCTCTCTCCCGCTTGTTCACTCCGGCTCCCGCTCGGCTCCCTAGCCTCTTCCTCTTCCTGACACTCCCCGGCGCCAAGCACCGCCTCTTAAGGTGGGACTTGGGGCTGCGCAGCAAGTCGGCGCCCCCCGCCCCATTCCTCCCTCTACCCCGCCCCACAGAGGTGGCTGATCCATGGGATGCAAGGAGGGATGCTTTATTTATTTAAATAGCTATCATTTATTTATTCCGTGTCCTGGCTGAGGTTTCAAGGGCGCTGACCTCCCTGCCGGGGCTTTGGGAAGGTGTTTTGGCAGCAAGGTTTTGGGTTCCAAACCTCCCTTCCCCAAATCCCTCCCACCCCCGAAGCAAATTGGAGACACTTTGCAATCTGAGTCTGCTAAACTGGACAGGTGGGACTTGGGGAAGTGAGGGCAATGGAGGAGAGGGATAGGATTCCCCCTTCGCAGCCCCCCCTCCCCCAATCCTCCCGAGCAGCTTCCCAGGAGATGATAAAGGGAAGGAGTAAAGGATCAAGGGCTTGGACCTGAATTATCTTCCCATTACTCCCTCCTTCCTTCCCCGGGATCCCCTGCAGTGAAGTCATCATCCTATGTTTGTGACATCAGTCCGTTGCCATGGAGACGACTTGATGTCAACTGGTCAGGCGATTCTCACTGCAGGATCCTGGAAGGGCGGGGAGGGGGGACAGGAGGCGGGAGAGGTAGAGGATGAGATGGACCCAGAGAGGCAGGAACCCAGGCTTAGATATAGCGGGAGCTTCTAGCATTTCCCAAGAGAGTCAAGATGGAAGAACAGCTGGGAGGGGTGGGCTGGATGGACTGGAGGCAGAAATTGTCATCCTTTCCAAAATGAAACATTAACAGTATGGGGGTGAAAGGTGGTGGGAATGGAGAAGCAACCAGTTCTATCCCAAGGCCCGCAGCCAACAGATGGATGGCTTAGGAGACTTACTTGCTTGCTGGGCGGGTGTGGGGAGTAGGAGGGGGGCAGTAGAGATAGGGTGAGGGGGGTGGCCGAGGGTTTAGTGAGGGAACTCCTGTTCTCTCAGCCCCGGCTCCATCCCCACCCTCGTTTAGGTAAAGAGGTGTTGTACGAGAGAACACCAACCAGAACTTGTAAGGTACCTCAGCGGCCATCTAGTGCAATGAAAGCCTGAACAAGAACCCTTACAACACCCCCTGACCTAGAATCTGGCCTTTGCCTGAAGACCTCAGTGAGGAGGAATCCATTAACTCCCAAGATAGCCCATTTGTTACATAGAGCTTAAATCTGCAGCACTCTAGCTTCCACGCAGTACTCCCAGCATTGCCTTCTGGGACCCAGAAGAACAAATCTTCAAATCCTTGAAGACAGATGCTGGGTTACTTCCTTTTTATTTTGCTTGTTATATGCTTCGTGGAGAACAGGGTGAAGAATGTTCTGGTGGGGCAGATGGTGTTATAACAACTGATGCAGGCACACACCCATTATTTTGTCTCCAAAGCATCCTGTTATTTGCCAAATTGAATCCAGGCTTCTAAAATTCATGACCCTAAAAATGAAAGTGATTTTCCCCATATTGTTAGGGACAGTTGTTGCTGGAACTGGGATTCAATTCCCTAACCATGTGATTCTTCAGTTAGCTTCCTCAGAAAGGAGCAAGCCTTGGAAAGCTCCTAGCTACAGTGGAAAGAATACTTTCTGTTCTAGCCAGAGGACCTGGATTCAAATTACACCTCTAATACTGCTGTCTGTGTGACCTTAGACAATTCGATTAACCTCTCTATCCTTCAGTTTCCTATTCTGTAAAATGAGAGGAATTGGACCTTGTGTCCTCTCAGGTCCATTCTACCTCTGTATCTATGATTCTAGCCCTAACATGTAGAAATTCTCTGGTCATTCAGGCTGCTCTCCCACCCAACTGCCTTTGGTTATCCATTGGCTAGCATGGTAATAGCTTATGGATATGGTTCCACAGTCTTCTCTTGATTGTTCTGGTTTTCTTCCTCCTTGGCTGTGCCTTACTTAAGACCCTGGCTTGGACATTCAAGGGTGGGGGTGGGAGGGTGGCACTCTTGCCTGCGCTATTTCACAGTACCTTATTTCAACATTTGTTAAGCACCAGATAGCTATCAATGGGCAAAATACTGTCCTAGACGCCAAGGATATAAAAACCCAACATGTTCTGCCCCAAGGAGCTAGAACCCTTCCAAGTCAATTCTCCTCTTTCAAGCTTCTCTTACCTGCCCTCCCATCTCCCACTAACCCTCTCCCCCTCCCCCAAGGACCCTGATTGCCCAAACCTTGTCCAATGGGAGGTTGGAAAAGGAAAGAGCAATTTTCCCCGAATCTTTTTTCTCTCCTACCTACAAGAATTTTCTCTTAACTCTACCAGACTAGAAAAAAGCCAAAACCAGAAAAAAGAACAAAAAGCTTAAAAAATTCTGGCATGATGGACATATACTGAACACATGATATGTATATGAGACATACAAGAGCTTTCCTGTTTAAGGTCCAAGCATGAAGATGATTTCAACCGCATGTTTTATGTATTGTCTGGGAAGTCATTCTTATCAAATAATGTGGCAACAGACAATTACAGTGGCTTGTAGGAATACAGACAACAGATCTGTAGCCTGAAAAGGACCTTAGAGGTCATTGAATATAGTTTCTTTATTTTACAGATGAGGAAACTGAGGCCCAGAAGTTTAATATAGGTAGTACAGCAGCTAGGTGGTACAGTGGATAGAGTACTGGGTCTGAAGTCAGGAAGTCTCATCTCCCTGAGTTCAAATCTGGCTTCAAACACTTACTAGCTGTGTGACCCTCGGCAAGTCACTTAATCCTGCTTGCCTCAGTTTCCTCTTCTGTAAAATAAGCTGGAGAAGGAAATGGTAAAGCACTCCAGTATCTTTGCCAAGAAAATCCCAAATGGGGTTACAGAGAGTCAGACAGGATTGAACAACAATAAAAATGCACCAAGTACCGTGTTTGGACTTTATATATATAATGCACTTTATAAATATTGTCTTATTAGAGGAGAATGGAGAGATTCTTGGGGGTTATGAGCAGACAGCAGTAGCATCTCACAAACAGTTATTACAAAAAAGAGATAAAGTGAAGATGTCATTAAAGAAAAATAAGTTTGTAAAAAAAGCTGGATGGGCTAATAACCCAGCAAGAGCCCATGTGTTCCTATGGCATCTTTCCAATCTCGGGAAACCCTTCAGCACCTGTAGCAAACTTGACATGTTCACTTTTCACTTACAAAAGTTCTTTTTATTTAAGGAATCTTTAAAAATACTGACTAAACCTTTTATTTGCATTTAGGCAGGCCCATCGAGCCAGTTTGCACACAGGCTGGCCCATCTGCAGATGGACACATTTCTCCTTCCAAGCTTTAATGAATGCAAAGTAAATGCCTGAGGAAGAGAGCCCAGTATCACATAATAGAATGAGGGCAAGGGTCATACAAGAAGGTCATTGGAGGGAATACCAGAGTTCATGGGTACTCTTGAGTATTTGAACTCACTATTTGCAAAATCAATAAAAGTATTTTTTTTTTTTTGTGAAAAGTGTAGGGTCTAGCTCTTGGACAGTTTGGTTAGGTTCATTTAGAAATGAATCCAAACGTATGAAAAGCCATCATTAAACCTTACTATGTGCACAGTTTTAAGTGCAGGGGTAAAAATATAGAAGAGAAATGGCAGTTCCTGCCCTTGAAAAGCTTATATTCTAATGTTGTTGAATTATTTCAAGTGCATCTGACTCTTCATGACCCCATTTGGGGTTTTCTTGGCAGAGACAATGGAATAGTTTGCTATTTTCTTCTCCAGTCCATTTTACAGATGAGGAAACTGAGACCAACAGTGTGAAGTGATTTGCCCAGTGTTACATGGCAAGTAAGAGTCTAAGGTCGGATTTGAACTTAGGAAGTGGAATCTTTCTGAGTTCAGACCTGGCACTCTGTGCACTATGGTGCCACCGAGGTGCCTTCTTTACTTTCTAATAGGGGAAGATACTACTTATAGGGGAGGGTTGGCCAGTGAGAGGCGTTTCAGTTTGATTGGTTAGTGGAGCCGTTGGAAAGTTGACTGGTGTGCCTTTCCCAGAAGCAGGGATAGTATTGATTTGATTACGGTTTTCAGAGAAACATGGAGGAAGGAGTATGTTCTCACCTGCAGAGTGGATGTCAAGAAAACAGTTGAGGTGGACCCCTGAAAGTATGGCATAGTAGTCTTGGGAATAGCTGGATACAGTTGGGCTATGTGAATTTGACTGGGACCCCTCCCGCCCGTTGGCAGGAGGTCCAAAACTGGGTGAATTAAGTACCCCAGAGCATGATTTTTGGATGGTCTAAAGGGCCAAGAAGAAAAAAATGACAAGACATGCAAAATGAACCTTCCTAGTTAGTATTTATTCAAAACCCAGCTAGAAGTGCTGTGTTTTCCACTCTTTGTTGATTAAACAGCTTTGAGAGACACAGTAGGGTAGGAAGATGGAGGCTTAAGAAAAAAAACCAAGAAACCCAAGCTACAAGCAACAAAACCCAACAGTTTTTGGAGGACTGGACTATCTTTCTGCTCTTAGCACCAGCCAGAAGTTTGGAATGGAGCTAATGAATGGGAATTATGGCTTCAATAATCCAGTGACCCTCCACTTATCTCAGCCAATTATCTGACTGACAATGAGCCTGTAGGCAATAAGATTTTCTTCAATGTGAAATGTTACAGGACTGCTTGAGATGGGAGCAGCATGCTGAATGAGATGAAGCTTAAGGATTCTGCAAAGGTCTGTAGTCAGTGTCTAGATTAGGGCAAGTCAAAGCTTTTTTAGTGCCCCTAAGCCCCAACTTTCAGTAAACGTTCCCATACCCCCTATCAAACATGAAAGAAATTCTACAGTGTGCCATGCACACATGTAGGAGAAATAAAATAGAAATGTTTTTTTCATAAAGAAAACTTTATTCAGTACATACCAAAAATTTCAGTGTCATCCAGTTGCTAAATATTTGTCAGAATTACTGAGACCTTTGATTTTGTTTCTTGTCAGCCTACACTTTTATTCTTAGTATAGTTTTTGAAAGAGATGCCCAGAGATCACATCCGGCCTGCAGATTGTCTCTTGCTCTGAATTTGATCGAGAGCAGAATTAAGAATCTGGATTCACAGGGATTAGTTTTTGTAACTGGAATTAAAACCTTGAGCGCTGTTAGTTTGAATGAGATAATTCTTCTCAAAGGACACGTTGAAATTCTATAACTTCATTGATCAAAATTCAGTTCAGAATTTCTGGATATTTTTTGACACCAGTTAGCTTGTCTTTCACTGAGCTGTTATTACTCATTTTTTTTCTAGTTCAAAATGACAGTGTTTAGTATAAAAGTGTTATTTTGGGGTCTTGGTAAGATACTGTTTCAGATTTTTCAGATGGATTATAATGCTTCCTCCCCTTTCCATCACATCCCAGTCTTCTCACTATTCTCTCTTCACTTCACAATTTCACTAACGTGACTATTGCCAGTGTACTTTAATAGAATAATATAGGTATTTACCAACTAATATAGGTATTTATCAACAAGATTCTCCCATCCTCTAGGGTAAGCCACTAAAAATCTCAGTCAATTTCCTCATCTGAAAAATGGCATCATGAGTCCTGCAAAAACTTCACATGGCAGGGGGTCCTTCTGAGGAGGTAAGGAGGCAATTTAGGCATATCTCTGAAAAGCTTTTAAAGCCTGTGGACCAGCTGTTATTGAACACCGAGAGGGTAGGACTATAGACATATGTGTGTGTGTATGTGTGTGTGTGTATACACACACACATACATAAACACATATATACACATATGTATGTATTTTCTGTGTGTTTATTTCAATTCAGCCAGCATTTATTAGGCATCTACTATATGTCAGGCTCTGTACTGGGTGCTAGCTATATAAATGAATCCCCCATGGAGCTTCTCTTCTCAAATAGGGAAACAACATGTGCACGGATAATGAAATACTATATATCTATATATGCCTGTCTGTCTGTCTATCTATCTATCTATCTATCTATTTATCTACTATCTGTCTATCTATCTATCTATCTGTCTATCTATCTACTATATTCTACTATCTACTGTCTGTCTATCTATCTACTATCTGTCTGTCTGTCTATCTATCTGCTATCTGTCAGTCTATCTACCATCCATCCATCCATCCATCCATCCATATCTCTCTCTCTCTCTCTCTCTCTCTCTCTCTCTCTCTCTCTCTCTCACACACACACACACACACACACACACACACACATCTATCTGTCTATCTGAAAAACAAAGTAATTTCAACCAGGAATGGAGGGAGGGGATGGAAAGAATATTCCTCTATTATGACCTGGGTTATTGTGATATTCATTTCTTCTCTTTCTCCCTTTATTTTCTCTCCTTTTCTTTTCCCCTTTCCCTCCCCTCCCTCCCCCCTCTCTATCTCTGTCTGTCTGTCTTTGTCTCTGTCTCTCTGTCCCTCTCTCTCCCCCCACCCCCATATAACTCTTATTCTCTTTCCTTCTCTTCCCAAGTAATTTTTGGGAAGTCATCTCACCTGTCTCAGCCTCAGTTTCCACATCTATAAAATGCCAAATATCCAGTCAGTTGATGGTCTAGGGTTGCTTCTAGTTCCAACATTCCGCGATCAAGTACACAGGGCATGCAGAGCGCTGTATGTGTTAAGTGTTGGGATCACTGAACTGAAAAGTGACAGCCTCTATTCTCAGGGAGTTTACAGTCTTGGGGAGGATAAACGCTCACCCCAAAAGCTGTGATTCAGAGTTAGAACATGAGAAGTGCCCAGCAGGGGCTCAACAGGGAAGGACTTTTTTCTAATTCAGATCAGAGAAGACTTCTTGGAGGAGGTGACACCTGCATGATGCCTCTGAAAACATGCTCAGCACATAGGCAGCATACATGAGAGAATCCCAGGTCGAGAGCTAGAAGAGACCCCACAGGCCACTGAGTCTCACCCTTTCATTGTACAGATAGGAGAGGTGAGACCCAGTGAGATTAAAAAACAGACTGAAGGTGTCTGATGTGAGATTTGAATTCAGGGCTTCTGGCTTTAAATCTAGGCCTTCTTTTGTGACACTGCTCTGGGGGCCATTTATAGAGACTCAAGTGTTTGAACAGTAACTTTTAAAGCCCTTTTGCAGAAACATGTCCGTGGGGAAATGAGCCAGGCCATCCACAAAGTGCCAGATAGGACTCAGCCAAGGCGAGACAAAAGCTCCATTCAGGGCTCTGGAGAACTGGTGTTGGGAGAGCCAGATTTAGCTCAGAAGATTCTTTCCCTTTGCAGCAACTCCCTGAGGAGCTCATGTGAATGTCCCAGGCCCTCTGCCCCACCTGTTGGATGCAAGCCTCAGCAGTTGGAGGCCCTGTGGCTAGGATGTGGGAGACCTTGTGTGATCCACACTAGTGGCTGTGGGCTTAGGACCCCTGTGTCTACACCAGGTGTGGGGAACACATGTGGCCCTCTAGGTCCTCAAGCGCGGTCCTTTGACTGAGTCCAAACTTCACAGAACAAATCCTAGTCTACACTGTTCTTGTCCCACACTGACACAGGATATTGGTTATTCAACATTTTATTTGGACTTCAGCTTCTTAGGAGCATTGACAGACTTAATGAATGGTGGAGAACTGATGGTTAGATTTTCAATGTAAGCATTTTCACCTCAGAAATCAGGTTGCCTCCATTTCTTCATCTATAAAATGAGCTGGAGAAGGAAATGGAGAAGTGATCCAGTATCTTTGCCAAGAAAACCGCAAATGGGGTCATGGAGAGTCAGATACAGCTGAAATAATGGAACAGCCACCTCAGAAATCTGCAAATGCCACAAATCAGGACTTGATTTGATTATTTTGTCATTTTTCTAGAATTAAGAAAGTGGTAAAGAAACTGTTAAGAATGAGGATAACACTTTAAAGTAGGTCATGGGTATGTGTTGCCCCCCTAGAGAACTGGTTGTTAAATATTTATCAACATATCACTGCTGCAGTATCACAAATAAAAGAGAAAGGGAGGAATGATAAGAATAGCTCCTATTTCCAGTCTTTTACAGTTACAAAGCACTTTCAATTCAATTCCTTCAATTTAATTAAGTAGAGTATCACAATGAAAAGAGCCTTGAACTTGGAGTCGTCAGATCTGAGTTCAAATCTTAACTTTGCCGGTTAGTCTGTGTGATCTCAGGCAAGTCACAACCTCTCTGAGCCTCAGTTCCCTCATCTGTAAAATAAGAGGACTAGGGTAGATGGTCTCTAAGGTCCCATATAGCTCTGTGATCTCTGTGCTGCTAGGAAAAAATCAAACAATCCTTGTCAACATAAACCAATGCAAATAAATAGGAAGTCATTTTGGAGGGAGTGGTGGTTGTGGTAACATCCTAAACTAGAGGAATCAGAGTAGTGCTTGAACTTAGCCTTGAAGCGAACTAAAGGGATGGCAGTCAGGAGGGAGAATCTTCCAGAGCTCAGGGATCTGGAGGTGGGAAATGAAATATTGTGTCTAGAGAAAATCAAGTAAGCCAGTTTGTCTGGAACGAAGTGTGCATGGGGTGGGAGTGGGGGTGTAATGTACAATCAGCCTGGAAAACAAGTTACAGTTGGGTTGTAAAATAATAATAATCACTAGCACTTATATAGTGCTTTAAGATTTGTAACACACTACAAATATTATCTCAATTGATCTTCCAAACAACCCTGGGAGGTAGGTTATTATACCCTTTTTACAGATGAGGAAACTGAGACAGAAAGAAGTTAAGTGACTTGCCTCGGATCACACAGCTAGCAAGAATCTGAAGCCATATTTGGACTCAGGTTTTCCTGACTACAGGTCCAAGCTCTTTGTTCACTGGCTACTCTAAAGACCCCCTAAAGGGCTTGAGGTGCTAGACCATAACCTTCCTAATGCCGTGACCCTTTAATACAGTTCCTCATGTTGCAGTGACTCCCAGCCATAAAATTATTTTTGTTGCCACTTCATAACTGTAATTTTGCTACTGTTATGAATTGTAATGTAAATATCGGATATGCGGGGTGTATTTAAATTGAACATAACCTGCAGGTGGAGAACTGTTGCTATAGGTGATAGGGAATGGTTGGACACTGCCGTGAGGGATGTGGTCAGGTCTTCCACATGCATTATCTTCCTAGATCCTTAGAACAATAGATGGATGCTGGGGAAAGGATAGCATTTTCTTCATTTTACAAATAAGGAAACTGAGGCTTGGAGGTCAACAGCTTCACCTAAAGGCATGCACAGTAAGTGTCAGGGCCAAAATCTGAGCTCAGAGCCAACGGTGAACCTGTTATTCATTCTGTAAGCTGGTGCTGCCCAGAATAAGAGCAGAGCGTGAAGAGCAACTGACAGACACTGAGGGATCATGGGATGTCTAGGAAATATCACTTAGGAAATAGCTGTGTTAGGGAATCTCATCAAGTGCTCAATCAATCCATCAACATGCATTTATTAATTGCCTAATGTGTGCCAGGCACTATGGTAGGTCCTGGGGATACAAAGACAGAAGTAAAACATCCCTACCTTTGAGGAGGTTACAATCTAGCTGTGGGCATGCACACACACACACACACACACACACACACACACACACACAGACAAAACAGACACAAGGAAATTTGGGGGTGGCGGGAAGGGCAATATTAGTAAGAATGAGAATTAACCTCAGAATTCTGGGCCTTAAACCCTGGAAGCAGGTGATTTAGATTGTCTAAGCATTATGAAAGAAACTGCCTTCCAGGAAAAAAAAAGCCACAATCGTGCACACACACACATGCGCACACACACACACACACACACAGAAGGGAGTTTTCACAGAGAAAGGGGTGAGCCAAGCATCAGTTGTGAGAACCTTCTGGCAAGGGAGATAGGCAGACTTAGTCATCACTGACTTATGTTCCTTGTCCTCCCACATCTACTCGTCTCAAAGAGCTGTTTTGGGAGAGGGGGATGAAGTCACTCAAAGAACAATAGTGAGTGTATGAAACTTGGAAGAGCTCTCAGCACCTGACTTGTCCAACCCATACCTGAATCCTCCACATCATACCCAACAAGTGATTGGTTTAGCCTTTGCTTGAACACTCCCTTTGAGGGGGGTTCCCCTTTCCTGCAGAGCTATCAAACCCTCTCACCTTTGGACAGTTCTGATCTTTAGTAAGGTTTTTTTTCTGTCTTACCTATACTGTCCCTTCTTCAACTTCACCTGTTTCCTTAGCTCATGCTCTGGCGGTCAAGAGAGCCTAGGGTTGGATGTATAGACTCAGCTACCATAGACAGATAATCATTAAACCCATGGGAGCTGAGGAGGTCACCAAGAGAAACAGTTCTGAAAGAGAAGAGAAGAGAATCCAGGATGGAGCCTTGAGTGATGCTTAACAGTTATGGGGTCTGATACTGATGATGACCCAGGAAAGAAGAGAGAGAAGGTCTGATCAGAAAGAGAACCAGAAGAGAGTGGTGTCATAAAATCACCCTCCATATGACAGTCCTTCCAAATATTACATGTCCCTGTTACATCCCCTCTGAGTTGGAAAGAAGACTTGGGTGCTATGAAGGAAAAAAGCAAAAACAAGCTTTTAGGTAAGAATCCAGAGTGTGGATAAATTTCTTTTCTCATAGAAACAGGTATTGAGTTACTTATCCAGTGAAGTCTTGGCATAGAGGTCAGATGACTTCTTATTGGTAACATTGTTGGGAAGAATTCCTGCTCAAGTAGGGAATGGATTAGCTGGCTTCTTAGACCACTCTTCCAAAGGCAAGAAGATCTGAGTTCAAATCCCACCTGGGATGCTAGCTAGGTGCTAAAGTGGTAGAGCACTGGGCCAGGATTCAGAAAGACCGGAGCTCTAAGCTAGCCTCAGATACTTATTAGCAGTGTGACCCTGGGAAAGTCACTTAACCTCAGTTTTCCTCAACTGTTAAATGGGGACAATTACAGCACCTATATCTCATAGATATTTGCAGATCAGATATTTGCAAAGCACTTGACACAGAGCCCAGTGGTTAGTAGGTGTTATATAAATGTTTATTCCTTTCCCTAGCTTTATGAAGTGGAGCAAGTCACTTAAATTCTCAGGGCCTTGTTTCCTCATTTGTAAAATGCGGTTGTTGGACTAGATGAACTCAGAGGTCCCTTCCAGCTCTGGGTTTATGATCCGTTGGCCTCTAAGGATCCGAGCTATCTATCCATGGGTCCTTTCCTCCAGATTTGATGATTCTGTGATGTTATAATCCTAGGAAGCTCTCAAGCTGGGACTAGGAAGGCAGTGAAGGAGCTATTTGCTAATCAAATTTAGCACTTCACTTAGCAAACACTAGCTCACTAATTAATCACCATCAACACTAATTTCAGTCTTTGGAAAACCCTGGGTAAGGCAGGTTGATGAGGACTTAGTGAAGAGAAGAAGGGGCTCCCGAGGGTTAGAGATAGGTTTCAGGCTAGGATTCCACCCTTGGTGGATTCAGGAACCATCTCTCCTTTCCTGGAGCCCTGATGCCCAGTACAGCGTTAGCAGATTGGAAGGAGGAGAGAGAAATAAAGCAAATGGGGGAGGAGATCAAGAGCCACGTGAAGCAGGCATACACCTCCATGCAGGTCAGCAGAAGCAAATCTATCTACAGAAATGCTCTTAGTGGTTGTCTTGGATACCAAAAGAACTCTTTCTGAAAATGAAGCTTATCCCCTTTCAAATTAATTGCTTCAAGTTATGGCTTGGACTGGAAAAGCAGATCATGTTTTCAGCATTTGGTAAGAACTGGACAGAGGGCAATATCATGTTATACATGGAAGTGTCAAAGGGCAGTCACCTCTCTGCCTGGGGCACTGGAGGGGTGTTTATCAGACACCCAAAGGTGTTGAGATGAGGTGATAATAATGTCAATGAGGCTCAGTCCCTTGGTGGTGGGCTAACACCAGCAGGCTTGCAAAGAATCCAGTCGAGAATACTGGATTTAGAGCCAGCAGTCCTGGGTTCACATCCCTACTCTGTTATTCACTGCTGTGTGACCTTGAATAAATCACTTTATCTCAGTTTCCTCAACTATAAAATACCATGTGGATCATATGACTTTTAAGATTTTTTTCCACCTCTAAATCTATGATCTAAAAATCTTCCAGAAAGTTTAAATACTGTAGTGAATTATAGAATAAGAAGAGTTTAATTTTCTTAGCATTTTACTAACATTTTTTCATTTGATCCTCAAAACAACCCGTTGAGGGAGGTGCTACTATTATGCCATTTTTGAAGATGAAGAAATAGAGGTTCAGAGACATTAATTGACTTGCTCAGGGTCACACAGCCAAGATGATCTGAACTCAGTTTTACCTGACTCCAAGTCTGGGATGCTATTCATTATGTGAAGTAGATGGAGTGTTGTCTACCTGAGTCTCTCACCATCCACTATGGTCTAGCTTTTCCTCAGGCCCTACTCCTCAAGGTTAAGGGTAATTTTTCCTTAAAAGACATTGAAATTATCTTGACTGCTTGACTAAGCAAAGCCTCCAACCCACACACCAGCAGCATGATCAACATGGGCTAGCCCTGGCATATACTAAATTGAGGCTGTATCTCCAGTGAAGAATAGCTTTGCCAAGCACAGGCTACCCCTTCCCCTCTCTGAACTTAGTCTACCATGCCACTGAAACTGCCTGGCCTTGGAATCTCACTCCACCCCTGGCACTTCATGCACCGAAAGTACCCTGATCCCCTTAATTGACTGGTTCCTCCATTTTAAGAGGGACATTCAGGCCAGCTGTATCTTCATACCTTTCCAGACTGTGCTGCTGACTCTCTGGATTTTCTCTACCATGTCCCCACAGCTAGGACACTCCTTCCCTCTTCCCACCCTCCAACCTCTCCTCCAAGACATTGATCTTTTTATTGTTTCTTGAATATGGTTCTCCATGTCCCAATTCTTGACATTTTCCTTGACTATCACCCATGCCCAGAATGCTCATCTCTTCCTTCTGGCTGCATTCAGGTCCTTCTCCAAGAAGCCTTTCCTAACCCCTCTTAATGCTAACTCATTCCCTCTATTGACTATTCCCAGTTTATTTTGTCTGCAGCTTCTTCGCACATAGCTGTTGTCTCCCCCATTAGACTGTAATCTCCTTGAGGGTGTTTTTGACCTTTCTTGTATCCTGAATGCTTAGCATGGTGCCCAATGCATTTGTTGTTGTTCAGTCTTTCAGTCATGTCTGACTAGCTCTCTTTCGACTATAACAAACCGATACTGTCCATGAAGTTTTCTTTGGCAAGATTCTGGAGAGGTTTGCCATCCCCTTTCCAGTGAATTAAGGCAAACAGAAGTTAAGGACCGGGTCACACAGCTAATACGTATCTGAGGTCGGATTTGAACTCAGGTCTTCCTGAGCTTCCTCAATACGTAGTAGATGCTTAATAGTAATAGTGTCTGATACATAGTAAGTGCTCAATCAATGCTTACTGATGTGACTTGACTTGATTGGACATTACCTTCTGGGTTTAATAAGCATGTCATTTTCTCATCCACCTGGAATGTGGTTCTGTAGAAGACAGAATAGGAATGCAAAATGTTTTCCCTCTGTTCTCCTCATCCTACAGCTCATGAATGCTTGAGCATCCTGCGATCACACTTGTACACTGCAGAACACCCCCTTTCCCACCAGCTCATGGGAGCTTGTGAACTCTTAGGAAACTGCGAATTTGACACCTCCACCCTCCAGAGCCGCATGACTCCACCCAAAAGTTAACAAGAGCTTCAAGAAAACAACGGCATCAAGTGTCTGCTCCCCTCTTGCCAGGACTGGCCACGGTATCTGATAGGAATTAGGGCTACATTAACATAAAAGTATAGGGGCATATCTAAGTCCAGTGATATCAGAGTCACTGGATTGAAGAGCTGGAGGTGGGGGAAGAGTGATAAGATGTAAGAAGACTGAAGACATAGAAAGAGGCCACGTTATGAAGCTTTTCAAACACCAAAGAGTAGATTTTATATTTGATACTGGAGGCAAGGAGGCATTGTCACTAGGGGGAATAAGCCTCACAGTTTAGCATACCTAGACATTATAAAAATTTAGGCTAGGTGATGCAGTGAACAGAGCACCGGTCCCAGAGTCAGGAAGACCTGAGTTCAAATCTGGCCTTAGACACCTAACACTTACTAGCTGAGTGACCTTGAGCAAGTCACTTAACCCCAATTGCTCTCCAAAAACAAAAGCAAAAAAAAAAATTTAGAGGTAAAGGTTAGGCTTTGGTTGAAAAACATACCCAAACCATAATAATGACAATGAGAACAACAATAACAATGATTTAAAAATCACATTTATATATAGCATTTTATGCGAGCAGAGGATTTTACAGCTAGAGACCCTTTAGCCCAGCCTCTTTATTTTCTAATCAAGGAAACTGAGACCCCAAAACTCAAACCTAGGCCTCCAGACCCTGAATCCAGGGTTCTTTAAAAAGGGTGTTCTTTACAACAAAGTTGTGAGGTCAGTTGTGAAAGTGCAAGGTTATCCCCGTTTTGTATCTCAGGGAGGTAGGTAAGCAACTGGTTGTTCACAGCCACATATCTAGTAAAGGACAGATCAAGTCCTGGATACCAGATCTTTTGATTCACAAGAGTAGGTTCTACCCACCATTTGGATCCCCAAGGGTAGACTCTATCCCCCATTTGAATCTCCATTGAATATCCCCATTTGAATATCCACCATTTGGATCCCCAAGGGTAGACTGTATCCACTATTTGGATCCCCAAGGGTAGGCTTTATCACTTATTTGGATTCCCAAGGTAGGCTCTATCCCCCACATCATGTGATGGTGAACATCATGTGCCTCTCAGTTAACAGTGCTTGCTTAAAAGGGATCTTATGGGTGATATGTTCTGTTCATCCTCTAAAAATGACTGTTGAGCTTCAGAAATGATTAAATGCTCCCACATTCTGGCAATAGATATTTATGACCACTCCCCTGCTGAAGGCTGTGCACCAGAAGCTGAGAGATAAGAGGAATGGTTTTATTTTATTTTCTAATGATTACTAGGCAAGACCAGAAACTTCCCTGCAAATTTGATTTATGTGTCCAGGGAACCTCTCTGAGCCTGGCAACGCTTAGTGAAAGTCTCATATGAGGACATAACTTATGCCCTTGAATTCTTCTAGGAGCTTGCATGAAAGAACCCTCCCTGCAGGAAATGAAGTCTGGGCCCAGGAAAAAAGAGCCTGGCCCACCCCATCTCAGGGCAGGGACACTGCAATGTTGCTTGGGGAAACAGATGGGTTAGGAAACCTTCAAAACAAATCATGAGGCACATGAGGTCACACGCTGGCTCAAAATAACTCAGGACATGGCACAGATGGAAGTGAGCTGCACATCTTGATGGAAACAGGGCCAAACTGATAGGCTGAGCTGTTCCACAGTGCTGGGGACCCATTTCACATCTTCCTCAGGCTCACAGGTGCCTCTATTCTTTTTTTTAACTCATGTAGACTCTTTGAAGGAAAGCTGGGGGAGTCAGACCCAAAGGTGATAATTTTTTTTCTTTTAAAATAAAATTTTAGTAGTATGTTTTGTTAAAAAACAAATTACTTACATTACAAATTACTTACATGTAACTATCCTAATGTTCCTTTCCAGGAGAAAATAGGGTAACAAAACTAACCAGTGCACTGAAAAAGTATGCAGTATTCCACACCCAGAGTCCACCACCTCTGCAGAGAAATAGGGGAAGATGCCGTTTTGTACCTCTTCTTCAGAGCACAAAAACAAAGCAGAAATTGAAGACTGAGAGAGTGTGATGACCAAGCATGGTCTGAGACATGTCCTGCTTCTGTTTCAGCAGTAACAGGTCCTGGCCATGGTTTGTCAAGTGGCTCAAGTAAAATCTTTTTGCCAAATAAGGGCTCTTCGTGCACAAAGTCACCAATCTCCACTGCCCACCACCGGCCATCTCTATACTCTACTCACACAAAAATTACCACCCTGGGGAGAGCCCTCTTCACCTTCCATCTAGACTACTGCAGGGGACTTCTAACTGGACTCCCTGTCTCAAATCTCTCCCCACTCCAAACTGTCCTCTATACAGGGATGTCCAATGTGGCTCCCAGGCAGCTTATAGTTGCAACACTCTGGAGGGCAGCCTAAACCAGATCAAAATGTAATAAAGAGACATTTAATAAAATAAAAATTGTTGTTGTTCAGTTATTCAAGTCATGTACGACTCTTCATGACCTCATTGGAATGGTTTGCCATTTCTTTCTCCAGCTGATTTTACAGATGAGGAAACTGAGGCAAACATGATGAAGTGACTTGTTCAGGGTCACACAGTCAGTAAGTGTCTAAGACAGGATTTGACTTCAGGTCTTCCTGACTCCAGGTCTGGTTCTCTATAAATTTCGCCACCCAGCTACTCCAGGTGAATCTTCTAGGGAGAATTTATGGGAGGATATGGACAAGAATTCCCTCAGATGACAAGGCATTGATGGAGGCATAGATGGGATGAGTACCCACACAAACAATATGGAGATGCATATAACTATTCAGTTTCAGGTGGTAGCTCTAAGCCAGATACTCTAAGTTCTAGCTAAAATTTCATCTTCTCCAAGAAGTCTTTCCCAACCCCTCCCTTAATTCTAGTGCCTTTTCTCTGTTGAAAACCTCCAATTTATCCTGTATAGAGTCATTTTCGAATAGCTGTTCACATGTAGTCTCTCCCATTAGACTATGAGCTCCTTTAGGGCAGGGACTGTCTTTTGTCTTTCTGGGTTTATGGATTGGCTAACTGCTGTGAGCCCCCATATACACAATGAAGTTAGGAATCTAGAAAAGGGAACTTGACATGGTTGAGGTGGAGCAAGAAGTAGATCTGGAAGTAGTTCCGTTTAGGAGTTTTTATTCCTTTGTCTTCTCCCCTGCAAAATGCCCCCCTCTTCCCCCAAATTCATTTGGTGAAAGACCAGAAGAATCTTAGGAATGAGAATATCAGGGGGCCTTAGATCAAAATGGTCCTTGATGGGTTTTTTTTGAAGGATAGCCCTTAAAATACTGCTGAATGGGTGCAGTTTGGGCACGTAAGATGGTTTGCAAAGACTTTCCAATGTAAGTCAGAAAGAGTTTTAGAACAGTTACACTGATTTTGGCAAGTAACAAGTGGAAGTTAGAAAAAATAAACCTTATTCCTGCAGGTCCTGCTTAGATGACTGACTATTCTAAATTCCAAAAGAGCTTGGCCCTGGAGTTAAGGCTCTCCTTTTGGAAAGAAAAAGCTTATCCTATCCAAAGCACTGAGGACTGACAAACTCTCCTATACAGAAAAAAAAAAACCCAGCTAGGAATTTTTCCCTATTCTGATCCTGGGTGGTCTGTTAAGGTCTTTTTGTCTCTTTTCGCTTTCCTTCCTTCCTTCCTTCCTTCCTTCCTTCCTTCCTTCCTTCCTTCCTTCCTTCCTCTACTCTCTCTCTCTCCCCACACCTTATAAAAATATGTGTAGCCAAGCAAAACAAATCCCAATGTTAGCTTTGTCCAAAATTGTGTCTCATTCTATATATTTAGATTATCTCCTTTCTGCTAGGAGGTTTGCTAGGCATTTTTCATCTTCAGTACTCTGGAATCAAGTTTGATCATTGTGTTGGTTGGTCATGGTTTTTAAGTCTTTCAAAATTGTTCCTTTTTTTGTTCCTTTTTATAATATGTTATTGTAATACAAATTGCTATCCTGGTTCCACTCACTTTATTCTGCACAAATTTATACAAATACTCTTAGGGTTTCTCTGAAACCATCTCATCATTTCTTCTAGCACAATAGTATTCTGCTCATTCATATATCATAATTTTTGCACTTACTTCACAACTGATGGTCTTACCTTTAATGTCTAGTTTTTACTGTCTACACTACAAAAAGAGCTGCTATAAATATATTTGCACATATAGTTCCTTTTTCTCGTTCTTTTATCTCCTCGGTTTATAGGACTAGCAATGCACAGTTTAGTGACTTTTTGGTACATAGTTCCAAATTTCTTTGTTCTGATTCACAGTTCCACCAACAGTCAACATTGTGCCTTCTTTCTCTTAGCCCTTCCATTTGTCAATTTCCTTTTTTAATCAGTGTCCTCAATCTCATGGGTTTGAGGTTTCTCAGAGTTGCTTTAATTTGAATTTTTCTAATTATTAGCAATTTGGAACATTTCTTCATATGGTTATAGGTAGCTTGGATTTCCTCCTTTGAGAACTGCTTGTTAATGTCCTTTGATCATTTATTTGTGGTGGAATGGGTACTATTTTAATTTATTTCAATCAGTTCTTTATATATCTTAAAAATTAGGCCTCTATCTCAGAAAGATGATGCAAAGATTTTTCCTAGTTAACTGTTTCCCTTCTAATCTCAGCTATGTTGGAGTGTGTGTGTGTGTGTGTGCCAAACCTTTTACATTTTACATGATCAAAATTGTTTTTATCTTCTGTGATCATTTCTATCCCTTGTTTGGTCATAAACTCCTTATTCAAAGAACTGAAATGCAATTTCTACCTTGCTCCCCTAATTTGCTTATGATATGACTTTTGATAAGGACAGCTAAGTGGTGCAGTAGATAGACCTCTGAGCTTGTAGTTAGGAAACTCATCTTCATCAGTTTAAATCTGGCCTCAGATCCTGACTAGATGTGTGACTCTGGGAAAGCCATTTAACCCTGTTTACCTCAGTTAATGTTCTATTAAAGGAGCTGGAGAAGGAAATATCAAATCAACCAGAACCTCTGCCAAGAAAACCCAAAATGGCATCATGAAGAATCAGAGAAAACTGAAACAACAAATTATTTTTGATATTCAGCAAAAGTGTCCATTCAGAGCTTATATTGGCATATAGAATCCACTATTGGTCTGAAGCTAATTTCTACCAGATTTCTGGCAGTTTTCAGCATTTTTTTGTCAAAAATGAATCCTTACTCTAATACTTGGGGTCTTTGGGTTTATTGGATAATAAATATTTGGTTAGTTTGCTCGTATACATCATGTACTTAATTTGTTCTACTGGTTGACCTCTTTCTTATTTAATGCCAAATAATTTTGCTGATTGCTGCTTTGTAGTATAGTGTAAAAACTGGTACTGCTGGACCCTCTTCCTTCTTTGTTAGAGCTCTGTCTTTCTATAAGAATGGAAGCTTAAGTCTCTGGATTCTAACTTAGAGGAAAGATGGCAAATTACATTCATCTTCTTTCTGTTGAGAAGAAGTAACAACTCAGCTGAGGTCTACAGTTGAAGCCAGAAGTTGGAAGATATAACCTTTTACCTATCAGAACTGTGCCAGGTGGTGACCGGTGTTAACCGTGATATCAGCAGAGCTGCACTGAGCAGCAATCAGGTGAGACCAGGAGAGAGTAACACCCCAAAGACTACTTAGCTGGTGGAAACTCCCAGCCTCACTAGACCAAGAGAAGCAGTACAATGACATCACCGAAAGACAGTGATAGCCTTGAAACATCACAGGAGTTGCTTCTATATACATGCACATTGGTCACATATATATTCCCTGTGTATGTGCCTGCCTTTTCCACATGTTTTCTACATGTGTAGACCTTTTCCACTAGTGGGGTGAAAAAATGTGAAAAAATTTGTGAAAAAATGTGCCCTAGGTTTATGGAAAGACTCTTCTATTGCTAATTTTTTAACTCTGCTTTTTCATTAAATACCTTTGCTTTCAACTAATTGTATTCTCTGGCTGACTGGTAAAGGTAAACACATTGGTGGGGGCTCAAAAGCTATGGTTCCTGAATAGATGTGAATATACAGAATATCTCAAATCTGGGGTAGTTAGTCTAGGGTAACCCACATGGGAGTAGAGAATGGGTACCCCCAGGTACTACACACTATAATAAAGGCATTAACTACTAAAATTTTGAAAATAATTTTATTGTGGTCAATAACAGCAGTGAATTCTTACTCTTAACCTTGATAGGTTTAGCCACTTACATTATAATTGAAAGACATTTATAAGAGAGACATGACAAAGGGAATGAAGAGAGAGTCAAATGAAAGGAGAAGTAGAAGGGAGAAAAGAACAGGTATTCGTAGCATAATGAAAATGGTATAGCTGGCAATGGTGTCCTTGACTTTTTCAGTACATGGGAACTCAGTTTGTTCCCTGAGGATTCTGGCTTGGTTTAAGCAACAGAATTGAATTGAGTTGTTAGGACCACAGGACTTTCTGCACTGCGGTCCACTAAGGTATGTGCTGGGAGAAGAGGGGGAGGGACCTCCACTTGGCCATGATCCAAACACTGCAGTGCATCATCTCTCTCCAAGACCCTGGATTCTGCAATTGTGATTTCCATCCATTGTGATTCTGAGTACCTCACACATTCACCCAAAGGTATTAAATGCACGCACACACACACACACACACACACACACACACACACACACACACACACACTCCTTTCCCCCACACTCTGGTCTTGTGCAAAATGCAAATCTTGGGGTGGGGAAGCAAATTCTAGGTGAACTTCAAAGATCTAGGAGCAGCATTCAGCAACTGTCCACAGAAGAGTCCAATGGACTTGTGATTTGGAAAGTGTAGTGGAGCACACTTTTACTAATTCCTATCACCTGTTTTAGGGAAGAAGATTTCCAGCACGGCTTTATGTGTTGGCTTGTTGTTCTGTAGATCTTTCTCTTGGTCTGTCGCAAGGGTGATCTTTTTGGCCCTGAGCTTTAACACATAAACAAAGACATTCATTATAACTCATGAAAATCTTCAAATAGCACTCAACCCTTCCCACTCATTTTCAGTGTCCACAACTCAGAGCCATAACTAGCCTGGGATGGCTGGACTGCTGTCCCAGGACACCAACATTTGGGAAGGTGGGCATGATTTCTTGCAGCAGCCTCTGCCTCACCTCATGTACCTCCCTTGGCCCATTTTGCTCTACATCAGACCTAGGTTGTCTGTCCCAGAGTTCTATCACCATATAGCTGTCTAGTGAAAAGACTTCTGGGTTGACAGGTTAGAGACCCAGCTCTAGTCCTGATTCTGCCATTAATTCATTGTGTGACCTTGAGTGAATCACTTCATGGAAGCTCAGAACCTCAGAGTTGGAAGGGACCTCAGAACCTCCTAATCCAACTATACCTGAATCCAGTAATTCAATAAGCATTTATTAAGTGCCTATTATATTCTAGTCCTTGGGTTAGATGCTGAAGTTAGAAAGAAAGAAAGAAAAGAGAGAAAGGAAGGGATAAAGAAAAAGAAAGGAAGAAAAGATAGTTCCTGCCCTCAAAGAACTTATATTCAATTAGAAGACATAGTATGTACTCAGATAAGTTAGTACATAGTATATACAAAGTAATTTTGGGGAGGTATAGGGGCATTAGAAACTGGAGGAATTAGAGAAATGTCTTTTTTTCCTTCCTTCCTTCCTTCCTTTCTTCCTTCCTTCCTTCCTTCCTCCCTCCCTCCCTCCCTTCCTTCCTCCCTTCCTTCCTTCCTTCCTTCCTCCCTTCCTTCCTTCCTCCCTCCCTCCCTCCTTTCCTTCCTTCCTTCCTTCCTCCATCCCTCCCTCCCTTTTTCCTTCCTTCCTTCC
>CM053596.1:36500054-36558713 GCA_028646575.1 Pseudocheirus occidentalis | reverse complement strand
CCTTCCTTCCTTCCTTCCTTCCTTCCTTCCTTCCTTCCTTCCTTCCTTCCTTCCTTCCTCCCTCTCTCTTTGTTGAATAGATAGCAATGAGTGACACTTGAAACTACAGATGCTAACTTTGAGGATGAAAAAGTAGCAGCCAGACAATGTACATAGCAAACAGTACTTGCAAATTCACATTCAACAAGGCAGGAGCTTCTAAATTCAGCCACCAGGGAGAGAGTGAGAGATCTCGACCAGCGATAGCTATCAGTAATGGCAGTTTTTTTTTTTTTTTTTTTTTTTACCAAAATAGGGGGCTTCACTCAGAGTGGAGATTTTATTGCTAAAATGCATTGCTAATGTATCTCACAAGAATGACTAGCGGATCATTAAAATAACCACATAAACTGCCATTTATATGACATTTATCATGGCTTAAGTTTTTGGAGCTAGAAGGTTCTTCAAAGATATCTAACCCTCCGATTTTACAGATGAAAAAACAGAGTGTCAGAATGGGGGAATGACTTGCCCAGGACTACATGACTAATAAGTATCAGAGGTGGGATTTGAACCCAGATCTTGACACCATGCATCCCCAATTTCAAAATTTTTCAAAAATTTTTCATCATTTAAAATATATTTAATATTTTATTTTACTATATTTAAATAGATTTTCATTTGATTTTCACAATCACTGTGGGAGGCAGATACTTTTAAGTGGTTAATAAATGCTTGTTGACTAGGACTTGAAGTTGAATGACAGACCAATTAATCAACACACATTTATTAAGTGTATACTGGGTGAAAGTCATGGAAGTAAGCAGTTGAGGATGCAATGACAAAAGTGAAAGAGCCCCTGCCTGCCCCCAGGGAGCTTACATTCTACCAAAGAGTGGTTATGCAGCCAGTAAGTATCAGAGATAGGACGTGAACCTGGATTTTCTGGATTCTAAGCCTCAGTTCCCACCTTTGACACTACCTATGTGACCCTAGCCTCAGTTTCTTCACCTATAAAATGAGGGGTTTGGATTAGATGCTGTTGGAGGCTCCGTCTTACTCCAGAGCTAGGATCCTAAGTCCAGCAGTTTGTGAGCCTAAAGTCTCTTTCAGTTATAAAACTTGATGTCTGAGTTACAGAGAGACCATAGGATTTACAGCTATGAGGCACTTCAAAGATCATTTTAGAGACAATGAAATGTGTGCTCATGGTGTCTTCTTTAAAATCAAATAAGTAGGAAGGAAAGTGAACTGAAATTCAAACACAGCTCCTCTGACTCCCAGTCCAGTCTGCTTGCCAGGATGCCACAGCTGCCTTGTGAGATGGCAAACCTTTATTAAAATTGTGATATTGGTTGGAATTCCAGCTCTGACAGCTCCGGTACTAGGTATGTGACCCTGGCTAAGTCACTTAACTTATCTCAAGCAATAAGCTAAATCCAGAGATTAACAGATTTCAGAGGCCATCTTGTCCAAACCCCTCATTTTCCAGATGAGGAAATTGAATCTTGGGAGGGTGACTTGTTCCAAGATCACTTAGGCGATAACTATCAGAAGTAGGATTGATACATCAATTAATGCACATTTATTAAGCACCTGCTGTATTCAAGGTATTGGCTGGGTGTCGTCAGATATAGAGATTAAATTAAAAAACCCTGCTCTTAAGGAGCCTATTTACTGAGAGGGGCTGGGATAGTGGTAGTTTATAGTATAATATGTACATACAAGATAATTATAGCTAATAAAAATCACTAACATTATATAGAATTTAATATCTGCCAAGTGGGCAGTCAGGTGGTATAGTAGATAGAGTGCCATGCTTGGAGTCAGGGGGACCTGAGTTTAAATGTGGCCTCAGACAGTAGCTGTGAGATGCTGGGCAAGTCACTTTACCCTGTTTGCCTCAGTTTCGTCATCTGTCAAATGGCTAGGAGAAGGAAATGGCAAATTACTCCAGTATCTTTTCCAAGAAAATCCCAAATGGGGTCACAAAGAGTCAGGCAGGACTGAAACTTCTCAACAACAACAACAACAACAACAACAACAACAACATGTGCCAGGCACTGTGCTAAGAGCTTTACAATTATTATCTCATTTGGTCTTTACCACAACCTTAGGAAGTAGATGCTATTATGATCCCCATTTTACAGAAGAGAAAATTAAGGCAAATAGAGGCTAAGTGACTTGCCCAGTGCCACATAGATAGTAAATGTCCGAATCTGGATTTGAATTAAGATTATCCCGATTCTAGACCCACTGTTTTACTCACTGCACCACCTCGCTAAGGAGAGATCTGGAGGGAGAGGATGTTAATATCCAGGGTCATCTGGTAAGGCTTCACAGAGGAGTAGGCCCTTGAGCTGAGCCTTGAAGGTAGAGAAAGACTCACAAGGCAGAAAGAAGGCAGTGGATTCCAGGCATGGGGACAGTCTGCAGTGAATGCCCAGAGCTGGAAGAGGGTAGGATTGCATGGGGAACGTTGAGGAGTCTTGTTTGGCCGAACTGTTTCTTTGTCCATAAAATGTGGGGATGCTGAGAGATGCGCCGTCCATCTTACCAGGTTAATGTGATAACAATGGTTTGTACATCTTAAAGTTCCTATACATCCTAAGCCCCAACAATGTGCCAGGTCCTATGAGTTAATCAGTGAAAAGAGGGATAGATCTGGGGTCCCAGAGTTCAAATCCCTCCTGTGCCCCTCACTGCTTGTGTGTCTTTGGATAAGTCACCTTCTCTCTCCATTTCCTCATCTGTAAAACAAAAGGGTTGCTGAGGTCCCTTCCAGCCTGAGCTCTGGGGCCCTAAGGTCTTCCATCTGTAACCATGTTGGTAAGTTGTCCAGTAACGTATTGGGGGACTTTGTATCACACATGCTAGCTCAGGAAGGCCAAGCTGGCTTTGAAACATGGTGACTGGACTTTTGCCTTGAGTTCTTGAGATCAGAACATTTTGATCCTGAAAGTCCTTAGAAATGATCCAGGCTGACCCTCTCATTTTACAGGAGAGGGCCAATGTGGGGAGGGATATGCTCAAGAATATCTCATCGCTCCAGATGCGGGGCTCTTGCCACAATGCAAGACACCAACACATCCCAGTATATATCATCTCCTTCATTGGAATGGGAGCTCCTTGAAGGAAAGGACTGCTTTTGCCTTTCTTTGTAAGCTCAGAGCTTACTTGGCACAGTGTCTGGCACCCAGAATGAACTGAATCAATGTTTGCTGGCTGACAAATTTGGTTTGAGAAATGGGAAGATCTGAACTCAGGCCATCAGAGATGTAGCTTGGAAAGAGACCCAAGAATTCATCGAATCTGGTGGTTCCCTTCAAAACGATGGCCCAAGGGATTTGAGCTAAAAATTCCTTAATTGTACCTTAAGTAGTAAATAATTGCACAATTGTGTCACAAATGCTCTTTCCTCTCTGACAACAAGTATGTATGTGTTTGAAGCATTATACGTGTCTTTCTGTAATTATGGGCAGAAAACCATTTTATAATTACAATTATACAACATAAATGTTAATTTGGAGCTTGTAAGGCCAAAAGTTATCATTGCAGTTATTGTAAACACTTGATGAATAAATCCAAGCAAAATATCATAAATGACCCCAGGGGATCACATGTTTTTGTTGTTGTTATTGTTAAAGGGGTTCAGGGAACAAAAAATCTGGGGAATGAATGCAACTTCTTTATTTTATAATTGAGGAAAGTCAGACCTAGAGAGAAATGACTTGCCCAAGGTAACACTAATCCATGGCAGAGTCAGGATTTGGAGACAGGTCCTGTGGCTCTTTCCATCACATCACACTGCCTCCCCTCTAACTTACAGACCCTCCACGAGGCCATGATGTATATGGTGCCCATTTTGCCAAGCATGGTGAGATCCTGACACTCTGGGAATCTCTCTCTCTCTCGCCTGGCCAGGCCCAAGCAGCTTCCTGGGGCCGATCTTTCTAAAGCACATCAATCTTTATCTGTTGCATAATCCTCCATCACCATTTGGTCTCAATTCAAACCTGAAACAGCCTGCCAGTTTCCATCTGCCTCTGTCTCACACATGTGTGTGTGGATGGATAGATGGATCACACCACACTTGCAAAGGGGTATAAAGGAAGGAAGGGACCTCAGCCAAGAGCCAGCCTCTCCACACGATCACACTTGGATGCAATGATGTTTTTGGCTGAGAAGGCTCTTCCTACTTTAAGTCTAAGCAACTTTTGAAAGGGCCTTTGGGGATATGATTTCTTTTGTTTCTCAAATGCCATTTTGAGCCTTTTGAGGCTATATGACTTCGGACAAATCATTTTTTTTTCTGGGTCTTAGCTTCCTCATCTGTGAAAATGAGAGCTGGATCAGGCAATTTCTCCCAAACTCAGGCTCGATGTAACACTTGTAGCATTGTTATTGTTCAGTCATGTCTGACTCTCTGTCAGACCTGAGGTTTTCTTGGCAAAGATATAGGAATGGTTTGTCATTTCCTTCTCCAGTTCATTTTATAAATGGGGAAATGGAGGCAAACAGGATTAAGTGACTTGCCCAGAGTCACACAGCTAGTAAGTATCTGAGACTGGATTTGAACTCAGGAAGATGAGTCCTTCTGACTCCAGGCTAGGTGCTCTATGCACTGCAATGCTCAGCTGTCCTTGGCTTTATAAACAAGATAATATTTGTAAAGCACTTAGCATAGTATTTGGCACCTAGTAGGTACTGTATAAATGTTTATTCCTTTCTCCTCCCTCCCCTGATTCCCTGTCTTGGAATCTGGAATATTTTAATTCAAATTCTGCCCTTCAGACACTGGGCAGGGAATGGGCAGCTGGAAAACACTGGGAAAGTAACTTCACCATCATGATCCTCAGTTTCCCCATCTGTAAAATGGGAGTATTGGACTCAGTGGCCTCTAAGGTCCCTTCCAGCTAAAGACTTATGATCCCATGATTATTTATGATTGTTGTACAAATCACTTTGGTTTCTTCTTTTTGTAAAAAGAAGCCTGAGGTTAGGGAGAGGCAGTGTCTTTGTAAGTCTCCTCCCATCTCTGGTGTTCTTTGATTCTATCAAAGAAAGGCTGCTTAATCCACTGGAGGGTGCTCTGGTGTGGAATCCAAGGGGCTGATTCCAAATTCTGTCCTTCTTACTATCTATGTGGTCTCACTCTCTGGGTCTCTGTTTCTTCAACTGTAAAATGAAGTGATTGAATTAAATGATGTGCCAAGTGCTTTCCAACCCTACTACTGGTGTTGGGAGCCCTGAGTGGTAACTGTTAGAAAAGGAGACTTTTCTAGGAATCTGGGCCGTCTTGCTCGTCTCTGCCATCCCACCAGCAGCTCATTGGGTTGGCAGGGATGCGCCCTCTTTTTTGGCATTTGTGATCAGTCTGTAACTCACCACAGCAGGTGACTCAGTAAGTTTGCTCTTCAACATTTCGGCATATACTGGCTTCTGAAAAACAGAAAGAACACTGGTCAAACTGAGTGGCTGCTTTTACTTATCTCCCAGACCTGGCAACTGGAAGGAATACTTTTTAAAAAAATTAACAGTGAAGCGAATGAATCCCTGGATGAGGAAGTCACCTCTAGGAGTCAATGGACACTTTGCTATAGCTTCTAGTCTGAGAGATAGTGAGATGTCCGACATGATGTTCTGAGTGTAGCCCAAACCAGATTGAAATGGAATTGGTAAATATCTAACACAATAAACAAAATACAATAAAACACAGATGATGGTAACCTGTGGTTTTCTAAGACAATACATGAGCAGCAGGGAACCTTATGTATCATTTACTGGCCCTTGTTTTTTAATGAGTTTGATACCACTGGACTGAGAGGTGAAATGCCCACCATTTCCCAGTCACTAGGTGTCTGAGGCAGGACTTGAGTCAGGCCTTCCTTTACCTGGAACGGTCACTTTGCCTCCAAGCCACTTACTGCCAGAAACTGAAGCTGGAGATTCTCATCATTCGAATGTATTCTCCTTTAAAACTTTTCTAAAGGAGGTCATTAGAGTCCATTTGAACACAAACCTTTTGTTCTAAGGGCCCTCCCAGTTCTGACATCCTGTGTTCTAAGGGCCCTCCCAGCTCTGACATCTTGTATTCTAAGGGCCCTCCAATCTCTGACATCCTGTGTTCCAAGGCCCATTTTAGCTTTTACACTCTCTACTCAAAGGGTCCTCCTAACTCTGACATTCTCTGAAAGTGAATACAAGTCTGAAAAAGAGATTCCTGAATGGGTCAGGAGAAAGTTCTCTTGCAGTGCTTCTCCAGGGCAGGGCAGCTCCAGGCTAGGAGGAGCCAGCAGGGAGTGGGAAGCTGTCCTTGGGCAGTGCCCATCTGCTCAGACCCAAACAGCAGGATACCTAAAAGCAGAGACAGTACAGGTGCCCTCAGGCCCTCCTCCAACTCATTCCCTCCCTGCCCCCTACCACGTGCTCGCTGAGTCTCTCTGTCTGCCTTCCCAGAAGAGGCCATTGCAGATCCCCCTCGCGAAACAGCTCTGATTGCTGGGCAGCACAAACTTGTCAGTATCAAGCGGCTTCTGGGCTCCGAGTTTGGGGGTCCCCAGATGCTAAGCTCCATGGCCATGAGGACTGGCCACAGGGCCAGTGTGTGCAGGAGGCTTCATCTGGGGCTCTTCCAGATCGGCGGCTGCATCTATGGCTTTGGACTAAACAAGATCTTTTTTGCTTAACCAAATATTCCCTTTAGGTGCTTTCCGGATGGCCCAGATATTTACTCTGGTTGCAAAGTAAGTTCTTGTTTCACTGACCTAGGGTCTCTAAAAGGAAATGGTTCTTTTGATGACTGTGGTGAAGCAGTGTGGTGTGGTGACCAGTGGAGGGGGGAAAGGGGGGGGGGGACTTGTTCTCACTAGACTGGCATCCTCACAAAGGTTTTATTTACTTTTTTTTTTTTAAGATTCAGAAGCTGAGCGTGGGATAAAAAGTAAAATTTTATATATACATATACACACATATATGTATATATGTGTGTATATGTATACATACACACATACATTTTCTCTCCATATATATGTTTGCGTCAAATGGTGGTTATCTCTAGGGTAGGGTGAGAGGAGAGAACAAAAGAAAAGAAAAGAAATTTACACATTAACTTTATTGTATATTTAAAAGGAATAGCAATTGTATATAGTAGATTTGTAGTTTCATGTGCACACATTTTTATTCTACTATGTTATGGAAATGCTTGTTTTATGACAAATTAAAAATAAAATAAATTTAAAAAAAGATTTGGAAGTTGAGGATGAGAGAGGAAAAATAATGAATTGAACAATAAAATGAAAACTTTTTTAAAAGTTCATTTTGGAGGATCCTGCTATTTTTGCAAACATTTCTGTTGGATCTCTGCTGCTCCCACCCTGGTTGCCAGATACCTGGAGAGTGGAAACCCTGGGGAGGGGTGGGGGTGGAATTCTCTGGGTCTTGCAGCTGCTGGGTAGAAACATTTCACCAAATTTCTAAGGGGCAAGGGATCTCCAATGCCATCTACTCCAACCCATACATCAATAAGAAACCTCTCTATAAGAGTCATAACAAGGTGTCCTCAGCCCTCTCTTGACAGCCTCCAGGAGTGGGGAGCCCCTCTTCCCTTTTCTTCTGGGGCAGCCCATTCCCTTCTTGGACAGCTCTCCCTGTCAGGAAGTGTTTCCTTCTATCATGTCTAATTTAGACAGTCTGTGGGACTTGGGTCATGGGAAAGAAAGTGTCTTCCAGGAAAATACACACGCAGACACACACACACACATACACACACACACACCCCACAACAACCAAAAAAACCACATAGAAGAGAGTTTTAGCAGAGTCTGGGCTTAGCTGAAGGCTACTTCTGACAGCTTTGTAGTGAAGAAACTAGGGCAGAGGTTGGGAAGCAGCAGCTTTAAAGCCACATGTGGCCCTCTAGGTCCTCAAGTGCAGACCCTTGACTGACTGGATTGGGTCAAAGGGTTGCATTTGAGCACCTAGAGGGTCCTAGAGGGCCTCAAGGCAGCAGATTCTCCACCTCTGATAGGCTTACTTAGTCATCATCAAATTATGTTCCTTTTTGTCTCAAATAAACATCTTTTTTCTTTTTCTCTTTTTGGAGGCAGGAGGGGGCGGGGAGGGAGGAGAGGGGAAGAGAAGAGTTGAATGAAGAACAACAGTATTTTTCAAGCCTGGAACCTCAGAGCTGGATCTAAGGCCCTCAGTGGCCCTCTAGTCCAACTCATACCTGGAAGAATATTCCTTCTACCACACACATAGGATGATGCCTTAGGCTCTTTGGCCCATTTCAGAGCCTTGCTCAAAGTTCTGTCTGTAGTAAGTGACAGAGATGGGATTTGACCTTAGGGGACCCTAAGTCTGCATTGAGAGCTTTCTACTGCCTCTTACCTGAGAAGGAGTCACTCAGTCTGGGCCTGAAGACCTCCAGTGATGAGGAACTCATTACTTCTAGAGGCAGATCATCCAATTTTTGGACGGCTCTACTTACTAGGAAGTTTTCCCCTTATACTAAATCTAAATTTTTAGCACTGCTCCTAGCCTGTCCTCTGGGGCCAAACAGAACAACCTCTCTTCAAGCTCTCTTCCACCTGAAAAAAATGCTCTGAATATGTGAAGAGAGCTCTCATAACCTCCCCTAAGGCTTTGCTTCTCCCAGATACATATGCCCCGTTCCTTTAACAGAGACATTTATGGCTGTTTTCTGGGACCTTCATTATCTTTGTTGCCTTCCTTTGGCCGTTCTCTCATTAAAAATGTTGTTACTAAATCTTTAGCTCTCAATACAACACTCTAGAAATGTTCCGACCCATGTAGAAGACAATGGGACCATCACATCCCTATTCAAGGAAGCCATGTTTTCCTTAATGTCTTCTAAGATCTCGAAGGCTTTCAGAGTTTCCACACTCTGGTGTTACCTCATATTGTGCTTGAATCCATCTAGACCCCTGGATCTTTTTCAGACGAACTGAAATCCTCCATCTTGTACTACTGAAATTGATTTGTGGTTCAAAGACACAGATGTTCTGAAACATGCTGGGTTTGCCCAATTCTACTAGCAATCAGGAGGCATGTGCTCAGTTATTTCGGAAAGCATGTTCACATCCTGGGCTCATAGATCTAGAATTGGGAGGGTCTCAGAGTCTATGAAGAAGTAGAGACTTAGGTGGGTTAAATGATTTCCTTAAAATCATATAGGCCTAAGCAGCCCACGTGGGTTTTGAACCCCGGGTTTCTGAATTCACAGCCAGTGATCTTTCCATTGTACCCTCCTGTCTTTAGTTGCCACTCCAGAATACTAATTTTAAAAAATTGTTTTTGGAATGAATCTTTTGAGGGGGAAACAATCCTTTCATTTTGGGCATCTACCAGGTAAGAAAGCAAGGGGACAATGGGTCTCTTCTAGCTCTAACTTCTCTCTTTGATGTTCTGAATAGGAATTGTATCACAAGCAGCCATGTCGAGGGGAAAATAGGTGACTGAGATCCTTTTCACCCTAGGTAGGTCTCTCTCTCTTAATGATTTGCCAGCTAAGGGCCATACAGGAAAAAGAAGTTCTCACAGACCTTCTGTCTAACTCTGCCCCTCCCTGATGAAGGAGATTGGGAACCAGCACCCTCCTTTGTTCTGGGGCCAAAGGTGGCTAAAGGTCAGAATTGCTGCCCTCCTGTCCTCAGCAACCCTCCTCATTCCACAGCTCCTCCCACTTGCCTCTAATTTCTGGGAGAAGCAAACGTTCATTGGGTTTGCAGTTAATTGTCCTAGGTTCAAGTACATCAAAAAACATTTATTAATGTTGGGTGGGGAGGAGAGGGGACTCAAAGACAAAAGCAACTCCTAAGGACCTTATATTTAATCAGATACTAGTCTGTCAAGATGTATATACATAAGTACCACTGGTTCCAAAGTTAGATTGGGCACCTCCCTGAGATTCAGTTTTCCCATCTGCAAAATGGGTCTAATAATAATAGTACCACCTGCCTTATAGGGTTATTGTGTGGGAAAAGCTTTGTTAACCACTGTAGACATAACAAAGGCAGCAATAATAAATATCAAACTGCCATTTCCATCCAAAAGCCAGCCTCTGACCTGCTTTGTCCTGTTATTCATTTCTGGGCTTGTGGGCTTCCCACTCTGTTTCCTTCAAGCTAAGCTCAGGTGCCCCCCTAATCCATGAGACCTTTTCTGAGTCTCTCTTTTGTTATTACTGTTTCCTCTTGAATTTCTATTACTTGCTAGGTGGTGTAGTGGATAGAGTGCTGAGTCTGGAGTCAGGAAGACCTGAGACATGTAGTAGCCGTGTGACCCTGGATAAGTCACTTTTACCCGTTTGCCTCAGTTTCCTCATCTGTACAATGAATCAGAAAAGGAAATGGTAAACTATTCTAGTATCTGCCAAGAAAACCTCAGAAAGGGTCACAGAGAGTTGGACACGACTGAAACAATTGAACAACAATACTTTGCTTATCCTTTGAATTTATTTATCTGTATACATGTAGGATGGAAGCTCTTTGAAGACAAGAACCATTTTATTTGCTTCCTGAGAAGTTAGCACAGTTTTGTATAAAGTAGGTGCTCAATAAGTATTGAGCTGATTTGAATATAGGTGGCATAGTAGATATAGAGGACTGAACTTGGAGTCAGGAAGACCTGAGTTCAAATTCTACCTTAAACACTAGTCATATGACCCTGGTCACAGCCTTTATATACCTCAGTTTCCTCAGCTGAGGCCCTATGACTTCAAAGGTCCCTTCAGACTCTAGATCATCCTATGAACTGCTTTCCACCCTGACCCCCTGGGGAGGTCTTCCTCTTCCCCTTCCTCCCTTTATTCAGGAGGGCAGACTGGATTTTTACCTTGTTTTGTTTGGCTTCTGTCTTTGGGTCCTCTTTCCTCCCACTCAACATTAATAAATGTTTATTGATGTGCTTGAACCTAAGACAATTAACTGTAAACCCAATGAACGTTTGCTTCTCCCAGAAATTAGAGGCAAGTGGGAGGAGCCATGGAATGAGGAGGGTTGCTGAGGACAGGAGGGCAGCACTTCTGAACCTTAGCCACCTTTGGCCCCAGAACAAAGGAGGGTGCTGGTTCCTGATCTCCTTCATCAGGGAGGGGCAGAGCTAGCCTGAAAGGTATGATGCTGCTCTGTAGGATCTAGAATCCATCTGATGCATTCTGAGTGTTCTTACCCGTTCGTGTCTCTCTTTCAGTACACAGGTTAAAGCGGGTATCTCCTTGGAGCTCCTCTGCTCCTGCTCCTCTATCCGTTCCTGGGTGAAAATAAGAGTTGGATCAGTGTTTTCCAATCTGTGCCTGCCCTCAACATATTTACGAACTTCTTGGGATACTCTGGGATGTGAGGGGGAGGAGGGGCTTGCCCTAGTGGTCAAAATAAGATGGGGTTGGGATGGTGGGTATAAATGGTGCCCATTTATACCCACCATCCCAACCCCATCTTATTTTTATCTACATAAGGATACATGCTCTCATCAGTGGCCTCCCCAGACCTGAGACAGAGGAAAATGTGTGCCGACAAATGTTTAACTGTTGGTTTTCTGAAAATGCAGGGTATACTTTTAAGGTTAATCTGCTCTATTCCCATTTTTCTTCATCACTTATAGCAGTCTACATAATTAATAAAACAGTGAATCAAATCCTGAAGTGTAAATGCTTACAATGAAAATTTGACAATCGGCTCCCAGCAGGTAGGAGCTGGTTCTAGCATGCCTCTGGGGAGAAGGTACTCTGGGCTTTTGGACCAAAATTTGGGGTCTCTTGTTATTCCTTTTGTTGCATCATCATCATCATCATCATCATCATCATCATCATCATTATCAATCTCTATTAGATCTATGATTTTAGTGGGATAGGGAACACCCAATGTGGACACTCCCTCCACCAATGCAGATCAGCTATGTCTGATTAAGTCTTAGATTATAGTCTTAGAGAGTTGCCAGTCAGTACTACTAGTCTAAACTGGTAAGGGTCACAGGTGTGATTCGAGTTCACATCTTCCTGGTTCTAAGGGCGGCTCTCTATCCACTATCCCACACCATTGCCTCTCCAGACGGATCAGACACCATCCCAGGATCTGATATAGCATTAGGAGAGGATCATTCTGAATGTACAGAAATGAATAATGAAGCAACACTCAGATATTTTGGTTCAGGGTGGCTATCAGATAAAAAGGAAAGGGAAGCAGAGTATAGGAAAATATTTTGTTATTTTGTTCAGAAAACCTTATTTATGAATATTGTTTGAACCTAGCTTGATATGGCTAGAAACTGATTAACCGGAAAGCTTATTACAGAGGTCAGGTTGACCTATATAGAGAGAGCTGTTCCAGGGGAAGGGAAGGTCCTGAGGAATGCTTAGATACCTCTCAGGTCTTTTTTTGGGTCCACCCTAGAGACCTGAGTTCAAATCTAGCTCCAGGCACTTACTAGCTGTGTGACTCTGGGGAAGGCGCTTAACCTCTGTTTGCCTCATTTTCACCAACTGTAAAGTGAGGAACCGCCTCCTGGGTTTTTGTGAGGCTCAAATGAAATATTTGTAAAGCATTTAGCACAGGACCTGGTCCAGAGTAAACACTAAATAAATGCTCTTTTTCTCTTTTCCTTCCTAAGGTCCTTCCCACCCCTAACATAACCAGTTCAGACAATCCTAGCTCTAAACATTCTGGATATTCTCACGGGAGAGTTTGTCTCAGTCTTTTTTGGGGAGACGTTGTGGTGCCCTAGTCACTATCCCACCTTCTCAATCAATACCCATTTGTAAAAGCTGATATTAATTGATTAATTAACAATGGATTAATATTAATTGATATAGGAGAAATGCCAACTTGTTAAATGAAAACCAGAGCATTACACATAGCCTTAGTGAATGCTTATTGATAGATTGATTCACCAACACTTTCAAGCTTATTTATAAGAATAGCTAACATTTCTATGGAACTACTCTCCTCAATAAATTCCAGTGGCTTCTTATTCTCCTAAGATCAAATATAAATAACTCTATATGGCATTTAGCATTCTTCACTCCCTGGCCTCTATCTACCTTTTCTGACTCATTGCATTTGATGTCTCTCCATGCACACTGTAGACCAGCCACAGTATCTCCTACAAGATATTCCATCTCTTGACATCATGCTTTTGCATAAGATGCTCCCCATGTGTTCCTGGGGTATACTCCTCCTTTACCTCCATCTCCCACATTCCCTATTGTATTTCAAGGTTCAGTTCAAGGACCACTTTCTGAATGGGGCATCTCCTGAGCCCCTGAGATGCTAGAGTCTTTCCCCCAAGTCAGCATGTATCTATCTGATACATACCTATGAAGTACATCTCTTCTCTCAAGGTTAGCTCTCTCGGCATGGATCATTTAATTTTTATCTTTGTCTCTTTAGCTTTGGGGCAAAATAGGTATTTCACAAATGCTTGTTGACTGATTGAGTCTATCTGGAGCTTTTTTTTAACCTTCTTTGTGTCATGGAGCCCTCTGGCAATGTCTGGTGGAGTTCAGAATCATGTTTTTAAATGCTTTTTAAGGAAATGGATTGTTTTGAAATATAGTGTATAGCCAGGAAGACTTTTGATCACGTGAGGTCTAAGAATTACAGTCATTTGGAAGTAGGGATGAGTGTCAATAATATGTCAAGATACCTACAAGAACTGTAGTATATGATATAGTTGTGATTTCTATTTGTGACAGAGTTCCAGGGCCTGGTCATGCAATTGTGGGTTTTGCTTACATTTGTTGTTTGTTGTCTGTCCTTCATTCTGGAAGAGGATCAATGACATCAGGAGAGTGATATCTTGACTTGAAAGTAAGTTAGATTTAAGTGAGGCAGGGCTGTGCAAAGTCACCAGCATTACTCTTTTCTTTGGAGTCATTGGAATCCCATGGCAAGACACAGGTGAGGATGACTGGTGATGTCCCAGATGCAGTAGGAGACCCTGGCCTTTTTAAGCTAGGGTTTTCCCCAGGTTTCAGTCTGTCTGAGGCAATACCCATTCAGTGATTAAAGGCTAGTGACAATTGTGCCTCCATTCATAATGGAAGGAAAAGCTAAATTTCAGTTAGAGGTGAACAAAAGTAACAATGTACTTTTTTTCCCCATCCAAGTTTGTGGTCATGTCCAAATCTATCCATGAATCTTAGGTGAAGAATCCCTGATCTAAATGACAGAGCTGTCTGCCCAACCTTCAGGAAACTCTCCTGATAAGGCTAAAATACAACTGGGGATTTACACATGACTGAGCAACCTGCAAGAGGCAGGAGATGGCATTAGGGTAGGGAGAAGCAGTTTCTGGACACACCTTTATACTCCCTAAGGCAGGAAATGAACCAACTCCTGCACTATGGGACAAACATCTCTTAACATCCCTGACCATGGTTCTTAAACTACTCAAAGCAATGAGGGGAGGGTCACTGAGCACAGTTAGAGGTTTTACTTCTTAGGTTCAGATAACATCAGAACTGGAAGGAAACGCCCAGTCCCAAAGTCTCAATTTACAGATCATGGAACTGGGGCTCAGTGATGAATGAGGGGATTTGAGGGAATACCTTGCCCAAAGTCACAAAGCACATACGGCTTAAAACTAAGAGGACTTGAGGCATCAACTTCCATCCACTAGCTTCATGTGATGGAGGAGGAAGCAAAGGTCCCAACTGGGGAAGGGTCTGGGCCAAGACCTCAAAGGTAGGAGAACCAGGATTTGTACCCAAGTTAAAGGATCATGGGTAAAGCTAGAAGTTACTTTAGAGGCCATCTAGTATGAGCTCATCATTTTGCAGCACGAAGGTCATATGATGTGTTTCTGATCACTAGGTAGTGTCAGAGGTGGCATTTGAACCTAGGTTTTCTAATTCTTTCTAAGTATGATAGAGGCCCTCGCTGCTGACCTTCTGCTGCCTGATGGATCGGTTCATCTTCTTCTCCAGGCTGAGCTGCTGCTCTGTCCTCTCCAGGGCTTCCTTCAGCAGAGCTTTCTCTTCCGCCTCCTTGTAGATTTCATCTTCTAGTTTACTCACCTGTGCCTGGTACACCTGCATGGGCACTTTACTCTGCCTGGCCAAAGAGAGAAACAAGGTTTCTTTCTTCTCTCTTTCTGTAGTCATCATGACCCCAGTGTCCTCTCAGGAAGGCCTCCGGTGTTGTGGCACAAGGCCAGCTGAATGGTTTCATAAGGAACAGGGAGGACTAGAGTGGTAACAACAATGACAAAAATTCTATAAATTCCTCAGGATCTGAACCTCTAACAAGGCATAATTAAAGGGAATAAGCATTCATAGAATGCCGACAGGCACTGTGCTTTGCAATTATTATCTCATTTGTCCTCACAAAAACCCCAGGAGAGGTAGGTATTGTTAATGGATTATCCTAATTTTACAGATGAAGAAACTGAGGCACAGAGAGGTTAAGTTGACTTGTTGGGGTCGCACAGCTACTAAGTGTCTGAGATTGGATTTGACCTCAGGTCTTCCTGACTCCAAGTTCAGTGCTCTAGACTCTTAGCTAAAGATTGAGGGTTGACCTTGGAGTCTGGAAACCTAGGGTTTGAATCCTACTTCTGATGAGGAGTAGCTATGTGGAGGCAGAGAGGAACAGTGTGTAAGACTACTGGAATTAAAAACAGAAGACCTGAGGGCAAATCCTTGCTATTAACTAGCTATTATTATTAACTAGCTATTAACTAGGGGGTTGCTAGGTGGACAGAGCTCTTGGGCCTAGAGTTAGGAAGACCTGAACTGTATGATCCTGGGCAAGTTACTTTTAACCTCTCTTTGCCTCAGTTTCCCCATCTGTAAAATGGAGATAACAATCATACCTACTTCCTAGGGTTGTTTCAAGGATCAAATGAGAGAATAATTGTAAACTGCTTAGTACAGTGCTTGACACATAATAAGTATCATGTAAACATTATGACTATTACTTATAACATGTGTGACTTTTGACAAGTCACCTCTTTAGGTTTCAGTTTCCTCATATGTAATGTGAGGAGGTTGAACTCCAGGGTTCCTCCCCTCCCTAGCTGATGATACTATGATCTCTGGATGAGTCACCCAATGTCTCAAGGCCCCAGGCAACAGAGACTATGAATTACAGATGAATGATGGATCAGCGCCCTGGAGTTCCCCTTCCCAGTGAAATCCTAGGTTCAGACATTTTTGTTCTCAGGTTCCTCCCAGTTCTGTCATGTTCTATTCTAGGGCTCCCTTCTATTGTGCTATTCTACGTCTGAAATTTCCTCCCACCACTAACACTCTAAGTTCTAAAGTGTGTCCCAGTTCTGCCATTTTCCACTGTGAGCTCTCCTCCCAGCTCTGACATTCTATACTTTGAGGTCTCTCCCAGCTTTCATAGTCTGGGTTCTATGGTCCTTTTCAGCTTTTAATGTTTGAAGGTTCCTCCAGCAGGTTGGTCATTCTCTATTCAAAGATCCTCTTGTGAGTTCTGACAGCTTTGAGCTCTTCCACCCCATGACTCTCTGAGATGAGCTGGGCTACCCAGGCTCACAGTTTGGGTTAAACTTTGTGGTGATGAACATTACATTCCGGTTTGTTTTTTTTAAAGATAATTTGAGCCTTTTCTCCTAAGAGCCCTCAGGTCTGTCTAGGAAGGCAACTGTCTGTGGGGAGTTGAGAATAGATTATGAGAACAAGATTATGCTTATGCATGGTGAGTATAAGTAGATTGCAAGGTCTGAGTGGTACAGAAAACTATCAGGGGTGTCTCTAGCTGTACTTGGCACATAGTAGGAACTTAGTAAATGCCTACTGACTGATTAGAAAAGGAGGTAAGCTGGTAAAAAAAAGCAACTCTAGAGTTGTGCCTGCCCTCCCAATTTATTTAAAGAGGCAGAATGCGTCTTCTGGCTTCCCTAGATCTTTATCACAAATATTCTTAACCTGGGGTCCTTTTGGTGGTTGCTTGGAGAGATTTAAGGAAGTTTGTCAACTTGGATGGAGAAAAAAATACATCTTTAGTTTTGGTAACCTGTAACTGAAATTTGGTGTTTCCTTTCATTATTTTAAAATGTTATCAAGAGAAGGGATCCATAGGCTTCACTAGACTGCCAGAGGGATCCATGGTTCCAGAAAAGGTTAAGAACTCCTACTTTACCAGATCACATTTAATAAGCACCTACTGTGTGCCAGGGGTTGTGCTAGGTGGTGCTGGGGGGTGGGGGGACAAAGATGAAAGTGATTACAACAGTCTTTCAATTGGGATATTTAAGGTAGGGCATAGATGAAGGGGAGATATAGGATGTGGCTAGGCAGTGGACAGGATGCCCACCTCAGGGAGAGATGGGATCCAAACTGGCCCCAGAGGAGAAATAAGAATTAACATCTCACTGCATTTATTCAGCCTTTGCAAGTGATCTCTCTTATCCTTACCTAGCGTCTAGATGGCATGATTGCCTGTATTCAGGTGTGCGTGCGTGTGTGTGTGTGTCCCAAGATAAGGAACGAGACTTTGGGAAATTTGTAAGAAATTTTCAGGGTACCTGAGTGCCTCATTATCTCTTTCATATTCTCTCAGAAGCTCTTCCTTCCGCTCCAGCCGGTTCTTGAACTGGCTGATCTTAGAAAACACCAGGTCCAGGTCTCTCTGCCGAAGCTGGCTGACCTTTTCCCGTTCCTTCTGGGAAAGGTACTTCATGGATACGTTTCCTGACATATCCTTAATGTTCATTAGGCTGCCGAGGGTTTTACTCATATCCATGTACTATGAAGGAAAAGTGGTTTGTCAATTAAGGGTTTGGCTGAGGAACGATCATGAATGACTTTTTGAAAAAAAAAAGCCCCATTTTCCATTCAGTTCAATTCAACAATTACTGGGCACCTATGAGGGTGTATCTGGGTGGGATGGTAGATAGAGTTCTGAATTTAGATTCAGGAGACCTGAGTTCAAATCTTGACTTAGACACATATTAGCTGTGTGGCCCTGGAAAAAATCATAAAACCTCTCTCAGCCTCAGTTTCCTTGTCTGTAAGTAGGTTAATAGGAACACCTCCTCCCAGGTTGTTGTGAGGATGAAAAGAGTTAATATATGTAAAGCAAATTGTGAACTTAAAAGCGCTGTCTTAGTGCTAGAAATGATTTTCTGTAAATGGAAATGATAATAAAATAATAATTCTGAGAGCACCTTCTTTGCAGGGTTATTGCGAGGAACAATGAGATGGTATATATAAAGCCCTCTGCAAACTGTGAGAGCACTTATGTAAATACTAGCTGTCATTACTGTTAACTACAAATACTAGCATCCTTGAGATGGCAGATCTACCTGAATGTCTGAGAACCATACTAGGCTACAGAGGTTACTGTTGTCCTTTGGTCATTTGGTTGCTCAGTCCTGTCCGGCTCTTCATGACCTGCCGAGGTTCACGCGGTTGCTTAGTATCAGAGGATGGGTTTGAACTTGGTTCTTCCCCTAGCAGGTCCCGTGTTCTGTCCCCTGTGCCGCTTGGCTGACCTAGTCCCAAAGAAGCAGGACCAAATAAAGTGGAAAAGTGTCTGGATTCAGGGTCAGGAGCCCTCGGTTTGAATTTTGGTTCCCAAACTCCTCATCTGTGTGACCTTGGACCCTTCTCTATGAGCCCCAGCTTTCTCACACATAAAATGGGGACAATAATTCTTATACTACCTGTCTCTCAGGGCTGGTATCAAGAAAGTAGCAGCAAATTTTAAAGCCCTACAGAAGGGGAGATTGACCATCATCCTTCAGCAGTATTATCATCCTTACTCATTCATTTATCCATTCATTCACTTGTGTTTGCTTACATTATTATTATTTTCATTTTTGCTTTTTGGAGGGGGGGAGGCAGGGCAGTTTGGGATAAGTGACTTGCCCGAGGTCACACAGCTAGTAAGTGTGTCAAATGTCTGAGGCCATATTTGAAGTCAGGTCATTCTGACTCCAGGGCTGGTGCTCTATTCACTGCACCACCTAGCCACCCGAGCTTACATTATCATTAGTAGCATCTTCCTGGGAGTCAGGCTGAAGATTACAGAGCAGTTATATTGTAGAGAAAACAATGGTAGGCTGGGCATCAGTAGATATGGGTGCTCATCTTGGCTTGGCTATGAACTCACTATAGTACCTTCGGTGGTAAGTTATTTTGTCTCTCTAGGCCTCAGTTTTTGCAATTGTGAACTGTTGGCCTAAGGAGCCTTTAAGGTCTCTTTCAGTGTTGATCATCCATATCCCACAGTCCCCTCTGGATCCCTCATAGAAGATGCTCAGACCCTTCTGAGTGCTGATATTTCATGTTCAATGGTTTCTCTTTGATATTTTTGCATTTTGTTTCCCAACTCTGACAATCTGTTCTAGCTCCTCAGTTACATTCAGTGTTTTAAGGACTCTTCCCAGCTCTGATAGTCTACGTTCTAAGGACCCTCCAAGTTCTGACATCCTGTGTTCTAAGGCCCCTCCCAGCTCTGACCTCCTGTGTTCTATGGTCCTCCCAGCCCTGACATCCTGTGTTCTAAGGGCCCTCCCAGCTCTGACGTCCTGTGTTCTAAGACCCTACCAGCTCTGTCATCCTGTGTTCTAAGGCCCTCCCAGCTCTGACCTCCTGTGTTCTATGGCCCTCCCAGCTCTGACATTCTGTGTTCTAAGGGCCCTCCCAGTTCTGACATCCTGTGTTCTAAGGCTCCTCCCAGCCCTGACATCCTGTGTTCTAAGGGCCCTCCCAGCTCTGACATCCTGTGTTCTAAGGCCCCTCCCAGCTCTGATATTCCAAATTCTAAGGGCCCTGCTCTGATATTCAATTATCCTGAAAGGTGACAACATGCACTTAGAATATCCAGTATCATACATATTTGGGTCAAATAATGAAACTGAGGCCATTTCTAATGCCCCCCCCTGCATCCCCCACAATCGTAATGATCCCTACAGAGACAGGTAACACAGACACAGCTCTTCTCAGCTGATGATGGGCTCCATAGACATCATCTCATTGAAAATTTTGTTTTTTAACCCATTCACTTCTGGGCCCCTCTTCTCCACTGTCAGAGCTAAACCCTCCCTTATAACAAAGAAAACAGTCTGGTAAACACAAAGGCCTCAGTGACTGTGAGTCAGAAACACCGGACGTCCAGCCCTGGCGGCCCATTGGGGAGAGGAGGGCAGATGGCCGTCTGTTCTCCAAGAGGAGCATTGGTTTTGACAGTTACTCAGAGTCCGACCTGCTTTCGGCTGTCTTTTGGTTTAGGTAGCATGCATATTGTTTTCTTAACTTTGGAGTTTTTTGCTTTTTTACTCTGTTCTAATTTATGTACATTGTTCCTGCTTCTCCTGAATTCCTTTTATTACTCATTTGTTATGGTACAATAAAATTCCATTATTTTCACATAGCGCAGTTTGTTTAATCATTCTCCTCTTGATGGGCACCCAGGCTGTTTCTAGTTCTTTGCTACCACAAAAGTGTTGCTACCCACCCAAACTTACTGCCCCAGTGCCAACCAAGTGCTCCAATCCACCACTCTTTCTAATTTTTATACGTCTGTGGAGGGATCCGCTGTCATTTTAGTCACTTAGGTTCCCACCTTGGAAGCATCCTCACCTCTTCACCCAACCTTCCTTTCTCACTTCTGACCAGTTGCCAGGTCTTGCTGATTCCGCCTCTAAAATCCCTCTGGTAGTTTATCTCCTCTCAGCTCCTATAGCCACCACCCTAGTTCACCCTTTTAGTGGAACTATTGGAATGCTTTCTTAATCTGTCACCTTGCCTTAAGATTCTCCTTTCTCTAATTGATAACCACCAGACTGATAATCTAAATCAAAAGTCTGAAGATGTCATTTCTCTTCTTAGTAAATTTCCGTGGCTCCCTATGACTTCTAGGGTCAGAAACCCAGCCAGTTAGCTACCATCTATTAAGTACCTACTATGTACTCAGCACAGGGCTAAGTGCTAAACATTGGAGATACAAAGAAGGGTTTTAAAAAACAGCCCTTGATCTCAAGCAGTTCACAGTCTGATTGGGGAGACAACTTGCAAAGGACTATGTTTAAATGATAAATTAATTTAACCAATAGCTTAGGGTGGCAATCTCAAATGGAAGGCATTAAAATTAAGGAGGACTGGGAAAGGGTTCTTGGAGAAAGCAGGACTAGATGAGACTTAAAAGAAGCTGGGTAAGCTAGGAACTGGAGAATAGGAAGGAAAGCATTTTACACATGGGGGTGTGGGGAAGGGGCACAGCTAGTGAAATTCTAGTTGAACAGCAGTCACTTGAACCCAAGTTAGTCTGGTCTCAAAATAGAGGCAAAATAATCATGATCCCAAGGAATTAGAGCAGTTGAGATGACTTGGGTATTGATACTATGGATGATAGTTTAAGAAAACATTTTGAAAAAACAGGACTTTTTTTTTTTTACAGATTGTGTGGTGATGAGAGATCTCAAAACACAAGGTTCCAGAGGCGTTGGCTTTGTGACATTCTTATATAAAAGAGATCAATGCAGCAAGGTGTACTCAGCTGCATAAAAGATTGATGGGCATGTAGCAGAACCAAAGAGAGCTGCTTCTAGAGAGGATTCTGTAAAACCTGGTACACATCTAGCCATGAAGAATATTTTTGTTGGTGGTATTAAAGAAGATACAGAAGAATATAATTAAAGAGACTACTTTGAAAAGTACAGCAGGATCAAAACTATAGAAGTTATGGAAGTTCTACAGAGTGGAAAAAAAGAGAGCATTTGTCTTTTTAACTATATCATGATACATGTAATGAAATTGCTGTTCATAAATATCATACTATCAATGGGCATAACTGTGAAGTGAAAAAGGTCCTTTTGGAGCAAGAGATGCAGGCTGTTGACACACAAAGAAGTCATGGTGGTGGCTCAGGCAATTTTATGCGTCAAAGAGGAAACTGGAGGTGGTGAAGGAAACTTTGACCATGGTGGAAACTTGGAAGAGGTGGTTATGAGATGGTGGTGGAGGTGGAGATGGTGGATATAATGGCTTTGGTGGGGGTGGCAGAGGCAGTTATGGAGGTGGAGATGGTGGATATAATGGCTTTGGTGGGGGTGGCAGAGGCAGTTATGGAGGTGGAGATGGTGGATATAATGGCTTTGGTGGGGGTGGCAGAGGCAGTTATGGAGGTGGATACAATGATTTTGGTGGGAATGGTGGCAACTAGGATTGTTGTAGCATCATAGTTAGAGAAGGGGACATATGCCAACTATGTCATGAAGGTAAACACCACAGGACTTTACCAGGTATGAGAGGAGGGGTGAAAGAGAGTCAGGAATCACAGATGACATCTTGCAATCCTGGGAGACTGAGAGGGTGGTGGTACCCTTGATAGCAATAAGGAAATCAAGAGAAGTGGAAGGTTTAGGAGAAAAGATAATGATTTCTGCTTTGGACATGTTGAGTTTAAGTCATTTACTGAGCATCTAGTTCAGATGTCCAATAGGAAGTTAGATGTGTAAGATTAGAAGTCAGAAAAGAGATTGGAGCTGGACAGTTACGTGAGACTGGAGAACCATCAGCATAGAGGTGATACTTGAAACCATGGAAGCTTGTGAGATCCCCAAGTTAAAGGGTAAGGAGTCAGAAGAGAAGAAGCCCCAGGGCATGGCCTTGGGGGTATCTAGCAAGAGACACAGAAGGAGTGGTCAGACAGATAGGAGAACCAGGGGAGCAGCGCCACAAAACCTAGATAGAAAAGAGTAACAAGAAAAAAAAGAGCGGCTGATAGTGCTGTCAAAAGTGGCAGAGAGGTATACAAAAATGAGGATTGGGAAAAGGTCATTGGATTGGGCAATTAAGATAATATTAGTAACTTTGAAGAGAATAGTTTCAGTTGAATGATGAGACTAGGAGTCAGAATGGATGCAGAAAGGAGAGAGTGAGAGAAGAAGTTGAAATGGACGTAGCTCCTGGAGGCAGCCTTCTCAAGGACTTTAGCCACAAAAGGCAAAAGAGATGTGGAATATGGGGTGGCTAGGTGGTGCAGTAAATAGAGCACCAGCCCTGGAGTCAGGAGTACCTGAGTTCAAATCTGGCCTCAGACACTTAATACAAAAAACTAGCCATGTGACCTTGGGCAAGTCACTTAACCCTAACTGCCCAAAAAAAAACCCAACAACAAAAGAGATGTGGAATAATAGTGAGAATTCCTGATTTGCAGATGTTCCTCATAATGAAACTAATTAATTAAACAACCACCTGATTCCAAAGGCATTGGCTTTGTGACTCATTCTTAAGTCACTTTGTCTCTGACCTGCTGTTTTGTCATTCTCTGGTTAAAGATTGGCTCAGTAAAATCCTGGTAATAACAGCTAGTGGGGATGGATGGATCAGGTGAGAGTTTTTTGAGGATGTGGGAGATGACAGGGGAAGGTTTGCAGACTGTAGGGAATGAGCCAGTAGATAAGAAAAGACTGAGGATAAGTGAGAAAGTGGGGATGATAGAGGGGGCAGTCTGCTGGAGCAGACAAGATGGAATGGGACCACTTGTGCAGGGAGAGGGGTTTGCCTGGGCAAGAAGAAGGGTCACCTCATCACTGGAGACAGAATGAAGGCGGAGGCAATGAGCGAAAGCGGCTGAGTGATACCAGATGAGGAGGGGAGAATGGCAAATGGCCTTTTTTTTTGTAAAATATGAAGTAAAGTTCTCAGCTGAGAAGGGTAAGAGCACAAGAGAATGTAAGCTTTTTGGTGGCAGGGATTTTTTCTTCTTTTTCTTTGCTTCCCCAGCATCAAACAATGACTGAGCACTGTCTAGCAATAGTTGGTGCTTAATAAATGCTTGTTTAAAAATTTTTTTTATCTTTTTATTTATTTATTTATCTATTTATTTAATAAATGCTTGTTGATTGATTGCTATAGACATCTTTGGCACATTCAGAACTTTTGTTTCTATCTTTAATCTCTTTAGCTGGGTATATGTGCCCAGTTATGGGATCACTGTCTTCTCATATTTTCTAGTTGTTTTCCAGAATAGCTTGCCAATTCAGAGCTCCAATGAAACCAAATCTTACTGGGCTTATCTTCCCATAGGCCCATTCAGCATCAACCACTTCCACATTTTGGTCATCATTGCCAATTTCCTGGGTGTCAAGTGAAAGCTTAAGTTTGTTTTAAATAGTATCTCTCATGTAACTGGGAATTAAGCTATACAGGCACTGGGGTAGGGAGATGCATCTTCCCCTACTGGAAAGTCAGAGGGATGATGGGGGAGGATATAAGAGAGAGCAGATTGAGGGAGGGGCTATACAGTGGGATGGCTGTTTTGGGGTGGTGGGTAGGGGGAAGATGGGGAGAAAATTTGTAACTCAAAATCTCATGGAAACAAATGATGTAAACTAAAAATAAACAAAAGTTAATTAAATTGTATCCCTCTTATAATTAGCGATTTGGGACATATTTTTACATATTCGTGGATAGTGTCTATTTTAAAAAAAACTGTTCATGTCAGGGATAGTTATGTGGAGCAGTGGATTGAGCACTGTCCCTCGAGTCAAGGAGACCTGAGTTCACATCTGGCCTCAGAAACTTACTAGCTGGGCAAGTCTCTCAACCAGGATTGTGTCTTTAAAAGAAAGAAAAGAAGGGAGGAAGGGAGGAAGGAAAGAAGGAAAGAAGGAAGGAAGGAAGAAAGAAAGAAAGAAAGAAAGAGAAAGAAAGGAAGGAAGGAAGGAAGAAAGAAAGGAAGGAAGGAAGGAAGGAAGAAAAAGAAAGAAAGGAAAGAAGAAAGGAGAGAGAAAGGAAGGAAAGGAAGAAAGAAAGAATACTCTTCATATCTTTTGACCACTTATGTATAAGGTCTTCTATATGTTGATTGCCTACATATCTTGGATATGGCTTTTATCAGTGATTCCAGCATCTGAGAGTTGGAAGAGGCCTCAGTAGCCATGTGCTCCAACACATGCACTAAAGGAATCTCTATTCTTCTCTACTGTTCATAATTGTTGTAATTTTTTTTACTGTCATTTCTCTCCTCATTCCATCTGTATTGGTTTTGTTTCTACAACAGCTGATATTTTTTGTTGTTGCATAATCAAAATGGTCTATTTCATCTTTTATGATCACTTCTATTCATTCTTTAGAAAAGAATTCTTCCTCTAGTCATTGTTGTAAACAGGCATTTTTTTTGCATGCCTCCACTTTTCTTTTTTTAGTGATGTGAACTTCTACAAGCAGGTTGAGTAAACATTTGGACCTTATTGTGCTGTATGGTATAAAATGCCAATCTAAACAAAATTTCTGCCAAGCCACTTTCCAGTTTTCCCACTAGATCTTTTCAAATACAGAGTTCTTCCTCCTTTAGATTATATTCTTAGGTTAAACAAGCAATTTTGTTTTTCGGGTCTCTTCATTGATCCACTTTTTAAAATTGTTTAGCCTATACTAAATAGTTTTAATGATAATTATTCAATGATATAAGTTGAGGCAGAATAATTCTATGTTCCCTTAGTTCCTACTTCTATGAACATATTTCTCTTGAGGTTCTAGGTCTCTTTTTTTCTTTCCAAAATGAATTTTGTTATTGTTTTGCTTACTTCTATAAAGTAGTCCTTAGGTAATTGAATTGATTTATCACTAAATCTGTAGATTAATTTTGGTAGTATCCTATTGGCAAGGCCTATCCAAGAGCACTGAATATATCTCTTATTTAGGTCTTCCTTTATTTCTGTATGCTTTCCAAATATGGTCTTATTCAGTGCTCACAACAACCTAATTAGGTAATGTCGATTCAAAAATTTGGTTAAAGAGGCAAATAAGCTAGGTGATATATATATATGCATGTATGGGTGACACACATGTACACAACACACATGCATGCATACACACATGTATGTGTATATTGTTTATTCTCTTAAAGCTAGCAGATACATATATACACAGAGACAGAAAAATGAACAATTAAAGAATGAGAAGCCTTAAATACATTTTAGAAAAATCCCAACTCAGGCTATGTCACTCAGATTTATGAACTCTATATGTATTTAACCTTAGCGTGAGAAAGGAAGCTTCTTAGTTGAATAACTTGTAAATTCACTAAGACAAGACAATTGACAAAGTATCCGTTGAAATTACAATCCCAAGATATCTGTGTTTCCCCTATATAGCATATGTCCATAGGATACCAAGGTAGAAGAAAAGTCTCACTATTCAAGACAGTGTCTGGTCCTAGGCATCCTGTCCTTCAGCCTCAGTTGCTGACACAGGAAGGCACATTTGGAGTTCACTCAGAGAGCAAGGCATGTCTGTCATGCCAGAAAAGCAAAGCATTAAACTTATAATGCCTCTCCTTATTGGCCAACCGAGGTTTTAGGCCTTTATTAGATCCTGTACATTCAAAATGGCATGGGGAGAGGTCTAGAGTTGGTAGTACAAGTATTCTCATCACCCCCATATTACAGATGAGGAAACTGAGGTTTGGAGAGAATTTAAGTGACTCGCACATGCTCACACTGGTAGTAAATGGCAGTGCTGAATTTGCGCCCAAATCTTCTGAGTCCAATTCAAGCCCTTTAAAAAAATATTGTCTTCCATGGCAAATAATTAAATAATTTGAAATTTAAGTTAAGATGTCCTATGTCCTGTATTCAGCCAATAGTTTTAACAGGTGTTTAATGTATCTTCCCCCAACCCCACATACCATCTTCTCACTAAGGTCTAGAGCTTCAGTCATATCCAGCTTTGCTGACCTCTCTGCAGATGGGGTGGAAAGGCGATTTAGGGTCTGAAATGAGAAAAAAAAAGACATCTTGGCATTTCATTTGAATTTTCTACGATCAAAGGGCTTGGAACTGTGGGGTTACCAGGAAGTCTCCCAAACACTGGAACTTGGTCCCATTCCCCTATTTTCTTATATTCTCAAATTTAAACAATATATTTCTCAAAATGCATTCCTATGCTGCTTAATGATAAAAGCATAACATTAAGTGGGCTTAGCTAAGTCATTAAAAATTAGGGTGAACCTATGGCCATGGCTGTTGACCTGACAACATGCTATATGCTATAAGGAGAGTGCTTTGCCTCTGGAGCCTAAAGACCTGGGTTTGAATCCTGACTGACACTCTTAAGTTTGGCATGGTAGATAGAATGCTGAGCCTAGAGTCAGAAGATCTGAATTCAAATCCCGCTTCAGGCACTTACTAGCTGTATGACTCTGGCCGATCCTCTGGGTTTCTTTCTGCCTCTGTTTCCTCATCTGTAAAATGTAGATAATAACACCTGCTCTACAGGGTTGTGAAGAGACTCATATGAGATTAAATTCTACATATAAATGCTTTGTAAGCCCTGAAGTGTAACATAAATGTTAGTTATTATTTTCCATAGGATTATTGTTTTAGAATGGCTTTATAGAGGTCATTTAATACCTCTTGCCTACTTTGCAGATAAGAATAGCGAGGCTTAAAAAGTTAAAGTGACTTGCTGTGGATTATCCATGTAGCATGGAGCTGGGCCACGGTTCAACTCAAGCCCTCTTGTCTAGTCAGAACTTTTCCTATTGTAACATTATGTTTTCTGGGTCTCAGTTTCCTTGTTTGTAAAAAGGAAGTAGGCTGGATGGACCGAATATTTCCCAGGTCACTTTCAGCTTTATATTGTAGGAACTTCCTAGGACATATCAGATATCTCAGGGAAATAGTGAAGGTTTTTTTTTTTTAAAACAACCCAGCACCTGCCTGGTTAAATAACCAAGCTGACTGAATGGAAAACTCCATTAATCGGCTAATCCTAATGACCACAAATTACCCTGCTAAATCTTCTGAAAACAAAATCTGGCTTTAAGGATTCATTATGGGAGGTGTTTAACACTCAGCACGTTTCTTTGCCTAAATTATCAGCCTCGGTGGCATCTTACAAAATGATGGGCATGAATACAGTAGTGTAGCACATGTGGCCACATTGGTATAATCCGGGGATCCCAGGATGTAAGGCTGGTAGGAGGCTTAGAGATGAGCTCTCTTGACCTTCTCACTGAAGGAATCACCCAGGGAAATCAGCAGGTTACAAAACCAGCCCAGATCCTGCTTGGGCTTACCATTTATGAAGTGGTTCCCTCTCCCAGTGACACTGTGAGGATGACAAGACAAGGAAACCCAAGCTAGGAGTGAATAGTGTTTATTAAGGGGTTATATTATATCAAGCAATGCCACAATTTGCTCCATAATTGCAGGTATATAGCTACAACATAGCATTCTAAGATAAAGCTTCTTAGATAACAGCCATTATGTGACAATATATACCTAGACAATAAATATCAATGAAAGGGTTGTAGTTTAGGAGGAACTCCCAGTATGGCATCTCCCTTCACCGCCATAGATTCCCAACCCTAGCTATGGCTTAACAGGCCACTGGGTCACAGGATCACACTGATTTGGGGTTGGAATGGAGCTCAGAGGTCAGCTAGTCCAACCTCCTTATTTTCTGGAGAAAGAAAAACCAGAAACCAAAGAGGGAAGGGACTAGCCCAAGATCCCATAGCCAGTAAGTGGCAGAGTCAGAATTTGAACCCAGGACTCCTGATTTCAAATCCAACCCTTTTGTCACCAAAGATCCAAGTCCTAGAACAGTAATTTCATTCTCTAGCTCATTTTATAAGTAAGAAAACTGAGGTAAGTAGGGTGAAGTGACTTTCCCAGGGTCACACAGCTAGTAAGTATCTGAGGCTGGATTTGAACTCAGGTCCCCTGACTCCAGGGCTGTACCAACTAGCCAACCCTAGAGACATGAATATAAATCCCTGCTCTGTCACTTACTACCTTTGGTGACCTTGGGCAAATCACTCCATGTCTCTGTTCCTCAGTTTCTTCATCTGTAAAATGAAGACATTGAACTAAATGGTCTCAAAGATCCATTCTAGCCATAAAAACTACAATACTATAATCCTGGGTCTACTACTTTCTGCCTGTATGGACTTGGGTAAGTCACTTGTTCTCTGCAAAATAAAAGAATTGCACCAGTGGACCTTTAAGGTCCTTTCCAGATTAAAATCTGTTGTCTTAAATTGGTTTATGGTGTTTCCTAAACAATGTGCAAACCCTCAGACTACTGTCCAAAGAAATCCAATTCGACTCTGAGCATTTACTAAGCTTCTGGGTGCCAGGATACTCTGCCAGGTGCTAGGGGAATGAGATAAAAATCAAACAGCTTCTGCCATCCAGGTACTTACAAACTACTAGAAGAAATGGGTCTGTTGTTGGGCGTCAGCCCTCATCTAAGCCCTCACGGTCCCACTGTATGCTCCCTACCTGGTCTGCTCTCTCCTATATCTTCCCCCATCCCCCTTCAACTTTCCAGTAGGGCAGGATGGATCTCCCTGTCTCAGTGCCTGTGTATCTTGTTTCCCAGTTGCATGTAAAAAAAATAATAATTTAAAAAAAATTGATTTTTAAAACTTTAAAACTAAAGTCTGGTTATTTGTGCCTCTAATAATTAAGGTAGGCAGACCAGGTTTTAGCATTAAAAGGGCCTTTAGAGAAAAACTAGTCCAATCCCTCATTGTAGAGATGAAAGAATGGAGGCAATGAGAAATGACTTCCTCAGGGTCACACAGCCAATATGTAGCAAAGCTGGGATTCCAGTCTGGGTCTGCTGACTCGGAACCCAACACTCTGCCTGCTCCTCTAGCTCTCACAGAGCAAAGAGGACCATATGGCCCACAGCCCATGGCCTTATATCTAGGTTGGATGCTCTCCTTTTGGGTTTTCACTCTCCATGACTCCCAGACCTACCAAAGAGTAAAGTGGCTTGCTTCCCACTCTGAGATCGATGTTTGGCAGAGATGGCAAGCTTGGTTCCTTCTCCATCATTTTGGCATTTTCCACCAATTCGGGCTTCTTAGATTCTGGAAGTGGTTGCATCCCTGTGTCTCCAGCATCTGTGAAAAGACAGAATACATTCAGGGGCAACAGCTAAGTGTAAAATCTTATTTTAATGAAAAGAGCAACTCTTTATTTGTTCTCCTCTGCTCCAGTACACATTCTTAGTGTGAAGATGCACGTCCTTCAGATATTATCTTCCAGAAAGTTTGAAAGCATTCACATAATCATCAGAGGTGGAAGGGACCAGAGAGGCCATCTAGTCCAGCCTGTATTCCACTAAGAATCACTAGTACATGGTTGTCTGCTTCTGCTTCAAGCCCTCCAGTTATGGGAGTAGATACAGGCAAGTTGGGGGCCAACTAGGTGATGCAGAGGATAGAGCTCTAGGTTTGGAGTCAGGAAGACCTGCGTTCAAATCCAGCCTCAGATACTTACTAGCTGTGTGACCCTGGGCAAGTCACTTGACCCTGTTTGCCTCAGTTTCCCCATCTACAAAATGAGCTGGAGAAGGAAATGGCAAACCACTTCAAGTATCTTTGCCAAGAAAACCCCAAATAGGATCACAAAGAGTTAAACGTGGCTGAAATGACTGAACAACAACAAATAAGCAGGTAGAGATCATGAAATCAATGGTGAGCTGTCTTACTGGTCTGGGCCAAGAATCATAGGTATAATATAGAGCAGGCAAGTAATCTGCTACAACCCCCTTAACTGAATGAGAAGAAAAGTGGGGCCCAGGATCATACAGGTGGTAGCATTAGAACCCAAATCTTCTGACTCCAAATTCCAGCACATGATGCTTCTAACTTAGGCTTGCTCTGAAATAACATTTTTCTGATGATCTTAGGATCTGTGATTTTGTCAGTGTGGGGACTCTGTTCACCTATGTTGACTATCCTCTTTATATTATTTGATGTACAAACGTCTCCCTGATGGAATATAAGCTTTTTGAGGACAGAGAATGTTTCATTTATGTCTTTGTATCCTCAGTACCTGGCACATAGTAGGTTCCTAATGACTGATTGCTTCATAAATGCTGTTGAGTTAGTGTGGGGGCTTACACCCACACTCCTCTGCTGGGGAGATTGATTGAGCTCCAGAGTCCTGAGAGGAACGCAGTAGGCCTAAAGCCAATCAGGTATTTGCACCAATAGGATAAATCTCTGGGAGCAGAGAGATGTTGCTATTGCTCATCCTTTGTTTTGGAAAAAGACCAGTGACATCACGAGGGTGATGTCTTGAACTGTGAATGAATTGGATTTAAGTGAGGCAGAGTTGTGCAAAGTTGTCAGCCTCATCCTCTTCTCCAGAGTCATTGGAATCCAGCAACAAGACAAAAATCAAGACAACTGGTGATGCCCCAGATGAAGTGGGAGACCAGGCTGCCAAAGGTGGGGGGTGGGGGGTGGGGGGTGAACTGACCTCAGCTGGAAAAATGGAGAAAAAAATAGGAGACAATTGGGATTGAACCTGTGAGTGGTCACTGCATTTCTAGTCAGAGAGAGATAGGGAGATCCAGTCTCAAAGAAAAAAAAAGGACTTGTTCATTGACTTATTGACACAGATCACATATATATTGAAATGCACCTTAGTAGAGGGTCTTCATGAATTGCTGTGACTGAAGACTGTAACCCTGCCCCTAGCCTTCTGGCAGGAGCCTTTCTGTATTTAATTAACCTGGTTTTTGGATGACTGACGTCTGATCCATTTAGGAGATAAGATAGGTAAAGTGCTTTGTAAATCTTCAAATACAATTAAAAGGCTATCATCATCATCATCACCATCACCATCACCATCATCATCATCATCATCACCATCATCATCATCATCATCATCATCATCATCACCATCACCATCACGATGATCATCACCATCATCATCATCACCATCATCATCATCACCATCATCATTACCATCATCATCACCATCATCATCACCATCATCATCATCACCACCACCACCATCATCATCATCATCACCATCACCATCACCATCACGATGATCATCACCACCATCATCACCACCATCATCATCACCATCATCATCATCATCACCATCACCATCACGATGATCATCACCATCATCATCATCACCATCATCATCATCATCATCACCATCACCACCACCATCATCACCATCACCACCACCATCATCATCATCATCATCACCATCATCATCATCACCATCACCATCACGATGATCATCACCATCATCATCATCATCATGACCATCATCATCACCATCATCATCATCACCACCACCATCATCATCATCATCATCACTATCACCATCACCATCACGATTATCATCACCATCATCATCACCATCATCATCACCATCGTCATCATCATCATCATCGTCATCACCATCATCATCCTCATCATCACCACCACCACCCTCATCATCATCATCACCATCATCACCATCATCATCATCATCACCATCATCATCAACATCACCATCATCACCATCATCACCATCATCATCATTACTATCATTGTCATTAGACTGTAAGTTCCTTGAGAGTAGGGATTTTCTTTTGCTTACTTTTGTATTCCCAGTGTTTTTTGTTTCCATACTGCCTGGCACATACTAGGAATTTGATAAATGTTCATTGAATTGAATTAAATTACTGTTATATTTGCCTTTCCAGCTTGGTAAGCATCATGGGAACCTGTGCCCTATTAGCAGATCCTCAGAAAATAACCCAAGGTCACCTCCATACTAAGATGAGGAATCAGTACCACTAATCCAATTCTGAAACAATGCAGAGCTTTGTGTAAACCCTATGGAGGCATGGGTCACATCTCTTGTCAATGGAATTAACTATAATTCACATTGGTTATTTTATCTCACTTAGCAACATTCCTGAAACACACAGAAAAGTAGGTGCTCTAACACCCATTTTGCTTAGAGCAGAATGGAGATGGCCCTAGACTTCACATTTTCTGGTTTTCTGACTCCCACCCTGCTCCCATAATATTCTTATTATAAAAGCCCAGTATTTTAAGAGAGCAACCCAAACGAGTGTACTTTAAGGTGGGTAGTTAACTTAGTTCCTTTGACTATGAGATTACACAAGTGATTCAGGAATAGCAAAATTGCAGATGACCCAGAAAGGCCATAGAAATGCACAGTGGGCATTTAACTAGACTACAGCCCGCTGCTTGTGTGCTAGGGGAGGTCATTGAGGTCATCGAGTCCAAATCTTTCATTTTATGAACAAGAAAACTGAGACCCAGAAAAGCGAGGTGATGTATCCTTGCTCATCCAGCTTGTAAGAACCGGAGGTAGGATTTAAGCCAGGTCTTTCTGACTTCAAGGTCAGGGCCCTAGCCATTAGACCATACTGCCTTGTGCCCAGGTTGTGACAGGACACATCATGAAGGATACATATGACTGGAAAAGATACATCCATGGGTTTAAGTGACAAAAATTTGGATTAAGAGATTAATAAGAGTTGCAGAAACTCAGAATGGGAAGAGACTTCAGTGGCCATCTGGTCCCAGCAGGGCCTAAAATGTCCCTGCTGTAATATACTTGAAAAATGGTCAACCAGCCTTTGCTTAAAGACCTCCACGGAGGGCAAACCCATAACAAATGAGATGTATTAGGCACTTGACAAGCTTATGTCACTTTTAAGTATTATTATAACCTCTCAGAACCAGACACACCCCAGTTTTGGATTGTTCTCTTTGCTAGGAAGTTTTTCCTCCCCCCCCCCCACATGAAGCCTAAACTAGCCTCTCTGTTGGTTTTTTTTCTATTTGCTGCTCCTAGTTTGGTCCTTTGGGGCCAGACAGAATGGGCCTAATTACAACAGGACCCTTGAATGGTATGAATGGTCTATTACAGTGGTTCTCAACCTTCCTAATGCCGCGACCCTTTAATACTTGTATGTGGGCATATCTGCATGTGGGTGGACCCTCCTGGAGATGGATGGAGGAGCTGTGTCTTGGTTTCTAAGACAATCAGAAATATGGTCTTAGGCGACCCCATTCAACCCGACCCCCAAAGGAGTTGCAACCCACAGGTTGAGAACTGCTGGTCTCTTAAAAGAATCAAAGTCCACTGACTGAGCGGCTTTGTGAAAAAAACATGGCTAAGTATTCTTAGCATAGGATGGGAGGGCAAGGAATAGGTTGTGATCAGCACCAGTGAAGGGGGCACTCATGTTGGTGAGGTGACAGCTCCACTGAAAAAGTATTTGAACCTTGAGAATGAGGGCAGGGAGTGAATGACCAGGAGGGCTCAGAGAAGAAACACAAGGAAACTTACTGGGCTCAGGGGTCTTTTTCAGTTCCTTGATTTGCTCCCTTAGTTCAGACAGGGCTTTTTTCTGGCGCTGGATGGTTTCCTCATGACGAAGCCCTTTGCATTTAGTCCCTAGTTCAATGAAGGATGAAGCCTGTGTTTTGGAATTATGAAGAGATTGACTTTATTCTAGATGAGAATTATCTCACTCTCCAAGAAGCCACAACAGTCCCACTTCATTGGAGACACACTGTCCCTGAGCACATGAAAAATAGCATCATGGGCACTTTAGAGAAGAGGGGAAGGTTCGAGCTGAGACAGCGAGGCGGCATTGGGGAGGAACTTTATCTTTCTGGGGGACCTAAAGGTAGCTCTGTGCTCCCCATCCAGGGCTCATGGGGGTGCAATATGGAAGAGGGACAAAAGCATTGGGTTTGGAGTTACAGTCAGACTCAGAGATGGAATGGACCTTTGAGGCTGTCAAGTTCAACCCTCTTGTTTTAGAGGTAAGGAAATTGAAGCACAGAGAAAACTCAGGTTCACATGAGTCAGATACAGTAAGTATCTGGGATCAGGCTTGGGATCAGGAAGACTTGAGTTTAAATCCAACTTCAGGCCCTTACTGTCAGTATGACCTTGGGTAAGTCACTTAACTTCTGCCTGCCTCAATTTTCTCAACTGTAAAACAGGGAAAATATTTGTACCTACTTCCTATATATGTTGTGAGGGTCACATGAGATAATATTTATAAAGCTCGTAGCACAGCACCTGGCACATAGTAGGTATTTATTCCTTTCTCTTCCCTGAGACAGTTGAATGGCACAGTGGATAGACTCAGGAAGACTTATTGAACACTTCCTAGCTGTGACCCTGGACAAGTCACTTCACCCTGTTTGCCTCAGTTTCCTCATCTGTAAAATGAGCTGGGGAAGGAAATGGCAAATCACTCCAGTATCTTTGCTGAGAAAACCCCAAATGGAGTCATGATCAGAAACACATCCCTTCCCCCAGTTAGCTTGCTGAAAGATATAAGATGAAAGACAAAACCCTTTGCTTGCTTAGAGAGTTAAGAGGACTTGAGTTCAAATACAGGCGTGGATGTGTAACTGTGGGCAAGTTCTTTTACTTCTCTAAGCTTTGGTTTTCTCCTCTGTAGAACTAGGGGGCTGGACTTGACACTTTCTCCAAAATTTCTTCCTGCTCTCGCTTCTATGACCCTAAAAAAGCATGGCTCTCTTGAGAGCAGGGTAACTTCAAGCCTCATGGCAGATGGCCATTGATGGGAAGCTGAGAAAACAATTTCACTCCCCTAAACATGCTGCTGACATCTTATTTTGATCCCATTGACTATTTCAGGTTTTCTGAGCTTCAACTTACTTATTTGAGGGGATAATTTCAGTCTCCATCCTTTTGGTATCCGAACATGGAACTTTCATTCTACAATACTTTGGACCAACGTATTTCGCAAAAGCCTACCTCTTCAGTGATGACCATACCCCCTGCTCTGCCTGCCCACTGACCATGGATGAAGCTTTGTTGTTCTTCAGTCATGTCTGACTCTTCATGGAACACAGTATGCGAGTACTCTCCCTTGGGTTTCCTTGGCAAAGATACTAGAGCAGTTTGCATTTCCTTCTCCAATGGATTAAGGCAAATAGAGGTGAAGTGACTTGCCCAGGGTCACACAGCTAGTGCGAGTCTGAGGCTAGATTTAAACTCAGTTCTTCCTGACTCCAGACCCATCACTGTATCCACTGAACTACCTAGATGCTCCGTACTGAAGCTGTACCCAGTCGCTATTCAGGGGAGAAACTAGACTGTTAAGTGACTTAGCAGGCATCCTGGAAACTTGGTTTCCTTTCATTTAGCCAAAGGGAAAAATCATTCATCTTGGGTAATTTTGACCTGAAATGACTCAGGATCTTCTAAAGGAATAGGCCCTGACCTGGGGGAATGGGACCCAAAAGCAAATTATGTTTAAACCCACTCAAGTTGGAAATGGAGAAAAAGCAATAGCTGGGGGGTTCTACTCCATCATTTCCCTGGATAGTTTCAGACCTTCTGGCTCCTGCCCATGGGACCTTCTGGCTTTGGCAGGGGTGAGAAGAAGGAAAGGAGAAGGAATAAGCTGGAGAGATTGGGTGAAGAGGAAGGAAAGGAGGGGCCCAGAGGAAGAAGAGAGGGAGGGAAAAAAGGGAGGGAAACATTCTTGAGCTTTTGGCATCAGCACCAAAGTGCAAGATACTGTTCTTCTGTGTCCTCCTCACTTTTAGTCTTAAATAAAGACTCTACCTTTTTTCCCCCTAAGCTTTTCCAAAGATTCTACTTGTTGTGATTTTACTACCCTGCTTTGAAAAGTCATACTGAATTGCCATCTAAGAGGAGCTTTGAAGCAGACAAATTCTGGTCCTGCCATTAATCATATCATCCTTCTGAGTCTCAGATGCCTCATCTGCAAAACAAAGGGGTTAGGCTAGATGGCCTCTGAGATCTCTGTAACACTAATATATGACCCTGTGTCTTGTTCTATATCATTATCAGGCAATAAATTGGTATAAATGGTTGTCTAACTGTTAATCAAGTGAGTTTATTTTACTGGCCCTTGGAAGGTAGAAGAGATTTATCTCAACAGCAGAGGGGATACCAGTCCTTCCTTGTGAACCATTATGGAAGGAATGAAAAAAGTCAACACCCTGTCTATGGCAAGAGATAAAAGCAATGTGTTGGGTAAGACTGCACCAAGGGATCTGAGTCAAGTGGGAAGCCAGTGTTTAGAACATGGGTGGTCAGAACCAGAATAGCTAAGTCAAGATCTGGAACACAGGTAGACAGAACCAAGAGAACTAAAATAAGATCTAGAACAAGGTTGGGGAACCTGTGGCATCAAGGCCGTGTGTGGCCTTCTTGGGTGTGGCCTTTTGCCCCAGTCCAAGTTTTACAGAACAAATCCTATTATTAAAGAAATTTCTTCTGTGAAGTTTGGAGTCAGTCAAAAGGCAGCACTTGAGGACCTAGAGGGCTACATGTGGCCTTGAGGCCTCAGGTTCCCCACCCTTACCTTAGTCAGTTTTACCTTAGAAAGCAGGAAGGAGAGGGAGTTTAGAATACAGAATTAGAAGAGACTTCTCTTTTTCATTTCCCATTCCTTCCTCTCCCTTCTCCCGCCTTCCTAGGCTACCTTCCTAATTTGTCTGTGGCTAAGAGCATGGGTGGGGGCAGCCAGGTTGCTAGAGCTGATCCTCAGGGCCATGGCTAGATTTTAAGTAATTTCCCTAACTCAAGTTGGCTTTGAGAGAGTGAAGTGAGGCATTGCTTTGTTTGCTGGCTCCCATGCTGAACGCCAGCAGAGGCTGCCACAGCCGGGTTGTGGCTGGCTTTATTGCATGTGACTGCTGTCAGGGTCAGGGGAAAGATGCCAAGGAGAAAAGGAAAAAAAAATTGCCTGAGACATTTGGTCTGGCTTCTGAAAGTTGACTCAAAAGGTTTTATTTTAGGTACCTAGATTTTCATTTCCATAAAGCCTTCAGTCTAACCAGGTTGGGAAATAAACATTTATCTGCCCTGTCTGTGGCAGAAAAAGCTAACGCCTTAGGGTGGGATTGTACCCTACAATGACCTTATTAAGGACAATTTTTAGCAACACAAACTGAGCAATAGGGGTCTGTGTGTCTCCTTCTTGCAGTGAAGAAACCTCTTTCTCAAACTGATTTCCCGACTTTCTTTCTTTACTCCTCTTTACTGAAGCAAAGGGTTGGAAGGACCTCAGACCCTTCCTAGGATCATGGCTCCAGAGGTGAGAAGGACTTGGATATAATCGAACAAAAATTATACAGAAGAAACTGCAGCCCACAAAAAGGAAGTGATTTACCCAAGGTCACATAGGAAACTGATGAGGTGTTCAAGACCCCAAAATACCAACATGCCGGGTCCTGCAGAAAGAATTCCACTCAAGTCTTCTCAGCCAAAGAAAAAGTAAAGTTTTATTGAAAGTTCAAGTTCGTCATATGGGATAGACTTTTAAGAAGCCAGTCTATACGAGGTCATTCTATGGCGCTCTCACAGAGCAAGTGTGTGCGAAGCTACCCTATGGTATTTTGGGGTCTTGAACACCCCTAATCCTCTTTGGGTTACCTCTTCAGTTTCACTCATAACTTGAATGGATTTGCTGCTCGCTCCTAGCCAAGTCCCCTCTTTCTATCTTTTGCCATCTTCCCTTCCTTCAAGAACCAGCTCAGCTACCACCTTTCTTCCATAAAATCTGCCCTGATTCCCTTAATTAGAAGTGATTCTTCACTCCTCAAATATTTGGGTGCACTTTGTCGGACCGCTCCTATGAAATCTACTCATTCAAAGATCTGTGCCATAGTCCTTTATGTACATATATCATCCCTTGCAAATGTCAGTAGCATCATCAATGCCTTTATCTTCAGGCATCTCTCCCTCATTCCCTTTCCTCCTTAAGAAAGCTCCTTGAGGGTAAGGCATTTCTCTTTGCATTCTCAATACCTCATAATCAACACAGCAAGCATTTACTAAGTACCTACTATGTATCAGGTCCTGTGCTAGGTGCTGGAGAATATGTTAGCAGTGGTATAGTAGCTTTGGATTCAGATGACTGAGGTTCAAATCTCCCCTCAGTCACTTACTCTTCATGTGACCCTTGGCAAGACGTATCTCTGGGCTCCCATTTCTTCATCTGTTAGTTAAATAAGGGGGTTTTACAAGATAGTTTCAGAGGTCTGTTCTAGCTCCAGGTCCTGTACCCTTGATTCTTTGCTGGATGTCAGTCTCCTTATTTGTGAAATAGGGTGGGGGTAGGGAGTTTGGACTAGGGGGTCTCTCATATTCCTTCCAGGTCTAAATCTGTGATCCAGTGATCCTGTCCTTGAGATGCCTGAATTCTACTGGAGGTTGGGAGGGGGAACAGCTTGTAGCGATAGATAATTACAAAATATATTAGAAGTGTTGCTGGGGGTGGGGAAATAGGACCCTATTGATGAAGACCGTGAGGGATAATTTATAGTGAAGTTTCCCCATTCTGAAAAGTCAAATCTAGAACGGCTTCGGTATTCACTAGGCCTAGGTTTAAGTCACCTGACCTTCAAGCAATCTGTGGCTTAGAGCAATGGAGACCCTCCCCCAGAGCCAGCTCAGCAGAAGATGTGCCAAATAAGGTTGACTGCTTTCATTGGACACCCACATGTTTGTGGGTCCTTTGTCTCAGAGAGATTCCCTTGCTTAGGTTGTGGGTCAGCCCCCCTACCAATAAGAATGAAGGCCGGTTGGGGGGAGGGTTGGGTTTCAGCATTAGAAGACTATATAACCATGGGCTGGCTTCTACCTGTGTCTCTCTTCCTGCCGCCATGTGGGCGACAGGGGCAAAGTCCTTTTTCAGGAGAAAGAATAAAAACCTTTTCTGACCTTAGATTCAGACTCTGAACTCTTTCATCCCACACAAGACTCTTAATCTGGGGGCTATGAACTTGTATGTATACATACATATTTTACACACACATATTTATCTCTATCTCTGTTTATCTCTATAACTATATATCTCTATTTCTGTATTTCATCTCTCTGTCTCTCTCTTTATCTCTTTTTCTGTCTCTAGACAACTGAATTTCAATGCCATTGGTTTCCTTTGTAATACTCAGGCATTTTATTTTAAGCATTTAAAACATGATTTTTGAGCAGGGCTCTCTATAGGCTGCCTAAGGGGTCAGTGACAGAGAAAAGGGTAAGCAGCCCTGGGCTTGGGTGATCAGGAAGAACATGGGGACTTCTTGTGCACAGTAGAAGCCGTGTAAATATTTGGTGAATTTGATTGAATGGAGAGTGATAGAAATCACTAAGCAAACGCCCACTTTCTGTGCATTTGGGTCCCCACCAGCAGTAGGCCATGCAGTGGGGTTACTCACCTCTTTGTTAAAGATGTACAGGTCATTTTGAGCACCATTCACTTGTATCCCCACGTCACACATGGCACAGATCTTTCTGGTTTCTGCAGAGATGGAGTTTCTGCAGCCAGAGGGAATGGAAGGGGCTTTTTAATATGGAGCAACTGAATCAAGTTTAGGGGAACCGAAGACCCCTTTGATAAATACCACACCCTGCAGACTCAGATAAGAGGGGACAAGGAGCTGTATTTTCACCCAAAAGTAAAGGTGCTTCATGTTAAGGGGAGTGGAAGTTCCTTGAGAGCAGGAACCATTTTGTTTTGACCTCTTCCTGACTACCCCTTGCTCCATGCCCTCAGGCATGTTGGGGAGCCCAGAAAGGACACTCCTTAGACTTTGCAGGATTCCATATTGTCTTTTGGATATGGGCATATATACCTTATATATTCCTTTAAGCTTTCGATCTCTTTGTTCTTTTTCTCCACCAGGTTGGACATCTGAATCAGCTTCTCCTTCAGCTCACCCAACTCATGCTCCTGTTGCTGAACCAGGACGAGATTCTGGCCCATCTCTGCTTTTAGCTGCTCATCATACTCAGCTGGAAGGGACAGGAAGCCCCACACTTAAGAACTGGTACATGAATGGTATAGCCAAATGTACCAGACACACAATAACAGAAGGGACAGAGATACATCCTAAAGGTTATTCAGGGAATCACAGAACCCCAGATCTAGAACTACAGGGGACCTCAGAGGTCACCTACTCCAACCTCCTCTTTATACAGATGATGAAGAGGTGGAAAGCACCTTAGAGGTCGCTTAGCCCAACTCTCTTTCTCTCTCTCTTTTTTTTTACAGATGTGGAAACTGAGGCCCAGGAGGGTTAAGTGATTTATCAAGCATCCGGAAAATTTGGCTTTCTTTCATATGACTGTGAGGGATAATTTATAGTGAAGTTTCCCCATTCTGAAAAATCAAATCTAGAATGGCTTCAGTATTCACTAGGCCTAGGTTTAAGTCACCTGACCTTCAAGCAATCTGTGGCTTAGAGCAATGGAGACCCTCCCCCAGAGCCAGCTCAGCAGAAGATGTGCCAAATAAGGTTGACTGCTTTCATTGGACACCCACATGTTTCCAGGTCCAGAAAGATTCCTGTGCTTGGGTCATGGGTCATCCCCCCTGGCCAATGAGAGTGAAGGCCAGTTGGTGGGTTAGGTTTACTATAAAAATCATGGGCCGGCTCCTGCCTGTGGCTCTCTCCCTGCTGCCATGTGGGTGGTGGGGACAGGGTCCTTTCTCATGGGAAAGAATAAATACTTTTTCTGACTTTAGATTCAGACTCTGAACTCTTCTAATTTCACACATGACCAAAGGGAAAAGTCACTTGTATTGGTTGAGTCTAGTCAGAAATGATCTGGGGGATTTTCTGTAGGTGTAGACCCTGACCCAGGAGACCAAAACTCAGAGAATGTTTGAAAGGTTGAAGATAGGAGAAAAACCCAACAATGTCTGGGCACCACCCCCTTTCATAAAAAATGACAATCTGCCTCTTAAACCTGACCGGGCCCCCGCACTCCTATCCACAGGGCCTTCTAGCTTCATCAAGGTTGAAAGAAAAAAGGGGGGAGGGGAGGAATACAAAGGAGAAATACGGAAAAGAGCAAAGAGTGGAGGGGTATGGGAGGGTAATGCAAAAAAGGAGATATGGAGGAAGAAGCAGGGAGAGGAGGAGATGGAGGAGGAGAAGGAGGAGGAAAGGTCTGATCCAGAGCCTTTGGCATCGGTGCAGAAATGGGAGAGCCCTGTTCTTCCTGTTCCTTCTCGCTCACCCTCAACTTCAAGAACCGGTTTAACCACAAGGCACACAATACTGGACCTTCTGTCTGCTTAAAAGCAGAAGGTATATTTCCTGAACTTTCTCTTTCCCTTAAAACAAAAAACAAGCAAACAAACAAAACAAAGAACTGGTTCTTAAAACAAATAAAATCATCATATCTGAACCAGAGGGATAGCCTAATAGCTCAAAGCCTGAAGGTCAAATGAGGGTTGGACATAGGATGTCTCTCTGAACTTCACTGATTCTACAATAGTGGGATTTCTATAACTACCTCAAGTCGAGACTGTTTCCTATTTCCTTATTTCCTTGAAATAACAACTATTTCAAGATATCTCTTCAAAAATTTGTACCTAGAGGCAAACCATAGCTTTTAAAGGTGGTTAGAAATTGTCATAAGAGGGATCTGAAAGACTGGAATGTCAGAGCTGGAAGGGGCCTTAAGACCATAGAATGTTACAGCTGGAAGGGGCCCTAGAACAGAGAATGTCAGAGTTGAGAGGGGCCTTAGAGCACAAGATGTCAGAGCTGGGAGGGCCCTTAGAACACAGGGTGTCAGAGTTGGGAGGGCCCTTAGAACACAGGGTGTCAGAGTTGGGAGGGCCCTTAGAACACAGGGTGTCAGAGCTGGGAGGGCCCTTTGAACACAGGATGTCAGAACTGGGAGGGACCATAGAACATAGACTGTTAGAGCTAGGAGAGAAATCATAAAATATCAGGCCTAGGAGGGACCTTGGCATATAGGTCTCAAAGGGCCCAATTCTTGCGTTTTATATATAAAGAAACTGAGGTCCAGAGAGGGAAACAAAGTGTCCCCAATTATCTCCAATGAGATGCCTCCTCCAATAGTACCAGCAAACCCTGCAGTATGAGTGTTGATAGAGGGGAAACATTCATTGCGTAGGATTTCCCCTTAGGTCCCTCACTCTCAGAGGCAGGAAATTCTACATCAAGGCTATGGATGTTGAATCCTCAAAAAAGTCATATAAATGAAGAAGAGAAAGCATTTCACCAATGACTTGTAGCCACAGAATTTTCATATACAAAGAAAGCTACTTCACCTTTACTCCCCTTATGGCATCTTGGGATCCTTAGCTGAATGGCCAAGTGTGCTGTGTAAACATACCTTTTAATCCAGATATCTTGGTCTGGCTTTTTAAAAGGTCCATTTTTAGGGCGACGATGAGCTCGTTCTGGGAGATGAGCTGTTTCTGCGTAACCATGACTTCTTCACTGAAATAAATGAAACAGGGGTTTCATTCATTAGTTCCAGTCCCACGTGGTTTCTTATGAAAAGGACCTGTCTCAAGGCAAGGTCTGGGAGACTACAAGGATAACTCTGGGTTTTCAAAAGCTTGATGAAGTCTTCCCAGTGTGTGTGTGTGTGTTTTGCTAAATAGAGAAAGTCATAGAGTACCATACTGGGAGAACATTGATAATCATTGGAACAGAGGGCATGAAACAAACCCTTCATGGGATGAAAGGACTCATGGGACAAAGAATGCCAGAACCAGAAGGGATCTTAGAACATAAAAGGTTAAAGCTTAGAAGGGAGTTAGAGCATGGAACATCAGAGCTAAGTAGCAACTTAGGACACAACTGTTGGAACTGGAAGGGACCTTAGAATATGAAATATTAGAGCTGGGAGCAGTTTTTAGAACTGGAATGGTCATACAACCTAGTATACCAGCTCTGGGAGGCATCTGAGGGCATGGAATGTCAGATTTAGATGGGGCCTTACAGATTATCTAGTACAATCTCATCATTTTATAACAGGAGATACTGAGGCCCAGAGAGGTGATGTGAATGGGTGAATTCACATCAGTTTATCCTACTTCTTAAAACCTGAGTAAATTTAGGATTGAGGTTTGTTGTATAGCAAACAATAGGGGTGGGAGAAGGTAACTCTGTTATTGAGCACTAATGGTTTAGACTGATAATTTGCAGTGGACTGGTTCTGTATGGGAAAAGATTCCATACATCCTGCAAAATGAAAAGTTGGGCCCAGAGGCATGCAAATGGGTAAACTGATGTAGATTGAAGGAATTGACATCTCGTATGAAAGTCAAGGATTGATCTTGTCTCTTCAGTGACTGGAATTTTGTACTAAAGTCAAACATAAAAGAAGACTGGCCAGTGGCAAGGGGCCTTATTTTATTTTTTAAGTTTCTGACCAATCTCATCTCATACTATCTCTTCCTATATTATGGACTCTCTCAGTATAGGATCATAGCATTTATAGCCAGAAAGGACTTTAGAGCATAGAATGTTAGAGCTGGAAGGGCCTTAGAACACAGGATGTCAGAGCTAGGAGGGCCTTAGAACATAGGATGTCAGAGCTGGGAGGGCCTTAGAACATGGAATGTCAGAGCTGGGAGGACTTTAGAACACAGAATGTCAGAGCTGGGAGGGTCTTAGAAAACCTCTGTTCTTGTGTTCTTTAGTTTTTCTCCACAACTACTGGGAATTTTCCTAAATAGAATGCTAGCTCCCCTCATAAGGTGGGGGAACACCACCTTATCTTTTTAATTTTTTTGCTTAGTACATACACTCTTTGAGGGTAGGGACTGTGTCTCATTTCTGTTGCTATAATGGAGCACCATGCCTTGATGCTACAGTTCCAAGTGCTTAAATATTTAATTGACTGGAATCCAAGAAAAGCTTGCCAAATAAAACATTTAGCAATCTGAAACTTGGCCTATTTCTCACAAGCTAGTAAAGCTTCTAATAAACTTTTGCATCCCATAATGGGAACTTGAGCTAACAGGAAAAAAAGTATAATATTTCTAAGGATACTTACATTAGATGGTCATATGACTTTCCAGTTATAAGAGTCTTTAGCAAAGGATCTTTCTCTTTTTCCTTTTGAACTATTAAAGAAATGCACAGTGTTTTTAATCATCATACAAATCAGGGAATCAAAGTACTCTTGAGGTCACCTAGGCTAACCCAGAGGAAAATCTAGACAGTCTATAACATCTCTGATAATCGGTCATCCAGCTTTTGCTTGATGATTGCTAACGATGGGGAAATTACTATGCCCCACCATAGCCCAAATGGCTTTTGGACAGCTCCCATTTGTAGGAAGATTTTCCTTAATACTGAGCCTAAATATCTGCTTCTCTACAATTTTGGTCCAGTGTTCTCAGTTCTTCCCTTTGGATGCCATCAGAACAAATCTAATCCCTCACTCACAAGAAAGTCCTTCAAATATTTGAGGACAGTCATCCTCTCCCCACCCCTAAACCTTTTCTTTTCCAGGCTAAATTATCCTGCTTTCAACTCTTCCTTATATGGCATAGTGTCCATTCTTCTCACTGTCTACTTTACCCTTCTTTGAAGTGTCCTCCCTGAAATAAGATGTGGTACCTAGAACCAATCATGATTCTCAAGATGTGCTATGATCAGGGAAGAAAATAGAGAAAATGTTGCATCCTTTTCCTTGGAAGCCATAGTTCTTTTTAAAAAAATATTTATTTACTATTAGTTTACAACTTTCATTTTCACAAGTTTTTGAGTTCCAAATTTTCTCCCCCCCTCCCCATAGCGGCATGCAATCCAATATAGGTTCTACATATACCTTCACATTAAACATTAACCAACTTGTAAAGAAATAACCGCTGGAACGAACAATGAGAAAGAAGGAACAAAACAACAGAGAGAGAGAGAGAGAGAGAGAGAGAGAGAGAGAGAGAGAGAGAGAGAGAGAGAGAGAGAGAGAGAAACTTGCTTCAATCTGCATTCAGACTCTGTATTTCTTTCTCTAGATGTGAATACCTTTTCCATCATGAGTCTTTTGGAGTTGTCTTATAACCCTGCATTGCTGAGATGAGCCTAGTCTATTAAAGTCAGTCATCACAGATACAATGTGTCTGTAAATATGTACAATGTTCTCCTGGTTCTGCTCCCCTCACTCAGCATCAGTTTATATAAGTCTTTCCAGGTTATTATGAAGTTTGTCTGCTCATTTCTTATAGAACAAAAGTATTCTATTACATTCATATACCACAACTTGTTCAGCTATTCCCCAATTGATGGGCATCCTCTTGACTTCTAATTTTTGCCATCACAAAAAGAGCTGCTATAAATATTTCTGTACATATTGGTCTTTTTCCCACTTGTATGATCTCTTTGGGAGACAGTCCTAGAACAGAAGCCATAGTTCTATCAACCATATTCATGTTATAGGTGGAGCTGAGAATGGGGTTGCCATATTAGAAGGAAGCTGATCCTGCCCTGGCTCTGTATGGACTATTTCTGGCAGTGCAGTGTAATGGTTGGTGTAAGCAGGTTGTGAGGATGAGGTAATAGGAAAAATTATGGAAAGTAGATATGTCTTGAGGGTCAATCCACACCAGGATATGAACAACAGGTCAGTAAGTCCAAGATGCAGACATGGACAGATTCCCCACCTTCCAGGGCTGTTCAACAACAAGTGTTCATCAAAGGTTGACTGTGTGTCAGGCATTGTGCTAGGTGAAAGGGACATAGAGACAAAAATGAAAAAGTCTTTGCCTTCAGAGAGTTTATATTCTATTAGAAAGAAACAATAAATAGAAAATATATGCAAAATAACAGAGTGAGGTGTTAGTCAATGAGAGAAGGGGACCTCATGGAGAAGGAAGCATTGAGCTAAAAGACTGGTGGAAAGTAGGGACTCTTTTTTATAAAAAATTTTTTATTGATATAGTCTTTTTTTCTACAAAATTTCTCCCATTAACTCCCTTCCTTCTCATAGATAGTTAGCCCATACAACAAATTTCATATATATATAATTAAGGAAAAAGACAGAAAGAAAGCAGGAAAACTGATCTATATGCTGAAAAAGTCTGAAATTTCAAAGTACAATGTCCCAAACTGTGGAGCTCCCAGCTCTGCAAAGGAGCATGAGTGCAAAGGATCTGGTTTCCCCCTTCTCCTGTTTGGAGCCCCACTCGCCCTTTCTCATTTTGTAACACCCACTTTGATGGCTTGGGGCTTGTTCTTTCTATTTCCACTGCTGAGGTCATGGTGGATCTTATTTTCTTCCCTCTGAATCAGGTTGTGTTGATCTATCCAGTCTTCTCTGTGGTCATCACATTTTTTATTTCTCATAGCATAGCAATATTCCATTACATTCATGTACCACCATTGGTTTAACCATTCCTAAAAATGATGAATATCTACTTTGAGTTTGCTTGGCTAAGATACTGGAGTGGTTTGCTATTTCCTTCTCCAGCTCATTTGACAGATGAGGAAACTGAAGCAAACAGGGTTAAGGGACTTGCCCAGGGTCACACAGTTAGTAAGTGTCTGAGGCTAGATTTGAACTAAGGAAGAGGAATCTTCCTGACTCAAGGCTCAGCACTCTATCCACTGCACCACTTAGCTGCCCTTGCTTCAGTTTCATCATCTGTAAAAGTAGCTGGGGAACGAAATGGTGAATGACTTCAGGCTTGCCAAGAGCCCTCCCCCAACAAAAAGGGGGTCACAAAGAGTTGGACACAATGGTAACAACTGAACAACAACAAAATCAGAGAGGAGAACTAAATCTAGCTCCTTTGACTCTAGAGCTCTTTCCAGTGTCCTACACTGAGGAAGGAGTGTATTTCTGGCCTGGGGGACAATGTCTGCTTAGGCCCAGGGATGAGAGATGGAATGGTGGATGGAAGGAGCAGCAAGCAAACCAGTTTGACTAGAATGTAGAGTGCTCAGAGGGGAATAATGTATAATAACCTAGGAAAGGTGAGTTGGTATTAGAGTGTGAAGGGCTTTACATATAAGTGGAAGGATTTATATGAGAAGTGACAGGGATTCACTGGAACTTTTTTTTTCCTTTTTGCTTTTTGGAGAGCAGTTGGGGTTAAGTGACTTGCCCAAGGTCACACAGCTAGTTTGTGTGTCAAGTGTCTGAGGCCAAATTTGAATTCAGGTCCTCGTGACTCCAGGGCCAGTGCTCTATTCACTGCGCCACCTAGCCACCCCTCACTGGAATTTTTTGAGCTGGAAGATGACGTGGTCAGAGCTGTGCTTTAGGAATGACCCTTTGACAGTTGTATAGAGGATGGATGAGAGGTGGAGAGACTGGGTGCAGGAAAGCCAGTTAGAAGGTGATTGCACTAGTCCAGATGAGAGTGATGAGGGATTATTTTAGTCCCTCCTACCCTACATTTATGGCTGTATGAGTAGAGAGAAGGGGGCATGACAAAATGACAAGATTTGGCAACCAGTTGGCTATGGGAGGTGAATGAGTGTGAAGAGCTGAAGATGTATCCATGTTTGCAAACCTGAGTAACAGGGAGGGTGGTGGCACCCTCAAACAAAACTGGGAGGTATAATTAGGGGAAAGACAGTGAACTCTGTTTGGACTTACTGAGCGGAGATATCTATGGGACATCCATCTAGCAATGTCCAATGGGAAGTTGGTTATCTGAGACTGGAATTAGAGGGAAATAATAGGTCTGGCTATATGTGTAATGGGGGACTGACCAATGAGGCCAGTCCTTCTGAGCACACACAGAATCCTTGACCAATACAATTTCCATGTGGACTTCAGAAAGTGTGTGGATATTCTGTAACTGGTTCCAGTCTGCTAACTATATAGTGAAAAGGAGTGTTTTTGAGTAGCTTCTGGGCTGGAATTTGGGGCACATTCAAAAGGAACTAATGGACCAGAACTTCTTTCTTCTCTTGATCTGACTTAATTTCTGCCTAGCAATGCTCTGGTGAGAGAAAAGAGTCAGTACTGGAAAGGAAAGGTCATGGGCCCTTCCCATCCAAGGCTGTCATATGGCCCTCAGAATATGTTCCTTTGTTTTAGATGAGGAGATAAGAGAAAGAGGTCTGGTAGTAAATCTCAGACTGGGTTTTTCAGTCAGTTCAGCATTAATGCTCCAAGGGGCAAGAAACAGTCTTTGTAACACAGTTCATCAGTAGGTAATATAGGGACTCACTCAGCATTAATCCCTACATTTGGACCTAAACTTGGGAGGGGGAGGGTGTAAGACGGGACCAGTGTTATATAGAAACTGTTAAGTATGAGCCTGATCTTTCTAGAGACTGAGCTGTATGGGAGAGAATGTGCCCCCAAGTACTGGGGGAGAGTGTTGTAAGAGTATAGAAAGAGAAGAAATGAGCACCTTGGACAGAGCCCCAGGCTCTAAGCATAGTTAAGGGGTGGGACATGGGCAATCATCCAGCAAAGAAGATGGGGAAGGAACTGCTGGACAAGTAAGAAAAGAAGCAAGAGAGAGTAAAGTCATGAAAACCAGTGGAGGAGAGAGCGTCCAAATCTATAAGATGATCAACAGTGTCAAATGCTTCAGAGGAGTAGAGACGAATGAGGAATGCAAAGAAGGCCACTCGGTGTAGTGATTAAAAAATCAGTGGTCATTTTGGAGATAGTGGTTTTAATTGAGTTACTGATATCTGAAGCCAGATTACAGAAGACTGGGAAACTAACAGGATAATAGGGAATGGAGGTAATGAGTGCATTTTGCAATATAAAGCACTCTATAAATGATAGTTATCATTCTTATTTTTAGGAGTTTGGCTGTGAAAAGGAGAAGAGAAATAAGAAAATTGTTTGATAGAATGGTAGAGCTAAATGGTAGAAAGCTTTTGTTTTTATTTTAAGGATGTGGAGATCTGCAGGTAAGAAGACAGTCAATTACGTGTTTATCAAGTACCCAACTATGTGCCTGGCACCCGGATTACAGGCATTATATAATGAATGATGAAGTCTCTACTCATAACGAGTTTACATCCTAACAAGAGAAACAACAAATGTGAGAAATGATTATTTCTCACATGTCAATAACTAATTACTGAATCAGAACCAAGATTTTTTCCCCTTTTCTACTTCCTCATCCGGAAGTCAACCAGTACAGGAAAATCTTTCTCATAGATTTACCCAGTCAGGATGGCTGAGATCTAACCAAAGACAGTAAAAGAAATTCTAAGTTTGGGCTAAAGAGGCATTTCTGCTCATCGTGTTTGCTCAGAGAGGTCTGGGAAAATGTGGATCCTTCCTTTTGTCAGACAGGTGACTTGGAAATTGGTAAGTCTCTTTGACAAAAGTTTGGGTGATCCAAGTCATGTACTTCAAGACCTTCATTGTAATATGGCCTACTCTCATTATAATATTAATTCCCTCATTAATTGTTAACCAATTAGAGTTGATTGTCACCCTCAGGAATATCTGTTCTTCTAAGGGCATAAAAACTGAGCCTACCACCATGAGGGGTCTTTGGTCTAAGAGAGATGACTAAATGACCATTCTTATATTAATAAATATGCTGGCATTATTAGTAAAATGGTTAAATTACCCAGAAATTATGTCTTTTGAACCTTTTTAAGTGTCACAAAGTGCATATATATGTATATGTGTGTATGCATACAGCAGAAATGTAAAGTTAATAAACAATGGACCTATACAGATAGTCAAATACAAGGTTGCTTGGTAAAGAGGGCATTGACAATGGTGGGCAGGGGTGGGAGTGGGAAAGTCAGGAGAGGTTTCATGCCAGAGATGGGACTTGAGCTGCATAGTAAAGGAAGAGGGAGACTATGTGAGGCAGAGGTTAAGGAAGGAGGACATTCCAGGCAAGGGGGAAAGACCAGTGGGAAGGCAGGGAGATGGGAAAAGGAGTGTTGCATGGGAATAACATAGCTTAAGTCATCCTGGCTGGATCATGGAGTGTAGGAGGATGAATAATATCCATGAGTCTAGTAATTTAGGTTGGGGTCAGATTGTATAAAAGCTGGGCAGAAGTACTTATGGTTTCTCCTAGAGGCAATAGCAAACCACTAGAATTGATTGAATAGGGGTGCTGCGTGATTAGTTCTGTGTTTAAGGAAAATTCCTTTGGCAGCAATGTGTAGGATGAACTGTCATGGAAAGACTTGGGGCATTGAGTCCTGTTAGGACGTGGTTGCTAATGTAGGTGAGAGTTGATGAGAGCCTCGATTAATGCGGTAGAGAAGGGATTGGATGTGAGGCATGTTGTAAAGGTAGAAAAAGCAAGATCTGGCAACTGATGTGGACATGAGGGGAGAAGGAAAATGAGAAGTACCATGGTTAAGAACTTGGGAGATTGAGAGAATTGGGAGATTTGACAGAAATGAGGACATATGGAAAAGATACTGAATTTAGTTTTAGACATATTGAGTTTAATATGTCTCTGGGACACAAAGTGCAACCAAACTGTGCACACCCTTTGATTTAACAATACCACTGCTAGGTCTGCATCCCAAAGAGATGATAAAAAGGGAAAAGAACTCATATGTACAAAAATATTTATAGCAGCTCTTTTTGTGGTGGCCAAGAATTGGAAATGGAGGGGATGCCCATCAGTTGGGGAATAGCTGAATAAGTTATGGTAAATGAATGTAACAGAATACTATTGTGCTATAAAAAATGATAAGTAGGTGGATTTCAGAAAAAACCTGGAAAGATATGCATGAATTGATGCTGAGTGAAGTGAGCAGAACCAGGAGAACATCGTACACAATAACAGCAATATTGTGCAATGATCAGTTTTGTTACACTGAGTTCTCAGCAATGCAGTGACAAAGACAGTTCCAAAAGACTCATGATGAAACATGCTAGCCACAAACAGAGAAAGAAGTATGGAGTGTGAATGCAGATCAAAGCACACTATTTTCACTTTTTTTTCTCATGATTTTTCCCTTTTATTCTGATTTTTTTCACATGACTAATATTGAAATATGTTTAACATGATTATATTAGATTGCTTGCTGTTTTGGGGAGGAGGGAGGAAAGGGAGAAAGTGAGAAAATTTTGATGCTCAAAATTTTACAAAAACAAATGTTGAAAACTATCTTTACACGTCATTGGAAAAAAAATACTTTTAAGGCGTCTCTAGGACATCCAGTTTGAAACGACCATTGGCAATGTGCAGCTGAAACCTGGGGGAGAAACTGAGTCTGTATATATACTTCTGGGAGTCCTATCCATCATTAAACCCGAAGAAGCTTATGAGATTACCAAAAAAGAGAGAATACAGAAGTAGAAGAGAAAGGAGACCAGGACACAACCTTGCGGAACACCCAAAGTTATGGGGCATAATATGGATGATAAGCCAACAAAGAGATTGAGGAGGTGTCAGAGAGGTAGGAGGCAATCCAAGTGAGAGTAATGTCTGAAAAGTGAGAGAGAAGAGAGGATCCAGGAGAAGAGAGTGGTTGGCAGTGTCAAATGCTACAGAAAGATCTGGAAAGATTAGAATGGAAGTTTGGCAACTAAAAGTTTGGAGTGGTTTCAGCTGAGTACCAAAGTCAGAAATCAAGATTGCAAGGGGTCGAGGCGTGAGTGAAAGAAAGAAGAAAAAGAGGGGATGGACAATTAGAAAGGACAGGGAATGACTGTAAGGGCAAGCCCCTGGAGAAAACAGGAGGGGATAAAGTCAAGGGTACAAGTAATAGGGTTAGCCTTAGTGAGAAGGGTCACCTCATCAGAGACAAAAGTAAAAGAAAGGGGAGCAGCTAGGTGGCCCTGAAGTCTGGAATCAGGAGGATCTGAGTCCAAATTTGGATTCAATGACTAACTGTGAGACCCTGGGCAAGTCACTTAACTTTGTTGACCTCAGTTTCCTCATCTTCAAAATGAGCTGGAGAAGGAAACGGCAAACCAACCCAGTATCTTTGCCAAGAAAACCCCCAGTGGGATCATGGAGAGTCCGACATGACCAAAACAATTCAACACCAGATGTAGCATTAGAAATATTGTGTTTGTTCCTCACCACAACCCTGGGAGGTAGGGGCTGTTATTGTTACTATTTTACAGATGAGGAAACTGAGGCAGATCGAAGTGTAGGCACTTGCCCAGGGTCAGAGAGCTAAGTGAGACAGGATTTGAACTCAAGTCTCCCTGATTCCAGGCTCAGTGCTCTCTCTCTATCTACTGCATCACCCAGTTGCCTCACAACTCTAGTGCTAAAAGGGGCCACAGAGGTCATCTAATCCAAGCCCTTCATTTTACACACAAGGAAACTGAAGTTTCTGGGGGTTAGATGACTTGCCCAAACCCACACAGGTAGTAAGAATCAAAGGCAAAATTCGAATCCAGGTCCTCTGACTCTAGGGTTACTGTTCTTACATCCCTGTTTCATATGATTTTTCTAGCAGTAGAATAAAATATGGGAGTGATTCAGATTGGGGTTTGGTGAGACATAAAGGGGAGAAGGGATTGGGGAAGGAATTCAAGAAAAGAAGACAGTGTAACATTGAACCGATAAACCACGTGGTCAAGATTGGGAATGAACCAAAGGGAAGCTGGAGCAGAGGTGATGGTCTGGGGAGCACTGGGGGGAGAAAGGTCCAAAGGTCATGCTGAGGACCAAGAACAGGTTTCAGGGCACTGAGGCACAGGGGGAGATGGCAGGATAGCCAGGCTGGATAAGAGAACCCTAGAGTTCTTGATGGTGATGTTCTTGAACACCTGGGGGTGATGTTGAGCTCAGTGTTAATGATGTTGATGATGATGATGATGATGATGATGATGATGATGTTTGTGTAGTCTACTATGTGCCAGGCACCTTGCTAAGCACTTTACAAATATTATCTCCTTTGAGATAACTATGAGAGGTTAGTGCTATCATTATCCCCATTTTACAGATGAAGAAAATAAAGTAAACAAAGATGTTTTTTAAGGTTTCTCAGGTGCTTTACCTAATTATTGTCTCATTTTTGTCCTCACAACATCCTTGAAGGTAGATGCTATTATTATCCCCATTGTATAAAAGAGGAAACTGAGGCAGTGTAATGGCAATGGAATTCTAAAGATCCCCTTGTATTGGCTTGGTTTTGGAGTTAAGTGTTAAAACCCAGAGCTTGTGAATCCCACTTGTGTGATGGACTTGTTGATGTGAAGAGAGAGAGGGCTGAATTGGGAGGAGCTGGTGCTGTGGATTTAGAGAGAAGCCCAAGCAGAAAGAGGCAGAAGAACTTTTGGGGAGCAGCATCATGGAGGCAGAGAGAGAGAGAGAGAAGAATTGCTGGAGGCCAGAGTTGCTGGGAGAGAGAGCTGAAAGCAGAGGTTGCCCAGTTTAAGTAACTTGCCCAGGACCACCACACTAGAGTGTGACTGTCACTGTGTGTGGTTGAAATGAAAGGAAAGGAGGAGGAGGCTGTTGCTCTTGAAAGTCGGGATGTTTGCAAGAGAACAACATGGATACTGAAGTACCCAAATTCAAAGGCTGGGAAGTGGAGGAGAAACCGAGGAACGGGCTGCTAAACTTCTTGAAAAAGATACCATTTTGTGGTCCTGTGGATACAGCCCAGGATGTAGTCAGGAAGACCTGAGTTCAAACTCTGCCTTACTAGTTGTGTGAGTCTGGGCAAGTCTGACTCAGTTTCCTTATCCATAAAGTGAGAATAATAATAGCCCTTACTTTCCCAGGTTGTTGTGGGGATCAGTGAGACAATATATGTAAAGCACTTTGCAAATATTAAAGTGCCATATCAATCATAACAATCACTATTAGGATTGTTAGAAAGGAGAAAGGATGAATTGAAGACAAGTAAATAATTTCTTTTTTCTAATAGTGGAGGTGAATTTGGGCCATTCCGTTCCCACTCTGTCACCAGTTGCCCTTTGTAACCAACATCACGTATTGAAGAAGCAGCGACTTGGAGAGGGAAGGAAGGGAGGGGAGAAGCTGGAGCTCTCAGTCCCACACTCTCATGATAAAAATGAGGCCTTGTAAGTGACTTAGCCAGGGTCACACAGTAGGAGGCAGAGCTGGTTTTTCAGACCAGGCAGATGCTCTGACTGAACCTTTTGTTCTTCCTATTACGGCATAAGTTTGTCTGTTTTATAAAGGGTTTGGAGTAATGTTTTGTAGATTTGTTTTTAAAAATTGCTAATAAATTTAAATTTTAAAAAATTGCTGCCTCCAAGGTATAGAAACAATATTGAAACCAAGTGGTCTAATTACTGATCAATCAATCAACTCCTCTAGGCACGTTTATTAAGCCCTTTGTGTGTATCAGGCATTCTTCCGGGCATTAGGGTTCAAAAGTCACAAGACAAAAATGAATCATGGCCATAATAAGATGAAGACTATACCTGTGCGGCAGCTGGGTGTTACAGGAGATAGAATACTATCCTTGGAGTCAGGAGGACCTGGGTTCAAATTCAGCCTCAGGCACTAGCTGTGTGACCTTAGGCAAGACATTTAACCCCAACTGTCTCCCCCCCCCCCCCCCGGCAAAAAAAGATCATGCCTGTCATTTCACTGAAACTGGGAATTCTTGGTGAAGAAACTCTCCCTAGCAATGAAGGCTGGCACCATCTCAGCAACTTATTGTTTTAAAGAATTAATGTTATTGAGTCATTTCAGATGTGTCTGATGGTTTGTAATTTTTTTTTGGAGGGGGTTGGCAAGGATACTGGAGTGATTTGCCATTTCCTTCTCCAGCTCATTTTATAGACAAGGAAACTGAAGCAAACAGAATGAAGTGACATGCCTAGGGTCACACAGCTAGTAAGAGTCTGAGGCCAGATTGGAATTTAAGAAGATGAATCTTCAGGGGTGGCTAGGTGGTGCAGTGAATAGAGCACCAGCCCTGGAGACAGGAGAACCTGAGGTCAAATCCAGCCTGAGACACCTAACACTTGCTAGCCATGTAATCTTGGGCAAGTTACTTAACCCCAACTGCCCTGCCTTCCCCCCTCCAAAAAGGAAAAAGAAAATGGCTTCCTAATTCCAAGTCCAGCGCTCTAGTCACTGAACCACCCAGCTGAGTTGCCTAATAATAATACTATTATAGCTAGCATCTATAGAGTACCTACCACGTGCCAGGCACCTTGCTAAGCACGTCACAAATATTATCTCCTTTGAGATAACTATGAGAGGTTGGTGCTATCATTATCCCCATTTTACAGATGAAGAAAATTAGGCAAACACAGATCAAGTGACTTGCCCAACAGGGTCACAGTGCTAGTAAGCATCTGAGGCTAGATTTGAAATCAGGTCTTCCTCACTCCATGCCCAGTGGTCTGACCACTGCACCACACAGCTGCCTCAACTTAAATAACTTGCCCAGGGTCATAAAATCAGTGTGTATGAGAGATGGGACTCGAATCCAGGTCTTTCTGGCTTCCACACTGCCCCTTATGGGCATAATAGCCCCTCCCATTTCTAGAATGTTAAAAATTTACAAAGCACTTTATTCACACTATCCTTCTCTGATGTCAACGCATAGAGTATGATCTGTTTTTACAGATGAGGAAACTGAGGCCCAGGGACGTGAAATGGCTTGCCAGGTCACACTGATATTAAATGACAGAGCTGCTGGACTTGAAGTCCAGTAGGTGCTTAATAAATGCTTATTGAATGACTAACTTGGAAATATATTTAATATGATTGTATATGTATAGCTTACATCAGATGGCATGCTGTCTGGGGGAGGAGGGAGAGGAGAGAGGGAGGAAAAAATCTGGAACTTAAAATCTTGGGAAAGTGAATGTTGAAAACTATCTTTGCATGTAATTTGAAAAAATAAAATGCTTTAAGTGGGAAAAAATACTTGTTGACTTGACATGTCCTTATTAATGCTTGATCACCACAGCAGAAGTAATAAACTATGTGTTAGTTCTGTTTAGTTAAACAGCTGAACTTTGGCAAAACGAGGGGTCTAATCACAGGGTCCTGACACCCCGATTCCTCTCCCAGATACTTCTAATAATCTCTGCCTTCAGAGGAGACTAGCATGGCCTTCATGAATACTGGGTACATTTGGTGTTCTCCAAACCTGAGATTCTTTCCGTCTTGTTTTTATTTTTATTATTTCTTAAAAAGTAAAGATTATTTTATTGACTTTTTTTTACATCACAGACATTTCTGGATATATTCCACCCATTCAGTGAGTCTTCTTCTTATAACAAGGAAAAACAGTTAAGGAAAACCATCAATGTATGCAAAATCCCCTTCCCATAGTTCCCCACCTCAATACCAAAAGGAAAGTGTTTCCAAATCTACTTTCTGGCACTAAGACTGGTCTTTTTGTTTTCATTATTATAGTTGTGTATATTGTTCTCCTGGTTCTGCTTGCTTTGCTCTGCATCCATTTAAAGAAATCTTCTTGTATTTCTCTATTTGTAATGTCTTATGGCCTTTACATTTGTATACCATATGTATGAATGTGACATGGGGGGAGGGATTTGTCTGTGTCCTCCTTGGGGTACATCATTAGTAGTAGGATCTCTTTGGGTCAAAGTATATGATCAATTAGCCACTTTTCTCATTAAATTTCTAGAACAAGTGGACTAATTCATGGCTCCAACATGTCTTGTCTTTCCAATATTGACTACTTTGGTCTTCTGTTATCTTTGACAATTTTCAGGGCACAAATGAGGTCATGCTTCAATTTGCATTTTTCTTATTAATGATTTGAAGTAATTTTTTGAATGGTCGTTGATAACTTACAATGTGTTTGAAAATTTTTTGTTCATATCCTTTGACCACTTATCTCTTGGGGGATGGCTCTTGGTCTTATATATTTGCATCTATTCCCTAATTATTTAGATAATGGACTTTTATCAGGTAATTGGATGAAAATATTCCCTTCAATGGACATTTTCCCTTCTTTCCTTGCTGCATTTTGTTTGCATGAAAGTTTTTTTTTCTTTCTTTCTTTTAAATATTGTATATAGTCAAAATTATCTACTTTCTCTTTCACGTTCACCTCTAACCGTTCTTTGATTGAGTTCTTCCCTAAACAATAGTTTCTTCGTTCTTTTTGCCTCTTTTTCAAGAGAGGGATGAATCTCAGCTGGTTTCTGAAAATACATTTGTCACAGTAGCAAACAGTTGACAGCAGAGAAAAGCCACCATGCTCAGAGTGTTTGGCAGAAAAGATAATTCCTCTTCATGCTGTTGCCCCAAGCATCCAAAGTGCTCTCTCCTCCTGTGTATCTATTCTCCGGTTCTCTGGCTCTGTACAAAAGATGTCCTGAGTCATTAGGGACATTTTTCTTCATAACTTGTAGTGACAAAGAGCTCCTAAGATTGTTGTGCCACTGGAACACAACTGGTATCACAAGAAAGATCTCCTTTGGGGGAAAAAACAGCGTGTTGGTTTTTTTTTTCTTTTTCTGATGGGTGAGCATGAAAGCAGCAGCACAACAATTATAACCATTCCTTTTTTTCTGGTATTCTTTTAATTCCCTATGCATTTCTCCCCTGAACTTTAGTCCAGCATCTCTAACTGAGGCTATCACCCTATGGTCTTCATTTCCTGCCCCAAGGCTTCATGAGCTTTAGCAAGATTTTCTAAATTCCTTCTCAGTCCTCATCCTCCTTGAGTTTTCTGAGGCTTCGGACACTGTGGACTAACCCCATCCTCTCTGGTATGTGCCTTTGTCCTTGGCTTCCATGACACCATTCTCTCCTGGGTTTCTACTTGTCTTTATGACTTCTTCTTAGTTTCCTTTGGTGGATCCCTTCCTAACTGTGTGATCTTAATTACATTATTTCCTCTTTGTGGGCTTCAGTTCCCTCATCTATGAAATGGGGAGATTGTAATCAGTGATCTCTGAGGTCCCTTCCAGCTAGGTCTACAATCCAATGATTATCAACTTCCTCTCACATAAGTATAGGTGTCTTGAGCCCTCTTTTATATACTGTCTCATTGATCTCATCAGGTCTTGTCAGTCCAATGATCATCTCCATGCTGGTGAATTTCTCTCTCTCTCTGTATATATGTATGTATATGCATATACACATACATATATGTGTATATATGTGTGTATATACATACATACATATCTATCTGTCTGTCTATCATCTATCTATCTATCTATCTATCCATCCATCCCTTTCTCTTTCTCTCTATCCATCTTTCTGTCTGTCTATCCATCTGTCTATCTATCATCTATCTCTATCTA
>CM053596.1:36457929-36499554 GCA_028646575.1 Pseudocheirus occidentalis | reverse complement strand
GGATAGGGACAGGGTAGAGAACAGAACAAGGGGGAGAGGGATAGGAAGGAGGGACATATGATCACTGTCACAATATGTCCACTATGAAGATGTCCTGTATAATCACACCTACACAGCCTGTATTGAATTGGTTGTCCTTGCAGCGGGGGTGGGTGACAAGGGAGGAATTGAAAGAATCTAGAATTTAAAGTTCTGCAATACCTGCAACTAGGAATTAAGATATACAGGGGCTGGGGTAGAGAGGCCCTCCCTGCCCTACCAGAAAGTAAGAGAGCAGACCAGTGGAGGGGCTGTACAGTGGGATCGCTGTTTTGAGGGTGGGGTAGGGGAAAGACGGGGAGAAAATTTGTAACTCAAAAATCTCATGAAAATGAATGATGTAAATAAGAAAACAAATAAAATTACATTAAAAAAAGAAAATAAATGGAGCAGTGGGTGGGAGAGAAGTTGGGTGGGTGAAAGGAAATTTGGAACTCAATATAAAAAAAGACTAGAATTAAAAAAAAAAAGAAAATAAATAAGCTTAGTTCAGAGATGGAAGATCTAAGCCCAGCCTGCAGTTATCAGGGAAGGTCCCAGCGGGGTGAGTTCCATTGCTAAGCAGCAGAGAGGGGCAGCTGACCTCTTCTGACCTTAGACATTTCATAGATTTAAAGCTGGAAGAGAGCTCAGAGGTCATCTAGTCAACACTTTAATTCTATAGATACCTGGAGAGGTTATGTGACTTGCCTAAGGTCATGCAGCAAGAAAGGGTATGACTGGGAGGATCTGAATTGACTCCAGGTCTAGGATGCTACTACGTGCCATACACTTCAGCCACACTTGAGCCTGGGAGCAAGAACAGAGACTGTGGACAACAGGAAGGGTCCAGGGCTGGAGACTGGTCTGTGTGGCCATGGAGGAAGTTTAATTAGGGAAGGGAGTGCATCTCTGAAGCACCAGGCCATGTCTCCAGTCTGGTCAACACTCTGCTAGCCCACAGAGGAGCCTCTCCACTGAAGAGGCAGCAATTTGTGCTGGACTCCAGGGAAGCATGTCTATGTAACAATATCTATATCAGAGGGCAGTGACCAAGTGAGTTATTGAAGGTAATAAATTGAAATGATAAAGAAAAAATTCTTTCTTTGCTTATCAACAAAAAACCTTGGGCTGCGTCTAACATTGACATGTAACTCAACTCAAGCGTCCCTCTTCCTGCCACCAGGCACTGCCCATTGTTACAGCTACACTGAGCATGAAAACCTTCATGGCCTGCACCTGCCACATAATGGCAGAATTCAGGAAGTGAAGACCCAGCTGAGGCAGGGCAGAGGAAGGGATGTTGCCCTTAGAGGCTGGAGGGAGCCAGGTTCAAATTCCACCTTTGAGGCTTCCTTGTTGTCTGACTGTGGGCAAGGTGCTTCTCAAGCCCTCTGAGTCTCAGTTTCCTCATATGCTGATGCTGTAGTTCCTACCTGTTAAGATCGTTGTTGAAAGACTCAAAAGAGAAACCAAGGAAATGAGGACTTCTCTGCCAACCTGAAACTTCTGCATCTAACAGGCAACTCTGGTGACACCACTTAATGTCCAGACCTGATGCACAGGCCACAAATCAAGGAATGTCTCGTTCTGGATTTGGAATTAGTCTCATTACATTAAGTCAGATGCCATTATAACAGAGGGAGTCAGAGCAGAGAAAGGCCTTAGACCAGAGAATGTCAGAGCTGGGAGGGCCCTTAGAACATAGAATGTCAGAGCTGGGAGGGCCTTAGAACACAGGATGTCAGAGCTGGGAGGACCCTTAGAACATAGAATGGCAGAGCTGGGAGGGCCTTAGAACACAGGATGTCAAAGCTGGGAGGGCCCTTAGAGCACAGGATGTCAGAGCTGGGAGGGTCCTTAGAATCCAGGATGTCAGAGCTGGGAGGGCCTTAGAACACAGGATGTCAAAGCTGGGAGGACCCTTAGAGCACAGGATGTCAGAGCTGGGAGGGTCCTTAGAACACAGGATGTCAAAGCTGGGAAAAATATCACCTATAGCTGGGGTTTATAACCTGGGGTTCACAGACCAGATTTCAAAGGATCCAAGAACTTGGTTTATTTTTTTTAAATAACCTTTTAATTTTCATTAACCCCTAACTGCAATATACCATTTCCTTCAATTAATAAATTAAATATGAAATTGTATGTTTTATATCAAATTATACACTTGTGTAAAAGTTTATATTTTGTATAAATATAAAATTATACATTTAAATTTAAAATTTAAAAATTAAGGGGCAGCTAGGTGGCACAGTGAATAGAGCACCAGCCCTGGAGTCAGGAAGACCTGAGTTCAAATCTGGCCTCAGACACTTGACATACTTACCAGCCGTGTGACTTTGGGCAAGTCACTTAACCCCAACTGCCCTCCAAAAAGCAAAAAAAAAATTAAAAATTAATGCAAAGTCCATAGCCTTTACCAGTTCCCAAAGGGGTTACATCATAACAACAGCAAGAATCTTTGACCTGGTCCAGGCCCTTGCTTTATATAAGCCCTAGCTCCCCTAGTAGATAGTAAGCTTCTGGAGGATAGGGGTCATATCTTTCATGAGTGACCCTGGGTAATCTAAGGACCCAGAGTTTCAGAAGGTCACTAGGCAGCCTACTCTACCTTCCCTGGTCTCTTGCTGCAGTCCAGTTCCCATTCTCTGACTGGCGGCTGCCATTGCTGCTGCCTCCTAATAAGGGACCTGGAGCCATGTTCATTCTACAGGTAGGAAAGTTGGAGCAGTTTTTCTCCAAGGTTTTCTCCTTGAAGAAGCAGGGAGGGTGCCAGCCAGAGGTGTTAGACTTGAATCCCAACTCTGCCAAATACTCTTGGGGGTGACCATGGTGGGGTAAGTTACTTTCCTTGATAAGCTTTAATTTTCTCTAGTATAAAATGGGGGACTGGAAATATTTCTGTGATACAATACAATGAGTTTTGGAGTTTGGAATCAGAGGACCTGGGTTTGAATCCCATCTTTGCCACCTGATTGCATATGTGATCTTGGGCAAATCACTCAAATTCTCTAGGTCTCAGTTTCCCCATCTGTAAAATGATCACCAGAGCACATCTGTAAAAAAGCACCAGATGGCTTCTGAGGGTCCCTTCCAGCTCTGCATATCATGATCCTAGAATCAGATAGACTCTGGATCTGATAGCTCTGAGTCTGGTGAGGGGAATGGGGGGAGGAAAATAAGCATTTATTAAGCACCTGGTACGTACCAGGCACCATGGAAGCCCTTTACAAACACTGACTCACTGGAGAATGAGGAGACTCAAGCAGGCATTGAAAAGGGGGGATGCTACAGACGTCTTACTGAGAGGGACAGACTCCAACTGCACAGCGAGACACATATTTTTTGGACGCGGCCGATATAGACTTTGCTTTGCTTGATTTTGCTTATTTGTTACCAGTGCTTTTTTTTTCAGCTGGGGAAGGTTAGAGGGAGAAAAAAGGAGTTATTTTTCTGAATTGAAAAAATGTTTTAAAAAGGGAGACCGGCAGCTATTTAAAGAATTTTTGCATTGGGAATAAATGGTCTACATGAGCCTACTCCAAGCATCTACACGCAGTGGTTCTTAACCTTCCTAATGCCGCGACCCTTTAATACAGTTCCTCATGTTGTGGTGACCCCCAACCATAAAATTATTTTCGTTGCTACTTCATAACTGTAATTTTGCTACTGTTATAACTCTATCTGAAATGCAGGATGTATTTTCATGGTTACAAATTGAACATAACCCGCAGGTTGAGAACCGCGGGTCTACAGACTCTATTTCCTATGAACGGGCTTTGGTCTATCTTTGTGTCCCCAGAAGCTTGGACAAAGGCTTGCATATAGAAGAAACTCAGTAAGTGCTTATTAATATTGGTGCTGACAAATTCCTCTGCTGCCACTCTCTATAAAGGAAATATATTACAGGAGCTAGCCCCTGTTCAATTCAGTTTAATTCAAAATACACTGAGTAAACTCTAAGTGTATGTACAAGGCACCAGGGACACAAGGATAAAAAAACGGCATTGCCTCCTACCTACAAGGAGTTTCCAATCTACTGCAGGGAAGGCACTGATACATACATGGACATATGCATGTATATATGTGTATGTACATACATACATACATAGATCCACACATCCTGATAGTGTTGTCCGACAGTAGAAAGAGATACCTCAACAGGTGGTGAGCTCCCCATCACTGGAGGTGCCTGCCACCTGCCAGAGGATTCATGTACACACATGTGCACACACATATATGTGCATGCATATAAATGTGTGCATATACATATGTGTATACATATGTAAATATGCACATATATCTGAGTATAAAACAATGACTCTGAGAGAGATGTTAGTAGTAGAGGGAAGAAAGCCTGGCCTGGGATTCATGAGATAGGTGTTCTAGCCCTCATTTACTGTGTAACCTTGAGAAATTCACTTCTCTCTGGGTCTCAGTTTTCTCATCTATTAAATGAGGGGATTGAACTTAAATGATCCTTCAGGTCCTGCCCAGTTTTGACATCTTCTGATTTTGATGATCAATTTTGATGATCAGTGGAGAAGGGTAAAGAGGTTCCTGAGAATTGCCTGAGACCTTCACGGATGGAGCAGTCACTTCTGGAGGTGCTGACTGCAGAATAAAAGGCTAGGTAAGGAGTTCAGAGAGTAACCAAGTCTAACCCATGATAGAACCCCCCTCCCGCCCCCATATCCCTGACAAGAGGTCGTTTAGCCTTTACTTGAACGTTTCCAGTGAGGAGGACCCTGCTCCTCCCCAAGGCATCCTGTTTCATTATGGAGCTCAATATTACTGAGAAGTTTTTCCTTATTTGAGCCAAAATGGACTATTAGTCATTCTAGAGGACACCTAGTTTGCTTTGGGTCCTTGCCACAATAATCTCCAGTCCTGGAAAAGAAATCTCATTTGGGCATCAACATTCCTTCTATCCAAGTTGATAACATTTGCAGGGTAGAGTGCAATGAAACGTTGACCTCTGCTTGTTATGTCTTTACTCCATTACCCTTGGTCTTCTTTCTCGTGCCATCTTAGAGCTAAGCCATTACAAGAAGATAATACAGCCTCTCATAACTCTGACACTCCTGGAATTCTAATGCTTTAATATTAAAACTCTGCATCGGCCCTCTTTTCTTTACTGGTATGGGTGGCACAGAGTTTGCTCAAATGGATTCTCTTCAAACTAAGTCACTTTGGTGAAGCTCAGGGGAATTTACCCTAACCATTATAATGATTTGAGACTTTCAAGAGAAAACCAGAGGCTGGAAAATAACCATTCTAGATGTAAGAACAAAGTGAGACAAGAGAAGGAGAATGTGTAAATCATGTCCCAAAGGCCTTTCCTTTCCCAGTAAGACTTCATGCGACCAAAGAATGTCATTGGAATGAGAAGAGGCCTTAAGACATAGTACATTAGACTTGGAAGGTGACCTTAGATCTTTGGATGTTCCAGCTGTAACCTTAGAGCACAGGAACCTTAGGACACAGAATGTTATAACGAGAATGTGTCTTAGAACACAGAATATTAGAAGCAGAAAGATCCTTAGAACACAGAATGTCAAAACTGTAAGGATTCTCAGAGCATATGATAACAGTTGGAAATGTCAAAGAAGAAACCATAGAGCACAGGATGTCAGAGGGCACTTTAGAACATAGGATGTCAGATCTGGGAGGGCACTTAGAACACAGGATATCAGAGCTGTGAGGGACCTTAGAACACAGGGTGTCAGAGCTGGGAGGGCCCTTAGAACACCTGACATTGAAGCTAGAAGGAATCTTAGACTATAGAATGTTTAGACCTGGAGATGATGGGGGTAAACATACAGAATGAAACATTTCTGGACACGGCCAATATGGGAATTTTTTTTTGCTTGATTTGTTACAAGAATTTTTTTTCTTTTCTGGTGAGGGAAAGAGCAAGTAGGAAAGGGGAGAAAATAAATGCTTGATAAATATTAGGAGGCTGTCTCTTGCTCACTTTCTGACTCCTTGCCATTTGATGGTGATATCCTTAGGAGCTCAACTTCAAGACTGTATCAGCTTCCTCCCATAATGAATTTTCCACTCACTGCTCTTAATCTCTTCCCCAGTTGTCTTCTGAAGGGAAAGAGTGAGCCTTTGGGGCCAGTTCTCTATCCTTTTTGCCACCCTGGCTTTCTTTAATGCTAGTATGGTAATGGTAACAACAGTAATAATAGTATTAGCTTGCACCACTATGTTTCATGTGTATTATGTCATTTGATATTAATAATAAGCCTTTTATTCTACCATTATAAACGTGTAATAGCAAAGCAAATTTCACATTGGCTATGTGCAAAAAAATTTGTCTTGTTCTACATTGAGTCTGCCTGCTGTCAGGAAGTAGGAAGTGTGTTTCATCATTAGTTCCCTGAAATCCTGGTTGGTCATTATGCTGAGAAGAGTTCAGCACAATAATATTCCCTCACATTTATTTAGAACACAGGATATCAGAGCTGTGAGTTGTTCTTCCATTCCCTCAGATTTTCATTTTTTTTCAACTTTAAAAAGAACTATAAATACTTTTGTTCACCTTTAGGGTTTGTTTTGCTTAGAACTAATCCTTCCCTTAATCTGACCTCCCTTTAATTCCCCCACCTCCTTTCTCCCCTTCCCATCTTATTTTCCTGAGTGAAATCTATTTCTATTACCCCCTGCCCCCAAAATGAGACTGGACACAATGGTTTCCAATTTATCTTCCAGTCCTAAGTCTGTGATCCTATGATCAAACCCAGGTCCTCCGCCCCTGGGGGTGGTTTCTTTTTTGTCTTGGTAGCCCCAGCACCTGGCACACGGGAGGGGCCTAGTAGATACTTGGTGACTGATTGGTTCACATCAGTGATTCTTTAAGATTAGAACTGGTAGTATAAACTAAATAGATAGGCAAGAAGAGCCAGCAGGAGCAGAGACCTTTGTCGGAGTGGGACAGCTCGATGCCCACATCCTTTAGGAGCTCCTCGAATTTCTCCACCCAGCACACCACCATCTGCAGGATCTCCACAATGGCTTTGTGCAGCCACGTTACAGAGGCATCCACCTGAAGGTTCTGAAGATCACAGAGCTGCTTTTTCAAGTCATCACCACAGCAAGACAATCTCAAGAAAGTCTGAAAAAGATGAGACAATGAGGGAGAGCAGAAGTTATGGATGGGACAGGAATCACAGGGCCCCCCAAGAATTCCTGGAGAATGGACTTCTCCACTTTGCTATCCCTTCCCCTCCTGTGACAAGCAGTCTAGATTGAGGGGGGGGGCGGAGAAGGGCTATCTCAGCATCTAGTTATATTAGATTTCTCTATGACTTCTCTGTCCTTTCCCTGCACTGTGATTTAGACTTATTGAATTAGGCCACCTCTCTTTTATACACATTTATTCATACAAAAAAATTATTTCTTAAATGTCTTCTTGGGGGATATCCCTAGTTGACGGCAGTTTATCCTGCCCTTGTGGAATTCTGTAATAATAGCCAGCATTCTAAGAGAAGTGTGTGAACAGTAGTAAAAAATGTCATGTATATTCTGAGGGGGGATGCTATAAATGGCTAGGGGGAATCAGCAAGGGCTTCCTAGAGAAGGCATGAATTCCTCAGCAGATCCCACACAGCATTTGTTTAGGACTAGTGCATTTACATCATGTATTTATTGTGCATTTAATGCGTATAATTGTTCTAAGAGAAGAAGCCTGGTGGAGTAGAAAGTCGACCCCAAAGCCAGTAAGTCTCCGACACATGTTAGCTCTGCGGCCCTGGGAGGGTCACTTAGCTTCTCAGACATGCTGCACAGCCTCTGAGGCTGTAAGATGCCAACTTGCAATTGCAGGAACTCTCCATCTCCCTCACCTTCATGCCTCCCTATGCCAATGAAATCACAGATCTGTTCTCTACCTACTCATCACACATGGGACTGTGTCTTATCTGAACAGGTATGTCCCCCAGTGCCCATCTCAGTGCTGTGTATACAACAGGCATTTAATAAAAGCCTTTTGAGGAGGGAGTACGGCACAGTGCATTGGACGTGGAGATAGGAATACCCGAGTTCAAACCTCACCTCAAATACTTATTGGGGGTGACTGTGGGCAAATCACTCAAACTTTCTAAGCCTAAGCTTCTACACTTGGCAAAATTGGGGCAAAAACATCTATAGTGCCCTCCTCAGAGGGCTAAAGTCAGCTGAGATATGTAAAGTGCTTTGTAAACTTTTGAGCACTGTATATGTACATTCAGGCCATTATTATTAAATAATAACATTACAATGTATTCTAACATACCACATACTATGTTTCATATAATAATCTATGTCACATATAATAAAGCATAGGTTATATGCTATATTATTATATGCTCTAATATAACAAAATTTTCTTTTTTCCTTTTTTGGAAGGGGGGAAAGGCAGGGCAATTGGGGTTAAGTGACTTGCTCAAGGCCACATGAGTAAATGTGAAGTTTCTGAGGCTGGATATGAACTCCGGTCCTCCTGACTGCAGGGCTGGTGCTCTATTCACTGTGCCACCTAGCTGCCCCTAATATAACAAATTATGTAATAACATTATATAATATAATCATTTTCAACAACAATTATAGTGATAAGAATGATCATCAGATCAATAATTATCATTATAATAATTTACAATAATATTATAAAATTGTAATAAGGATATTAGGGGCAAAGAAGGAGAGAGGGAAAGAGGGGACACTCTAGGCTTAGGACATAACCCGGGCAAAGGTAGGAGAATGAATGAATGTTTGGGCCACGTGGAAGGGACTCGGCTCCCAGAAGCCCAGAGTTTATGGAAGGCTTATGGGCTCAAAGCTGGAGAGATGAAAAGGGTGTGAAAGGTCACCTGGTCTATCTGCCTCATTTTATAGCTCAGAAAAGTGGGGTCCAGGGAAGTTAAGGGAAGTTACGGATTTCCAAGATCAGTTTCCATATTAGGATTTGTTTCAGAAACTAGGCCCAAATCTGATAATTTCTGTACATCATTATCATCATCATCATCATCATCATCATCATCACCATCCTCATCACCATCACCATCATCATCATCATCATCATCATCATCACCACCACAATCCTCCTCCTCCTCCTCAGCAGCAGCAGCATCACTAATATACAATTTAGGTTTTGCCAAGTTTTTGCTATTAATGTTTCAGCAAGTTGCAGTAAGACATTCTAGAGACACTCTGCATATATTACTTCATTTGCTTCTGTGAGTTGGTACTATTATTCTCCTTCCTTCAACCTCTTCCCCATTCTACAGATACAGAAACTGAGGTCTAAGAGAGATTAAAGGAATTTGCCCAAGACCACAAAGCCAGTTGGTACTAGAGGCAAAATTTTAACTCAAGTCATCCTAACTTTAAGGCCAGTTCTCTATCCCGTGGCCTACTTAGCTGCTACATCAAAATGTCTGTTGACAAAGGTTCAGCCAGTTCCCTGACTTGAGAACATGATGCCAATTTGGCATATTTGGAAAGCTCCCAAATTTTTGCTGCTGAGGTATACTGCTAGGGGAGCTGTGCCAGAAATTTAAAGTCAAAGGCAGGATGAGAGGGTGCCTTTCTCCACCCTGGAAAGCCCACACTTGGGCTGCCCTTCCACTGCTGCAAGATATCAAAACTCTGCCAGGGCGGCACCAGCCCATCCATACAACAGACACATCCACTTAATGTAGGAATTTGAGCTTTTGGAAGGCACCTTTCTTTTCTCTTTCCAGACAGGTTCCTCTGACGGGGAAAGATACATATAACACAGCAGAATCTCAGAGCTATTCTAGGTCTCTGTGACCATGCAAGGTCAGAGCTCCTCTGAATAGCCTGGAAATACAAGCAGAGGATTTGAGTTCAAAGGGGCCTTATAGATCACTTAGTCTAACCCCACCGCTTTACAGAGGAAGAAGTCCAGTTAAGGGCACATAGGTCATCACAGGACTGTGAACCTGACTCCAAGTATGATCCTTTTCTGTTTTTACCACTTTACTTAATATATTGTTAACTGTTTTTGAAGAGGAAAAAAAAGTTGTTTGAGTGACATTATCAGGGGTAGTTAGTTCAAATGAGCCTTGGCAAGGGTGGGACTTGGAGGTGGGGTGATGGAGGAGCAGAAATGGAAGGTGCTGGGGTGGAGAGCAGGCTGATATGGTAGGGTGAGGTTAGGTCTGACTTTGGGCAATTGACCTCTGACACATACAATGTGGTAGCGTTAAGAACACTGGATTGAGGATTATAAGGCCTGGGGACAACTATTGGCTCTGTTACTTACTCTATGACTTTGCAAATAATTTCCCTCTCTGGGCTCCGGTTTCCTTTCTGTGAAAGAAAGGTGTTGCATATGATCTATGCAAAACCCTTTGCACATCTTAAAATGCTGTATAAATATTAGCATGTTTGTTGCTATTATAATTATTGCTATTTCAATGCTGATAGAAGTGGCTCGGTGCATAGAGTGCTGAACCAGGAGTTCAGTACAGCCTCAGACATATAGTTGCTGCATGACCCTGGGCAGGTCACGTTACCTCTGTTTGCTTCAATTTTCTCAACTATAACATGAGGATATTACCATCCCCTACCTTGCATGGTTGTTGTGAGGATAAAATGAGGTATTGTAAAAGCACTTAGAATACTACTTGGCACATAGTAGGTGATAAAAAATGCTTGTTCCCTACCTTTTCCTGATGTCCTATTTTGTAAGTTCCCTCTCAGCCCTGATATTCTGGGTTCTAAGCTCATTTCCAGTTCTGATATTCTGTGTTCTAAGGTCTTTCCTAATTCTGACATCTTGTGTCCTAAGGGCCCTCCCAGCTCTGACATCCTGTGTTCTAAGGGACCTCCCAACTCTGACATCCTGTGTTTTAAGGGCCCTCCCAGCTCTGACATCCTGTGTTCTAAGGGCCCTCCCAACTCTGACATCCTGTGTTTTAAGGGCCCTCCCAGCTCTGACATCCTGTGTTCTAAGGGCCCTCCCAATTCTGACATCCTGTGTTTTAAGGGCCCTCCCAGCTCTGACATCCTGTGTTCTAAGGGCCCTCCCAGCTCTGAAATTTTCAATGGCCCTGTGGACAATAAACCTATATAAGAACTTCACAGTCTGGCCCACAAACCCCTCTGGAGGATGATGATTTTCAAAACAAGAAGAGCAAAAACTAAACTAACTTGGCATTTATTAAAAGGCACAAGTGACCTGGGAGTCCTCCAAGAAGGCCTTCAGCTTGTCCATTTGGACCACGAGCTCCTCCTTGCTGGGGCTGCTGGAGCAGTTGCTCTTACTCATGATGATTCTTTTCTGCTGCAAGTTGAAATTGTCCTCAATGACATGGGAGATTGTCTCTACCAGCTGGTCGTGGGGAAGAACAAACAGCCACCAAAAATGGGTCAAGTTGGAGCAGTTCTGATGGAGATGTGAGGGCAAGTGTGAAAAGTGGGGAACGCTGGGGGAAAGGTACCTTTGATCCTGTGACTTGGCATGGATTCGTGATCCATCACTGGAAAAATCACAGGCTGAACTCTCACCCTGATAAATAAAATTGTGTAGTGATGGGCAAGTCTCTGTCCTTTTCGAAGCCTTAGTTTCTATCTCTGTAAAATAGGGCTAATTTGCACTCTCTCCCTCTTAGGAGCTTAGTTGTGAAAGTGTCTTGTAAACTTTAAAGAGATACCAAAGGAGTTATCTGTTGAAATGTACTGAATGCAGTGCAAGGAGCTCTTGATGTGGACTCAGAAGACCCAGGTTCAAATCTCGGCTCTGCTGCTTACTTACTGTGTGAATTTGGGTGACTTACACAGCCTTGCGGGGCCTCAGTTTACTCATCAATGAAGTTGTGGGGCAGGTTCCTTCCCATTCTAAATCTTTGATTGTGCATGACCACTACTTCTGATATGACCTGTTACCTTCGATGAGTCACCTTAAGGAGTTGGCGTAGACGGCCTATAAGTTACCTTCAGTTCTAAACTAGGATGGCACGAGCCTTTGTGAGTTTCCTTTTCTTCCTTTGTAAAATGAGTGCATTGGACTTGATGGCTTTGGAAGTCCCTTTCAGACCTGAATCTTTGGTCTCATAATCCTTCTGAGCCTGTTTCCTCCCCTAGAAGATGGGAACAATTCTCCTACTACATACTTCATGGAGGCAGGTTTAAAACACTACAGAAATGTGATTTATCAGGGTAGCTAGGTGGCCCAGTGAATAGATCACCAGCCCTGGAGTCAGGAGGACCTGAGTTCAAATCCGGCCTCAGACACTTAACACTTACTAGCCATATGACCTTGGACAAGTCACTTAACCCCAAATGACCCCCCAAAAAGCTCCCTACCCCAAAAGAAATATGATTTATCAATATCAGCCATTCTCATAGGAGTTATTATTGGGGAGGCAACATCAAATGATACCAGAATTGAGACTGGATGTCGAGACTAACCTTGATTCCAGAGGACTAATAATCAATGTCTCCTGTCTCAGTGTAGAGGTGGCGGGCTATCAGAATGAGCACCTCTGACAGCATATGCAACATTCTGCAAATGCCACATGTAACCCACCATCTCTCCAACAAAAGGAGAGGGACACTGATCACCACGGGTCCTTTGGGATCAAGACTACTCTGGGTTGTTGTAGCGGTTCAGTTGTTTTTCAACAGTGTCTGACTCCCCATGGCCCTATTTGGGCTTTTCTTGTCAAAGATAATTGACTGGTTTGCCATTTCTTTCTCTAGCTCATTTTACAGCTGAGGAAACTGAGGCAGACAATAGGACTTGGGCTTTGGAGGAGATTCCGAAGGCGGCATTTCGTAGGACCCTAGAACCAGGGCAGTAAGGGATCTTTGGGGTCCTCTGATCCAACCCAGTGCCTGGAAGAGAGGAGGAGTCTGTGATTAAATGCTATTTGACTGACTGACTGGTTCGATTGCCTCATTTTTGCGAAGCTGAGGCTCAGAGATGATAAAGGACCTGCCCAAAGTCACACAGAGAATAAGTGGAAAGTCCAAGTCAGACCCCAGATCCTCAGACTCCAAATCAAGCGTATCTGGGTAAAGTTCAGGCTGAAGCATCTACGTTATCTGCAATGACATCTGGATGTTTCTAGACCGATGAAGGTTCACTTGACCCTGAACGGCTTTGCCTTATCCCAGAGAGTTAATAAGATGTTCATCTGAGCCACGAAATTCAATGACAGGAGAGAGCACGAGTCTGATCAGTGGCCAGCAAATGGAATCCATGCACACACAAGGAAATACAGCATCTCTTCCCTATGGCCCAGTTCTCTGGAAAGGGACTGAGTGTGGGGGATTTTCTTACCTAAACTGCTAGGAGAGGAGGTTATGCCATTAACCTACAGAGATGGACTAAATAACAGCTATTACAGTAATTTGGATTCAAGTTCAACCAGCCATACCACATATCCCAAGGAGGAAATAAGTGGGGAGATCTGAATTTCTGCCGAAGCTTCTCTTATCAAGAGATATAGCCTTTTGAAGGCCTCAGAGTTAAGAAAACCTGTGTTCAAATCCAAACTGTCATGTAGGGACAGCTATGTGACCCTAGACAAGTCACCTAACCCTTCCATGGCAGTTAACTCCCTAAAACAAGGCTACTTAACTTGGGACCCGTGAACTTGAAAATAAATTGGATAATTGTATTTCAGTTTAATTGATGTCCTTTATAATATATTTCATGTTAAGAATTTGAGAACATTCTGAGAAAGGGTCCATTAGCTTCACTAGACTGTCCAAGGAGTCCTTAATAGAGAAAGGGTACAGAACCCCTGCTTCGTGACTATAAATTTCACATGATGAATACGGAGATAGAGTTTGCATAACTGCACATGTATAACCTATATCAATTTGCCTGCCTTCTCAATAAGGTGGTGGGGAGGGAGAGGATTTGGAACTAAAAAATTTAAAAACAAATGTTAAAATTGTTTTTACGTGTAATTGAGGAAAAATAAAATTTTAGTATAAAAAATTTTAGTATAAGAAAAGACTACAAGTTTCAAATGCCTATCTGAATCAGTGGAGAGAGTTTCTACATTGGAAACTTCCTATACCAATGTAATAAAAAGATCTGAGACCTTCTCCTCTCATCTCCTCTCCTTCAAAAAATCTTGTATCAAAAAGTCTCCTTGGGGGGAAATTACTTAGGTGAATCACATGTGATTGACACCTAGTCTCAAAGAAACTGGATGAGTATTTCATGGAAATGTTGCAAGAACATTCAGACTTTTGCTTCAATACCAGAAATCCCACAAAATCAAAACAAATCTTTCCGTTGTAGCGACAGGAAGAAAATGATTTGCCAGTCACATTAGCAGGGACATATGCTCTCATAGGGGATGGGATCGGCAGTCATCCATGCTTGGCAGACAGTGAGGGACCTGCTGTTGGAAAGCTGGACTCACCTGCTGATTGGTGATGATCCTGGCCTGGGGCAGGTTGCCTCTGCCATAGATGGCTTCGATGACTTGACTTCGGAAATGTTCCAGCTGAAGCAGAAAGAGTGACCATCAGGCAGGAGATAGTCAGCTGTCCACAATCTGCTGTCTCCCTTTGCATGAGCCTGGGGCAGTGGCCTCATAAAAAATCTTAGGCTGTCCCCTGTGTGAGGGCGGGGACCACAGAAGAAAAGGGAAAGCTTGGCCTTAATTGACTGGGAGGCTTTTCTGCCTGACTTAATTGACCCATGGGACTGCCAGGCATGTTCTAAGACTGGAACAATGGCTGTGAATGGATCCTCTAGTCAATTACCCATTGGAAGTGCCCATGACCTTGACAACAGCTAAGAGTTGATGTTATAAGCTATAGTGAGATGGCCTGGAGCCACTCATTTGGGGGAGTTGCCAGGCATTCTCCTGCACTGCTTTAGTGTTTAGGATGGGGGGGGCGGGGAAGTGGAAGAAGGGGTCACATGATTTAAAGTTGAAAGGCATCTTAGAGAGAGACACCATCTTTGAAAAGCACTGGCCTTGGAATCAGAGGGCCTGAGGCTCAATCCCAGTTCTGACACTCACTGGCTATGTGAGCCTGAACAAGGGTGACCCCCAGTTTCTCCAAATGTTAAAGGGGGTAGTACAGTTTATTCCTAGAACATTTTATCTCCAGTGAGAACTACAACCATACACATGGCAGATTCTTTAGGAATCAGTGAGGTTAAGACAGGGAGTCTTGAAGAGCATGAAGCCCAAGACAGTTCTATTTGTCTGGTTTCTGCTGCTTACACCTTATGCCAGTGGTTCTCAACCTTCCTAATGCTGCAACCCTTTAATATTCATATGTGGGTGTATCTGCATGTGGGTAGACCCGCCTGGAGACGGATAGAGGAGCCGTGTCTTGGTTCCTAAGACCATCGGAAATATGTGTTTTCTGATGGTCTTAGCCGACCCCTGTGAAAGTCGTTTGACCCCCAAAGGGGTTGTGACCCACAGGTTGAGAACTGCTGCCTTATTTATACCTTTTAAAAGTCTTGCCAGGGCATGAGTGATTTACCCATGAGGGAGGATGAGCAAAGCAGCTCCCTAGCAATACGTGCGGCCTGATTCCTGTCCCAGACTAGAAACAGAGAGGGAGGCATTTCAGGTGACCTGCTGCTCTCTTCCCAATACCTCTCTTTCTCCTAGCTACCCAGCTGGTTTACCTGCTGCTGAATTGAAGTGAACAGCTACTTAAGAAAATGGCACTTGAGGATGGGATTCAGATTTCTGTACTTAATAAATAGGAATTAGTGGCAGGCTCTTGGCTAGAAATAGGGTGCACCTAAGATGACTGAGGAAAATGACTGGAGTCAAAAATGTAACTGTACATGGTTGCCTGCCAAGTAAAGAAGAGGTAGAAAGAACATGGGAAGAAGAATACCAGAAGAGAGGTCTAGTCATGCAAAGAAAATGAAAATCTAAGAAAAGAACCAGTAATAAGATTCACAGCCTCAAATATATGTGTGCACATATAGACACACATGTGTATACATCATGCATGTGCATGCATGTATACAGGCACACATAACATGTGTGTATGCATATGCATCTATCATGTGTATGTGGGCACATATTTATGTATGTGTTCAGGTGTGTATGCCACAGTACACTGTGCATAACACATATACATGCAATATCATGTGTGTGAACACAGTATGTATACATAATGTTTGTGTACACCCCATATATGTGCATGTGTACGTGCATGTCATGTTGTATGTATGCAGTTTGTCTGCATGTATGTGCAGCATGTGTATGCACACACATGTGTGCCGTGTGTGCATAAATATATATGGTATGTGCGCATGTGTCTGCATGTATAGACATGCGCATGTGTGTGCGTGTGTATATCCACCCACAATGCACCAAATACACGTAACAAACAAGATGAGCTAAAAGTCTTAATCCAAAGAGGCAGAATGGATCGGACAGGCATTGCAGAGGTTCTGTAGGGTGGGGTGGGGGCTGGGGGGACCCACGAGTGGCATATCGGTCTTGAAGGACATTTGTTGTTGACTCACTTCAGTCCAGTCCACTTGACTGGCAAAAGAGGACAGACAAAAGCAAAATGTGGAGAGGGAAAGCGTAAAGCAATCACACAGTAAGAAGACACATTCACGGAGGAAATCCTGCAGCCAGAGATAAGGAAGCACGGCCAAGAACACCTGATTGAAGATCAGCACACCCACTGCCGTCAAGCCCGCTGCAGCGCCTTCGTGCCATCCCTTTAACACTCCCCCTGCTCTCCTCCAACAGCGCCTCCCTCTGTTGCAGACGTCACCTCGTGCCTGGGTGCCTAGGATAGCCTGCAGGTGGGTCTGCCTGCCCCAAGTCTCTCCCCACTCCGGTCCATCCTCCACTCATCTGTCAAATTGATTTTACTAAAATATATGCCTTGAGGCACCTAGGCGGATAGAGTGCCAGGCACAAGTCAGGAAAACCTGAGTTCAAATCCAATCTTAGACAAGCTGTGTGACTCTGGTCAAGTCACTTTACTCTGCCTCAGTTTCCTCATCTGTAAAAGAAGTTGTAGAGGGAAATGGCAAACCGCTCCAGTATCTATCTATGCCAAAAAAAAATCCAAACAAACCCAAAAAGGGTCACGAAGAGTCTGAAACAACTGAAATGATTGAACAGAAACAAAAATGTCAGCTAGATCTTCTAATTTCCACTCAATAAAACTTCAGGGGTCCCTTATTACCACCATGATCAAATAAAAAATTCTGTTTGACTTTTAAAGTTTTCATAACGTGGCCCTTCAACCTTTCCAGCCTTCTCATACCTTCCTCCCTTCCACATACCCTGTGATCTGGTGACACTGACCTCTTTGCCCTTCTCTGCATGGAACGCTGCATCTGCAGACTCCAGGTATCTTCCCTGGCCATCCCCATGCCCAGGATCCTCTCCCTTCCCACCACCGCCTCCAGGCTTCCTTGCAGTCTCAGCTCAAATCCCACCTTCTGTAAGAAACCTTTCCCAGTCCTTATTCTTCGTGACTTCCCCCTGAAAAGACTCCAATTTGCCCTGTATAGATCTTGTTCGTGATTAGTTGTTAGCATGCTGTTTCCTTCACCAGATTGTGAACTTCTTGAGAACATGGACTGCTGGTTTTTTGGCCTTTCTGTGTATCCCCAGTACTAGTGTCTAGTACATTGCTGGTACTTAATAAATGCTACCTGACTGACCAAGAGGCAAACGCCTCCTCGCTATAGGAATATATTACTGACCAGAGGGGTCAGACACACAACCTGCCTGTGACCCGCAAAGCTCCCAAATGCCGTCCAAACCAGATTAAAATGTAACTGGGAAACATTCAACAAAATAAATAAGAATATGATAAAGCATAGGTAAGATTGATAAGTGGTTTTCTAAATGTATGTGCCTGGAGTCAAAAATGTAACTGTACGTGGTTGCCTGCCAAGTAAAGAAGAGGTAGAAAGAACATGGGAAGAAGAATACCAGAAGAGAGGTCTAGTCATGCAAAGAAAATGAAGAGGATATCGTCCACAGGGTTCCCTATTTAGGGTTTAGTGATCTCTGTTTCTTTTTGAGCTTGATATCACTGCTACAGACTATGGACCAGTGGAGGAAATAGATGAAAAGCTTAGGAAATGTTAACCAATCCATGATCTAGGGGCTCATGACACAAGAAATGCTCAGTCTTTTTTTTTTGGAGGGCAATTGGGGTTAAGTGACTTGCCCAAGATCACACAGCTAGTAAGTGTGTCAAGTGTCTGAGGCTGGATTTGAACTCAGGTCCTTGACTCCAGGGCCGGAGCACTATTCACTGTGCCACCTAGCCACCCTGAGAAATGCACAGTCTTAAGAGGGTGGTCAGGGATCCAACATCTTCCAAGAAAAGCCAAAATTCTGATTTAAAAAAATTGTTAAGTACCTACAATGTGCCAAGTACCATGCTAAGGATTTTATAAGTATTTATTTATTTGATCTTAATTTGATTTCAATATCTTAAGACATTAGATAAAGAAAGAAGTGACAACCTCTAGGACCAAGGGAGTAGAGTAAGGATTCCAAAGGGTTGGAGTAAAATGGAGGAGAGTCTCCAGAGGGCTGTAAGGTTGTGGACAAGTAAGACTTGTAGGAGGTAGGAGGAGAGAGAGCAATTTTGCCTCAGCACTGGAGTAAGAGTAATGAGAGCTGGCTATCTGCCCTATGCACAGGACTTTTAAGGGAAGATGGGAGGCACCCAACCTTGACGACTGAGCAAGAAGTTAATGTTGGCCATTGTTGCCACCAGCTGCAAGAGTGCTAAGATCTCTTAAGGTTTCTAAACTCTGGTGGCCTAGGGTCAGTCTAAGGTGATTAAGTTCCTTGGGACTGAACTGATATTCCTCAACCATTCTTAAATGTTATGCCAAGATGATAGAGGATAAGGCACCCTCAGGAGCAGTCCTTGGCCAGGTGCCCAGCTCCTGACCTCTGGAACCCTGGAAGCAAAGGTCCTCACTGCCCTTTCCTGTCTCTTAGGTATGCTGGGGCTTGGGAATCTGAAATGGTTTTGAGTTCCCTTCAAAGCTAGTCCAAACCACTGAAGGGCTTAGGATCTCCATCCAAGCACACATTCTGCAGCCCTGGCTCCTCATCAAAGGCTTAGAGGACCTCTATTTACTTTAGTTTCTTGAGGACTGAACCTCTTTTAATTTATAATATCATCTTTATAACCTCTTATAAAAACCCTGATCTTGGAGGAAGAAGACACTGGTGATTAGGTTGCTACTTACCTCCTACTCACCTCCATTCTGAACCCTCACCCTAAGATGCAAGGAAAGCTAGATGATTCAGTGAATAAAGCCTCAGACTTGGAGTTAGGAAGACCCAAGTTCAAAGATGATCTCAGATACTTAATAGCTGTATGACCCTAGACAAGTCACTTAACCTGTTTGCCTCAGTTTCCTCATCTGTAAATGGGGATGATAATAGCACCTTGAGAGGCTAATTGTAAAGCACTTACCACAGTGCCTTGTACATATAAGACATTACACAAATTTTGATTATTATAATTATGATTGTGATTATATCTGATGTCAGGAAGTGAAACATAGCCAGGAGAAATCTCACACTAAGTGGCATAATCACTCAGCTTCTAGTTTCTGGAAATGCAAATGTCTTCTCAGTAATAAGTAGATGATTTGAGATAACTTCGTATTTCTTTCAGAGAAGACTTCCTGCTAGTGTCCCCAGTATCTAGACACTCAAGATGGCTTAGAGAAGCGGTTCTCAATCTGTGGGTCACGACCCCTTTCGAATGACCCTTTCACAGGGGTCACCTAAGACCATCAGAAAACACATATTTCTGATGGTCTTAGGAACCGAGACACCACTCCTCTATCTGTCTCCAGGTGGGTCTGTCCACATGCAGATACACCCACATACGAGTATTAAAGGAAGGGGGAGAACCACTGGCTTAGAGTTTCTTTTGGAGCAGACCATTTACTGCCCTCAGCACCCAGAAGCTGAGGTCCTCTTTTGAAATAAAGGCCTTATATAGCATTTAAGACACCGAATAGCAGGCTGAAACTAAGAAATTCTGTTTGTCTGAACTGTGCCTACTTTTACTAGAAAGGTACGGGGTGTGGGCTACTTGTTCTACAATCTCAAAGCATGTTTGTCTTTTGGAGAAATTCAAAACCGTGTAGTAACGCTGAGTAACAATGAGTCTGGAAACAAGGGACAATCTCTGGGTTTGTACTCGTGGTGACTCCAAGTTCTATTCCCTTTATGGATTATCAGGGAGCACTTGTATATTTTGTTTATGGGTTGTATCCTTTAGATTGTTTGCGATTTTTTCCCTCTGAAGGATGGAATAAAAATTGTCCTCTACCCATATGAATTTGTTACTCTGATGCCTATATAAGATCTGGGAACTCTTTATTTACATTTGTGGAAACCTAGACGTTAGCTATGTTTGGAGATTTTTCAGGAGTAACTCCATATGGAGAGTAACATAACAAAAGAAAAAAATTACTCTTTTCAATTAGTTACCAGGATTGGACCCAATTTTTTTTAAGCCTGAAATCTTAAAGAAACACTAAACCATGGTAAAACCAGTGGTAAAATGGAATGAGGATAGACTACCTGATCTCTAAGGTTTCTTATAACACATTCTACATTCTAATATTTCTTCCAGCTCTGAGATTTCTGTTTTTAAAGATCCTCCCAGCTCTGACATCCTGTGTTCTGAGTCCTCTCCCAGCTCTGACATCCTGTGCTCTAACCTTCTCCCAGCACAGACACTATCAATAGAGCTGGAAGCAACTTTAGTTAGATCTCATCCAATCCAACCCCCTCATTTTACAGATGGGGAAATCAAGGATCAGGCAGGGCAGAGATTTGACCCCAGGACCTCTGATCCCAAATACAACACCCTTTTGCACGTGTCCTGTGCTGCCTCTAGGCTCTAACATTCTGTGTTCTGAGGTCCCTGCCAGATCTGACGTTCTCCATTCTGAAGGCTTTTTCTTTCTGACATTCCATGATTCAGCTGTGACTCATCTATGCTTCATTTCGGTCTGTTCTTTCTCACAGAAATGTTTTTTACCAGCTGTTCTGTAGCGGATCTATATTCAGAAAAATGTAAATACTTAACACTGCCAGGTGAGTGCCTGATCACCCGGTACCTCCCTACCTGGCACACTGCTTTGTCCAAATTGTCTTTAATGAGGCGCTCTCTGTACCCCATCTCTTGAAGCTGCATTAATTTCTTCTTGGAATCTTCTTGCAGTTTCTCTTCAGCCTGGAACGATGAAAGGATGTTCTAATACTCGGGTTCTCGAGTCATGGGTGAATATACGTGGATGAGCATGTGTACACTCTGTTTTACATATGGAAAAACTAAGACCCATAGGAAGAAACTGACTTGCCCAATGTCAAACAGGAAGAAAGTGCCAGAGATCCATTGATTCATGGCTCCCGTGCTCTGACTCCAAACCTAGGTCCCTTTCCATCTCATTGTACATTGGGGTAACTGAGTTTGACCCTTTCACATTTTAAAGATGAGGAAACTGAGGCCCAGAGAATTTTATCAACTTGCCCAACCTCCCCTTCTCTATTGGTTCCTTCTTTGCTACAAACAAACATGACCATTTGGAAACAGGGCCAAGCAATGGACCTTGTCCTCCCTCTTCCCAACGTTCCCTCTTTGGAGTAATCATTAACTATGCCTTCATTCTGGATAACTTACTAAACCAGTGTAAGCTAAGCCTTTTATCAGGCCCTATTTCTATCATGGCTTAAGGAGATCTTTTCTCCCAATGGAGGCCATTGTGGGGCAGGTGGTACATAGTATAGGGGAGGCAACTGAAATCCACAGGTGTAATGTGACTTAAGGTCACCAGGCTTGTAGAAAAGTGAAGCTTGGACTTGAACCCTGATCTTCTTCCCTTTCCCTACCTCCTCTTAGATCCCTAAGAACATACAGCTTCTAAAACACTCCAGGCAGCAAGGTAGGCTATTAATATTCCAATGTTTGGTTTTTGGCTATCTTCCATCTGATGAGCCACAAAGAAGGCTCAGATTGGACCAGCCATATCATTCATCTGAGATAAATGGCTCCCAATGCTTCTCACTAATGGTGCTCTACGGGAGTGAGCGATGCTGCCCTCTGCTGGTCATACACAGCTGTTTCTGGACAGTATACTACCATAGAATTGTGGGAATCCCAAGTGGAAGAGCATCCATCATAGCATTGAGAGCCTGTAGACAATTGCTAGTGCAACTCTTGTCATTCTAAGTAAGTATAAGAAAACTGAGGATATCTGTGCAAAGAAATTGCTTTGCCAAGAGCAAGTCCTCTGATTTCAAATCCAATGATCTTTCTATCATAACACGTTGGGGTCAATTGATTTATCCTCTCTCACTTTAAAAAAGTGGGGAAACTGAGGTCCAAAGAAGTTCAGTAAGTTGTCTCTGGTCATATAGCAAATCAATGGTAGAGCTGGAATTACAGCCCAAGTCTTGTGCTATTCCTTGAGCTTTTACCTTGCTAGAATCTGGTTCGTTATCTTTTAAATTCACAAATCAACAAAGATTTATTGAGCACCTGAGTCTTATGAGGATTTTATTAATTTATTTTACTCTATAACTATGATTTCATTAGTATGGGGGAATCTTGATAAGGAACCACCCTCTGCTAATGCAAATCACTAATTATTCTTTTATTTAGTCAAATATTTTTCAACTTAAAGTCTTACAGATTTGTTTGAGATATTGACAAGTTAAATGACTTGCCCAAGGTCACATACCTGGTATACAGGCAAAGTATGACTTGAATTCAGGTCTTTTTGACTGAAGCTGGATCCCTGTCCCTCTTGACTTCAGTTTTCAAGATTCTCTGGCTTCCTTTCCTAAACTTTAGCTAAAATCTTAGCTTCCATAAGAAGCCTTTCCCTGGCCCTCCTAACTCTAGTGCCTCCTCCCTGAGATTATATTTTCAATATATCTTGAATATATCTTATTTGTACATAGTTGTTTGCATGTTGTCTCTCCCATTAGACTGTAAACCCCTTGAAGGGAGGCACAGTACCTGGCACACAGTAAGAGCTTGATCTGCTCTGGTTGACTTGACTATCCACAACACCATGCTGTCTCAATGAGCACTAAAGCTAGCAGAAAAAATGTGAGCTTCCCAGCTGGTTTTATTGCTATTTTTTTCAGCTTAGATAGAGGACACTTGCTGTGGAATGATTTTTATACATAATGTCTCACATTCTTGCTCTAAAGATCAGGAAAAATTTTGTTCTTGATTTGGTACTTAGCTTTGCAGCTGGCTTAATTTGTGAATTCACTGAACCTCTTTGGATCTCAGGAGAAAATGGTGGGGCATGGCTTGAAACTAGAGAATGACAGATTTAAAGAGTATCAGCACTTGAAGGGAGTTTAGAACACAGAGTGTTAGAACTGGCAGAAACATTAGAATGCAGAATGTCAGAGCTGGAAAGAAAGATCATCAGCTCATGGAATCAAGAGCTAAAAAAGGGACCTCAAAGCCAAGTCTCCCATTTTACAGAAGTGGACATGAGGCTCAGGAAATGAAGGCACCTGTCTAAGTCCCACAGGTGGTTAGCATCAGAGATAGGCATTGAACCCAGGTCCTCTGACTCCAGAATCTGTCCTCGTCGCCGAATATTACAGCTAGAAGAAACACTAGAACATAGGCTAGGATGTCAGAGCTGGGAAGGACCTTAGAACATAGATGAGTAGAGCTAGAAGGAATTTTGGAAAATAGAAGGTGAGAGCTGAAAAGGACTAGAGGTCACAGAACGTCAGAGCTAGGAGGGCTTTAGAACATAGAATGCTTGAATTGGGAGCAAATTTCAGACATAGACTATTAGACCTAGAAGTTAAACTTAGAAAACTTAGTTAGAACTGGGAGGGTGCTAGAGATTAAGCAGAACTATCCCTAAGTTCTATAGAGAGTGATATTTTTCTCTCTATGTAGAGGAGACGTTGTGAAGGCTGGATAATCCATAGTAAGTTTGGCAAGACTCTTAAGAGAAATTTCTGAGAAATTTTACATTGTTATCATATTAAATTGTACTATACTATACCATATATACCAGGGGTGGGGAGCCTGCAATCTTGAGGCCACATGTGGCCTTCTAGGTGCTTGGGTGTTGGCCTTTGGCTGAGTCCAAACTTCACAGAACAAATTCCCTTAATAAAAAGGTTTGTTCTGTAAAACTTGCATATATATGTATGCTGTCCCGTATGTATAATATATGTATATATATGTACTGTACTATACAATGCTATATTATATTATGTTGCTGTTGGTCATTTATTTTCAGTCATGTCTGGCTCTCTGTTTCCCCATTTGGGGTTTTCTTGCAAAGATAATGAAGGAGTTTGCCATCTCCTTCTTCAGCTCATTTTACAGATAAGGAAATGGAAGCAAACAGAGGTTAAGTGACTTGCCCAGGGTCACACAACTAGTAAGTGTCTGAAGCCAGATTTGAACTCATAAAGAACAGTCTTTCCTGACTCCAGGCCTAGGGCTCTATCCACTTCACCACCCAGCTGCCCATATATCATATTTATACTACACTATATATATAATATGCTAGACCACCACACTGTACTCTACCACACCATGCCCAACCCTACTCATATCTTACCACACCATACTATGCTATGGGACTTAATTTCTAAGAGGTCCAGGTGAAGGAAGTAGGACACAAGAGATTTTCTATAATGGTGGGGCCAGATGTATACAGGGAATCAGTCCCAGGCTAAGATAAGGTCAATCATGCAGTCAGGGCTGGGAAGCAATTGAAGTCAGCAACAGTAGTTCCTGACTAAAAAGACCTCCTGGTTCTGAACCAGCACCTGGCCTTAAATTTTTCCATTCCTCCTTTGCCTCAGCACAGGCCAGGGGCCATCTTCAAGGACTCCATCTGACAGACTGGGAGACATGTTCTAGTCAACAGGCAAAGGTTTTCCAGGGAGCTGCTGGGGGTGTCAATGATGGAGCTGGAACTGGAGCCAATGATGGAGCCTGTACCCCCAGCTCCCTTCCATTCTGGACAGAGGGCATGAGGTGAGAGGGCAGGGCAGCTTGGCTTCCATGGGGTGAGGGAAGAAAGGAGATACCTTGTGCTTTTCTTTCAGTGTCTTGGAGATGAGGCTTTGCTCATTACAACTTTTCCGCAGTTGCTCGCCCAGGACTTTCATTTGCTGCTCTAGGTCTTTGATATGCTGAAAGAGATGAGAAAACAGAGAAATAAAGGGAAGCACTCCTGTCTTCCAGTTTGGTCCCATACAACACTCAAAAAAACCTTCAAGTTTAACCCTATACAACAAAGAAAATAACTTCCTACTTGATCCTATAAAGATGAAATCATCTCTCAATCTGAAGTGATTCAACACAAAAACTATTTTGAATTTACCCTATTTCTCTTCCCCTTAACCTTCCTTTAATGTGTTGCCTTCCTCCACTAGAATGCAAGCTCCTTGAGGGGAGGGACTGTATTCCTGCTTATATTTGTATCCTCCCTGCTTGGCACTTAGTGAGCCTTTTAAGAAGAGCTTGTTGACTTGACCTAAGCAAACACAATATCATCCTTGAGTCTGATCCCATACAATGCAAACGTGTCCTCCAGTTTGACTCCATACAACATAAAGGCATCTTAAAGTCTTGGTGCATCTAACCTGTCACCTTGGGATGACAGGAGAAAGCCAGTCTTGTTGTATTACCGTCTCTCAAGACCAAAAGTTTTATCAAAGTCATAGTGATAGCATTATCATCTCACAGTGGTTTATTTTTATTTTTTGCAATGTTCAAAGCAAAGAAGGAGTCTCAGTGCAGTAGAAAGGACATTGGGCCTGGAATCAGGGAAACCTGTCTTCAAATTCCAGTTCTGGTACTTAGAAGCTGTTCATGGGCAAGTCATTTCATCACCATCATCATCATCATTCATCATCAGTCACTTAAACTATTTGCCTCAGTTTCCTTATCTGTAAACTGAATTGGAGAAGGAAATGGTAAACCACTCTAGTATTTTTGCCAAGAAAACTCCAAATAGTCAGACACAAGTGAAAAAGACTGAAAAACAAAACATTTAGGTAGCACTTACTATGTGCCCAGCAATGTGCTAAGCACTTATAATTATTCTCTCATCTGAACTTCATACCATCTCTAGGCAGATGCTATTATTATCCCCATTTTATAGATGAGGAAATTGAGACTGAGGGAATTGTCTTGCCCAGCATCACATAGTTAATGTCAGAACCAGGGTTCCAACTCTGATTATCTGCCTCCAAACCTGGTTGATGCCTTCCACCTTCCAAGTATAAAATCTATTGATCTTGTGATTGATAGGTTTAACTCTTCCTTCGAGGCTGCAAACAACCACAAGCTATGAATTCATAAGATCACAAATTCAAAGATGTCAAGGACCTCAGAGGTCATCTAGTCTAGTTCACCCTATTTTACAGTTTGGGAAAACTGAGGCCTTAAGAAATGAAGTGACTTGCCTAACATGCTCCAGGTAATAAGAGATTGAAATAGGACTTGAACTCAGATCCTCTGGAATGCCAGATTCAGGGCTCTTTCCATTGTCTTTCAACTTTTCAAGGCACAGAAGACTGGTTTTTTTTCCCCCTCCTCATGCATAGATTTTTTCCCCATTCTCCTTGTTGGCTTATTAAGTCCTGATGATGGGAAAAATAAGCTATGCAACTTTAGGAGTCGTGCTTTCAGCCAGATGCAACAACCTCTCAAACAGATTTCTAGAGTGCAAGTAGGAGCATTCATCCCAGATGGCGTCTTAGGACCTGTTCTCATCAACATTTTAATCCATGACTTGGATGAGGAAATTTATTCTGCCAATGACACGAAGCTGGGAAGAATTATTTTATGTGACAGGAGGGAGATCCAAAAGCTTTTTAGAGAATGGAATTATGAGCTCAATCAAATAATATGGAACTTAATAGAGATAAAGGTAAAGTCCTATGCTTGAGTTAAAAAAGACAACTTTTGAAGTGCAAGATGGAAGAAGCCTGGTTAGATACAGGTTTGCATGAAAAAGATCTGGGGAGTTTAGTGGACCACAATCTCAATATGAGCCAATAGCAGAATGTGGGAGACCCCAACAGAATCTTGGACTGATTAAATGAAGGTACGATTTCTAAAACATGGGGTTAAAGTTTCATTGTCTTCTGCCTTAGTGAGACTACATCCTGAGTACTGACTGAGTTGAATAGTAGATATCACAGTTTAGAAGGGTAATTGCTAAGTTGATAAGTATGTAGAAGAGGGTGACCAGAATAGGGAGGGCACTTAAGACCAAGTTGCATAAGGATCAGCTGAAGAAGAATTCTTATTCTGTACCTAGAGTAAGGAAGACCTAAGTTTAAGTCCCACTTTAGACACTTACCTCACAGTATGACACGGGGCAACTCACTTAATTTCTCTCTGCTTCAGTTTCTTCAGTTGAAAAGTAGGAATTATAATTCCCACCTAGGGAAATACCACCTACTTCCTAGGGTCATTGTGAGGATAAAATGGAATATTATTTGTGAATTGCTAAGCACAAAGCCTGGTCCATAATATGTGCTTAATAAGTGCTTGTTCTTTCCTCTCCCTCTTTCCCTTGCCCCTACCCAAGATGCAGAGTTGTGGACTTTTGTGAATGTACAGTTAGATTGGAAGTTGAATGAATAGCGGGACTCAAAGAGTAGTCATTAATGATTTAATGTTGGAAGGTGGTCTCTGGTGGCAAGCTTCAAGACGTTATGCTTAGTCTATTTGTTTGTTTGTTTTGGGAGGGGGGAAGAAAGGCAATTGGAGTTAAGTGACTTGCCCAAGGTCACACAGCCAGTAAGTTTCATGTGTTTGAGGCCGCATTTGAACTCAGGTCCTCTTGACTCCAGGGATAGTGCTCTATTCACTGCGCCACCTAGCTGCCCTTGCTATGCTTAATCTAGCACCATTTAACATAGATCATAGAGTCAGAGGCAGTCTTAGAGATCATCACATCAAAAATCTTCTTGTTACAGATGAGGAGATCGAAACACTGGCCAGAGTCATACAGCTGATAAGTATTGATTGATGACTTGGATAAAGGCATGGAGAACATTCTTATTGAACAAATAAATAAGGGAAAAATGGGAGGAAAAGTCAATACATTGGATGACAGAGTCAGGATCTGAAATAATCTTGCCAAACTACAAACTTGAGTTGAATGTAATTAGATGAAATGTCATAGGGATAATTGTAAAGTCATATACTTGGTCCCTCAAAATTGACTTAGCAAATATGAGAATGGGGGGGCATGCATGGCTCTACAGAGAGTTGTCTGAAAGACAACTGAAAGACAGATCTTGAGGGTCTCAGTGTGAGACAACAGATGATACAGAAGCCAAAAAAAAAAAATAACGATTCAGAGGGTCTTAATATTTTTGTTGTGTCCTGGACCCATAGAGGCAGTGTCTGGTGAAGCCTATGGACCCCTTCTCAGAATCATATTTTTAAATGCAGAAAATACAATATGTAGGATTACAAAGGAAACCGGCTATATTGAAAGACAGCTATCAATTTAAAACAACAGTCCACAGACTCCAGCATTCTGAGCTGATAAGATCTTGGGGCACTGCCTTGAAAGAGAGGCATGACTTCCACGGATAAAGACGTGGTAACCTCTTTAGAGCCTCCTTGGGTCAGATCCCATCTGGAGCATGTGTTCAATTTTGTCTCATTATCTACTCCAAGTTCCCAGCCCAGAGTCTAGAGGCCTGTGGCAGAGCCTTGACTGAAGCTTAGAAAACTGAAGGGTCGTCTTTGATTTCTGTATCCATAGAGCTGACCCTAGAGTCCTGTGTATAGTAGGTGCTATTAATACTAGCAAGTATTAATAATTATTTGTTAAATTAAATCAAGTAGAAGAATGGCTATGAAAATGAATCAAAATACCAAACAAACCATAGTTTCCTACTTACTTCAGATCTGCATAATGATCGTTGCAGCTGACATTCATCTAGCCGGGGTTGGGGAACTTGCGGTCTTGAGGCCACATGTGACTCTCTAGATCCTCAAGTGTGGCCCTTCAGAAGTTTGGATTCAGTCCAAGGGCCACACTTGAGGGCCTAGAGGCTCACATGTGGCCTCAAGGCTGCAGGTTCCCCACTCCTGATCTAGCCTTTCAAGTGTTTAACAGACAAAAATCTCGCTGTCTTCCTCAACAATCCTGCTCTCAGAGGGCAGGACCCTAAGGCTCTTTGTCATACAAGTAGATTTCCTCTGGACACTCTCCCATTGTGAAGTAGGTGCTAATATCATCTCCACTTTATAGAAGAGGAAACTGAGGTCCAGAGAAGTTAAGAGACTTGTCCAGAGTGATACAGTCAGTATCTGAGGCAAGATTTGAACCCAGGTCTTCCTGGTCCTAGACCCAGCAATCTTGTCACAAATTGGCTTCCCCCCACCCCAAGTACCATAGTTCCAGAGATAGAAGGCTGCATTAAATCCTGGCTCACTTCAAGTCCTGACTAAAATCTCCCCATTCTATGGGAAGCCTTACTGACCCCTCTTTACTCTAGTACCATTCCTCTGTGGATCACTTCCAATTTACCTTGTACCTAATTTGCATATTGTCTCCTCCCTTAGACTGTGAGCTCCCTGAGGGCAGGGGCTGTCTTTTGCCTTTCTTTGTATTCTCCAATGCTTACCACAGTGCTAGGCATATAGTGGATGTTTAATAAATGTTTATTGATTTACTAGCACAGTGGAACATAGTAGGGACTTGATAAATGTTTGTCCACCGACTAGCACAATACCTGCCCATAGTAGGGGCTTAATAAATGTTTACTGATTTACCAGCATGGTGCCTGGCACATAGTAGGTGGTCAGCAAATGCTTCTCAACCTACTGATTGATGTAACCATCACTATTCAACAAGCCAACTCACAGATTTGCATGATTTTAGTTCTTTCTCTCTGGCTTCCAACTCATCTTTCTTCAAATTTTCTTTTAGTTTTTCACACTGCGACAAAGAGAAAACAAAGAAGAAGGTTATCAGACTAAGAAGCCCCTCTAGGGCTGTAGATCTTGACATCTCTTTGCCTCTTTCCTCTCACCACCAGAAAGAATTCCACAAGCAAACAAATGCCTCCAAAGACTGGAGATCCCTTGTGCATAGCTAACGAAGCCCTACAAGCCTTCACCCCCAACTCAGGCTGCAGGAGGCAAATGGGTCCCTCTTGGATGAATGCTATCGGTCTCTTTATCATCCGGCTTTCTTCACCCAAGTTCAGAAAGTTGAGACATATGAAAAAAATCTGCTTGTGAGGATTCTGGGACCTCGGGGCTTTGCTTCATCATAAAGAGTGATGAGGCTCTGGATGTCCCTCTCCTTGTGTTGGAGTAGAAGAAGTGCTGGACTTGGAGTGACTTGGCCGCAGCCATACAAAAAGGGTCAGGGGCAGGTTTCAGAGATCCGGTGGAATGGTATCACCTGTGAAAGGCCTTGAATTGGACTCTGAGCTGTGTGCAAATCCCAGGTTTGTCATTTAGCTCCTCTATGACTTTGGGCAAATGATTTAATCTTTTTGTGCCTTGGTTTCTTCATCTGTAAATGAAGAAGGTTGGAGATGATCTCTGAGGTCTCTTCCTGCCTTAAAGCTGTGATTGAATGATTGGAAGCTAGGATGTGATAGAATCGGCTTCTCCCGTCTCATAAGAGTCAAATGACAACTCAGAAATTAGCTTATGCTACAAATCAGAGCTTGACTTATTGTTGTCTTTTTAAAAAGTTATCTAGACTGAAGAAAGTGATGGGAAAAAATGTTAATAATGCAGATTAAGCTTCAAAATATATCCTGATAGGCTAACCTCCCCACCCAAAGAGCCGATTGTTAAATATTTACCAGTACACTCCTGATCCCAAATCACTTCATCTTTCTGGGGCTCAGTTTACTGATCTGAAAAGGAGTGGAGGACTGAACCAGACAACCTCTGAGGACCCTTTTGATTCTAAAACTACATGATTCTATGAACTCAGGTCCTCAAATTTCAGAGCTAGTTCTAACTGTGCTGCATCATTTAGTCCAGCCTGCTTATTTCACAGAGAAGGAAAATGGGGCCTACAGAGGTGAAATGATTTCCCGAAGGTCATGTGACTCACGTGTAGCAGAGGTAGGATTTGAACTCAGTTCCTATGACTCCAAATCCAGGGGAATATTCCTAAGACACCTAGGAAGCACAGGGGATAGAATGCTCAGTCCTGACCTGAGCATCCAACCTCTCCCTTAGACACTCGCTAACTGATCTGATTTCTCTAGGACTCAGTTTCCTCATCTGTATAATGGGAACAATAATCACACTGACCTCCCAAGGAGGATCAGATGAGTTCACCAAAATATAATGCTCTGCAAACCTTAGAGCACTATAGATATTTCTACTGCTATACGCGCTCTGTCCCTGGATCTGAATGTGGTCTTGGGCACTACTACCTAGGGGAGAAAAGGACTGGATTTGGACTCTGACGACCTGTTCAGATTCGAGGTCTTCCACTTACTCCCTGTGTGACTTTGGCAAAGTTTTTCCTCTTTAGGCCTTAGGTTCTTCCTGGTTTCCGAGGTCTCCATCGGTTCAGATCTAGGATCTCATGAGGACACGGTAGTTTTTGCCTGGCAGCCTTGAGGAAGAAGGATTCAGTTTCTGCGTTTTCCCCTGGAGGGAAGATCTAGGTGCAGTGAGGGGAGGGGTGTTGACCAATAAGCTGTCCCAGAATGAGATGGGCTGCTTGGAGGGGTGATGGGGCCCTTCACCTTACTAACTAGCAGTGTGACCTTGGGTAAATCACTTTGGACATCTTCATTCAGAGACTGGATCATCACTTGTCAGGGACATTGTGGCGGGAGCCTGTATTTGCAAAGGGTTTGGACTCCATGGCAGCTAAGCCTCCTTCCCATTCTCAGATTCTGTGATCTTGTGAGCCTCTGAGAGGCCCCTCCAGAGGTGAATCCTGTGATTCAATGACAAGTCAGTGTCCATCAAGCCAACTTCCTCTCCCAGACAAAGGGAAGCTTTCTCTGCATATTTACCCTAGGGGAGAAGGTTGCCTGGGGCACAAGGGCAGCAGATGGGTTTTCTAGGACAGGCTGCTGGGGAGCTGGAAGGGAGAGGGCTGTACTGACTGAGCACTCCTCTCCCAGAGGCAGCTAAGTGGCACCACAGTGCACTGAGAACTGGGCCTGGAATCTAGTTCAAATCCTGAGTTCAAATCTGGCCTCAGGCACTTACTATCTGTGTGACACTGGGCAAGTCACTTAACCTTGTTTGCCTCAGTTTCCTCATCTGTAAAATGCGTTAGAAAAGGAAATGGACAACCGCTCTAGTGTCTCTTCCAAGAAAACCCCAAATGGGGTCACAAAGAATCCGAAAAGACTAAACCACAACCCTTTGTCCATGGTGCTGGATAAAAGAGTCGTGACTTATGTTTCATCCAGAGCTTATTCATCAGGGAAAGGGCAAGCCTAGATGAAAGGAAACAAAATGTCCTGCCCAACTCAGGGAGAGGGGAGAGATGGGAGAGTTGGTGCTTTCACCCTTCAGCATTTTAAGAGCTGGTGATCTCATGGGTGGTATATGCGCGTCTCCCTTAAGTGTCCATGTAAGTAGTCATGGCTCGCAAGGGTATCACTTGCAGTATCACAATATTACAGGGCTTGAAGGGACTTTAGCAGTCATCTTGTTCAAAATCCCCATTTTATTCAGACCAAGACTGAAGAGATCAGGTGACTTGGGAAGGAAACAAACATTTCTGTTAAGCACCTACTTTGTGTCAGGCATTGCTTTAAGCATTTTACAAACATTCTCGTTTGCTCTTTACAACAACTTTGGAAGTCAGGTGCTATTATCAACCCCTTTTTATAGCTGGAGAAACTGAGGCAGGCACTAATTAAGTGACTTACCCAGAGTCAAACAACTAGTAAGTGGAAGAGCCTGGATTTGAACCCAGGTCCTAGTACCAAAGAGAGTCATCAAGGGATGAGTTTCTGTTCTGTGCTGGAGGACAGACACGTACTCCATCACTGGGTCTATACTCAAAACTGTTCTAGCTTGGTAGGGTTTATGTTCCATTGGTATGGGCTTGAAGAACCCAGGGTCAAGTCCACACCACAAAGGATCATGGGAGTAGGACTTCAGGAGAGGATGGAGGACAAGGAAGGGTGGGAAATAACAGGAATGGGAAAAATAAGAAGCCACATATTAAGTGCTGAAATCTGAATAGATTCTGTTCATCAACCAAGAGGCAACGTGGTCCAATGGAAGAGCATGGGATTTAGAGTCAGAAAAATCCAGGTTCAAATCTTGTTTCTTCCACTTATAAGCTATTTAACCCCAGACCATTCCCTTCCCTTACTGAGGTCTTGGTTTCTCTTTTTGTAAAATGAGGGTTTGGACTAGATGAGTGTTCTAGGGCCCCTCTTAGCTCTGACATTCCATATTCTAAGGTCCTTCCCATTCCTGGCATTCTGGGTTCTCCGGGCCCTCCTAGCTGTGACATTCTGTGTTCTAGGGTCCCTCCTAGCTCTGACATTCCATGTTCTAAGGCCCCTCCCATTTCTGGCATTCTGGGTTCTATGTAAGGGCCCTCCAATCCAGGGCCCTGATGTGTGTTCTAAAATTCCTCCCAGCCCTGATATTCAAGGTCCTCCTCGGATCTGGCACTTCATATATCCTGTTTATGAGAGCAACTTTGCCACCAAAACAAGACAAAATTAAATTAAAAAACAAATAAACTATGTTCCCAAAGCTAGAAGAAGAATGGATGTCTGCTTTGGGAAAACTAATTCTAAGGTATGAAAGAGGTCCTGGGACAGAAGGGCACAGGTAAGAGTCTTTCTCTTCTCAGGGAATTATTCATCAAGGCAAATTGGGGATCTGTATCAACTGACCAGTGGTGACCCCACCCAACCTGCCTCTATTTACCCTCCATGACTGATTGAGGAAGACAGCTTGAGCTGGTTCCACCTCTGGCAGGCACAGGCTACCTTTTCCACAACCCAGTACAGGCAGCAATAACAGCATTTCATTCATTCATTTGTACACTCACTCACTCACTCACTCATTCCTTCATTCACCCTGGAAGTGATGGCTGAAAGTTGATAATCCTTTTCTTGGTTTTCACTCTTCAGTCTGTCCACCTCCTGCCTTAGTTTTTGGACCATGCTGTCCTTTAATCCGATGTCCTTTTGCAAACTTGCCACCAACTCTGTGAAGGAGAGTGGTTGGGGTCAAAGCATTGCTGCTGAGAGTCTATCCTGCCAATGTCTCCTCAATTCTCTCTTCTTGAGTCCTAGCACCTAATATCCTCCTTTAAGGACTGGCCTTCATGAATATCTTCTAGACCTTTATGAGAGCCTCCTAACAGGTATTCCTACCTCTGATCCTTTGTACCATTACCATACTCATCTTCCTTGGGCACAGACTGGATCATGTCTTTCCAGTCAAAGACATTCAGGGGCTCCCTATTTCTTCTACAGCCTGGGAAATGAAAATTCTGGCTCTGCCAATTAGTTCCTGGGTGACCTTGGACAGATTCTTTTACCTGTCTATGCCTCAGTTTTCTCATCTGTAAAATGGGATTGGACTAGAAGACTTCTAGCTCTACATCTAGGATTTTATGATGGGTCAGGAGCTTGTTTATCCCATCCTATCTCATATAATTCCCTCTGGTTCTCTTTAGGCAAAAACCTTTTGGAGAATCTAACCTCCATGAGGGCTAAGCTTTGGGTCTCCACCAGAGCCTTCCACAGTGGGTAATTTACTAAGCATCTATTGAATTGAATTGAGAACAAAACCACTTCAATCAATAATAATAAAGTAATAATTTACATCAATACATGCTTGTATGGATGATGCTTTAAGATTTATACCTCCAGTATTTATCAAGCGTCTTATAGGGTTCAGACTTGTGCTATCTTCTACAGGGTTAGTAACTGACCAGGTCACACACTCCCTTCCTCAAGAATCTCCAATGACTCCCTCTTGCCATTAAGACAAAATCTGAGCTCTTTATTTTGACACTTAAAGTCCTTCACAATTAGGCTTACTCTACTTTAGTGCCCGTCACAATTCTAAATTCCAGCCTTTTTATTTTTATTTTTTGCTCCCCATACAAAAGAGAATTAGATAATTTGAGAATTTGAAGGAATCTCAGTTGCCATTGTTCCAACTCAATCATGAGAGTGATCCTTGGGAACATACCTGGAAAGGGGTCATCCAGCCTCCCACTGGAGACCTAGGTGGAGGAACCCACCTCTCAAGGCAGCCCATTCCATTGTTGGAAAATCCAAATTCTAGCCATTCAATTTCCACTCTCTGTAGCTTTGCATCAACTATTCCCCATCCTGGAATATACAGTTATTCCTTCTACATTGCACAGTTAGGGGCATGACATCCCCATGGCCTGGAAATTGCTTTTGGTCCTCCTTTCATATTGGAGAAGTCTGAATTTTTTCTTTTTCTTTTATGAGGGATGCTTACAGTATTAAGATAAAATACGTTGATATTATATAATGATATACATATATTTTATGCATTTCTAAGTTTCTAAACCTTTTCTGTGTAGTCTGCTGGCCTTAGCATTTATATGCAGCTTCTACAAAACTTCCCCAAATTCCCATTTAATTTCTTATGCCAACCTGAGATATATAGAAACCATGACAGGGAAAGTTGAACTGTGCAGGGGATAACTGTACTCTACTCTCTCCTCAGTTTTGCCTCCTGGAATCGTTAACTTCCTTCAAAGTTCAACTCTAATACCTCTTCCTAGAGGAATTCTATCCTGATCTCTGGTGCCTGGTCTTTAATATCTTCCCCCAGAAAATGCTTTGTCTGTATTTTGCATTTAATTTTCTATGCACTTGTGTTTTCCTCTAATAGAATGGAAGCTCCTTGAGGACAGGGTCTGTTTTATTTTGCTTAGTTCTTTCCTTTCCTTCTCCTTCTTTCCTTTCCTCCCATCACCATAGTGCACGCCTAATTGATGCTTGTTTGATGAATGGATGAATGAATCAGAGTTGTTGGGGAAGAGTTTTGGGGAAGATAAGAGTAAGTGGAGGCAGGTAGAGAGGTGGATAGAGCACTGGGTATGGAGCCAGGATGACCTGAGTTCTAATTTGGCCTCAGACACTTATTAACTGTGCTACCCTGGGCAAGTCACCTAATCTCTGTTTGCCTTAATCCACTGGAGAAGGAAATTCCAGTCTTTTTGCCAAGAAAACCCCATATAGGGACATGAAGAGTAGGACACATTTGAACAACAAAGATGGAATAAATATAAAACTTGGTCTCCCCCTCAAATGATGCATATTTGAGCCTTCTCTACTCTGCCCTGCTGCCTTACTTTGAGTAATCTGGACAAGCAGTCCTCCCTAACAGAAGCCTTGTGGAAAGTCCCAATGGGAAGGACCATGCAGGACACGACTCTTTGAAAGCCCATATACCCTCCCAACTCACTGATCGTGACCATTCATGTGATGCCCTATACCCCAATCCAGATTCATCTTTGGCCTGCCGTCCTACTTTGCTGGCCTTGGCTCCAAGCCTGTACATCCGGCCTCATCCTTCAGATGCCACTTACCTTTGACTACTGTGCCTACAAATCCCTAAGACATCCCTTGCATCTAGCACATATGCTCCCCATTCCCCCACAGGATTCATTTTGAATGTTTATGGTGTCTAGAGCACTAGTGAGGCTTACAAGGAACCTGGGTTGCTGAAGTTCCAAATACTGGAAAACCAGCGTCTCCTGACAATCAAATATGAGGGTGCCCTCATCAGTCACAACCAGCCTGAGGGTCGGAGGTTAGAGTTAGCACAAGGACAGGTGATTCCAGATCAGTTTACCAGAACAGGGGGTAAAGTCTTTTCTAGGGACATAGTTAATATAAAGAAGACATTCGTTTGGCTGGAAGGGAGAGGGCGAAGTCTCACTTGGGGATATGCAGTGTGAATCCCAACTTGGTCACTCACTGACCTCCACAAGTCATTTTCTCTTAGAGTATTGGACTACATGGCCTCTCAGGTTCCTTCTATGTCTAGATTTGTGATTCTAAGACTCCTCCACCAAGTTATAGAAAGGCTGCACTCTGTTTTGGTGGAAGGACTGGTCCCCAGACTGATAAAGTGGAATGGAAAGGGAGTCTGGAAGACCTGATTTCAAATTTGCCCTTGAATACTTATTAGCTGCGTGACCCTGGGAAAGTCACTCAACAACTGTCTGTCTCAGTTTCCTCCTCTGTAAAATGAGATGATAATAGCAGATAGATAATATCTATCTATATATTAATAGATAATAACAGAAAGTATCATAGAAATGTTAGCTATTCTTGTCATTGTCTTTCAGGATACAGATCCTCAGCTCATGACAAAGTTAAGATGATGTAGAAAGGATTTCTACTTTTGCTGCTTCACACCAGAAGTCCTGGAGCATTTGCCCTTGAGTGGGGGTTTGGCTGCTACCTGGTTTCTTTCTAGTCTTGGGAATACAGATGTCGAGACCATGACATTGTCTAAGACCTCCCCTCCTCCTCTTTTCTCAGGGGGTGTTGGGATGGCCCTCCAGGGCACAGAGATGCTCCTACAGAGGCAGGGTTCTATGGCAAAAGGAGCATTGGTTGGGGTTTTCAGCAGATGTGTGTATATGGCTGCGAGGGGAGTGTGGACTTCAAGCATCTGCCTCTCCCATTGCAGGACAAAAGCCAGTTAGGAGCTCTCTGAGGATGACCTCAGGAACCTCTGCTCAGAATGACTCGTCCAAATCTGGCTTGACTATAACAAATCCCATTTTGGAGAAATGAACCCCTACTCCCTGCATCTGGCCAGATGTTCAGACAGTGTCTGTGGGCATTAGGTTAGTGATATAAAGAATATCTGCCCTATTTATTTTGTTCTCTAGGTATCAAAGGTAATGAAGCCTAGGAAAGGGTATGCAGTGATATCAAGTAGTTTGTGGCTGGTGGTCTTTCAGACCTGTGACTCCTGGTAGAGAAAATCCCTTTACTAATATAGCTTGCCATCTGCTGGGCATCTGGTTGTCTTAATTAATTCTTAACCTGGCAGAACTTTTAAACTTAAAAAAAATTGATAACTATATTTTAATATAAATTACTTCCTTTGCAATGCTGCATATTTTAATTTATGTATTTAAAAACATGATGCTGAGAAGGATGCTTAGGCTACCAAAAGAGTCCGTGGAAAGGGACGGGGAATAAGCATTTATTGAGTATCTACAATGTGCCAGGCACACTGAGCACTTTGGAAACATTGTCTCGTTAGGTGAGATGAGATAATATTTGAGAGACAATGTGATTTAGTGAATGGAGGATCCAGAAAGACCTGCCTCTGATACAGACTGATTGTGCAACTATGGACAAATCACTTAATCCCTCTGTGTGTCCCAGGCTACTTCAATAGGATTATTAATTGCAGAATAGGTGACAATCTGCATTGGTAAAAGGGATCTCCTCCTCTGGAGCTTCCTTATGAAATCACAGGCTGGTTCAATAAGCTTTACATACTTATCTGTGTCCAAGTAGTCTCTCCCATTAGAATGGAAGCAAGTGCCTTGAGAGCAGGGACTGTTTCACTTTTGTCTTTGGAACCCCAGCGCTGGCACATAGCAGGTGCTTGCTGATTTATTTACTGACGTTAAATGTTCAGTCAAGACATGATTAAACAAAGCAAGAAAGGTGGGTGGTGGGTAGGCAGAAGGGGAAAAGCTGGCACAAAAAGACAACCTTTACTGGTAAATTCTAATTATTCTAAATAGATTCAGGGCTTTGTGGGAACTGATAGATCTTTTTACCAGTTCTTACCAGACCATTTTACCAGTTCTCTCATTTTACATGGGAGGAAACTGAGGCCCAGAGAAATATAGAAGGAGGTGATTTGCTCAATTCTATAATTATTACTTAATGAGGTGGTATTGAGGTGTAATAGATAAAAAGCTGGCCTTAGAGGCAGAAATAGCTGGGTTCATGTTTTACCTTTGCCACTTACTACGTCATTTAACCTCTCAGTACCCCAGGAAACACTCTAAGACTATTGGCTACAGAGCAGGTGCTGCTGTGTGTTAGTAAAGGGAATTTGTTCACTGGGAGATCCCCATAACAATGAAATCATAGGTCAGGACAAAGGAAAAAGAGAGAGCTGCCACTGAAACCCAGGTTGAGCCACTGCAAAGCCTGTGCCTTTCCAACCCTGCTCCCCTGCTGCTCTGAGACTCTCCCAAGGGAGTGGGGTTGGGGGTAGCACTGTAAATAAACAAACAAAAAATGCCTTAATTTAAGACTTTGAAAGGAAGTCCTATTGGTTTGCAAGTAAATTTCACTTTCTTCCCAAATTAGGTCTATATAATAAACCACTGAAGGTGGCTTATAATCATCGGTATTTTTCAACATACCTTTATTTTTTCTTTTTTGTATACATCTCAGTTTAGGGATTTGGGTGATATTTCCCAAGAACATAGACATAGCACCAACCCAGGAATTTTTCTAGATGAGGAAACTGAGGCTTAGGGAAGTAAAATACTTTCCTGGAAGTTGCATAGGGTAGAGAGCCAGAATTTGAACCTAGATTGTTTCCTTCCAGATCTAGAACTCTCACCACACTACTACTGCTGCTGCTGCTGCTGCTGCTGCTGTTGCTACTGCTACTACTACTACTTCTACTACTACTGCTGCTGCTACTACTACTGTTACTGTTACTGCTGCTGCTGCGGCTACTACTACTGCTGCTGCTGCTGCTGCTGCTACTACTACTGTTACTGTTACTGCTGCTGCTGCTACTACTACTACTACTGCCACTACTACTACCACTGCTACTACTACTACTTCTACTACTGCTGCTGCTGCTGCTACTACTACTACTGCTGCTGCTGCTGTTGCTGCTACTGCTGCTACTACTACTACTGTTACTGTTACTGCTACTGCTGCTACTACTACTACTACTGCCACTATTACTACCACTGCTACTACTACTGCTGCTGCTATTACTACTACTGCTACTACTACTACCACTGCTACTACTACCACTGCTATTACTACTACTTCTACTACTACTGCTGCTGCTGCCACTACTACTACTACTGCTGCTGCTGCTGCTGCTGCTACTACTACTGTCAGTGTTACTGCTGCTGCTGCTACTATTACTACTGCTAGCATTGATGTAGGACCTACTATGTGCCAGGCACTAGCTAAGCACTCTGCAAATATTATTTCACTTTATACTCACGACCCTATAAAGTGGATCACATGACTACCCCCATTAAGTGATAGCCTAGTTAAATGTTTGAAGTTGGATTTAAACTCAAGCCTTCGAGACTCCAGGAGGTAGCTAGGTGGCACAATGGATAGAATGTCAGATGTGAAGTGAGAAGACTCTTCTTTCTAAATTCATATCTGGCCTCAGACACTTACTGATGGCGTGACCCTGGTCATGTCACTTAACCCTGTCTGCCTCAGTTCCTCATCAAGTTGGAGAAGGAAATAGCCATATCTTTACCAGGAAAAGTCCAAATGGGTCATGAAATGAATGAACAACTTCATAACTCCTGGTCTAGAGCTCTATTCACTTCTTCAGCTAGCAGCCTAACATGGAAACAGCAATCAGTATAGGAATTTTTTGAATCCTGGATATGCAGAGGCAGTTTAAGTTGTGAGACAGTTGAAGCCACAAGGACAGCTGAGGGAAGCTGAGCAGGTGGCTGTCAGTAGGCAAAAGGGAAGAGGGTGAACAAAGAATTCCATTTTGTTTGGTAGAAATAAGGGAAGGAGACAAAGGAGGTGTCACTGAATCGGGGTATTAAAAAAAAAACAGAGGAGGTATTACTGACCTAGAGTCAAAGGGTGGCCTAGAACGTAGCCAGAAAAGGATCAAGGGCACTTGAGTTAGGAAGAACTCAACAGTTGACACAACAGCTCTTTCTTAACCACCCGCCTATGTAAAGCTTACTGAGACAAACTCTGGGCGAGACTTAAGAAAGAAAAATGACCAAAAGTATCAAGTTACACAGCAAGTTGCCAAGTGTTGTTGATTCGACATTTCTCCCATCTGCTTCCTTCTCTCTACTCACGCAGCCTTTATCAGTGGTGGCTTTTGAGAGGCAATTGTTAAATTTTCAGGGTGAGCATTTACACCTTGGAAATCATCTTGGGCACCAAACAGTGTATTAAACACACACCTGAGATTCCTTCTGCTAAGGCAATGTTCACCTGAGCTGCTATATAATAGGAGAGGGCCAGTCCCAAAGGAGAAGGGGGAAATCCATGAACCCTAAAATCTTAAAGTAGAGACAGCCTTGCTTACTTAGCAGGGAAAACAGTGTAGGAGTGAAGAGATCTGGGTTCTAGCACTGCTTCTTTTACTAACTCTTGATGTGACCTTAGGAAAATTCGTTCCCTGGAAGACATGGGTTCGATTCACACTTCTGACACCAGATTTTTTAAATGGGCGAGATATTTTTATCATTCTAGGCCTCTGTTTTTTCATCTTTAAAATAAGAATATTTGCCTTATCTACCTAGCAGGCCTGTTGTGAGCTCAGTGAGCTCATGTATGTATAACACAGCTTTAGTTCATACTTAGATCACCTAAGATGGAAACAAGGGAGAGA
>CM053596.1:36434381-36457429 GCA_028646575.1 Pseudocheirus occidentalis | reverse complement strand
GCTTTACAGTGGGATTGCTGTTATGGGGTTGGGGCAGGAGCAAGACGGGGAGAAAATGTGTAATTCAAAAAATGTAATGAAAATGAATAATGTAAACAAGAAAACAAATAAAAACTAAATTAAAAAAAAAAAGAATGAGAGCTGGAAGGGACTGTAGAGGACATCGAGTCCGGCTCCATGACCCCTGGATAAATGTTCTCTGGACCATTGCTGATAGGGTTCATCCAGCCTTTGTTTGAATACCTCTAGTGATGGGGAACTCACTCCACTCCATTTGTTTTTGGAATGCCCTGAGTATTGGGAATTTCAGTCAAAATCTGGGTCCTAAGAACTTCTATCCATACTCCTAGCTTTTCCTCTTCAAAACCAACCAGAACAAATCTAATCCCTTTCCCATGTGATAGCTCTTTAAATACTTGGAAATAATGAAAACCTTTCCCCAAGTCTCTTCCTGTCTAGGCTAATCTTCTCCTCCTATAACAACATCCTTCCTTTTACAACAAGTTTTTGAACCTTCTCACATCATGATTTCTTTCTTTTTTTAAAAATGGTATTTTATTTTTTCATACTGTATGTAAAGACAATTTATACATTCGTTTTTGCAAAGTTTTGAGTTTCAAGTTTTCCCTCCCCTTCCTCCATATGTGCAATATCGTGATTTCTTTCATCTGGCTGGACCTTAGTTTGCCAATGTCTCTCCTAATGGGTTATTTCTAGAAAATGTGAGTATGATTTGTTGTTGCTGAGTCATTTTCAGTTGTGTCTAACTCTTCAGGACCTCATTTGAGGTTTTCTTGGCAGAGACACTGGAGTGGTTTGCCATTTCCTTCTCCAGCTCATTTTACAGATGAGGAAACTGAGGCAGATAGGATTAAATGACTAGCCCTGGATTACACAACTAGTAAGTGTCTGAGGCTGGATTTGAATTTAGGAAGACGAGTCTTCCTGACTCCGTGCCCAGTGGTCTAAATACTGCATCACCTAAATACTGCATAAGAAGCACGATAGTTCTTGGGAAAGAGAGGCAGGGGTCTGAGTGGACTACAAGCTCAATGTGAGTCTACACTATGATATGAAGAAATTGAGTAATAAGGTTTGATTATTAATTATTACTTATTAGTGGATAATTTAGAATACACATATATCTTTGCAGGAATAGTCACTGCATGAAGCTAGATTTTATGGGTTTTTTCCCCCTAATGTCTAAGTTCCTTTTTTTTAGTTTAAGTGGATAGGTTCCTTTTTTTTTCTTTCTGGAAGGCAGTTGGGGTTAAGTGACTTGCCCAAGGTCACACAGCCAGTACGTTGCATATGTTTGAGTTCGGATTTGAACTCAGGTCCTCCTGACTTCATGGCCGGTGCTCTATTCACTGCCCCACCTAGCTGTCCCAGTTCCTCTTTTCATTAGCCCCTTGAAGAAAGTTCCTCTCTCTAGAAGCTATAGGAATAATATTAATTAATCCACATGTAGCATAAAAAGCACTCTTAACAGCAAATGTCTGATTATAGAACGAGTTTTATAAGGCAATGTCATTTATAAAGCAATGTATGACCGGCAGGATGATAGACATTAGTCCTAATCTGATAAAAAAATACTAGATTTAATAGTTGGCACACCTGCTCCACCCCTGACGTGCCCACACTCCAAATGTTGGCAGTGGTATACCAAAATACAGTCTCAGACATTTCCTGGCTGTGTGACCCTGGGCAAGTCACTTAACCTCTGACTGTCTGACAAAATGGATCCACTAGAGAAGGAAATGGCAAACCACTCCAGTATCTTTGCTAAGAAAACCCCAAATTGGTCATGAAGAGTCAGCCATGGTTGAAATGACTGAACAACAAAAACCAAACTGCACTCAATTTGCTTCTGGAGGTACCTCACCCAACCGCAAGTCAAGTGTCCTGCCTTGTCCTATTGAATTATGTTCAAAATATTTTTCTCAAGATTGCTGTGACTTGTAATTCCTCTTTTTCTATTATGATTTTTTTTTTTGCTTTTTGGAGAGCAATTGGGGTTAAGTGACTTGCCCAAGGTCACACGGCTAGTTTTTGTGTCAAGTGTGTGAGACTGGATTTGAACTCACGGCCTCCTGACTCCAGGGTCAGCGCTCTATTCACTGCACCACCTAGCTGCCCCTTTTTTCTATTATGATAATGAGCTCTGTAAATCTATCAGCTGTCTCTGACTACTGAGGAGCCAATAGACCTGATTTGTTGGCAACTGCTAGCCTTGCAAATAAATCATTACACTCAGAAGCTCTATTTTGAGGATTTTTCTATTTCAGATAATAAATCAACAGATATGGCATCTAAGTGGTACAGTGACCAGAGTGACATAGAGTCAGGGAGAACTGAGTTTAATTTCTGCCTTAGACACTTATTAGCTGTGTGACTCTGAGCAGTCACTTAACTTCCGTCTGCCTCAGTTTCCTTATCTGTAAAGAGATTTTATAATATATTTTTATATTACATTATTATCCTAATAATAGCCTCTATTGCTCAGAGTCAACGTGAAGACAAAAGGAAATAAGACTTGTAAATACTTTGCAAACTTTAAGGTACTATTTTTATTGAAAGGGTTAATGATATGCTTTTTAAATAAGTTAATATCTTTTTATCAATACCCGTGACATCATTGGTATAGGGAATTCAAAACTCCTTCGGACAAATGCAGATTAACAGTACATATAGTAAAGTTAACATTGATGTTTTTTGGGACAGTGGATTTCTTTCAGAATTTTGTGTAAGGTCAAATTTACATAATGCAAATTTATGTAAAATGAAAAATTTTCTATATCCTGCAACTTATAGTCTTGGAGCATTGTCTGGGCCTTTATTTCCAGGTCTTTCTGATTCTATGGCCCAATTTCTATTGTTTCCTCTCAGTAAATGACATCCCAGGGCTCCTTAATAGTGTTGGAGCACCTAGAACAGGGGAGCTTATAGACCTGCGATATTCTGCCCTGGTCAGACTCCATCTGGAATATTATTGCAATTCTGAGAACCACGTGTTGGAAAGGATATTTATAAACTAGAGAACTGGGCAATTGGGATGGTGAAAGGTCTCAAGAAAGTTCATGTGACATGAACATTAGCTGAAGAAATTGGGGATAGTTAACTGGAGAAGAAAACACTTCGGGGGCACATGATAATTGTCGTGTGGAAGAAGGATTACACTGGTCCTGCTTGGTCTTGGGGGCAGAACCAGGAAAGGGTAGGAAGATGCCAAATAATCAATTTCAGCTCAATGAAAGGAAGAACTTTCAAATAATCTTGTTATCACAAAGTGGAATGGGCTGTCTTGGGAGAGAGGGGATTTCCTCTTACCGGAGGTCCTCAGTCAGAGGCTGACTACTGTTGGGTACATCCAACACAATAACGATTGTTTTAGGTACACCCAACACTACAATGTCTACCTGTTGGGTGGAACCAACACTACGATGACTACCTGTTGGGTACACCATTGAGGGGAGCTGTGTTCAAGGATGCCATGATCTTTTAGGAGGTCTCTTTTAACTCTGAGATTCTATGATTCTCTATTTTTTTGCTTCTCTTTTTCCTACACAGAGCCTTCTGATTCCATATTTAATCGACATTTAAATGTCTTTTTTATGTCCTCAGAGGGATACAGGCACAGCTGTCACTGGGGCTGGTTTACTCTGGAATCAGTCTCCCCAGGACCTTTGATCTTTCTATAAAAGTCCAGCTGTTAGTCCCTAGAATAATACTGACATTGCCTGAGTTGAACACAAGTTCAAGGTTAGGTGACAAGTAACATAAATTTTCTTTCCCCAGAACTGGACTTGCAAATAGCCCTTTGCTTCCTCACCAAAGATGACTGACAATCTTAGCCAGGAAAATGGTCAAAAATTCATTTCATTACCTGTGTCTCTCTCAGGGGTCAAGTAGAGATATCAGATTTAGAGCTGAAAGGGAGTGTTTCTAGTCCAGGGGTTCTTAACCTGGACTTAGTAACATTAGTTTTAAAAAAGAAATGTTTGATACTGATATTTCAATGTATTTTGGCTTCCTCTATAATTCTATGGATTTTATTTTATATATATATATATATTTAAAAACTGTAATTCTGATAAAAGGTCCAAAGGTTTCACTAAAACCTACCAAAAGGGCCCAGGACAAAAAACAGGTTAAGAACCCTAATCTCATCTAATTGTTTTCGAGATGAGGAAATTAAGACCCAGGAAATTGTAACTTGCTTAAGATGAACAAATGAAAATGCATTTATTAAGCATCTAATATGTGTCAAGCGTTGCATTAGACACTAACGATACAGATACATCTACTATATGTCAAGCACTGCACCGGACACTGGGGATACAGACATGCTTACTACACACCTACTATGTGTCAAGTGTTGTGCCAGATACCAGGGATACATATGAATTTACTATGTGTCAGATACTGCACCAGACATTGGGGAAATAGACATACCTACTATGTGTTAAGCACTGCACCAGACATTAGAAATACAGCTATATCTTCTACACACCTACTATGTGTCAAGTGTTGTGCCAGATACCAGGGATACAGATACATCTATTATTCACCTATTATGAGTCAAACACTGCACCAGATATTGGGGATACAGACTTGCCTACTATGCACTTACTATATGCCAAGTGCTGTGTCAGACACCAGGAATACAGATATATTTACTATGTGTCAAGCACTGCACCAGACACTGGGAATGGAGACACACATATTATGCACCTACTATGTGTCAAGTATTACATCAGACACAAGAGATACATCTATACCTACTATGCACCTACTATGTATCAAGCCCTGTGACAGACACCAGGGATACAGATACACCTACTACACATCTATTATTTATCAAATATCATGTTTGACACTGGGAATATGAAGGCAGAAATGAGAAACCACCCTCAGAGAGTTAACATCCTTATAGGGGATACAACACAGAGGGCAGTGGCCTCCAGGAAAGGTGCTCTGGTCGACAGAATCCCAGAGAAGGAGAGAGGAGCCCCCAGGGCAGGGGAAGGCCATCCCTTTTCCAGTAGCAAGGGAGGCATTGCTTTGGTAAATGTTTTTAGATCAAGATAGAGAGGTGGCAGGCGAGGAGCATGACAAGATGCCTCTCCAGGTAGTGAGTAGCAGAGCCAGGTCTTGAACACAGGCCCAATAATGCTCTTTTCACCTGAACATTAATATCACTGTATTCAACTAAGCATTATATTTAAGTGGCTCCTATGAGTCAAAGACTATGCTAGGCACTGGGAATAAAATTCCAGAAGCAAGTCAGGCCCTGTGCTTAAGGGATTTCTTTTCTCCTGGAGAGATATGACACATTTATAGAAAAGCATTCATTTTTGTTTCTGTATTTCCAGCACCTTGCACAGCATCGAGTATGTAGTAGGCACTTAATGAATATTTGTTGGAATGAAGTGAAACCATGAAATGCTCTTTCACATCTCACTGGGAGTTCCATGAACGTTATAGCGGAAGGAGCCAGGAATGTGTGTGTTTTAATAGTTGAAGCTGTTTTCTTTTAATGCCTTTGTTTGCCTGGATGCTTGCTAGAATATCAAAGACAATGCCCTGTGGGTCTGATCAATCCCAGCAGTTTTGTAGCTAATCAGCATGGATTCAGGACATCCAATGGAATGGAACCCTCAAGCCCTGTTGTTACTTTAATGACCCAAACATACATCTGTATTGTCTATGGCTGAAATCATTCCTAGTGCTACTACTTAGTAGTGACAATAGTATGGAACAAAACAAGCAACTGATCAAAGAAATGCTTCCAGATTTGGTCACTTAGGGAAATCCAGGAGCTCCGGATAGGATTGGGGGGGAGAGGGGGGGAATGTTTTTATTGGAGGACCTTGAGCAAAATATCATTCTGTAAACACTTTCACGGCACCTCACCTGGAGAACATAAGTAGAAAAGTCAAGTGGACAAAACATATCTTTTTTATTTCAAGAAGAACGAGCTTCTGTTCAATAGACTCTCTTGTTCCAGACACCAAGCTAATGCCATATGAAGTGACAATGGGATGTGACCATATGAATAGCCATAGATTCTAAACCAACTGTAGACACCACTCCTGAGAAGTCTTGTTCTTGTCATCTCTATTTCCAGCCCTAAGTAGTATGGGATCACATCAATGCATTTGATCCCCAGGAGGAATATCCCATTATCATCCCCATTTTACAGATGAGGAAACTGCGGCAAGGTAATTATAAAGCGAGTGCTTCTATAACACATTAAGGTTTTCAGTCCTTGAAAAATGTAGACTCATTTGATCCTCACAACAACCCCAGGAAGGAGTTGCTATTATTATTCCCATTCTACAGATCAGGAAACCAAGGCTGACAGAGGCTGACTTGCCCACAGTCACAGAACTAGTAAAAGGGATGGAGGCAAAATTAGAATTTGAGTCTTCTTGACTCAAGGCTTGCTGTCTCCTGTTCTGGAGGTGGCACCAGTGAGTGTCCTCTCAATAAAGGTTAAGGACACTCTCTACTCAGTCACAGGGAGATGGTTCATTCTTGGGGGAGACTCTAATAGCTACATACAACAGAAAGGTCCCTTTCCCCATTTGATTTGCTGCAGGGGACAGGGTCTGATCTGGCAAAAATATGCTGTGTCTGACTACGGAAGCCTGTCCTATGTAATCTCCCTCTCACCTTTTTTTTTCTTTTTATTAACCAGTCAGGAAAGGGAGTTTGTAATGGACTGGGGTTGTGCATTTCTAGGACACAGGATGTGCATAACGTTTTAAATTATGCAGTGGGAGGGAGAAATTTTGAGAACTAAAGGACAGAGACATAGGCATGGGCACATTCCTGCCCCACCCCCAGCCCCCCTTAAAGCAGATGTGCAATGTCACACTCAGAGGTAAAAATATCTCCTGCCAATTTATGTATTTAAAAATGGCATTTTTTAAAAAGGAAAACAAAACAGATTTACATCTAATCTATGTCTAAATTATTTATATCTAAATTATTTGATCTAAATTTTAATCTAAATTGATCCAAATAAATCTTTAAATTTTAAGGAGAGTCTCTCAAGATTCAGGGCACAGTTATAACTAGGATGAGGAGTCTGGATAATACAATAAGGTGCTGAAATTTAGTTGGTGTGAAAATTTAGCAAGGTGAGTTCCTGACCCTGTCCTTCTGGCTTACCCAGCAGTGACATCATGGGTGCTATGACCTCTGAATCCCCATCATGGAAAATGTCCAGAGTGTCTCCCCTGAATTGGCTGGTGACAAGGTCCCACCCCTGCCCACAGCTGATTGAGGCCTCTGTACAGTACTGTTGCTTCTGGATTGTGTCAGGTTGTAAACTAGCCAGTTCTAGATCTGCCCCAGGGATTCCACTTAGGAAAGTTGGTATCTTAAGACATCCCACTGGCAGCAATCTTTAGAATTCATTACATAATCTTCAGTTGCTGTTTAGGTGTTTCAGTCTTTTCTGACTCTTCATGACCCCCTTTGGGGTTGTCTTGGCATAGATACTAGAATGGTTTGCCATTTCCTTCTCTAGCTCATTTTATAGATGTGGAAACTGAGGCAAACAGGGTAAAGTGACTTGCCCAGGGTCACACAGCTAGTAAGTGTCTGAGGTCATATTTGAACTCAGGTCTTCGTGACTCTGGGCCCAGCATTTTGTCCAATGAACCAACTAGTTGCCCTTAAGTGTTCAGTACCTGCCCTACTATGAGCACTGCTGAACCTGCCATCTTCAAAAAATAGATTCTATTGACTTCACTAAGTCAACTAGGTGGCCACAAGTCTGTAAAAAGAAATTAAATGTATGAAGAGTTTTTGTAAAGACACCAAAATGAAATTCTTACTCAGCTCAAACACTTGGGTTGTTCCCTACCACCCAAAGCCAAGGCAGTGTGGTGAAGTGAGAAGGGAATTAGTACAGACTTGAGAAGACCAGGGTTGGGATCCTATCTCTGCTCTTCACTATGTGAGTGACTGTGGACAAGGCACTTTTCCGGGTCTGTTTCTTTTGTGGTAGAATGAAGAGGTTAGATTTACCGGCTTCTAATGTCCTTCTAGCTGTAGGTCTGTGATTCCATAAGTATATGAATTCAAATTCCAAATCCTATGAATAAGCCCGGGAAATGCCCCTCTGCAGAAAGTCTAGAATATTAACGTTTCTTTAATTGAAAACAAAACAATTGAGGTATTCACAGTCAATCCCTTGAGTTCTGGTGGTGTAAATTCCAAACGTGAAATTCTAAGATTTCTCAGTCTTTGGGCTAAGATTGAAATGTCACATTTCATTGATTTGGTCACTAGGTCTTTTTAGATTTCCATTTCCCCATCTATAAAATGGGCAGGCAGAATTATGTTGTCTCAGAAGTTCCTTCCAGCTGCTCTAAATCTATGCTCCAAAAGACAGGGTAGAAACAATGACAGATCAAAATAGTTCAGTGGAGGGGAAAGATCGGCTCTTACCTGAATTGTCTAACTACCTGGGAGTGTCAAGAAACCTAAATTGTCTGGATGACTGACCTCAGGACCCCACTTTGTTTTTAACCCTGGCCATGTCTTTGTTATCTGAATTTAGAAAGATAACCTCGACAACCCAATCCTCCATTTCTTGCCATCCTTATAAAATACCTGTTTTTTCAAGACTTGAATCTCAGCCTTTTTGTCACCCATGTGCCATTCGAGGAACTCCAGCCTCTGGCACAACCCCTCTTCACTCTGGCTGAGGGCTGTTTGTGATGACATCAGCTTCTGGGACATGGCGGTCATTTCATCTTGGAGATTGGCCATCACAGCATCTTTGTGCTTGGATTCCATTTCAAAGCCCCAGGGGACATTGGTTTCTTGTTCCATGTGCTGAGTGAGGTCATCCTGGGTGCTGAACCCACTGGGGCTGGTGACCAGTGGCGGCTGTTGGAGCTGTGGCTTACCGGCCAGTTGGGCCTGTGCCATGTGCACTGAGATACCCGGGTTCTAAAGTGTTTTCAGAGAATAAAAGGATTTAGGGAAAGTTGGGTCTGGGTTTTGTTTTTAAGGCTTTTTTCTGTGGCCTTGATGGCAACAGCAACTTTTATCCCATTCCATTATTGATCAATAAGCATTTATTAAGCATTGATTTCATGTTCTGTGAGTACTGTGCTAGGCACTGTAGGGTCAAAGACAACAATAAAACAATTGCTGCCTTCAAGGAAATTACATTCTAAGAATGGAGAGTAGGTATATATGTGCAGTATATATACAATACATACATGTATATACTATATTGTATACATACAATATAGTGTGTGTGCGTATATATGTATATATATATACACAAATTATGCACAATAAATACAAGGTAATTTTGTTCTTTTTGGTGGAGGAGGTATGAGCATCAGGGAGAGTCAGGAAAACATTTATGAAGAAAGTATATCTTGAACTGAATTTTAAAGGAAAGTGGTAGAGGCGGAAGAGGAGTATATTCTAGGTGGAGGGGGGAGGGCAGGAGATGGAATATTATATATGAAGAAGAGGAAAAATATCAATTTGGCTAACAATAATAATCGCTAGCATTGTTATAAGGCTTTCAAGTTTGCAAAGTACGTTCCAAATATTTGATTCTCACAGCGATCCTGGGAGGTGCAATTATTATTCCCATTTCTGCAAATGATGAAACTGAGGCAGAGATGATTAATAGCTAGTGTTTCTATAACACATTAAGGTTTGCCAAGCACTTTACAAGTATCAACTCATTTGAGTTTCACAACAACCCTGGTTGTTGAGGGAAGTGTTATTATTATTCCTATGTTGCAGATGAGGAAATTAAGGCAGACAGAGATTAAGGGACTTGTCCAGGGCCCCCTAGCTAGTAAAGGTCTGAGGCTAAATAGATTTGAACTCAGGTCTTTCAGTCTCCAAGTCTACTGTACCCGTAGCTTCTCCAGCTAGATTGTAGAGTTTGCAAAGCAACATAAAATAAGACTGGAAGCGTAACTTGGGGCCAGGTTTTTAAAAGCCTCATACTTCAAATGGAGGAATTTATTTTTAGGAGGGGAGAGGGCAGGGCATAAATGGAGGAATTTTTATGGGATCCTGGAGGCAAGTGACTCACCATGTGGGGTGAGTGAGAGAGAGAGAAGTGGAGAATGATGTTGAACCTACAGATTGGGATGATGGGAAAAATAGTTATGCCCTTCATGGAGAAAGGGAAGGGGCGGGCATAGAGAGTTCTGTTTCGGTCTGGAGTTCTGTTTGTAGCACCAGATAGACAGAGGAAGTTGCTTATACCCCTTCTAAGGTTTTTTTTTTTTGGAGGGGGGAAGGTAGGGCAATTGGGCAATTAGGGCAAGTTAAGTGATTTGCCCAAGGTCACACGGCTAGTTTTGTGTTAAGTGTCTGAGGACAAATTTGAACTCACATCCTCCTGACTACAGGGCCAATGCTCTATTCACTGTGCCACCTGCCCACCCTGTGAGTTCTATTTTGGATAAGTTGAGTTTGAGAGGTTTATGGGACACAATTCAAAATAATCAGCAGGCGGTTGGTGATTCATGTCAGGAGCTCAGTAGGGAGGTAAGAAATTTGCATAGACATAGTAATTGAACCCCTGGGAGCTGGCAGAATCATTGAGAAGGTATTGAGAGAAAAGAAGACCCAGAACAGAGCCTTGGGGCATGCCCACAGTTAGGGAGCATTACATGAAGGATGTTCCCCAAAAGGATCATATAACCCAACAAGTGTTCCATAAGCACCTCCATGTGTAAGGCCCTGTGTGAGGTGCTAGGGATACAGAATGAAATAATAATAACTATAATGGAATTCATATAGGGTTTTTAAATTTGCAAAGCACTTTATATAGATCATCCTCTCATTTAATTCTCTCAATAACCTCAGAAGGTATGTATGAGAAGTACCACTGCTTTCATTTTATGGATGAAGAAACTAAGACTTACAAAGGTTAACTGGTTTACCTAGGATTGTGTAACTGCCGCTTCTGAAGTGGGATCTGAAACTGGGTCTTCATGACTCCAAGTCAGTGCTCCAGCCATCCTGTCATGTTGCCTCTTAGGACAAAAGTTCTTGCCCTTATGGAGCTTACATTCTACCGGGAGAGTATGACCTGTACGTACATAAGTATATCTATCTATAATTCTGTTATATATGTGTGTGTGTGTATGTTTAAACTGTTACCCTACCTAAACCCCCTTACCTTAAATAAATGGCCACTGTGTACAGGATAATGAAGATTTGGGAAGAAAGAGAGGAATAAAGCAGTTTCTTAGGATCATTCATCTCCTTTCACCAAGAGACTTGGGCAATGGAAGTTTACACCAGCCATGACCAAAAAGAGGAACATAAGATTTGTGCTCAGGTCCAGGGATAGGGGTTTCCTCTTCCTTCACTGTCTTTGAGATTTGTCCTTCACAGTCTTCAGGTGGGCGTTGGAGCCTGGGAAGTTACAGTTCTTGAACTATGGCTTGTCCATGAGATAATCCAGAGCTTCTGAGACTGAAGTTATGTTGGTGCCCTCTGAGGCTGAGGTCCAATGCTGTATTGGCCAGCAACTGTGTCTGCTAGAGAATGGCTTAGATTCTCAAATCCTCAAATAGAGAAGGGCACTGGAGTTCTAGTCCAAGACTAGAAGCAATGAAGAATCATATTGATTGGTGAGCCAGGCAAGGAGAATTGTTTTCTTTCATTGATCTGCCTTTCCCAAGATCTTCCTGGTATAGTCCAGGAACTGGAGCTGACATCACATACACAGGCACCTCTCCAATTATACTCTTCCATCAGCTGCAGGTGTGGCTGGTTCTGTGACTTTTCCTGAGACTCTGAAGATCTGACTAGTAAAGTTTGGAAGATGGCTAGAGCTAGACAGAGCAACTAGGTAGCACAGAGGATAGAGTGCCAGACTTCTGGAGTCATCTTTCTGACTTTAAATTTGTCCTCCTAAATGTACTAGCTGTGTGACCCTGGAAAAGTCACTTAACCCTGTTTGCCTCAGTTTCCTCATCTGTAAAATGAGCTGGAGAAGGAAGTGGCAAACCACTGCAGCATCTGCCAAGAAAACTCCAAATGGGGTCATAAAGGGTCAAACATGACTGAAATTAAGAAACAACAAAGAGGTAGATAACTCCATGTAGGATTCTACAACTCCTTTCCATTTTTATTATGTTCAATGCATTACATGCTCATGGTATCTTGTGGACCAAGTCCTACAAATGCAAAGGACCACGACCAAAGAAAGGAGAGCCCAGACAGAAAGTCAGGACTTAAGAACTCTAGATTCCATTTAAGAAATATTCTTAGTAAGATTATGTTTCATCCCCAAACAATCTAATCTAGCTACCTTAGTCAACTAAAGCTAGGCATCTATGGGCTGAGTGTCCTCTGGTGACCAATGAAAATACTGTAGTATTTTGAGCTGTTCTCATAAGAAAGTAGCTGAGGTGGCTCATAGAGAATGCCATTGTGTGGACAACTAAGCTTTTTAACTCTCTTGCTGGATGAGTAATATAGGGACACATTGCCATCTTATATATGCTTTAAGGCAACACATGAGCTGAATTAGGCTGCTAACATGGCAGAGTGATATAAACCTAGAAATGTCCTTGCATTATATTAAGTGTCACATACATGATGCTCTGAGGATAGAACACTAACAAGAAGGGAGATCCAAAAATCATAGAATCACTGAGTTTTGGATTTAGAAGTAATCACTGAAGATATCTCATCCAATCCATACCAGAAAGTATGAAAACTGCATTAAAACCTGCAGGGAGGGAGAGCCTACCTCCAGGCAGCCCATTCTACTTTTGGACAAGTTTAAATTTTAGGAATTTTTTTTTCTGCCATCAAGGCTGAACTTGACTCTATAATTTCTATCCATTGTTCCTTATCCCTCCTTCTGGTGCCAAACAGAACAAATGTAATACTTCTTCTACATGTCAGTCCTTCAAATACTTGAAGAAAGTTATTATAACTTGCCTCAGTCTTTAGGGGCTAAACATCACTATTTCCTTTAGCATCCTTAAATGGCATGGGTCTGAGGCATTTCACCATCCTGATTGCATGCCTCTGTAGCTTAATGGCTCTGGAGTGTGGTTGTGGGGACCCATGGGAGTCCCCAAGATTCTTTCCGTGTGTCCATGAGCTATTTTCATAATAATAATGTCATTTTAATTTCTACTATGGTAAATGTCAACAGACAGAACTCACAAAAATAAAATAAATAAAAAGCTAAGAGCTCTTTGGGGTCCTCAATTTTTAAGAGTGTAAAGAAATTCTAAGACCAAAAAGTTTAAGAACTGCTAGTCTAGTTTATCAATGTCCTTCTAAATCTGTGACTTCCAGAACTGAATATAATTCCCTGGGTGTAATTTGAACAAGCCACAGTACTAATGGATATTGTCATTGTTGCTATTTAGTTGTTTTTCTGTCGTGTCTGGCTCTTCCTGACCCCATTTAGGGCTTTCTTGGCAGAGACACTGGAGTGGTTTGCCATTTCCTTCTACTGCACTGAGGCAACCAGGGTTAATTGACTTGCCCAGGTCACACAGCAGGGCTCAGTCCCTCATTTCTGTAAGCTCAATGCAACCCAAGATCACACTAGCTTTTGTACCTTCCCCATCCTGTACTTGTGAAGCTAATTTTTTAATTCACATGTAAAAGTTATATTTATCCCTACTGAATTTCACTTAATTAGATTCAACCCAGTGCTTTCATGATCAAGATCTTTTTGGCTCCTGACTCTGTCATACAATGTGTTCGTTATCTCCTTTTTTGGTGTCATCTGCAAATTGAATGGGCATGCCATCTTCGCCTTTATCCAAATCATGATAAAAATGTTAGGCAGCCCAGGGCCAAACACAGATCCCTGGGACATTCCACTGGAGATCTCTTGCCCAGTGCATATCGAATCCAATAACTATTCTTTGAGTCCAAGCATTCAACCAGTTCCAAATCCATCTCGTTACATTATCTTCCAGTCTCCCATCTCTCCAAATTTCCCACAAGAATAGTATGAAACACATTATCACATTTTGCTAAAAATCGAACTAATCTATGTCTATAGTCTTCACTTGATTTGCCATGTTAGTAACCCTGTCTTAAATGGAAATCAAGTTAGTCTACCATAACCAGTCATTGATGAAGACAGGCCGGGTCTTCGTAATTATGTATTCCTTGTCTAAATGTTCATTACGCAGTCCTTTAATGATTTGTTCTAGAATTTCCCTAGGAATGAAAGTCAAGCTGGCTGGTCTCCCCATGATAAATACTGTTCTCTTTCCTGCCCAAAGAAGAACAATATAAGCCCTTCTCTGATCTTGTAATAATTCTCCCATTTTCCATGATCTCTCAAATATCACTGTCAATGACTTAGCAGTCACAACTACAAGTCCTATTGGTAGCTGAGGATATAGTTTATTTGGAAAAGATGACCTGACTCATCAAAGGTGACCAGGAGCATCCTGGCCCTCTCCTTACTTAGCTTGGGTATCAACTCCCCATTGACCATTTGTGTTCCATCATGGGTAAATTCTCCATGCCAGGGAAAAATAAAATGGGATTCAAATAGTTCTATCCTCAATTGGCTGTCAATTGTCATCATCCTTTCCAATTCAAACAGCAGGCCTATGTTTTCTTTGCTCCTTCTTTCTCTTCTGACACAGCTAAAAACAGCAACAACCAAAAAAAAAACCCTTTTGGTTATCTTTAGCTCCCCTTACCAGACTCTGCTCATTCTGAACCAAAGCATATAAAAGTAGTATCAGGACTAGGTTATGTTTTTATTCTCGTTCAGTCATGTCCTACTCTTTGTGAACCACTTTGGGGTTTTCTTGGCAAGGATACTGGAGTGGTTTGCCATTTCTTTCTCCAGTTCATTTTACAAATGAGGAAACTGAGGCTAACGGGGTAAAGAGACTTGCCCAAGGTCTCATACTTAGTAAGAGTCTGAGGTCAGATTTGAACTCAGGGAGAGGAGTCATCCTAATCCAGGCCTGGTGCTCTATACACTAAGGCACCACCTAGCCTCTATTCTATACACAGTAGGTGCTTAATAAATATTGATTGTATTGAACAACTCTGTTGAGTTAGTAATACAACATTATCGCCCTTGTTTTAGAGATGAAAAAAAGATACTTAAAGATAAAATGATTCACTCAAGATCACACGTCTAATAAATGGCAGGATTGAGATGTAAAGCCAGGTTTTAGCATCATGGAACAAGCATTGAATTTAGAGTCACAGAATCTGGGTTCAAATCTTGGCTGTGCTCCTCACAAATTGTGTGACCTTAGGGAAATCATGTGATCCCTCAATGCCTCACAAAATGAATAGAGTAGACTAGACCAGAGGCGTAGCTAAGGGGTACCAGGTGTGGAGTCTGGAGGACCTCAGACACTTACTAGCTCTATGACCCTGGGAAAGTCACTTCACCTTGTTTGCCTCAGTTTCCTCATATGTCAAATGAGTTAGAGAAGGAAATGGCAAATCATTCCAGTATCTTTACCAAGAAAACTCCAAGTGGGGTCACCGAGAGTTGAACATGACTGAAAAATGGCTGAACAAGAACAATGCCAAACATTTTGGAGTAAGGCCTGAATGAGATTAAAATATAACTGAGAACTAGTTAACAAAATAAATAAAAATACAATAGGAACATAAATAATTTTACTAGGTGGTTTTCTAAGTCACTCTTTGCCTGCAGAGCTCCTTATATATGACTGAGCAGGCCCTTTTCTATTTGAGTTTAACGTCTCTGGACTAGATGGTCTCCTGGAGGTCTATCCCAGCTCTATATTTATGCTCCAAAGGAAAGGGGAAAGGGGATGGGAAGGATGGCTGGTTCCTGTCTAAATTTCCTAATAATTGTGAGTCTTAATGGACTTAAGTTATCTGGTCTCAACACTCTGCTTTGTTTTCACTATGGAGACATCATTGTACATCTGGACTTAAAAACAAACAATTAATACCCAATCTTCTGCTACTTGCCATCCCTATAAAATACCTGGTCTTTCAAGGATTGGATCTCAGACTTTTTGTCATCAATGTCCGTATCCAGGAGCTCTAGCTTCTGCTCCATCTCCACGTCTCTCTGGCCAGCGGCTGTCTGCACCAACATCAGCCTCTGAGACATGGTAGCCACTTCATTTTGGAGATTGGTGATTACGGCGTCTTTGTGTTTAGATTCCATCTCAAAGCTGGACAGGCGGGTGATTTCCTGTCCCAGGTGCTGAATGATGTCATCTTGTGTGTTGAGTTCATTCGCAATGGTGACCAGCTGATTCTGCTCCAGGTATGGGATGCTTCCCGGGTGAGCCTGATTCAGGTGTGGGATATTGATGAAGTGGGGCTGCTCCAGATAGGGCAAATTGACCAGGTGGGACTGATTCAGGTGCATGGCTTGGTCCTAAAGAGGTTTTCAGAAAGTTAAAAGTGTCAGAGAAGATTTTGTTCGTTCTTTACTTTCAAAGTTTAATCTATGGATGGGAGCACAGCAGCAGTGCCTGGAGTCAGGAAGACCTGAGTTCAAATCTGGCCTCAGACACCGTGTGACCCTGGGCAAGTCACTTAACCTCTGTCTCAGTTTCCTCAACTGTAAAATGGAAATAATAATAACACTTATCTCTCAGGGTTGTTGTGAAGATCCAGTTTAATAATTGTAAAGTGCTTAGTGCCGTGCCTGACACATAGTAGATCTATATAAATGTTAATTATTATTAGCCCAAATATTTATTAAGCAACTATTGTGGGCAAGGAACATCCCTCTGCCAGGCCATCTCACTTCTTCCATTGATGAGTTCCTCTTGACCCCTCATTTTGGGGAGGGACCCAGACTGGCCAGCCTTTATTCCCCACCCAGCTTTCTGGTCTTCAAAATGATGACCTTCCCCAGCCACATTTTCAGCTTTCTTTTATCTATATTCTCCATGAGAATGTAAGCTCCTTAAGGGCAGGGGCTGTCTTTATTTTTCCTTGTATTTGTACCTCACATTATCTATGTTGTATTTTTTATTAATTTTGTTAAACATTTACAGTTTAACTTGGTTCCAGAGTATGGAAGTTTTGCAAGCCCATGTAGGACCTCTGGTAGTGGACAGCTCCAAAGACTGAGGGGACAAAAGGAAGGAGATAATCAAGAGGCTCTTGTAGGAGAAATCCATGCTAGAGGAAGATGGGTGATGGTAGTGTGAGTGCTGGGAGGGGGGGTACCTAAGAGATATGGTAGAGTAGAAGCAAAAGCACTTGGTGCTTGGTGACTCAGTATGGTGGATGAGGTTGGGAACCTGCAGCAAATTAGGAAAAGGAGGAGCACAGTACCTGCAGGGCACACTGTAAGTGCTTAATAAATGCTTTTGACCTCATAAGGCTAGGCACTGAAACGAAGACAAGAATCTAATAGTAATAATATTATAATAACTGACATTTGCACAGTACTTTAAAGTTTGCAGAGCGTGCTATAAACATTATTACCTCATTTCATCCTCCCCTTGGTACTCAGTCAGTTGGTTTTTTCAGTCGTGTTCAATTCTTTGTGACCCCATTTAGGGTTTTCTTGGCAGATATGCTGGAGTGGTTTGTCACTTCCTTCCCCGTCTCATTTTACAGATGAGGAAACTGAGGCAAACAGGGTGAAGTGACTTGCCCAGGGTCACACAGTATCTAAGGCTGGATTTGAACTCAGGTCTTCCTGACTCAAGGCCTACCACTCTGTGAGCTATCCCACCTAATACCTAACATTTATGCAGCACCTACTATGTGCCAGGAATGGTGTGAAATCAGTGGTTCTCAACCTTCCTAATGCCGTGACCCTTTATTATTTGTATGTGGGCAAATCTGCATGTGGGCAGACTGGCTGGAGACAGATAGAGGAGCAGTGTCTTGGTTCCTAAGACCATCAGAAATATGTGTTTTCCAATGGTCTTAGGTGATCCCTGTGACCCCTGTGAAAGGGTCATTTGGCTCCTAAAGGGGTTACAACCCCACAGGTCGAGAATCGCTGTGTTAAGTGCTTTGTAATTATTATTTCATTTGATTCTCCCAGTAATCCTGGGAAGAAGGTGCTATTGTTACCCCCTTTTTACAGTTGAAGAAACTGAGGCAGAGACTAGAATTTTTATTTTATTTTTGTTTTCACTGACTTGCCCACGATTGCACAGCTAGTAAGTGTCTAGGACTAGATTTGAACTCAGGTTTTCCTGACTCCTGACCTAGAGCTCTATCCACTGCGTCATTTAGTTGTCAACTTGTATGGTAGAAGGAGCTCTCAACTTGCTGTGCTACCTGAGTTTGAATTCTGGAACAACTTTGGGCAAATCACTTCCTTAGGTAGGTGGGAGCCATATAGAGTATAGAAGCTGGTTTGGAGTCAGAAAGATCTGAGTTCAAATCACCTGCATGACCTTGGGGCAAAGTAATTTAACTGCTGCCCTCTTCGATTCTTATCTGTAAAACCAGGGTAATAATAGCACCTCCTTCTCAGCATGGTTACAGGCATCACATGAGATCACGTCTGCCATCCTCCTCCTCCTCCTCTCTGAACCTGTTTCATCATCTGGTAAATGAGAGGGTTGAACTAGTTGGTCTCTAAAACGCCTTCAAGGTCAGAAGTCTGTGGTCCTATGGCCAAAAGCCCCTCCCCTTCACTGATGTTCATTTCTGGTGTTGCTGCCTTGGGAGGAGATTGGAGAGGTAAAGGCTCTTCTGCTCCTTAGCCCTCAAGCTTGGGATGGATGCCTTGCTTCTGCATGTCCCTCCTCAACTGTGAATTTTCTAACTCACACGATTTATTACAGTGATAGGAGAAGGACTGGGGCCCAAACCATTTAGGCTTGGCCCATTAGGATAATTAGGAAATATTATCGGCATACATCAACACCACAGAATGTAGCCTGACATGTCCTGCTTCTTGGCTTCACCTCCCAAGCATTTGACTTGGCTCTTTCCGCCCCAATCCTTGCTATAGCAAGGGTATTTCTGGTCTCTTTTGTAGGTGCAATACCCAGGACTAAGATGCGTTCTTGCTATGAACGTATGATCGTAAATCTTCCCTCTTCACAGTCCCTAAAGCCTTGTACTAACAGTGTTAGTCTTCCCCCACAACCTATCTCCAACTAACCCTTTCTAAACTCACTTCAAATTATTTTCATTATAAATAAATGACTGAATAAATAGACAGATTATTCCAGTTCATGCCTTTAAATAAATAAATAGATTATTCTCATTCATGACTTTGATGTTCCAGCTGAACTACTAGCTACCTCTTAGAAATGGCATTTCATTTTCCATTCCCATGCCTTCCCAAAGACCCAACCCCCATGTTCCCTCCACCTCATCCCTGGAATACACTATATCTTTACTTCCACCTCTCAGATCCTTGCCTTCCATCAAGGCTTCATGTGAGGGTAACCTTCAGGTAGTTGCTGGTTGCCATCATCTCTGTCCTGGGTTCCCAGATTCCCAGACTTAGTTCAAACTCCATTTTCTAAGTACTGCTGTTGATCCTTCTGGTGTTCTTTCCTCTCTTCCTCCCTCCCTCTTTCTCTCCCCCTCAGAGTCTCATGAAATCTTAGGGACTTCAAAGGGAGAGCTTTAGTCTTTTTTAGTCTTCTGGTCTGAGGACTAGAACAAGTATGGCTCTTCAGCCTCCATGCTAAGTGGTCACCCAGCCTTGGCTTGAGGTAGAGAACTATGGAAAAGATTTGCAGACTTTAAAGGGTGATATAAATGTCACCTGTCATGTCATGGTCATTATTGTCCTCATTACCCTGAAGATCTCCTGTGATGAAGAACTCACTAGCTCTCAAAGCTCTCCATTCCACTGTTTGATGACTCTAATTGTTAGGGATTAAAAAATTCATATTGAGGGGCGGCTAGGTGGCGCAGTGAACAGAGCACCGGCCCTGGAGTCAGGAGTACCTGAGTTCAAATCCGGCCTCAGACACTTAACACAAAAAACTAGCCGTGTGACCTTGGGCAAGTCGCTTAACCCCAACCTGCCCTCCAAAAAGCAAAAAAAAAAAAAAATTCATATTGAGCCTAAAGCTGCCTTCTTGCAGCCTCTTAGTCCTCCTGTACCCCAGTGTTATAACTGACTCCTACTGATGCTCGACTGTCAATATGAAATAAACATTGCTGGGACTTACTGTTGTATCCCTATCTCCATCTCTCTTCCTTCTTCCTCTATCCCTCTCTTCCTTCCCTCCTTTTCCTCCCTCTCTCCTTATTTCTTCTTCCCTCCTCTCTCTCTGTCTTTGTCTCTCTCTGTATCTATCTGTCTCTCTGTCCATCCGTCCATCCATCCATCTATCTATCTATCTATCTATCTATCTATCTATCTATCTATAGATAGATAGCTATGTCTCTCTTTTCCTTCTCCTTTTTGCTCTCCCTCCCTCCTTCTCTCTTTCCATTTCTCTCTTTCCCTCCGTCTCTCATTTTCTCTCTCACTTTCATACACATATCATATCTTATCTACAGCAAAAAAAGGGTGCAGCTATGATATACCCACTAGTGCAGAGGGGACCACTTTTATGAAGCTTCAGCCAATCAGCAATTAAACCATTTCTACCAGGACACCTCACCTTTTCATGGGATGTTGTAGTGTGTTGATCTGGGTTACAAAAGCCCTCCTCAGATGCCCAGATTGGGTCTCCAGTTGTCCAGACTGATACACAGCAATTCATAAAGAACAAACAAAAGTCCTGTGAGTTTTTGCCTCATGAAAGTTCACCCTTTCCATCCATTTATCACTAACAAACATTTATTATGCACTTACTGCGCTCCAAGCATTGTGCTAAGTGTTAGAGATACAAAGAACCTGTCACCCCTCCCCTGGCATCTAACGCTGCATCACTAACTGCCTGCTGGATATCTCTGCTTAGACATACATTCCATGGGTATCTCCAGCCCCACATGGAGACACAGTAGGGTATGGAGGAAAGAGCATTAGATTTGGAGTCATCAAACTTGAAAGGAAGTATGACAAGTGGATAGAATGCCTGACTTGAAGCTGGGATGTCCTGAATTCAAATCCTGTCTCACACACTAAGTTCTGGGGCCACAGGCAAGTCACTTCATTTCTTTATGTTTCTATTGTCTGTAAGGTTCCTTTCAGTTCTTTCTGATCTCATGTCTAAATAAGCCCATTCTCTTCCCTGAAAACTTCGAGCCTTCTCCTAATTTCTTACAGGTTCCCACCCTCAGAATCCCTCTCACCATCCCACATTTAATCAGCTACCAAATCCTATTGATTCAACGCTCCAGCATCTCTTGAGCACCTCCCCTTTTCTCTACTCACACGGACATCACCCATCATACTCTAGTGTGGAATGTTATAATAGCCTCCTAACTGATTTCTCTTACTCTATTTCCTCCAAGCAATTCTCTACCAGTGATGTTAAACTTACCAGGCCCTGTTCTGGAATCAGATTAAAACGTAAATGCTTAAATAAAAATGCATTTGTTGCTGTTCAGTTGTGTCAGACTCTTTGTGATTCCATCTGGGGTTTTCTTGGCAAAGATACTGGAGTGATTTGCCATTTCCTTCTCCAGCTCCTTTGACAGATGAAGAAACTGAGGCAAAGAGGGTTACGTGACTTGCCCAGGGTTACACAGCTAGTGAGTATCTGAGGCTGGATTTGAATTCAGGAAGACCCAGCACCATCTCTGCTCTATCACCTACTGCCCCTAAAAATACAACATAGATGATGCTGATTTATGGTTTTCTAAGTTCATATGCAGTCTCTCATCTCAAAAATGAAGACTAGACAGATGCTCTTCAAGGTCTCTCCCAATTCAAACATTCGAAGTCTTAAGGGCCCTCCCAGCTCTGACATCCTGTGTTCTAAGGACCCTCCCAGCTCTGAAATCCTATGATCAGAAGAGGCAGCCATATGTAGATGTGACATAGCCAGCTGGGAAGCACGTTTTCTTCCTGGAGCATGCATCCACAGCTTGCCAAGCCTTCTCAAGCCCGCCCACCCCAACCCACTTCTGGTGACTCACATGGCACCAAATGATACCACCAGAAAAATCCTCAAGTATCTCTAGTATCTGTAATCTCCCAGGCAGGAAACTAAGGAACTTGGGAGAAGAGATGATGTTTTTATTTTTCCTTTCAATGAAAGGTTGGGACTTTGGGTGGGAAGTGAGGACAATAGGGAGTGAGCAGCAGGCTAAGTAGATGGGGTTGAGAGCAAGATTTGAGTTTATGAAATACAGCTTAAGACACCAGAGAGACAAATTTCTGGCTAGGGATGGAGTGGATCTCCTACGGCTTATGAAAGAGTATCTTTGCCCAAACACTCCCTGACCTGCTTGGGGGTCCTTAAAATGAAGAGATGGAAGGCAGGAAAAGGGCCTAGCTAGAACCATTAAACCAACGACTAAGGAAGGTATTGGGGGTGGCAAAAAGGAGAACTCTAGTAGGGAGGATCCCTGTCACTGAAAGGAGAACGGAGCTAGGAAAATGGCTGGGAACAATGCTTATGGCCAGAGCCTAATTAGCAAACTGGTTCAAGTGATACGAGAGGATTATAGCCTAGGGTAGAAGAAACAGAGCCCAGTAGAGCTGCTGGAGAGCTCCATGCTATGGGTGGGGACAAGGGAAGGGCTGAGTCAAGGAGGAGCTCACCTGGAGGATGGAAATGCCTCTGGATTCCACCTTGGACACTAACCTTCAGTTTCCTTATCACAGAATGTAGTGTTTGAAGGGACCTCAGCAGTCATTTTGTTTAACCCATGCCACCTATGTACATCACAAATGAATAATGCCCCATAATGCTCTTTCTCATGCTGCTTACTTCCTGATCAATCAGCACCTTCCTTTTTCAGGCTATTCCTTTCCTCAATTGTCCCCTCCATTAGCTATTGGTTAGGGCAGGGGAAGGGATCTGAATTCAAGGACTGTTTCAATATTCCTTCCCTTCTTCCCTCCTGTCTCTGTCTCTGTCTGTCTCTCCTCTGTCTCTGCCTCTGCCTCTGCCTCTGTCTCTCTATCTCTGTCTCTCTCTGTCTCTCTGTCTCTCCCTCCCTCCCTCCCTCCCTCCCTTTCCCTCTCTCTT
>CM053596.1:36328599-36434281 GCA_028646575.1 Pseudocheirus occidentalis | reverse complement strand
CTCTCTCTCTCTCTCTCTCTCTCTCTCTCTCTCTCTCTCTCTCTCTCTCTCTCTCTCTCTCTCTCTTCTCTCCTCTCTCTCCCTCTCTCTCTCTCCCTCTCTCTCTCTCTCCCTCCGTCCCCTCCTCTCTCCCTCCCTCTTCCTCCCCCTCTCTTTCTCTCCCAGCTCTCCATCTTGACCATCACAAAAGCCTGCAACATTAAGACCTCTATGGGGCTTAAGAATTAACAGGTGATGTTTAACAGTATCTTTTGTCTGGTGTTCTTCAGGGCCTCTGCCTTTCTTGACCATCTCAAAATAGAGATTGCACTTGCTTTCCCCCAAAAGTCAGAACCGGTGTGTAGCTCAATGGAAGCAGTGTACTTTTGTTGACCAAACAGAGAGAGGAAATTTTGTTCCTTAGTTTATTATGAACCAAAGCAAGAGAAGAGATGTCTATTTATTTCAACATGCCTTTCCCATGAGCCAAGCCACATGATTGTGGCTCCCTCTGGTGAATAATTCAATTGAAACTCTACCTGAAAATGATGTAATTTTCCTGGCTGCAGAATTTGTTCATCTTCTTCTTTTGTTTCACAGTTACCATAAAATGGGGAGTTAGAAATTGCTTGGCTGAGAGAGCTATCCTTCAGGGGAAAAGTTGGCTGCAATGACTCTCCAAACAAAATGCTTGCACACTAATAAAAATGTGTGTTGGACATAATTTAATTAAAATGTAGAGTGTAGGTGATTTTCCTCCCACACCATAATAACCAGGAAAGAAAGTGAGAAGAAAAGGGTATTCTTGTATTATTTGAACATGGAATGTCAAGGTTGGAAGGTTCCTTAGCATAGACCCTAAGAACCCACAATGTCAGAGTGGGGAAGGTCCTTAGAACAGGGAATGTCAGGATTGGGAGGGACATTAGAACACAATTAAGTAGCTTATCCCAGTCAGGACAGGAACCTCCAACATCGTCATAACTGACTCAGAACAGACATTGCTAGAGTTTGAAGGAAATTCAGAGCCTAGAATATCAGAGCTGGGTGGGCTTGTGGAAAAAGGGTCAGGATTGGGCTCCTTTACAAGATGCCAAGTCAAAATATACATTTTGGCCCACACTTGCAGTTCCATCAGTGTAAGTAAGGAAATGTCCAAAAGGAACACTCTCTTGACCAAAGCAAACCTGGCCCTGCTCTGTAATGTACATTTTACAATGCTTCTTAGGGCACAGACAGGTTGTATCCACATATCCATGGTCTCACACAGCCAGTGAAGATGTCAGAGGTAGGTCAGAAAACCAGGCTTCCCTGGCTCTAAGGCTGGTTCCCCAATCCATCCATCATCACAGCCTCTTTCCCAAATATAGCAGGTCCCAAAAGTCTTAGCGGGATTTTAAGCTTCAGCTGGTTTATACTACACAAAGATTTTGGGGTCACCCTATCTAAATTAACCAATGAAAACATCTGAGTTTCTTCATATGAATCATAAAAGGTCCATAAGATACCTTGTTTAACAGGACATCTGCCAACTGGATCAGAAGGAATATTCAGCATCCTTCTCCCTCCGGCACTGATTGGCCTCTTTTCCACAGGTGGACGAGGTTGCATGCCTTCTGTCAGTCCTTGGCACCTGCTTTTGTGAGCACTCATTGGCCGATTATGGAGGATAGGGAACTGGGTAGTGAATCCGGGGTTTGGGTGTGGGTCCATCATCTTGGGCCATGATGAGTACCGGCTCTGCAGGGAGGAAGAGAAAGGGGTCATTACAGAAGCCAGAGGCATTTCCAGTGGTCGCCTGGAATTTGTCACATAACAGAAATATGAGAAAATCAGAAGGTTCAGTATTTAGTCTGGGCCTGGAGTCAGGAAGAACTGAGTTCAAATTATGCCTCAGACACTTACTAGACGGCTTCTGTGTGTTTCATCTGTAAAATAACCTCTGTCTGTGTGTTTCATCTGTAAAATGGGAATAATAATCACCTATTTCCTGGGATTGTGAAAATCAAATGAAAAAAATGTGCCTGGCACATAGTAGGTGCTCTATACATGTTTATTCCCGAATTTTCCCTGATGTCCTTCATTCTTGCAATTGGGAAGATGTTTGTTCAGATCTTGTTTCTGACTCAGCTGTGGACCCACAGTCAAGTCACTTCGCCTCACTAAGACTCCAAGTTACAGAAGGTTTGCTCAGCTGAACCAGCAAAGGGGCTTTCCATCCTGGGAAGTCCCCATTTGGATAAAATTGTGGATCAGGACCCAAAAAAGTTATTAATAAAGCTTGCAAGATGGAATTGTTGTATGAAAAGTGTTCTGTTGATCCTGGAAGGGTGTTCTAATTTAGTTCATGAAGAACTTTTCTCATGCAAAAACCTCTGTAATTCTCCTACCCTCCCATCTTCTGTAAGCTTGGTACATCAACTCAATGATGCCCAGCTGTTGTATCACAGCTTTCCCTGTGTGACCTTTTCTTGAAATCAGATGCCTCCATGCTAATCAACGCCAGACACAGTGCTGAGCGTTCTTAAGTCAGACTCTTTCAAAGAGGGCCTCAACTGTGATAGTGCATTTCAACAATAATGGACTGTATTGTCTTACTCATTTTGAAAGAGAAATGTAACTAGGGAAGGGCAACCTAAGTTTTGTCTCAGAGCCCTGATATTTAGAGGTTGCAAAAAAAAAAAAAGAGCACAACAGCTACTTTAGCAGCATAAAAGACAGAATAATAGCTAGTAATAGCATAATTAATAATAATAATAACCTGCCCCTTTTCAGCTGAATTTGTCTTTATTCTTTTTGTATTATTTTCGAGATGGGCACTGTAGACTTGTGGATTGAGAGCGGTGGTGCACTGGAGCTAGCTCAGACTGACTCTAAAGAGCTGGTTATTAAATTTTCAGTGGTAGCAATTACACCTCAGAAATCAGGGACAAAATCAGGGCTTGATTTAGTGTTTTATTGAACATCTAGACTTAAGAAAGGGATGAAGAAAATGTTAACAATGCAGATAAAACTTAAGAGTGTGTTATGTGTACTTTTGGGGAGGGGGAGAGCCAGTTGTTAAACATTTGCTAGCACACTCCTGAAGGAAAGTCAGTCTTGGAGCTAGGAAGTCATGGGTTCAAGTTGTGGTTCTGACACAAATTGAGTGTATGACCCTGGACAAGTCACTTACATCCCAATACTCCAAGCAACCCAGTGCTGATTTTGACTGGGGCAAGGAATTTCCTCTGAGAGTTCTCTGTGTCAATGAAATCACAGGTTCAGTTTTTTTAGAAGTAGCGTTTTCAAATCATGATCTAACAATGGTATTACTGATAAATAACATTCCCATGCTGCTCTAAGGTTTTCAAAGTGCTTTACAAATAAGATCGCATTTGAGTCTCACAGCCTTGAGAGGAAGGGGCTATTATTAGACCCATTTTACAATGCAGGAAACTGAGGCAAGCAGAGGTTGAGTGACTTGCCCAGGGTCACACAGCTAAGGTAGTGTCTGAGGCTGGATTTGATCTCAGGTCTTTCTCACTAAAGGCCCAGAACCACTAGGTTGCCTTGAAGGGAAGTCATTAGACAATAATCATAACAACAGGTAACATTTCTAGAGTATGAAGAGGGGTTTGCAAAATCCTTACATATATGATGTCATTTCATTCTCACCAAAACCATACAAAGATAATAGTGAATTCAGGTCAGAGAATTTAGAGCTGGAAAGGCCCTTAGAACACAGAATGTCAGAGCTTGGAGGGCCCTTAGAACACAGGATGTCAGAGCTTGGAGGGCCCTTAGAACACAGGATGTCAGAGCTTGGAGGGCCCTTAAAACACAGGATGTCAGAGCTTGGAGGGCCCTTAGAACACAGAATGTCAGAGCTGGGAGGGCCCTTAATAACACAGAATGTCAGAGCTGGGAGAGGCCTTATTAGAACACAGGATGTCAGAATGGACAGAATTAGGAGAAGCCTTAGAACAACCATGCACTAACAAGACGTGCATAAGATAAATTGCAAACAATCTTGGAAGGAAGGCATCAGCATTAACAATAATTGGAAAAGGTTTCTTGCAGAAAGAAGGATTAAATAAACAAAATGTGAGGCTGGGAAATCATTCCTTCCATCAAGCCTGACTCTGACTCTCTGTAGCTTCCAGCAAATGCTCCTAGTTATATCTTCCAGGTCCCTGTGGAACAAATCTGATCCCTTTTCCACATTTTTGTTGTTCAGTCATTATGAAACTCATAACCCCATTTGGGGTTTTCTTGGCAAAGACACTGGAGTGATTTACCATTTCTTTCTGCAGCTCATTGTACAGATGAGGAAACTGAGGCAAACTAAGTTAAGTGACTTGCCCCAGATCACACAACTAGTAAGTATCTGAGGTTGGGTTTGAACTCAAGGAGATGAGTCTTCCTGCCCTTTCCCACATGATGACTCGTTAAACACTTGAACACAGCTATACTTGAATCAGGAGACCTGGGTTCTAGTTCTGGCTCTGAGATTTACTAGCTGTGTGACCCTGGATAAGTCATATTCTCTCTCTAAGTCCCAGTTCTGTAAAGTAGGGATCAGAGTACAAGCAGCTCCAGGAGAAGCCAATAACTAGGTTACAGAATTGGGGGGGGAGTGTGGAGGGAAAGAGAGGGGAAAGAAAAGGAAGGTGATGGGGAGAGAGAAGAGGGTGTTAGGAGGGGAAGGAGGGAGAAGGAATGGAAGGAATGTGAAGAAAAGGAGAGGAAAGGGGAAGGGAAGAATCGATATTAGATGGTTCGGCTGGATCCCTCTCCAGACCATCTCTCTTCTCCTTCCTCATTCCTCTGCTGCCATTTCACTGAATTTTAGCTCCTCATAGCAGAGAAGGAGCAGAGAGAGGAGTGGGCACCCAAAGGGTCAACTCTGCGTGCCCAGGGGCTGTGACAACAGCTCTAGTCAAACAGCTCTGGTCAAAGCTTGGTAAAGGTTAGATGTTAGAGCCAGACTAAGGGTTTTTGACCATCTGAGAACTTCTTTTCCAAGCTTCCTCACCTCTGTTAGCATATCCAGCAAAGAGGTGGCCAGAAAGAGATTAGCCTTCTCCAATGAAAAGGCAGCAAAGCTGCTGCTCCTTCTGGTGCTGAGGCTGGCACTCTCCTCTCGGTTCCCCTCCACCCTCCACCTCCCCATCCTCACAGCCACATCCACCTCTAGAAAATGCAATGGGTCATTGCTCTTATGAAAAGGAGACAGGTTGGCAAGTCAAGAGGGTGGAGGATCCTGCTCTCAGGTGAAATTCAGACATGCAAATTGGGCCAGATCCACTTCTTTCTGTCTGAGTTTTGTCTCAAGGACCTGAGTTTGTGTTAGGTGAAAGAAGAAAAGGAAAAAAAAAGAAGAAAAGGACAGGCCATTGTGTGGTAGCATGGGATCAGGAGCCCAGGCAGGCCCTTGCCTTGGCAATGCCATCAACCAGCTGGGCAACCTTAACTCCTTTTGGGGCCTTTTCAGTTTTCTCTTCAATTAAAGTGAAAGGGTTAGACTAGACCAGGCGTTCTTAATCCGGGCACCTAAGGGATAGATTTTAGAGGGTCCATGCAGATCAAAGCATACTATTTTCTCTTTCTTTCTTGTGGTTTTTACCTTTTGTTCTGATTTTTCTTTCACAATTTGACTAATGTGGAAAATGTTTAACATGATTGTACATGTACAGCCTATATCAGAATGCATACTATCTTAGGAAGGTGGACAAATCCAAACTCAAAATTTTATAAAAGTGAATGTTGAAAACTAGAAAGAAATAAATTTTAAAAATAAATGTAGCATTTTCTTCAATTGTTTATAAACATTGTTCTGAGAAAGGGTCTATGGGCTTCCCCAGACTGCCAAAGAGGTCTGGGAAGCAAAAAACATAAAGACCATCCGGGCTAGACTCTCTCCCAGTTTTGATCTTCTATGTTCCAAAGAAATAAACACACAAAACAGATAAAATGAAACAATATTTGTGAAGTACTTTGGAAACTTATATATACATATATATGTATGTATACATATATATGTATATATATATATATATGTAAGTATCAATGTCTTTCCAACTCTAATAGTCTGTGTTCTAAGGGCTTCCAAACCCTGACTTTCTATGATTCTATTAACTTTACATAAAAGACCAAAGTACTTTAAAAAAAAATATTTCTTCAGGAAGCTCTAGTTGTCTCTCAAGAACAAAGGCACTTGATTTAGTCAATTAGTTGCATAATTTATGAATTGCTGTGAATTAGATGGTAGTACAATTACATTATAGGAGCAGCTGGGTTGTGAAGTGGATAGAGGGTTGAGCCTGGAGTGTCAGGAAGATTCATCTTCTTGAGTTCAAATCTGACTTTAGACACTTACTGGCTGTGTGACCCTTAACTTTGTCTGCCTCAATTTCCTCATCTGTAAAATGAGTCAGAGAAGGAAATGGCAAACCGTTCCAGTATCTCTGCCAAGAAAACCCCAAATAGGATATACATTCCCTTCCTATCAGAATTTGAAACTCAAGGGATTGTGGAACTGAATCTTGTAAACTAAAAGTAAATAAACAAATCAATTTAAAAATTAAAAAAAGAAAAGAATGTAAGCCCCTTGAGGTCAGGGACTTTCTTATTGCTTGTATTTGTATCTTTAGTCCTTAGGACAGTGTCTGGCACATAGTGGGCACTTAAGAAATACTTGCTCCCTTCCCATTAGAATGTAAGCTCCCTGAGGACAGGGACTCTTTCTCTTTTTGCTTATGTGGCACTTACAAAATGCCTCCTAACTTGCTGACTGAATTGGTTGTCATGGATTCCCAGTCTCATTTACACAGCAGCTCCTCTGCCCCCTCCTTTGGTGGCCTCTCTTTTTCTGTACTTCCATTTATGTGTACCATTTATTTTTAAAAGAGAGGAATGTGATTCATATGCTGGTGTAATCGTTATGTTTACACCCAGAGCCTCATAAAGGGAGGTCAGCAGCTCCTAATAAAGCCTTCTCTTCTACATCTTCCTTCTCAGAAAGTTCACAAAGCATTTAAAGCAACAATTACAATTTTACAGGCTGCCTGTCATGGCAAACATAATTTCTTACACGTCCCAAGTCTGAGAGCGAGAAAGACAGAATGTTTTAGCCTTGTGCTTCTTGGATGACAAAGCCAGAGTCTTCAAGAAGAGACTCCATGTCCCCATAGGTTCTCCCCCCCGCCATCTTGACTGCCAGAAGGGTTTGTATTTTTTTGCCTAGCAAATATTTTTGGGAGAAAAAAAAAGTGTGTTTACTCATCTATGCAAATCTGCTTGCAAAGGCTCTGCTCCTACTAGGCAGGTGGAGATGGCTTGGGAAAATTTCTACCCAAAGGAAGATTAAACACCAGTGGATCATTTATGGGCACCCATATGTTAGGAAGGACACCGACAACCTGGAACCTGTCCAAGGAGAGTGACCAAGATGGGGAAGGGACTGGAAATCATGTCATGAGAGTCCTGAAGAGGTCTGTGGGATGGCCACCAAGATGGTGGGGTTTGACATTTTTATTAGTGACTTGAGTGAAGATGGGATGGTATGGTCATCAAGGCTGAAGACGATACAACACTAGGATGGGTGACTAACACACTGGATGGTATTGGATGGTGGCAGGTGGCAGAAGACCATATGATGGCTGATGTCAAGCATTTGAAGGGTTTCTTGGGGTTTGATTTGCTGTGCTTGGTCCCTGAGGGCAGACCAAGAACCAGGTTTGGAGGGGGAGGGAGGGAGAAGATGCACAGTCAGATTTCAGCTTGTTCCAAAGAAGAATTGGTTGCTAAAGGAGGGCTTCCCTAGAGGTCTTTAGGAAACCTATAAATGTCACACCAATTTGGGGAATGTCAAACAGGAAATTCCTCCTTAGAGAGACATTCAACTGACACAGAAATTCCTGCCATCTTTGAAATGCTAGAATTCTTAGGACAGTTAGGTAGCCCTGTAGTCAGGAGGACCTGAGTTCAAATCCGGCTTCAGACACCTGACACTTACTAGCCGTGGGACCTTGGGCAAATCATTAAATCCCAACTGACTTAAAAAAAAAGAAATTCTGGCATTCTGTGCTTCCTTGTGTATGCAACATTTGCAGAAAATATCTGACTTGCCTAACATTCCCTTCCCTTGCCCGACAATCCCCAAACAAATGTGTCATCACTTTGTCATAAGAAAAAAAAGTTTGTATTTGAGAAATATCTGTTGGGGGGGAGGTCAGATATTAACCTTTGAGTTCTTCACATGGACCCAGATGAAGTTTTCCCGAAAATAGTATTCTACAGAAAAATGCTTCATCCTTTAACAAGGAAGGCAGAAGCAGAAAGAGAATGCCAAAGGGTGGCTGCCCCAGTCCCCCTTTTTCAGACCCAGATAGAGGAACACTCTCAATGAGAGAACTATGCACCTATTGCAGATTTACTACTGGACAGGTCTGTGGTTTCAAGCACCCCCAGCATTTATTTAGCACAGCTTGGTTCATACTAAGGCTTTAATAAATACTGATCAACTGGACCTCTCAATGAGGAAACTCCCTCTATCCATGCAGATCAACCCCTGTTTTAAATAGTTTACTGGGCAGTTAAGCAATCACATAGTTAATATGTGTCAGATTTATTTAAAAATATGTTTTTAAAGTTCACAGACTCCAGGTTAAGAACCCCAATCCCATCCAACCCACTCATTGCACAGAGAAGGAAATTGAGGCCCAGAATTCTGGCTCAAGCCTATGTCATCAGGTCAGTGGACATTGGATATTGCAAGGTCCAATTCATGAACTCATAAACAGGTCAGGAAGCTCAAGCCCAAAGCTGACCTTTGGGGCTGCTTCCTCCCAAGTTCTAGCTTGGAGCCCTCCAGCCCTTTATTCAATAAATGGAAAAATACCCTTAACAGCTCCAGTCGCAGGGGAGCAAGATTTAGATGGCATTCATTCAGATTAGAAAAGTGATGGGAACTTGGAGGAAGCAGGCAGTTGGCCCTGGAGGCCTCCATCCTAACTCATGGATCCTGATCTGCCCAGATTCAACAAGAAAGCAAGCTTTAAAAAAAGAGAGAGAGAACTCAAGAATATTTTGGAAGAGATCGGTTCCTCTCTGGGACACCTTAAAGAAAGAACATTTCATCAACAGTTGACATTTAGATTTTTCTAGTTCTTGGAGTATATTTTAAAAATGTATGGATTGTGTAGAATGGGCCAAAATAAGAGCATAGGTCTCAACAGCAAAGGGGCAGAAGGGAGGAGTGAGAAGTGAATGTGTTAGACCTCATCCAAGGGGTCATTTTGCACATCGGCCCAAAGATCCTAGCTCTGACAATGACCCCCTTTGGATAAGCCACATAAATCTGTCTAGCCTCAGTTTCCACATATGTAAAAGAAAAACAAAACAAAGTAAAAAAATGGAGAGGGGCAATGGGTTAAATGAATGTTTCTCAAAATGTGGTGAGGTAAACCCTTAGGAGTTCCCCCCAAACCTTTTCTGGAGGTCTGTGAGGTCAAAACTATTTTCATAAAAATACTAAGATATTATTTGCCTATTGAAATGCTCCTTTTCCCAACTACCTGTGTGAGGTCTAACTTCTTTAATCTACTTCAACCAAAACAACATATTGCGACAGACTGAATGCAGACGCAGTTATGAGAATGCAGCTGCCATCTCTTATGCCAGATATCAAGGAGACTCGCAAAAACATGTAAAACAATGCCACTCTTCTCACTAATGTTTTTTGTTTGGAAAATAGTGGGTTTTTTCATTAAAACGTGTCATTTATATTAATATTTAATGGGATTGTTATAGCTATTTAGAATGACTTAAATTCTTTAAAATACATCAGTTTTAATTTCTAATATGGTAAATATTGGTGGATATAATCCATATAAACAAAAACTCTGTAGGGGAAGGGGTCCTGGGGCAGCTAGGGGGCTCCACAGGGGACAGAGTTCTGGGCTTGAAGTCAACAAGACTGATCTTCCAGAGGTAGACACTTACTAGCTGTGTGACCCTGGGCAAGTCACTTCACCCTGTTTGCCTCAGTTTCCTCATCTGTAAAATGAACTGGAGAAGGAAATGGCAAATCACTCCAGTATCTGTGCCAAGAAAACTCATAATGGGGTCATGGAGAGTGGGACATGATTGAAATGCATGAACAACAAAAGTATTAGGGAAGGGAGTGAAATGATTATAGCTTGGTGAATCTGGAGAGGGAGCCCTGGAGGTGAGCTTTGAAGGGAGGGAGAGACGCCAAGAGATGCAGGTCAGAAGGGAGAGAAAGAGGGGCGATGAGGTGGCCCAGTGAATAGAGCACCAGTCTTGGAGTGAGGAGGACTTGAGTTCAAATGCAGCTTCAGACACTTGACATACTTACTAGCCATGTGACTTTGGGCAAGTCACTTAACCCCAACTGCCTTCCAAAAAGAAAAAAAAAGAAGAAGAAGAAGGAAGAGAAATCCAGGCAAGAGAGACAGCCTGGGCTTGCCTGCAGAAGTTTCGTTCCAAGACTGTGGTCTTGGTTAAAATTCAAGATGAAATTGCACTTTTGAGACCTTACCTCCTCCTTCTCTCTCTCTCTCTCTCTCTCTCTCTCTCTCTCTCTCTCTCTCTCTCTCTCTCTCTCTCTCTCTCTCTCTCTCTCTCTCTCTCTCTCTCTCTCTCTCTCTCTCTCCCGTACTAAGCCTTTTTCCCTAGCTCTAGGCAGGACATCTAAACAAGGGTCTGTGCTTAAGGAATCTTTGGCATTTTAGATTTTTCAGTTGTGGTCCTAATTTCTCAGACTCTTTAAAAGTATTAAAATAGCGCAAAACACCCTCAATTCAGGCTCATTTTCATTTACCTGTATGTGCAAATTAATTACTAATTTTAAGGTATATAGCCTTTGGAAAGTCACACCTCTTGTCTGGGCCCCTGGGACCACATCTGTACTATGAGAGAATAGGAATTAGATGACCTCTAAGTTCTCTTCCAGCTGTGACATCCTGTGTTCTAAAGTCCCTTCCGTTTCTGACCATGTCCTTGGCTTCCAGTTCTGATATTCTAAGTTCTAAGGCCCCTCATAGTTCTGACATACTATGTTCCAAGTCCTCCCCTAATTCCAATATTCTGTGTTCTAAGGGCCCTCCCAGCTCTGATATTCTGTGTTCTAAGGGCCCTCCCAGCTCTGATATTCTGTGTTCTCAGAGCCCTCCCAGCTCTGACATCCTGTGTTCTAAGAGCCCTCCCACCTCTAACATTCTATGTTCCAAGCTCTCTTCTAGCTCAAATATTCTACATTCTAAAGTCCTTCCTAGCTTTGACACATTTTTTCCTAAGATCACTTTTCCAATTCTCCTATTAGTTGCTCTGAAGTTCTATATCTGTGGTTAAAGCTACAGTTCAAACCTCTGGCCTTTGGGGTGACTTCTCAGCTGGTTTTGGGGAAAGGTTATGTGAGATATACCTGAGATATATATTTCTGTGTATGGTTGAGGCAAAGTATAGACAGAAGAAGTCAAGGTGTCTGAATCAGAGCAATTTTTTTTTCCAAAGCTCCCCAACAGGAGGTTTTCAGAGGGGCAGTGGAACAGGACGAAGAGCAGGACAATGAAACGGGGAGACCTATAGGGTGTGGGGATATTAGCAGAGGGGTCAGTGTAGACTGTGGCAAGTTGTCTCAGTGGCTGCTCTCCCCAGCTGACCCCAGGTGTCTTGGTTGGCACAGAACCCCGGGTAAGGCAGCACATTCTGGGCAGGGAGCAAAGTCCACTGAGCTAGCTTTCCACTTAGCCCATCCCACCCCAGTCTCAACCAAGGAAGCCTTGGGGAGGGGTGGCTATTGGATTCTGGAGGGGTGACAGCTCAGACCTGGCAGGGAGTACAGGTAGCATAGAGGTTGAGTCTTGAGAGGCTAAGAGGAATTGTTACCTCCCCTGGCCCCCTATGAGAGCTAGGGACTCAGCCCCAGTTACCCACACTATTCCCTGCTCTGTCTTTGGTTCTCTGAAGCCAAATTCTACCACTTTACTAGCCTAATAACAATTAGAAATATAACAAAGCTGTGAAAGAAACCAAGAAACTTATTATACATTTCAAAGTCAAACAAATGATTATGGGATCATAGTAATGGCAAAACCCTAAGACCATCTGCTTCAACCTGCTCATCTTATAGATAGAAAACTGAGGCCAGAGGGGCTAGGTGACTCTCTAAGATCACTCAGGGGGAAAGTGGTATAGGTAGGATTTGAACCCAGGTCCTCGGTTTTGAATTCAGTGCTCTTTCCAATGAGTTGTCTATGTCTGGCCAACAAACAGCAGGACTCTGTCCATTTGTGGGGAAACGAGAGCTGTAATCTGAAAAACTGTTGAATGTGCTAAGATTGTCTTGCGTGTGTTCTCCTGGCATGTGTTGCGGGGGCTGAAGCCTACTGCTTTCTTTCCTGAATCTGTAATCCAATTATTTACTCTCCAAAATTCTGTGTTGATGCTCAAGGTTTATTTAAATTGGTGACCTTAGTGAGATAGAAGCTCTAGAATCAGTAGTGCCATCTGGGCTAAGCGATGGAGAGGATCCCATTCATTTGCCTATGCATTCATCTGTTTCCTCATCTAGCTACTCACTAGCAATAAAAAGTGCCTGCCCTCAAGGGGCTTACATTCTATTGCATTCTCTGAGTGGGGAAGGCACCTCAAAGGATATATTTGAACAAGAATCCCGACTATTGAAAACTCCAGGAGTTTTCAAAGTGATGGTTAAGGCATGAACCCAAGGAATGTGTGAGCAACCATGAAGGTTGGGAAGACATCCAGGATGGGGCTGGAGTCAGCTCCTACCCAACTCAGAGTTTATTATTAAACTTTCAGGGTGAACATTTACACCTCTAAAGCGGGCAAATGTACAATTTCAGGGCTGGATAGATGGTTTTGCTATTTGTCTAGGCTTAAAACTGTCTTTTGCCTCTTTTTGTATCCCCAAGGCTTAGCTTAGTATCTAGATGGTGCTTAACAAATGTTTATTTGAGCAGCTAGGTGGTGCAGTGAATAGAGCACCTGCCCTGGAGTCAGAAGGACCTGAGTTCAAATCTGACCTCAAACACTTGATATACTTACTAGCCATGTGACCTTGGGCAAGTCACTTAACCCCAATTGCCTTGCCAAAAAAAAAAATATCAATTAATGGATGAATGTTAATTTTGCAGATTAAATTTCAAAGTGTGTCATATGTACATTGCAGGGGCAGTGTGGAACCAGTTGTTAAACATTTATCACGTCCAACTATTCTGCACAACAGCCAGTCATGGGGCAAGATGGTCTTCCTTTCAGCTCTAGAGCTGTGATTCTATGAAGTGACAAAATGACCTGGATTTTGGTCCCTGTGCAGCCACCTGTGACTTTGGACACGCTCCGCCCCCTCTCTGGTCTCAGTTTCCTTCTCAGACTGGGTGATCTCTCAAGTCCTTTCCAGCCCTGGCATACTAGGAGAGTGTGTTCCTGGGAAATGACTGACCTAAACTACCAAGGGATTTTGGGAATTGAGTGAAACACTAAGAAATGGTCAGAAGAGGGAGCTAAAGCATTCTGATTCTCATGCCTTTGGCTCTTTTGGTGGTGTATGGAAGTACGGATTTGGGGCTGGACTTGAGAAGAAGTAAATCCAGTTTATATAGTAAACCAATCGGAGTCAGCTAATCATTGAGATGGCCATCAAATACAATTGATTTTTTTTAATGCAGTGTGAAAGAAGAGTGGGAAGAATTGGCTTTGGAGTAAAAGGATTTGGCAACCAATTGTACATAGTGGGCGAGAGGGGGTAAGTTGACATCCAGCTTGTGAGCCTGAATGAGAGGATGGTGGTACCTTTGACAGTAATAGGGAAGTTAGGAGGAAAGGAGGGTTTGCTGGGGGTAGGGGGGTTAGTGGTGAAGATAATGAGTCCAGTTTTGGGTAGGCTGAGTTTAAGATGTCTATGAGACATCAAGTCTAAAATGTTCAATAGACAGTTGGAGATGAGAGGCTGGAGGGTGACCTCTTGAGAGAGAGGTCAGGACTGGACAAATAAATCCAGGAATCATCTGCATAGTTGTTCAGTCATTTTCAGTCATGTCCCACTCTTTGTGACCCCGTGTGGGGTTTTCTTAGCCAAGATACTCTCATGGTTTGCCATTTCCTTCTCTAGTTCATTTTACAGATGAGAAAACTGAGGCAAACAGAGTTAAGTGACTTGTCCAGGATCACACAGCTAGTAAGTATCTAAGGCTGGATTTGAACTCAGGTCTTCCTGACTCCAGGACCAGTGCTCTATCCACGGCACCACCTAGCTTCCCCTTCTGCATAGAAATAAGAATTAAAACCGTGGGAACTGACATTGAGTGAAACAGTAGAGGAGAAGGAAAGACAGACCCATCATAGAGCTTTGGGGGATACACCCAGTTAACAAGGGTGACCTGATAAATCTGTAGCTCAGGAGACTTAGAAGGACCAGTCCAACAGGGAAGAAAACCAGAGGAGATCAGTGTCACAAAAACCTAGGGAGAGGGAAACATCAAGGAGAGGGAGATGGATGATTTCTGTCTACAGAGAGGTCAAGAGGGCTGAGAAAAGCCCTTTAGATCTGGTGATTATGAGTCCACAACAAAGTACATTATCTAATCTTAGCAGGACCCTCACTGCAGCAGGGGCAGCTAGGTGGCGCCATAGTGCACAGAGCACTGGGCTTAGACTCAGGCTTAAAATCATCCTCATGAGTTCAAATCCAGCCTCAGACGCTTTACTAGCTGTGTGACCCTAGCCAAGTCACTTCACCCTGTTTGCCTCAGTTTCCAGATCTGTAAAATGAGCCAGAGAAGGAAATGGCAAACCACTCCAGTATCTCTGCCAAGAAAACCCCACATGAGGTCATGAAGTTAGATACAACTGAAATGACAACAACAATTAATTTTATATCCTGCTTCCCTCTTCTTTCCTCAAGAATTCCAGTGTGTCACCTACCAATCTTTACAGCTAGGAGTCAAGGCCATTTGTTTCATGAGCTCCCTCTGGTTCCCTTTTCTGCATCTCATGACTCCTTGACATCATCCCTCATTCTCTCATCTTTTAATCCAGTCTCTGATGATGAAGCAGTTTTTATCCTTGCCCAACAAGACCTCTTTATGAACATCCTTGATTACATTCCCTTGGATCTCCTCCAGCAGATTCCTCCCTCCTCACCCCCATTCTCTTCCTTATTTTCAATTTCTATCTACTGTTCCTTTCCTCGCTGTCTATAACCACAATCACATCTCCTCCATCCTTAAAATATTCCCTCTACATCCTACTATCCCCCTCAAGTTAGAGCTTGAAGAATCTCGCCCTTATCTCAGCCAAACTCCCTGAAACAGCTGTCCACAGTAGCAGCCTCTTCTCCTTCTTCTCTGACTCACTCCTCAGCCCTCTGCAGTCTGGCTTCCAACTTCATGACTCAACTAAAACTGCTTTTTCCAAAGCCCCGGTGATCTCTTATTGCCAACTCTGATGGCTTGTCTTCAACCCTTGTCTGTCTTGATCTTTCCAAGATGTTGACATTGTTGACTTCTCTCTCCTCTCTAGGTTTTTTTTTACTGTTCTCTCTTGGTTCTCCTTCTATCCATCTTATTGTCTCTTTGTTGGAAAATTACCTCTGTCTAACAGTAGATCTATCTTCTCATTCCTTGATTGGTTGATTGTTGCATTTGTAAAATGGTGGGGTGGGTCTAGAAGGCCTCGAAGGTCCTTTCCAGCTCAGAAGCTGGGATATTTGTCAGAGTATCAAGAAACTATAATGCTACTCCAGAAAACCTTATCAGGATTTGAATATTAATGGAAGGAAATACAAAGCTTTGGGACCAAATTATCTGGATCAGTGAGAAAGTGGGACCTGTTAGCAATCCCCCTCACCACCTACCATCCAGCTGTTTATCCAGCAAACAGTGCTATCCACTCTGTTGTGCATATCCACTTCTTCCCTTCTCCCCTCCCTAACACACCCTTCTACTTCTTTCCCTGAGCTCAATAATCTAACCCATACTCTCATTGTTCCCAGAAAGGGTGTGTCAAGTGGCCATCCTACAGATCAGCTCATCATCCCATGACTTGGTGACTCCTCAGACACTCTCCTCCTTTGACATTCCTCCCATATAAGTCCGGCTTCCATTTTGATTGCCTGCTAGGGGGTACCATAGTGGATAGAGCACCTGGCCTGGAGTCAGGAAGACTCATCTTCCTCAGTTCAAATCTGGTTTCAGATACCTACTAGCTGTGTGACCTTGGACAAGTCACTTAACCTTGTTTGCTTTGATTTCTTCATCTTTAAAATGAACTGGAGAAGGAAATGGCAAACCACTCCAGTATCTTTGCCAAGAAAACTCCAAATGGGTTCATGCAGAGTCAGCCATGACTGAAATGGCTCAATTAAGCTACTTGCATAGACGTCCCAGATGCTAAGCTTCATTTCACAACTTGGACTTCCTACCAACTGAAATGCCTCCAGGTCTAGAAACCAAACCCTGGACTTAACTCTTCTATGCCCAAACTCACCCCTGCACTCCCCCTCTGCCCCATCCCACCCCCTTTCCAATTTTAGAACCATAATCAAATCTACTCTAGCATTGCCTCCAGAAGGGATGTGTAACCTGCCCTTCTATGATTCTATTCATCGTCCTTGTAGCTTTCCTAAACAAAATAAAACCCCCCGGTCATCACTCTCCTGTATGTGCTGTATCCCTTCTCTCCCATCATAAGAATGTAAGCTCTCTGAGAGTAGCAATGATATTTATTGTTGTTTGTATTTTCTCATACTTAGCCAAGTGCTTGGCACATAGTAAGGGATGAATACATTTTTTTCATTCACTCATTCACTCACTCATTCATTCATTCATTCATCCATCCATCCATCCATCTATCCATCCATCCATCCATCCATCCATGCAAGGGGAGGAGGGGCTGAGGCAAGGCTTACTGAGGTGAGGAATTCCACCACCAGCTCATAGGTGAGCCCATGGGATCCAAACTGAAGGATGTCCCCTGGTTTCAGTTTCACCGCTGCGTTCTGAATGTGGCAGTTGTTAACAAAGGTCCCACTGAGGGAATTGAAATCCTGAAGAATGAAGCTGCCTTCTTCTTCATTGAACTCAATGAGGGCATGGTGGTTGTCGATATCTGGATACTGAAAGGCAAAGACTGCACTCAGAAAAGAAATAAGCCAATGAACAACCATGCCGAGGGGGAATGCTATGGGTGGGGGTAGGACTGGTAACACAGGAAACACAAAAATTGGGTTCTCATAAGACCGTTTGACTCAGAACTGGCCATGTTCTATTTCTGAGGCACCATGGTCTCCATCTGTGAAATGGGGATATTATCAGCATTGACTTCACAGAGTGGTTGTGAGATACCAATGGCATCCTTGTATGTGAAAGACACTGCAAACCCTAAACATGACCTGTAAATGCAGTCTGGAATGATTAATAAATTATAAATATAATTATATATAACTGCATTTAAAATAAATAAATTATAAATAAAATCATCCATATAAATACAATATAAATAAATCATAAATTTAGGCAGCCGGGCACAATGGGGTTCAAATCCAGCCTCACACATGTAACTTAAGCATGTGCCTGTCTCACTTTCTCTAAGTGGTAAGAAGGGAAGATAACAACAGCACTTGCCTCCCAGGGTTGTTTCGAGAACCAAATGATCAGATAAATGTAAAGTGCTTAGCACAGTGCCTGGCACAAAGCAGATGTTACATAGATGTTGGCTATCATTACTTGTTAACTTAGATGTCTCTTCATTTGCCTGGACAGCAGAAGCCTTATAGGGTTGAATGTCCTCATCAGCTGGGGGGGGAAGGTGTTCTCCAGGGCATCTGTCTCTGTAAGAGTCTTTGTAGCCTTTCCTCATTGCCCCCAATGCTAACTCTCCTCTCCTCCAAGTTATTTGATGATCATATTGTATTTTGTTGCTGTTGAGTCTCTTTTCAGTAATGCCTGACTCTTCCTGACCCCATTTGGGGTTTTCTTGGCAAAGATACTTGGGTTTTGGACCATTTTCTTCTCCAACTCATTTTACAGATGAGAAACTGAGGCAAAGAGGGTCAAGTGACTTGTCCAGAATCACACAGCAAGGAAGTGCCTGAGGGTGGATTTGAACTTCGGTTTTCCTAATTCCAGGCTTGACACTCTGTGCACTATGGCGCCACCTAGTTCCCCTACTTTGTATATATTTGATACTCATATATACAAGGTATCCCAAAAGTCTTAGCTTGAATAGTTATAAAAGCTTACAATAGCATTCAGACTTTTGGGGTACCCTGTATAGTGAGGCAGTCTGACTTTAGTGTAGATGGAGCCTTGTCCTTTAAATCAGGAAGAACTGGGTTCAAGTCCTGCTTCTGACTCTTACTAGCTGAGTGACCCTGGGCAAGTCACTTAACTTCTCAGTAACTCTCTAAGACTCTAGGTTGAAGAATCTGCTTATGTACAGTGAGGTTAGTCATCAAGGAGCTTCCTTGAAATCACAGGTCCAGTCCCAATTTCTGTGCTTGCCAGGATGTATATATATATAGTTTCCCCCAAAAGAATGTAAGTTCCTTGAGGACAGGGACTATTTGATTTTTATCTTTGTACTTCCAGATCCTGGGAATCTAGGTGATGCCATAGTGCATACAGCATAGAGACTCATCTTCCTGAGTTCAAATCTGGCCTCAGACACTAGCTGTGTGACCCTGGGCAAGTCACTTCCTTCTGTTTGCCTCAGTTTCCTCATCTGTAAAATGAGCTGGATAAGGAAATGGCAAACCACCCCAGTATCTCTGTCAAGATAACTCCAGATGGGGTCACAGAGAGTTGGGCAAGATTGAACAACAACCTGGCACAGTTCTGGGAACATATTAGTTGTTTAATAAATGCTGATTGATTGAATAGTTCCTGGCATCAATCATAGACTTAAAGCTGGTCTCATCCAGTCCCTCAGGAAAATGAGGTGAGGGGGGGCAGTAAGTGACTTGGCCAAAGTCACTCAGCCACTGTGGCAGAGCCAGGATTTGAACCCTGGTGCTCTGGACCAAGATAATAACCATATCACACACCATTTCCAGCTGTCTATAAATAAGTACACAGCAGGTATTTAATAAGTGCTTGCTGATCGATCATCATAAGAAGCACTCTGTGGAGTCACAAAAAAGAGAGCAGGGCGGGAGACCTGGGTCTGCTCCTGGCTCTGATACTGACTCCTTAGGTGAGCTTGGACCACTCATCCCCTCTCTCCTCACCTGGAAGAGGACAGGCTTGGGATAACTCATGTCTAAGATTCTTTTCCAGTTGTAAACTAGGTGCTTAAGGGTGTCCTTCTCTCCTTCCAGGCTCCAGGGACTTCCCCAAGTCTAATAGTTTCTGTCCCAAAGTCCCTTTCATCTCTGATGTTCTGTGTTCTAGGGGCCTCTCCAGCTCTGCTGACTGTTCTGTGTTCTAGGGGCCTCTCCAGCTCTGCTGACATTCTGTGTTCTAGGGGCCTCTCTGACTCTGCTGATGTTCTGTGTTCTAGGGACCTCTCCAGCTCTGCTGACGTTCTGTGTTCTAGGGGCCTCTCTGACTCTGCTGATGTTCTGTGTTCTAGGGACCTCTCCAGCTCTGCTGACGTTCTGTGTTCTAGGGGCCTCTCTGACTCTGCTGATGTTCTGTGTTCTAGGAGCCTCTCCAGCTCAGCTGACCTTCTGTGTTCTAAGGGCCTCTCCAGCTCTGCAGACCTTCTGTGTTCTAGGGGCCTCCCCAGCTCTGCTGACCTTCTGTGTTCTAGGGGCCTCTCTGGCTCTGCTGATATTCTGGGTTCTAGGTTCCTTCTGTGTTCTAAAGCACTTCTCCATTCTCATGCCAGGCAGTGTTGCAGTAGAGTGAATGCTGCCCTGGAGGTCAGGAAGACTCTAGCTCCCACCTAGACATAGATATTTCTAAGCTCTGACACCATCTTTATGCACATCTTTGAACCATTCAGAGTTTTGGTTTCCCCACCTCTAACATGGGGATAATCCTCGCACTCATAGAACCCACCTCATGGGGCTGCCTTGGGCTCGGATGAGATCATGTCTCTACCATGTGCTCTGCAAAGCTTCAAGGGCTATAAAAATGCCAGTTCTTGTGATCATTAAGGACCCTTCCCCCTCGGACGTTTTGTATTCCAAGCTCCCTTTCCAGCTCTGACATTCTATGCCCCAAGGGCCTCTCCAAATCTAATGTTCTTTGATTCCAAATGAATATTTTGAGCAGGCGCCAGTGAATGAGAGAACAAAGCAAGACTATTAGCCGGCAAATCAGGAATCACTTTATGAGAAGAAGTGGAAGGTCAGGTTTAATTTGAGGCAACATGGGAGAGGGAAGGGCATCTGGGTGGTGCAGTGAATAGAGCACTGGGTCTGGAGTCAGGAGGACTTGAGTTCAAATATGGCCTCAGACACATACTAGCTGAGTAACCCTGGGCAAGTCTTAGTTTCCTCAACTGTAAAACGAGCTGGAGAAGGAAATGACAAACCTCTCCAGCATCTCTGCCAAGAAAACCCCAAATGGGGTCACAGAGAGTCAGACACAACTGAAATGACTAGATGACAGTAGGACTGGGGAAAGAAACTGAGTCTGGTGTCAAAGGACGTGGTTTCAAGTCTTGCCTTTGGATGCTTGCTACCTAGAGGAGCCTTGGACAGGTCCCTTACTCTCCCCAACCCTCAGCTCCCTCATTGAATAAAACTAGGACCTCGGGCTGGATGGCTTCTGAAGCCCCTTCCAGCCCAAGATAGCCCTCGCTGGGCTGTGCCTGCATTGTGGCACTTGAAGTATTTTCATTTGGAGGGTAATTTTTTTTTTTTTTGCTTTTTGGAGGGCAGTTGGGGTTAAGTGACTTGCCCAAGGTCACATGGCTAGTTTTTGTGTTTGTGTTAAGTGTCTGAGGCCGGATTTGAACTCAGGTACTCCTGACTCCAGGGCTGGTGCTCTATTCACTGCTCCACCTAACCACCCCTGGAGGGTAATTTTTAATATGCACCCCCTCTAATAAAGGAGATACTTCCTTTCTTTCCGAGAATGGATGCTCACTGTTTCCTGTCCCTTTGTCCTGGGAGGAGTGAAAGGAAGAGGCTTTGACTCCCCTGAACATTCTCATTACACTAGGGATCCATGCATCCCCCATAGAATCAATAAGAAAATTTCAGGGGGTGCATGATTTTTTAAAAAATGTTTTGATAACTATTTCAATATAACTGGTTTCTTTTATAATCCTATGCCTTTGATTTTATGCTTTTAAAAACATTCTTCTAAGTCAATAGGCTTTGGCAGACACTGCCAAAGGAAGGGTCCATGAGTACAAAAAGGTTGAGACCTCCTGTGCTAGTGTGAAGCAACCATTTTTGTAACAAAGATGTATATTTAGAAATTCCAAATTTGAACCCTCCCTTCTTGGTTTTCAGGATTGTTTTTGGAAGGGTGGGGGGAGCCATGACTCCCTGTGTCAAAACTCCCTCTCCCAAAACACTAAAACTCCTCTGCCACTAATCACCCCCATCCTCATATCTAGCATTGCTAGAGCACTTTAGGTTTTGCAAAATGATTTACGTATGTTATCTCCTCTGATCTCATTAGAATTTTAGAGTTGCCTGGAAAATTCTTCCTATTTAAGAGTTTATCTGAAAATTGGAAATACTCTTTCCTTAGAGCAGCTTTCTATTCACCATTCATGTTTGTTCATTTGTTGCCAAAGATTCACAGTAAGCACCAGTTTGGAAAGGAAGCACCAGTTTCTGCCTTGCCCAGTCTTGGAGATATTGGCAGCTGCCTAAAGTTGGGGGGTGGTGGTTGCTCTAGCTGGGTCAAATGGTAGCTGCTTTAGGAAAGGAGATGGGATCCAAGCTTGGCTACCAGGGAGGAGCATCTGGAGAGTTGCAGCTAGCAATATCTGGAGGTTCAATGCCAACCCCACTCCTCTTTCTTCTGCCCTGGCACCAAAACATGGGCAATTGCTCTATGTCTTCCCCTATTTCCCTTGTTTTCTCCTGTGTTCCCACCTCAGACACTCCCCCTTAAGCCTCCAACCTTCCCTTGTAGGTAAAACACACCAATAATAAAGACTTTTCCTGTGAACTTCAAACACAATAGAAAAAGTCATAAAACCAAATAATCATCATTAAACACTTTTCTACCAGGACAACTACTAGCACTAATTAAACAGTTCTCTGGAGGGTATCAAGAACTTCATTTTAAATGTTTAAATCCTGCAAGCTATGGTTGTGTATTCCCTGAAGCTATCATATTTTAGCAAAAATAGATATTCTACACATCACTGCTCCAAAAGGTTCTATTCAGTCTGCCAGGTTCTGTCTCTTCACTTTTGCTGCTTCTGGTTCTGCCAGACCACTGCTCTGGAAGCCAAGGATGCCAAAGAGGCTGGATGGGGGGAGCAGGAAAAAGCCCAGGTGGAATGAGGAGATGTGGGTTCTAGTACCAGCTATGTTGCTGGGTTGCCTTGAGCAAACAATTTCACCTTTCTGGGGATCAGTTTCCTCTTCTGCATAATGAGGTAGTTAGAAGAGGTGAACCCTTCAAGTTCTAGTGCCAGTTCAAGTTCCAACATTCAGTGTTACACAGTCCTGTCCCACTTTAATATTCTTTGTTCTCTATTTCCTCCCAACTCTGACATTCTGGGTTCTAAGGGCCCTTCCAGCTCTAACATCCTGTGTTCTAAGGCCTCTCCCAGCTCTGACAGTCTGGATTCTAAGGCCCTTCCCAGTTCTGACATTCTTTGTTCTAAGGGCCCTCCCAGCTCTGACATTCCTTGTTCTAAGGACCCTCCCAGTTCTAATATCCTGTGTTCTAAGCACCCTCCCAGCTCTGACATTTTGTGTTCTAATGCTCCTCCTAGTTCTAACATCCTGTGTTCTAAGGGCCCTCTCAGTTCTGACATCCTGTGTTCTAAGGGCCCTCCCAGCTCTAACATCCTGTGTTCTAAGGTCTTCTCAGCTCTGACATTCTGTGTTCTAAGGCCGCTCCCAGCTCTGACATTCTATGTTCTAAGGGCCCTCCCAGCTCTGACATTCTGTGTTCTAAGGCCCTTCCCAGTTCTAATATCCTGTGTTCTAAGGGCCCTCCCAGCTCTGACATCCTGTGTTCTAAGGGCCCTCCCAGCTCTTCTAGACCCTTCCCAGCTATTACCATGGCCCATTTCCTGACTTTCCTAGTGCTCTGCCACCCCCCAACCCCAGCCACCTTTTCATCCTGGTGCTGGCCCTACACCTGTTGCCATCACATCTGGAACCTCCATTTGAGGAACTGCCTACAACCACCACACTCATGGCTAACCCAGGTCAGCTCCTGATTCTCTGAACTCTTCCATCTCACCCCTGTGCAGGTACCATCTCAGCCCTTTTTGTGTGTTGTTTTCCCCGATTAGAACCCAAGCCCCTTGAGGGCAAGAACTCTCTTTTTTGCCTGTATTTGTATTACCAAGATCTTGCACTATGCCCAGCATACAGCAAGCTCTTAATAAATGCTTTACCTAATCTTTATCTAACCTCTATTTTAAATTCCTTCCTAGTCTGAAATTCTATGTTCTAAGGTCCTTTACATATTTTTTGAAGTAAAAGCATTTCCTTAAATAGCATAGTTAAGAAAAGTAGTCATCAAATACTTCCTCCACATTCTCCCACAAATATTTGTTTCATCGGCAGGAAGAGTTGATTCACCCAGGGAGCATGTGACCATCCAAATGGGGCTCTGTGGTCCGGACACTGCAAACCCACCAATGTCTTCTGGGGAGGCCATTGCATGTTTCCTTCTGTGTCTGAGGTCCGGACACTTTGCTGATGCTACATGCTAACCTTGTATGGGTCTCTAGGCCAGGGGCCTCCCTAAAGTTGACTGAGCCAATGCCACGAGGCGAGGCTGGGGGTCTCATTTTCCAGGGGGAGCAGGGCTATGACCACCGCGGCTTCCATAGACCCGGATGACTGCAGATAGTTGGGATCGCCCCATTGGCCAGTGGGAAAGCACCCCATCAAAGGCAGTTTGCCTTTGTCTCATTCTTTCCTGCTGTGGAGTCTTTTGCTAGAAAAAAAAACTGCCCCAAACCTGAGTTTTGCAGTAACGAGTAGAGGAATGAAGCATCTGTAATGCTATGATAAAAAGCTGCTTCATTTCTAAACGTGTTGAATTATATATTATTTAAAATATAAGACCTCATTAAAAGATACTGAGACTGACTTGGTGCTGTCATTGACCTTCTATTCCTTACTTTCTGTATGGAGACAGTCACCAAGTATTGTCAATGGCACTTCTGCAATGTCCTTGATATATGAAGTATTATATAACCATCTCAAAGGGGTTTGCAAAAGCTGATTGTTAAATTGTCAATATGGGCATTTCCACCTGGGATATTGGCAAATGCTACAAATTAGGGTTTGATTGTTTTATTGATTGTCTAAACTGAAGAAATTGATGGAGAAAATGGCAATGATACTGATCAAACTGTGTCAAGTTGTACATTTTCAGAAAACCAGGTGTTACGTATTTACCAGCATGTTGTTACTGGTGTCCTTCCCTTCCTGTCTAGTCACATTATCATCTCCCTAGTGCAGTCTCTGATGACTGTACTCCAATTATTGCATCAACCTCTTAATTGGCTTTCCTACTTTCTTCCCTCCTCTAATCCATTTCTTATTCCACTTCCAGCAATAATAAATAAACATTTATTAAGCACCTACTGTATGCCAGGCTCTGTTTGAAGTGCTGAGTATACAACAGGAGACAAAAAAACCAGCCCCTGCCCTCAAGGAGCTTACAAACTAATTGGTGAAAATACGCAAATAAATATACTAAGCAAGCTATGTACTTGATAAAAAGGAAATAATTTACAGAGGGAAGGCACTAGAATTATGTTTCTTACACAAAGATATGATCACATCACCACTCTCTTCAATAGTTTTCAGCAGCTCCTTGTCTCCCCTGATTAACATTAAACTGTTGGGCCATCTATCCAAGCAGCAATACAATACAATACAATACAATACAATACAATACAATACAATACAATACAATACAATACAATACAATACAATACAATACAATACAATACAATACAATACAATCTACCTCTCCCTGCCTTTCCAGGATCATCACATTTTGCCCCTCTCTGGACCCCTCTATGCCAGCAGTTCTCAACCTTCCTAATGCTGCCACCCTTTAATACTTGCATGTGGGTGTATCTGCATGTGGGCAGATTCACCTGGAGACGGATGGAGGAGTGGTATGTTGGTTCCTAAGACCATCAGAAATGTGGTTTTCGATGGTCTTAGGTGACCCCTGTAACTCCTGTGAAAGGGCCATTTGACTCCCAAAGGGGTCATGACCCACAGATTGAGAACCACTGCTTTATGCCATCGTCAAACTAAACTACTCTTTGTTCCCTGTATATTAGCCATACTTTCCCACCCTCACACCTTTGCTCTAGCTGTTTCTGATGCCTCCAATGCCCCCGGTTCTCCTTTGCTAAATTCCCCTCCATCCTATAAAGCCCAGTCCAAGGGACTCCTCTTCCAGGGAAGCCTTCCCTGATCACCCATTAGTAATTCTCTTCTCTTTCAGAGCTCACATAGCAATTTGCACCTCACTACTGCCCAGATAAGATAATATTGTAATGTATAGTTACACTGGATACATAACTTATCTTTCTAGTAGTTATCTCCTTGAGTTCAGGGGCTGTGTCTTATCTCCACTTCGTATCTGTCCTGCTCAGAGCATGATGGCACCAAAAATATGATTTTAATTTGAGGTTAGATTAGAACTCATGCCTTCAAATGAGCTTGGGAGCCAGCCTTGAATTCTCACTCTGGAGCTCTTGACCAAAACATTTAGGAACTAGTTACTTAATCCTCAAGAACTGCCTGCAGGCCAGTTGGGGAGACCCATGAAAGTCAAGTCCAGATGACCACACCTCAAATGGCTTGCATGGTGGAGGGACAAGGGGAAATGAAAGAAACACCACATATAGGTGGCAATTCAATTCAATAAGTATACTACTAATTGTGAGACCTCTTACAGGAGGAATTGCTCTGTCTCTGGAATCTGAAGACCTGGATTCAAATCCTGCCTCTGAAGCTTACTCCCTGTGCGCCTTTGGACAAGGTCCTTAAAATTACTCTAGCTTTGGTTTCCTGGTTTGTAAAATGAGGAGGTCGGATGAGATGAGAACTATGAAAAGGGTAGCCTTGAGAGACTTTCTAAGCTGGATGAAGTCCAGGGCTGGAGTGAGCTTCTGAGATGAAGAAGTTTTTGGAGCCTGGTCAAGAAGGCTTGCAGGGCATCCAGAAGAGACACAGAAAGGAGTGTCAAGACTGGTGGTCTCCATCGTTGAAGATCACCGATGGTGCCAAGCAAGCCCAATCTCCATTCCTTTCCAGGATCCGCCCTGGATTTTTTCCCTCCTGCCTCCTCCTCGGGTACCCACATTTCCCTCCCATTCTCTTCACCTTCCTTTTATGTGTTGTCTTCCCACATCAAAATGTAAGGTCCTCGAGGGCAGAGACTATTCTCTCTTTCTGCTCCTGTCTGTATTCCTGAGTAAGTCAAGGAGACCTGAGTTCAAATCTGACCTCAGACACTTACTAGCTGTGTGACCTTAAGCAAGTCACTTACTCCTGTTTGCCTCAGTTTCCCATTTGTAAAATGAGTTGGAGAAGGAAATGGCAAATCACTCCTGTACCTTTGCCAAGAAAACCCCAAATGGGGTCATGAAGAGTCGGACATGACTGAAAAAGGACCAAATAACAACCACAAATTATTGAACTACTAATTGTGTCTATTTTAAAACCTACACAGAAAATAGAAATTTAAAAAGGATCAGATATGGGGGCGGAGTCAAGATGGTGGCATAGAAGCAGGGAAACTCCATAAGCTCCCCCCATAACCACTTCAAATACCTATAAAATATGACTCTAAACAAATTTTAGAGCTACAGAATGCACAAAGTGACAGAGAGAAGCAAATCTCCTATTAAAGGCAGCCTGGCAGGTGGGCAGAAAGGGTTCGTTGCTGTACTCTGGGAGCTGAGCCTGACCCCATGTGAGACCGTGGTTTTAGCCCCAGGGTGGCCCAGACCAGCCGCAGTTGGGCATTTGGGAGAGTGAATCACCAGTAGCTATGGCAGTTCCCAGAATTATCCACCTATAAATGCCAAAGACAAAGTAAAAGGTCAGTGTAACTCTTCTGGATCTCAGGAGGACAGAGGTGCAGTCTGACCTCTGCTCCTGGACCAAGAAGTGGCGGCCCTGCAGCCACCTCTATGTGGCTGCTTCAGAGCTCCTGGCCTATATATAGATCATAGCGGGGGCCAAGTGACCATTCAGAGGCTAAGCTCTCTTGCCTTAACCTGCCTGGATCTGGATCATGGTTTTGAGTGGTGGTCCTGAGGTGTGTGACCAGTGAGCCAAAGCTGTTGGGGGCTGTAGAGATGGTGCCCTCCTAATAGCTCCAGCAGCTGTGAAAACCCCAACAATCTGGGACAAAGCTCTCCCCTCTGGAAGTAAAGTTCTAGCAAAGAGCTCAAAAGTCAATAATTGACTGGCAACATGAGCAAGCAAAGGAAGCAAAGCAAGCACAGCCATCCAACTTTAGATTCCTTTTCGGGGGGACAAAAAGGATCAAAGCATGGAATGAGAGGAAGACAACACAGTAAGAACTCCTGCACCAAAAGCTTCCAAGAAAAATGTGAACTGCTTACAGGCAATGGAGGAGTTCAAGAAGGATTTTGAAAATCAAGTAAGAGAAGTGGAGGAAAAATTAGGAAGAGAAATGATAATGATTCAAGAAAATCAGGAAAAAAGAGTCAACAACCTGACTCAGGAAAATAACACCTTAAAAAATAGACTAACTCAAATGTCAAAAGAGACCCAAAAAGCCAAGGAAGAGAAGAATGCCTTAAAAAAACCGAATTTGCCAGATAGAAAAAAGAATTTCAAAAGCTCACTGAAGGGAATAATTCCTTCAGAATTAGATTGCAGCAAATGGAAGCTAATGACTATGAGAAATCAATATACTATTAAACAGATCCAAACAAATGAAAAAAATAGAAGGCAATGTGAAATATCTCATTGGAAAAACCACTGACCTGGAAAATAGATCCAGGAAGGACAATTTAAAAATTATTGGACTACCTGAAAGCCATGATCAAAAAAAGAACCTAGAAATCATCCTTCAAGAAATTCTCAAGGAAAATTGCACAGATATTTTAGAACTAGAGGGCAAAATAGAAATTGAAAGAAATCACCAATCACCTGTTGAAAAAGATCCCAAAGAGAAAACTCCTAGGAATATTATAGCCAGGTTACAGAGTTCCCAGATCAAGGAGAAAATATTATGAGCATCAAAGAAGAAACAATTTGAATATTGTGAAAACACAGTCAGGATAACCCAGGATCTGGCAGCTTCTACATTAAGGGATTGAAGGGCTTGCAATATGATATTCTGGAGATCAAAGGAGCTGGGACTAAAACCAAGAATCACATACCCAGCAAAACTGAGTATAATGTTTCAGGGGAAAATATGGTCATTCAATGAGGTGGACTTTCAAGCATTCTTGATGAAAAAACCAGAGCTGAATAGAAAATATGACATTCAAATACAAGAAGCAAGAGAAGCATGAGAAGGCAAACAGGGAAAAGAAATCATAAGGAACTTATCAAAGTTGAACTATTTACATGCCTACATGGAAAAATGATCATTGTAACTTATGAAACTTTTCTCAATATGAAGATAGTTGAAGGGAATATATATATACATATATATGTGTGTGTGTGTGTGTACATACATATATGTCTATATAGGAGGGTATTATGTGTATGAATACATATGTGAGTGTGTGTATATATGTGTACAGGTATACATAGACAGAGGGCATAGGATCAATTGAATAGGAAGGGATGATATTTTAAAAGGTGAAATTGAGAAGTAAGAGAGGAATTTAATGAGAGGAGATGGGGATAGAGGGAATGGGGTAAATTATCTCCTATAGAAGAGGCAAGAGATAACTGTTACAATGGAGGGGAAGAACAGGAACACCAAAAGGAATGGGTCAACCTTACTCTCATTGAATTTGTCTTAGGGAAGGAATGACATACACACTAAATTGGGTATCTTGCCCTACAGGAGAGTGGGGGGAAAGGGATGAGAGGGGGGATGATAGAGGGGAGGGCAGGTAGGGGGAGAGAGTAGTTAGAAGCACCCATTTTTTAAAAGGGACAGGGTCAAAGTAGAGAATAGAACAAGTGAGGGGCAGGATAGAATGGAGGGAAATATCATCAGTCTTTCACAATATATCCACTATGGAAATGTTTTGTGTAACTAAACATGCACAGCCTGTATTGAATTGCTTATCTTCCCAGTAAGGGTGGGTGATGAGGGAGGAAGGGAAAGAATCTGTCATTTAAAGTTTTAAAATCAAATGTGTAAAATTATTATTATTATTATTTACATCCAACTGGGAAATAAGATATACAGGCACTGGGGTATGGAGATCCATCTTGCCCTGCCCAAAAGTCAGAGGGAGAATGGGGGAGGATATAAGAGAGAGCAGATTGGGGGAGGGGTGTACAATGGGTTCACTGTTTTGGGGTGGTGGGTAGAGGAAAAACAGGGAGAAAATTTGTATCTCAAAATCTTGTGAAAATTAATGATATAAACTAAAAATAAATATAAAAGTTAATTAAAAAATAAATTTAAAGGATCAGATACATATGAAATGACATTTGATCTAAGAGTCACTAGGGAGCCATTGGAGTCTATTGAGCAGGGCAGTGACCTGATCAGACCCTTGTTTTAGGAAGACCTCTTTGGCAGTTGACTGGAGGATGGAGTAGAGTGGGGAGAGGCTGGAAGCAAGGAGAGCAATGAGGTTCTGAACTATGGTGGGGACTCAAGTGTGAGTAGAGAGAAGGTGAAAGAAATGCAGGGAAGGTGCTAATGAGATGTGACAACTGTTTGCTTATAGGGGGTAAGTAAGAAAGGAATTGATAAAGATACGAAGATTTTGTGAACTAAAGTTACTGAAAAGGTGGGGACGTGGTGTGTCTTCAACAGAAACAGGGAAACTCAGAAGAGAGGAGGGAGAAAAAAGAGAATGAACTCTGTTTTCATAATGAGTTTGATGTCTGTAGGGCAGATATTTTCAAAAAGGTGTTAAGGCTTCTGAAGGAAATTTCCAAAAAGAATTCCAAAATTTCTCAGAAATGACAATTTCAGTAGAAATATACAGTCTCCCATGGAGGAGGAAAAGGAGGAGGAGGAGGAGGAGGAAGGTGGGAGGAGGAAGAGAAGGAAGAGGAGGAGAAAGAGGAGAGGAGGAGGAGGAAGAGGAAAGGGGGAGGAGGAAGGGGGAGGAGGAAGCCCAGAGGGAATGTCACTGTCTCTCTATTCCCCTATTCCTTTTGATTATGCTATCTAAAAGAGCACCAGTAATGAGCAATGCATCCAGCCAGGAGCTGACAGAGGTCTTTTTGGATGAATAAATTCTGTGTGTTTGGTGATGTGTAGAGGAGAGGTTTTGAGAGAGTAGAGAGAATGCTAGCTTGGGAATCTAGGAGATCTGGTTTCTAGGTCTGGCTGTGTTGCTCATTTTCAGTATGGTCTTGGGTGGAGCCATTTAATGTGTGACTCTCTTTGTTCATATTTGACCTCAGACACTCACTAGCTGTGTGAACTGGGCAAGTCACTTAACCCCATTTGCCTCAGTTTTCTCATCTGTAAAATGAGCTGGAGAAGTGAAAGGCAAACCACTCCAATATCTCTGCCAAGAAAATCCCAAATGAGGTCATGAAGAGTCAAACATGACTAAACAATAGTAACAACAAACTTCTGTTTATGAACTTGGCATATTCCAGTTTGCATTCTGCTTATCTGTGTTCATATCACATCTATTAAGACTGCAAACTCCCTGAAAGTAAATGTGACTATTTGTGGAATGACTTGTGACAGGCAGAATGATATAGTGGAGAGAATTCAAATTCTGATTTGGATTCAGGGATTGCCTCTGACATTTTCTGACATCCGAGCCTCAGTTTCCCCATCTGTAAAACGGAGGTAATAATATCTGCTGTATCTCTCTCACAAGGCTTGTTGTGAGAATCAGATAAGATAATATTTGCAAATTATCCTGTAAGCCTTTAATTGCTATATAAATATCGGCTATTTTTATGACAATAATACTGTGTAGAGACAGTGTGGCACAGCAGAAAGAAGGCTGATTTTGGAATCAGAAAGATCTGAGTTCAAATCCAGCCACTTACTAGCTAAATAGCTACAGGCAAGTCGCTTAAACTTTATGGGTGTCATATTCCTCACCTGTAAAATGAGGCAGTGAGACTGCATGTCCAGCTAAGGTGCTTTCTAGCCCTCTGTACACTATGGCATAAAAGAAAGCACATTGTGTCTGAAAGCAGAAGACCCTTCGATGTCTCCTACCTATGTGACCTTGGGAAACTAACAACTTCCCTGAGCCTTAGTCTGCTGATCTCTAAAATAACAAAGATGAACTAGATGGGCCATTAAGGTCCCTCCCGACTCTATGATTTAATGAGTAAGTTACAGTTAGGCTGCCATCTGTGTTGGAGGAGAGAGCTGATGAATCAGGTCAAGTCAACAAGAATCGTTAAGGATTTCCTTTGTGCTGGGCAGTGTTCTCAGGGCTAGAGATACAAAGAAGGGCCCCCCTCCAAAATACCCCAAACCCGACTAACAGACTAATTGTGGAGACATGTAAACACCTATGTACAAACTAGATATATAAGGGACAGGCTGGGATTATAAACGGAGGGAAGCTGCCAGCAAAAAGAGGGATCAGGAAAGGGCTTTTTATAAATGAACTCATCAGCTGGTTGGACTCCCCCTCTTCCAGAGATGGCCCTGGAGAGGCAAAGACAAAAATGAACCAGTCCCCGCCCTCAGGGAGCTTACTTTCCATCACTGGAGACAAGCAAGAGGATGTGTACTGAACTCTACACAGGGCTCCTTTCACTTGGCTTTTCTGATACAAACATGAGAACCCTGATGATAACAGAGCTATTAATTTGCCGAGTAAACCCACTGCTGTGAATAGCACCTCCTTTTCCAATCCATTTCCACTTCAGGAAAACATCTGTTCTCAGGTAGGTCTGGGAAGTCATGAATAGTTTCCCTGGAAGATATTTGAAAAGAAAAACACTGTCCAAGACAGAGAGGGCTGTGCCAGATCTACCACCATCTGTCTCCTTCCAATAATGGAAACCAACTTTTTTCTTGAATCAGTGTTTTTGTGGCTAACACTAGTCCTCTGTTTCTCACACTAAACCAAGGGGTTATATGTTGTCTTCCCTTCTGTGTGTATCTCAATTTCCTATGTTTAGTGTAAAGGTTTCCCCTAATAGGTGCCATTTCAAAACATCTCATTAACATCCCTAGGTGGCTGCCGCCATCCTGAATGCCCCTGAGACTTCTCCTCCGTCACTGTCTCCTAAGCGACAAGCGACTAATCTTTATTTTTCAAGGAGAGTATGGCTCACCAGCCTGGCCTACCACTTACTTAAAAGCTATCACCTGCTATGATAAAGGAGAAAAGACAAAAATTGCCCCTTTGTTTCTTTTTTAACAGAACACTCCTTTTTAAAAAATTTGGATCTGGAATGCACTGCTCCTTGTTTAACCAGTTCTTGTCATGGGGCTCTCCCAGAGGTGAGATGGCCTTTTACTGAGGTCCTTTTCATACTTTAGTAATTAGAAATAATAGAGGCAGCCTTGGAGTACGGAATAAAGGGCTGGCTTAGAGTCAGGAAAGCCCTGAATTCTAATCCTGCTTCTCACAATACTAGCTGTTGGTGCTCAATGTAGTCACTTCCCGTTCTCAACAACCGACAGCTCTCTAAGGGATCAACTACAGACCAGTTGCAGATCCACAATGACTGAGAAAGTTTATAACCCCAGAATTCCTCACACCAGTGAAAAAACAAATATGAGTTCTCCATTTCCCCATAAGGAATGGGGTGGTAGAATAAGAAATGGACTTACAAGTCCAAAGCCCTGGGTCCAAGTCCCTTCTCTTACAAGCTATGGAACCTCGAGTAAGGTCCAACCCATCCAAGCCTCATTTTTTAAATCTGTAAAATGGGTATTATATTATTTTATACTATATTATATTGTGTCACTATATTATTATAATTACTATATTATATCATGTAATACATTACATTATATCATATCATATATTATATCAAATATGTTACATTATATATTTATAATGTCAATAGGCATTTATATAAACCTTATATAATGTAGGCATTTACAAAAAGCTTCATATAATGTATATCTAGCATTTACATAGGTAGATTTGCCAATCAAATCTCATTTGATTCTCACAAAAACACTGGGAAGTAGGTGATACTATTGTTATTATCATCTGTATTTTACAGATGAGGAAGGTGAGTGAAAAAGGTCAAGTCACCTAGCTAGAGTGACATAGCTACTAAGGTCTTAAGCGGGTTTTGAATTCGGGTCTTTCTAACTCCAGGTCCAACGCTCTATCCACTGTGCCACCTGGTTGGATAACAATATTTCCGTTCTAACCTCCTATGGTTGTTGTGAGAAAAAAGTTTTGTAGGCTTTTTGAGGCACCATAGGCATGAGCTGTTATAATTAAAACAAGACAGACCTGTCTTGCACAGTCACAGATTCCAATTGTAAGGAATACCACCTCTGTACCAGATGGGCTTTGAAGAGAGTGGGTAATGGTGTTTTAGAAAGAAGGTGAATCCAGGACGAGGGACTAGACCCAAGAAAACGAATAGAAGGGTATTGTCGTGGGAAGAACATTGGATTTGGATGGAAAGAACCTGCATCAGATCTCAGATCTGCCACTTCCTAGCTGTGGCACCTTGGATGGGTCATTTCCCTTTTCTGGATGTCAGTTTCCTTATCTGAAAAATTAGTTTGGATCAGATGACTTCTATGGTCTCGGCCAGCTTTGATAGTCTATGATTCTCTGACTTTTGGAACATGCTTCATGGTACCCTATGCATATACATTGTATAAAGAGTATTTCTTCCTTTCCATGATTATTTCTTCCTTCTCTTGAACGGTTATCTCAATGTCTTAGTTCTCTCTTTTCCTTGTTCACCTCTTTCTTACTCTTCCCTCAAGAAATGCTTCTGAGACAAGCTCTACGGCACAAAGAGAGAGGACCAAACATGGAGGCAGGACCACTGGAGTTCTAGTCCTGCCCTTGGCCTGTCTTGGTGAGTGACCCTGGGCAAGTTTCCACTTTCCAGTGCCCCAGGTCACTCTCTAAGGTACAGGGGACTTGCCCATCTGCATTGGCCAAAGGTGCTCTGGTGGCAGGAGGGCTGCATTTGGGGTCAGAGAGCCCAAGCTTGAACCCCAGCTCTGACTTTGTCCAAGTCCTTGACTGTCTCTCATTCAGCCCTGGATCTCTTTTCTATAAAATCAAGGGTTTAGAACCAACACCCACTAAGCTGTCTTCTACTTCCAAGTCTACAAGAACTTTAGGTCTCCATACTAACAAAATCAAAGGCCCAAATCTTCTCTGTTTCCCAACCGCGATCATACAGTTTACCAATGTAATGGAGAAGTAATGACTTGGTCCCTGTTGGCCAGTCTACCCATCACAATCAGAAAATATGCCAATGTTCCAATGAGAAATGGTGAAATTCAGGAATTAACTACTATTTGAGAGAGGACTCAATGCCTAAAGGAAAGGGGTTATGGTCTACGTGGAAACTTTTGGGGTGGGGTTGAGAGGGAGGCGGGTCTTACCTTTAAAACAATGTCTGAATTCTCATGCCTTCCAATGGTAGTATATCTTCTCAGGAAAATAAAGCCTTCAGAGCATTTTAAAAAGGCTTTCATGATTGCTGTTCTCCCTACAAGATTTTGATTAAAAAATTAATTTAGTTAGGAAAAAAGGCATTCTTGAAATAACTCAGTAGTACATTATTTGGGCCAACTAGAATCTACCACACAGTAATATTTGCAGGGTCCAGAGTCTACGTTTGTGAAGTCGTCAAAGAAGGGGGAGATTTTGACTCGGCCAAACTACAACTGCATTCTTGGTATAGTATGAGGTCGGGCAGAGATACTCAAACTGTTGTCTGTGGACCAGTGGGGGAACTTGAGACCTTCCCAGGGGGTCTGAGAGGTCAAAACTATTTTCGTAATAATTTGAGTTGAGTCATTTTTCAGTCATGCCCAACTCTTCATGACCACATTTGGAGGTTTTCTTGGCAAAGATACTGGAGTGATTTGCCATTTTCTCCTCCAGCTCATTTTACAGATGAGGAAACTGAGGCAAGCAGGGTTAAGTGACTCGCTCAGAGTCACACAGCTAGTAAGTGCCACAGGCCAGATCTGAACTCAGAAAGAGAAGTCTTCCTGACTCCAAGCCTGGCTCTCTAGCCACTGCCGCGCCCAGCTGGCCTTCATGACAACACCAAGACATTATTTACCTATTAAAATCCTCCTGCCTTTTCCAACTATCTATCTGTATGAAGTCAGATTTTCGTCTGAAAACCAAAACAACACATCACAGCATTTTGAATACAGAAATTGGTCAGAGAATCCAGCTGCTTTCTATTAAGCCAGACATTAATCAATTAATAAAGAAGCACCTACTATGTGCCAGACAGTACACTAAGCTACCTGAAATGCAAAATGAGGAAAAAGACAGCCCTGCCCTTAAGGAGCCTGCAGTCTCATGGAGAAGACAACATGCAAATCAATATATGTGTATGTACGCATATATAAAGCAAGCTATATACAGGACAAACAAGAGGTAATTAGCAAAGGGAAGGCCCTAGAATTAAAGAGGGGTTGGGGAAGGCTTCCTGCAGAAGATGGGATTTTAATTGGGACTTAAAGGAAGCCAGGGGATGACACAGTGCATAGAGTGCTGAGCCTGGAGTCAGGGAGATCTGAGTTCAAATCCAGCCTCAGACTCTTACTAGCTGTGTGACCCTGGGCAAGTCACTTCACCCTGTTTGCCTCAGTTTCCTCATCTGCAAAATGAACTTACGAAGGAATTGGCAAATCACTTTAGTATCTCCGCCAAGAAAACCCCAAATGGGGTCAGGAAGAGTCAGATACGACTGTAACGACAGAATAACAAAAACCACGACAAAGGAAGCCAGGGAGGCCGAGAGGCTGAGATAGGAGGAGCATTCCAAGCATAGAAACAGGCAGAGAAAATGCCCAGAGCTGAGTGTCTGCTTGTGGGACAGGCCTGCAGGCAGTGTCACTGGATCAAAGACTAGGGTTTGGGTGTAAAAAGACTGGCGTCATGGAGAGTCACACACAACCGAAGAACAATCAAACAATGACAAATCTAGCACAGAGCAGGTGTTTAATAAATGCTGGGGAAGATAATGGGACTTCAGGCAGAAACATCGGATCTAGTCCAGACCTCTCAGAGTGAGGGTGGACAGGTGGCACAGTGACTAGGGTGCTGACTCTGGAGTCAGGAGGACCTGAATGCAAATCCAGCCTCAGACACTTAACACTTACTAGCTGTATGACCTTGGGCAAGTCACTTAACCCTAATTGCCCTGCCTTTCCCCCTCCAAAAAAAAAGGAAAACATTTTTTAAAAAATTTTGAAAAGATCTCTCAGAGTATCAGAACCAGTTCCATTGGGGATCCCTCCCCCTTCCCCCAGGGAGTCAGAGGACTCAGAACTTTTAAATAAAAGAATCTGTCCGTGAGGATGGTGGTACATGTGGCATGTGGTGGGGAGGTAGCTGCTGGAAGCAAGACTGGAAAGGTTTTTTTTCTGTAAGAAAAACCTAGGGACATGTTTGGAGTATTAAAAACAAGCACAAAACCAACTGACCAAAGTCTAGCAATCTAGACACTGAAATTATTTGCCAGTCTGTCATCCCTGGCAACAAAGAATAAAAAAGGAAGAGAGGAAAGAGAGATCGGAGGCTTTGTGGGCGACTCTAGTAAATACAAACTACAAGCTTGTGAGACAGCTAACAGCCCATAAGCCCTCCTGAGGGCAAGACTGTGCTGTAGCCTCCTATCTCCTTTGCCCAATGCACAGGACGGCATTAAATACTTGTTTGGGGAAGGGAGCAGAGAAAGAAGGGAGAAGAAATCTGGGTTAACTTCCTTTCCTATTCTACTTAAGGCTCTGGGATGATTTATTCAATAGCACATTCTTTTGTCTGTTAGAAAGGCACTGTGCTGGGAAAAACATGATAGAAAAACCAATACAACCAGAAAATCATGGAGTTGGAAGGGACCTCAGAGTTCATCTTGGACAACCCTCTGTTTTAACTGATGAGGCAACCGAGGCCCAGAGAGAAGTGACTTACCAAAGGTCGGGACAGCTGACTTTCTCAGCTGCAATACTTATTACCTATGTCACATTGCTGGGCCTCGGTTTCCTCAAATGTAAAATTAGAGTTCGGGCAGTGAGGTGGCAAGGTGGATAGAGCACTAGGCTTGGAGTCAGGAAGACTCATCTTCCTGAGTTCAAATCCAACCTCAGATATCATTAGTTGTATGACCTTGGGCAAGTCCCTTGACTCTGCCTCAGTTTCCCCATCTGTCAAATGAACAGGTGAAGGAAATGGCAAACCACTCCAGTATCTTTGCTGAGAAAACTCCAAATGAGGTCAGGAAGAGTCAGACAATGACTAAACATCGACAGCAAAAATGAATTTTGATCAATGAAAAATCCCTTTGTAAGTGCCTTAGCAATGTGAATTATCCAAACTATTAATAGGTTGGAACTGATTTACTTTGAACAATAGCCTACCTCTAAGACTTGGGAAATATAATACATAAAGCAAATATTGTTTGCCAGTTTTTACCTTAAGACAACAAATAGAAATAGTTTTTACACAAATTATCTTCCAGAACATATCCCCACCAGCTCTGCCAAGCCATGTGAGTGAATTCGTTTTTACATTTCCCCAGAAGGGGACTAAAGAGGTGCTATTTAATTTCCAAACAGAGTCAAGCTGGTTTTCAAGGAAGGATGAAAGGAAAGGAAAATACAGTCATTTAGGCACAGATTGAGTCTGAAAGTAAACAACCCAGAATCTGAAGCCCTTGAATTCTATCAACCACACAATGCAAACTTTACACCCCGTCTCCCAGGGGTACTGCACTTGGAGCAACTGGGAGCTTAGTAATAAATGTTTGCTAAGGTCAATAAACATTTCAAGCCAGCAAATATTTATTAAACATGTACTCTATGCAGGGCAAGAGGCAATGGAGGAATGGAGAGAGGGCTAGGTTTGCACTAGGAAGACCTGAGTTCCAATTATGCCCCTGACACTTACTAGATAGGAGCTAGCTGCTAGGCGATCATGGAAAGGACTTGTCCTCCCTGTGTCCCCAGGCAATGCTCTAAAATTATAAATACCAGAAGGGCTGCTGATCTTCATCACTGGAGCACAGGTGATAAGATTATCCATTCAGGGCTGGAAAGTGACCTGGAAAGTGGTCATCTAAGCCAACTCCCTCATTTTACAGATGAGAACATTGAGGCCCAGGAAGGAGAAATTCCTTGCTTGACTAGCAAGGGGGCAGAACTGGGATTTTGAGCCCAGGTCTTGTCTCCAAATCCAGCCCTTCTCTCACTGCACAAAGAGTTTTTATATTGAAGTCCAGGATCCCAAACAATCTTCCTCCCCCTCCACCGCCTCCATCTCAAACTGGGCACCCTACTAAGTGTTGGGGACATAAATATGGGAAACGACAAAGTGCTTGCCCTCAAGAAGCTTAGAGTCTAACATCCCCTATCCTATTTCCATCCGATGCTGACTGTTTTGTTTGTACAGAGGTGTTTGCATTTTGTCTCCTCCGTTAAAACCTGAGCTCCATGGAGGCAGGGAGTGTCTTTCGCTTCTTTTTGTATCCCCCAGACTTAGCTCGGTGCCTGGGCACATAGTAGGTGCTTCCTACATATTGGTTATTTGCTTATTATCTCCACCATCAGAAAATGAGCTCCTTGAGGGAAGGGAAGGTGGTTTAGTCTTTCTTTGTATCCCCAGCACTTAGAATAGTGCCTTGCACGTAGTAGGCGATTAATAAATGTTTGACAGTGAAAGGAGGGAACGAATGAATGAATGAACCAATCTGCTCGGATGGGGTGGATGGGAAAACAAGTGTCCAATTCGGTCAAAGATTAAGGTTCCGATTGGAGGGTCCACCAGAAAACACTGGTAAGCCCCAAGCCTGGGAGGGAGGTGCTACTGGGGGTGGGATGGCTCAGGGTCTGATGTGTGTCCAGAGGGGCCCTAACCTGGTTGGGGTGCAGGGGCCCCTCCCTAGATCATATTGGATGTCCACCGTCTCCCACGCCTCCTTCCTGCCCTTCTTCCCCCAGTCCGCCCTCTACTTACTGGGCTGGAGGAGGCGCCCCGCCCTCCGCGGAGAGGAGGAGGGGAGTCGAGGTCGGGGGCGCTGCTCAGCTTCAGAGGCAAGTGGCCAGCCGGGAGCCCCGCGAGCACCTGTCCTGTGTACGCCGGTCTCCATGGCAACCGGCTGAGGCTCGGCCAGTCCTAGCTCCCGACAGAGGGAAACAGGCAGGGGAGTCCGGTCTGCGGCCTCAGCTAGGAGATTCGGGGAAGTCAGAGTGGGACCGGGCACTGGTCCCAAGCCCTGTGGCCAGGGCGCCCCTCCAGAGCCTGGGTCAGGGAAAGGGTATGCTGACACTACCAGCCCCAGCTCCGGGCAGTGGGAAGGGCTCTGGACTTGGGAGTGTGGGCAGCTGGGCTCGAATCCCAACTCGACCACTAATTTGCTGGGTACCCTTGGCTAAGTCCGTACCCTCTCTGAGCCTCAAGTGAAGTCATCCGTAAAACGTGGACCGAACTTTGATCCTATGATGCTAGGAAGCTGCGGGTGAGGTTTCAGGGTGGGTGGGATGTGATGGCCCTGACTCTTCATCAGACTGCCTGTTCTGCCTGTTCTGCCCGATGACAGTGGTCCATCTCCTCGATCTCTCCCGGGGTTGTGGGCATGTCCTTGCCGCATCCCCGAGCTGCCTACCCTCTTAGCTCCTGCCTCCCGCTCACTTCAGGGATTTCAGGTCTCTGGGGTGTTTTCAAAAGAAAACATCTGTTTTGCCCAATGCAACCCAAGGCACAAACACGGTTCTCCTTGACACAAGGAGGGATCCCTCTCCCCTTCCCTCTCTGGTTGTTAATGAAGGGTCAGAAATTACTTGGCACTGATTTTTACATGATCTTCTATTTTACTTCAATAGATCAATAAACTAGAATTATTGGGGGGCACCCAGGTGATGCAGCTGATAGAATGCTGGAGCCTCGCGTCAGGAAGACTCCTCTTCGGAGTGCAAATCCAGCCTCAGACATTTACTAGCTATATGACAAGTGATATTCATATGGGCAAGTCACTTCACCCAGTTTGCCTCATTTTCCTCTTCTGTCAAATGAGCTGGAGAAGGAAATGGCAAACCACCACAGTATCTCTGCCAAGAAAACCCCAAATGGGATCACAGAAGAGTCAGATGTGGCTGAAGAACAAAATTAAGCACCTAGATGTGAAAATATCTGTACACTCTTTGAGGGGAGACACTTTCGCCTTTTGTATTTCTAGCCCTCATTTCTAGCAAGCAGTAGGCTCTTAACACAACATGCTAATTTCATTATCTTCCCCCACCTCCAGCTGTCCCCTGTTTTTCACTTTCTAATGACACCCTCCGGTCACCCAAACTCAAACTCAGGTACCTAAGGCTCTTGGATTTCTCACCATCCGTCACTCCTCCATATCTAATCTGTTGCCCATTCATGCTGTTTCTGCCTCTGTAACATCATCCAGAGAGGCCCCTTCTCTCCTCTGACCCGCCACCCCTCTGGCTCAGGCCCTCATAGCCTTGCCCCTGGCCTATTGCCCTGGCCTGGGGTGGGTCTGCCTGCCTCCAGCTTCTTCCTGTTCTTGTCCAACCTTCACTCAGCTTCCAAATGGATCTTCCTAAAGTGCAGTTCTGACCTTGTCATCCTTCTCCCCAACTCACTCAATGGCTCCTTAGCACTCCCAGGCTGAAATATAAAATCTTCTATTTGACTTTTAAAGCCTTTCACAACCTGGTTCCTCCTTCCTTTTCTGGGCTTCTTATTCCTTCTTTGACTCCCTTACTCTGGGGACCCATTGACTCTGGTCTCCTTGCTGTACTTCACACAAAAAATACCCCACTCTCTCTCCTGACTCTGGGCATTGTCCCTGGTATTCCCCCATACCTGCAACGCTCTTCTTCTTCATCTTAGATTCTTAGTTTCTCTTTTCTTCAAGCCCCAACTAAAGTTCCACCTTCTCCTGGAAGCCTATCCCTATCCCTATCCTCATGCTAGTGCTTTCCCTCTTATCCTGTATACATTTCATCTGTACTTAGTTGTTTTAAGACCTCAAGCTCCTGGAGAACAGGGATTGTCTTTTGCCTTTCTGTATATCTCCAGAAATGATGCTTGTGCGATGACTGTCTGAGTTGTTGATTGATTGCTCAGCTGAGACATCAGCCCAGGTTTTCCAGACTTCAGACGTGATACTCTTTCCATTAGCCCAGGTGGTCTCCCCACCCGGAGCTTCACTTCTGGCTTAGGAACTTCCCAGGATGTCAACAGTTTTCTGAAGATGTGTCCTGAAATGGGATAGGGAGCAGAGAGGAGCCCAATAGAATGAACCCTGGCTTTGGATTCAAATCCTGACTCTTCACCTTCTTACCGGACTGACTCTGGGCAAATCATTAAAAACAAAACAAAACAAAACAAAACTACTCTTGGTCTCAGTTTTCTCATCTGTAAAGACAGGAAGTTGGATCAGATGGCCTGTGAGGTGCCTTCCATCTCGAAATCTGATGAAATTCTCAAGAGAACTTTGCTTCTTCTTTTCTTCTTCCAAAATGTGTGATTTCATCAATGTGGATACTATGCTCACTTTTGAAGAGCAAATCAGTAAGTGAAACCTTTCCAGCCTGGGAGTATCAGCTGGAACCTCTGCCTTCTGGCAGAGCCTCTGAGAGCTCAGGGTCCATCACAAAGATGTTCAAGGGTGATGGGAGCATAGCCATATGACTGGAAAGAGCCTCATAGACCATTTAGTTCAGAGAGATAGTGTGTGTGGCATACTGGACAGCAGGCAAGACTTCTAATCAGGATGACCTGGGTTCAAATCCCACCCCTGACACTTATTGGCTGTGTGACACTGGACAAGTCATTAAACCTCTCTGGGTCTCAGTTTCCTAATCTGTAAAATAAAGGAATTGGCCAGATGATGTAAGAGGTCCTTTCTAGCTCCAGTTCTATGATCTTCTTCCAATCCCTTCATTTTACTGATGAAAAAACAGAGCCCTAGAGAGTAGGACCTTTTCCCAAGGTCACAGGGGTCACAAATGCCAGAGAAAGGATTTGAAATCAGGTCCTCTGACTCAAGGACCAGTGATCTTTCTGAATTACAGAAAAATGTTAGAGGAGGTCATCTGAGTCACTTATTTGAAAAAGACTCAGCAAGTTGTTTTATACTGCATTTTTTCTCTGCAAATTATGAAGGTATTAGGTCTTAAAAGCGAAAAAGAACCATATTCATAAGATTATAGGGGTTAGAGCTGTACTTAAGAAGTAATTTTTTTCTTTAAATTTTTAAATTGATATCTCTCTCTCTTTCTTTCTCTCTCTCTCTCTCTTTCTCTTACTCCCTCTGTCTCATCTCTATGTCTCTCTTTGTCTCTGTCTGTCCCCTCTCTGTGTCTCTCTTTGTTTCTCTCTCTCTCGCTCTCTCTCTCTCTCTTTCTCTCTCTCTCTCTGTCTTTGTCTCTGTCTCTGTTTCTCTTTGTCTCTCTCTTCTCTCCTCTCTCTCTGTCTCTGTCTCTGTCTTTGTCTCTCTCTGTCCGTTTCTCTCTGTCTCTCTCTCTCACCTCATACCTTTTCTTTACCCAGTTAGTCATCTGTGATAACAATGGATAACAAGTAAAGGAAAAAAAATACCAGTTCAACAAAACTAACCCACACAGCAATAGAATGCGACAGTCTATGTATGTTCCACACCTGTAGCCTCTCACTTCTGCAAGGAACAGAGGACATATATTTCCTTCTTTCTTTTCCTGGTGCAAATTTGGTCTTTGTTGTTGTTCCTTCCTTTTGAAAAATCATTGATATCTTTCATTTTTCCTTCCCCTTCAATTCAAATATCTCTGTCTCTCTCCCTTCCAGAAAGCCATTAGTTATAACAAAGAATAAAAAAAGTGGGGAAAAAACAGATCTGCTATTAGCCATCACATCAATAACATTATGGCCAGTGTTTGACACCAACAGGAACAGAGTTGGAGGGGATTTTGTCAACTTTAGAATAAAGGTCATCCTAAAAGAGCATAGCACCATGTCAGCTGTAGGTAACAGCTAATGCTAAAAGTAATGGGTACTGTAGCTGGTGTGGAGGAGTAAGTTCACTGAGCCAAGAAACGACCACAAACCAGAGAATCAGATGTCCTAGTTTGGTGGAGATGTTAAGGACCAGTGAAGGATTAGTCAAGCAAGGCATGTATCAGCTAGGCTGAACGGTGAAAACATCTGTTCAATACAGATGCTATGATCATGAAGGAACTTTTATAAAAGTTACTGAGACAGAAAAGGGATGACAAAATGTACATTTCCAGAGTTGTGAGTTGCCCTGAGCAAATGGCCTTTCTACACATCTGTCCTTCTCTACCATGGTTTCTGTTTGTCCCCTGTCTCCCTGAGATAGTGATGATATTGGGGGGAGTGTGTGACCCAGGCTTATTTGTGGGCTGTGATATATTTATTATTTCTGCCTTTGTTCTATATGAATACCGGTGATATAATTTTTACTTTTACCTTATTGTTAAGTAAAGGATCTAATAAGGGGCAGTGGGATGATGCAGTAGATAAAAGTACATTCCCTGGAATCAGGAGGACCTGAGTTCAAATCTGCATTCAGACACTTACTATCTATGCAACCCCAGGCAAGTCACTTAACCTCAATTGCCTAAAAAAATCTCACAACCTTCCCCCTCCCCCGCCCAAAAACCCTAATATGTTATCACTGTGAGTGGCTAGTTGGGGGTAAATGGAAGCATTCTGGTGGGGGCTCCAGAGGTATAATGATTAGAAGGGAGAGCGTATTGTCCCACAAATTGCCCCTAGAATGCTGAGAAAGTCTGAATGTAGTTTTTTAGGAGTTCAAACCTGTCAGTGAGAGACCAGCTTGGGGTCAGTGGGACAACAAAAAGATTGAATGGTGGGGAGAGGGGTGTCTGCCTTAAGACATTCCACTCAAGACTTAAACAGGTATGTATATATACATGTATACATACACATATATGTTTATATACACGTGTATTTATTATTATTCTCTGTATTTTGTGTATATTGTTATGCGAGGAAATCTAGTAAGGGAGGGAAACATGATTGAGAGGGTTTAGGTGAAGATCAATGGAGATAGAAATAAATGGGTTTAGGAAACATCGCACACATAGTTTAAAGGCATGATGTGTAAAAATGATGGGAAACTTTAGTGATGCAGGTGTCTGCTAGAGCACTGTCCGTTAAGAGACAATAGTTTCTTGACTTGCCTTAAAGATAATTTAATCTTTCAAAAGGTAGAAGAAACAGCATGGGGGAAATTCAATTTATATCTATTTCTCATCAATAAAATTGAACTGGTTATTGGAGTAGAAATGATTAGAACTTTGGGGGAAATTGACATTTATTCATTCATTTAATGAGCAATTTTAAGTGCCCATTATGTATGAGAAAATGAAGATTCAAAGATGAAACAAAAAAAATTATCTTGCAGTTTGTGACTAGTCCATCTAAGCCTATCTGAGGATTTATGATAGAGGAGAGGAAAGCCAGGAATAGTCTGATGGGCATTCTAGGTTTGGGAGGGAGTATTAGAAAGAATTCAGAGGAAGGGAAGTTGATATACCAGGGACTAAAATTTTACCACAAACATTAGCCTAGCATAAATGGGAAGTCCTCAAGAATGAAATTTTGAAGACTCAAAGGAAAATGTTGCAAATATTGATAAAATGAGAGTTGTCTGAAAAGACTGATGTGGATACACAGGGTACTCACCAATAAAGCAAAATTTTTAAAAGACATCTAAAAGGTGGAAACAAAGGCTTATATCTAGAGCATGAATTCCAGAGCATAGCAAGGTCCTTTAAGAATAGAGGAGGGCTAAGGTTCTGACTGGCTTTGATGTTAGGACAAACTTCAAGCCACTGCAGCTCTCCTAAGATGGAATGAGCTGCTTTGGGGATGGCCATGTGAAGTTCTCCTTTACTGAAGGTTTTCTAGTATGGAGTATGAATGCAGACAGGATTATTGTTCAAGTGTGGGGTGGCCCAGATGGCCTCTGGGCCTTTTCTAACTCTGAGAGTCTGTGATTATATGATAATAATGATAAATGCTTTAAGCTTTACAAAATGCTTTCCTAATGCAAGAAAGCAATGACATAATAATAATTATAATGATGATGATGATGATAATTCTTCATATGAGTGATTTGGAGCAATCTTTCATATGGCTGTTAATAGCTTGCAATTCTTTTGAGAACTGATTGTTCATACTTTATTATTTGTCTTTCAGGGAATCTGGGCTTTCACCATTAATTCCCATTTCACTAGTATCAAAGGTATTAAAATTTTTATTATCATGGTCATGTGAGACAAATTGTCATTCCATCAAGGGCCTATAATTTCACTGGTTTAGGAACTCTAAGGAGAGAAACTTCAGATCACAGATCATGGCCCGTGTCTAACTTGTTGTCTGTCTTAGAGTGTTGTTTTTGGCGAGAGGGGTGAAATGACCCGGCCCAGAGTCAAAGGCAACATTTGGACCTGCATCTTCCTGACTCCAAGTGAAATGGTCCACCCACTGTGCCAAACCATTTCAAGGCAGCTAGGACAAGGATTATTGTTACCATGTTATAGGTGAGAAAATGGAGGCTCAAGGAGGTAAGGCCCTCACCAAGGATCTATAGCTTATGAACGTAAGATCTGGGACTCCAATCCAGGTTCACTTGATTCCGGATCCAACATTCTGGTCAAACCCCTGCTCCCTTCTCTTCTCACTACACCACAGCATTTGCTTCATTCCACAGAGTATTCTTCTTTTTAAATTAATTATTTTATTTATTTTCTTGTTTACATCATTCATTTTCACCAGATCTTGAGTTACAAATTTTCTCCCCATCTTTCTCCTACCCACAACCCCAAAACAGTGATCCCACTGTAAAGCCCCTCCCCCAATCTGCTCTCTTTTATGTCCTCCTTTAACACCCCTCTAACTTTCTGGTAGGGCAGGGAGGGTCTCCCTACCCCAGTCCCTGTATATCTTAATTCCCAGTTGCATGTAGTTAATAATAATAATATATTATTATATATTAATATATTATAATGATAATATAATCATATATAATATGTAATTATATGTAATATAATAATATAATTTATTATATATTAATATATAATAATACTTGTATATATACATTTTTTAAACATTTGATTGTAGTACTTTAAATTCCAGATTCTTTTGGTTCCTCCCTTGTCACCCACCCCCACTGGAAGGACAAGCAATTCAATACAGGCTATACATGTGTAATTATGAAGGACATCTCCACAGTGGACATATTGTGAGAGGCTGATTATATGCCCCTCCTTCCTATCCTGCCCTCCCCCTTGTTCTATTCTCTACTCTGTCCCTGTCCGTTTACTGAAGTCCACAGAGTATTCTTGTTACAGTAAAACTCTTTGTGAGTCAGGTCAGCAGGGGATGCAGTTTCTCCCCCAGTGTACATGTTTCTACTTTTCCTTCATACAATCCATCCTGAAATTCATCCAGGGTTCAGCGTTCTCTTGATCAGGACCTCAACCCAGCCAGGATGCAAAGCAGCTCCCCTCCCTCCACCTCCATGGTTCCAGAAAAGAAAACAGACAAGAGAGAGCAAGATTCTGAGCTGTTGAGAAAGAGCCAGTGATAGAGAGCAGAGGATTTATGGAACTTAGCTGCTCACTTGGGACCCTCGGGTCTATTAATAACCTGACCATATAAGCTTAGGAAATAATGATCTTGTGACACACACACACACACACACACAGCATATTTTATTTTAATTATGTATATATTTAATTTTAATTATGCATTTTATTTGTAAATATGTAATATATTTATTTTAATTATGTATATAATTAACTATATAATATATAAATAAATATACATACGTAAGGATCTTTATTTTCCTTTAACATATAACTATATATGTTAGTTACATATAGTTATAGCTATATATAATTGTATAATTACAAATATAATTATATATTTATATATAAATATAATTATAAATATATATTTTATATACACACAGGGACTCACAAAAATATTCAAAAGGGAAATCAAGCAAGAAAGGTCAATCACTTTCAAAATAATGATAATGATATTGATGACAATGATGGTGAAGCCACGGATGATAATTATAATTTCCCCCACCCAACCTCTTCTCAAGTTCAAGTTTCTGTTCCTGGTTTTTGATCATCTAAACCACCTTCAGACTGGAATCCAAGGAGAGAAATTTCCCCCTCTTTCTGCATGGTCTAGTCTAGGGCATAGCAGATGAGGTCTACATGTGTTTCCCATTCATTGCCATGGCAGCAGGGCGTACAGAGCAGGTTAAATAACTCTCTGTTTCTTTTTTTTTCTTCTAAAATGACAAGATGGGACCTGAGAAGGAGCATGGGCTAGGCTGCTTTGGGGAATTTACACGGATGTTTTCACGGCCACTGAAACAAAGGCTCGGCTTTTAGAAAAATACTGCTTTGTTTCTATTCTTTTTATTCATTTATTCATTTGTTTGTTGATTTAAACAATCAATCATTAAAACCAATACTCTTTGAGTGAGGTATGGAACACCACAGTCATTCCAAAGACTCAAAGCTGAAGGTCCCCAAAAGGGCTGCAGTGGGAAGGACTTGGGCAGTCCATAGAACTTTACCAACGAGAAATTGTCCAAGAGAAAAGGTACCCACGTTGTCATCCAACTAGAAAAGAGATGGGCTGCTCAGGGATGAGAACAAGCGATAACACTGGCCCAGTCGTGAGCCCCGTGGGCATCTGTGTATCTGTCAACAGAATGCAAGGAAGGCCTTTGTCACCTTTACCTGGCAAACTGGTGGGTGGATGTGCATAAGAGTGCCTCAGGGAAAGGGTGAGTTCTCTGTATCACTGGAGAGCATCTCTGCATCTATGAGGTTATGGGCAACTAGATATGATAATAGCTAAGGCATTTATATAGTACCTCAAGCTTTGCAAACACTTTACAAATATCTCACTTGATTCTAACAATAACCCTGGGAGGTAGGTGCTATTATTTCCATTTTAAAGAGGAGAATACTAAGGCAAACAAGGGACTTGCCCAAGGTCACACAGCTAATAAGCATCTGCAGTTGGATTTGAAATCAGGTCTAGCGGTCTAATCACTGCACCACCTAGCAGGGAAGTGTGGTAGGTAGTGGATAGAGTAGGAGAGTGGCCAGTCAATGATCTCTTCATATGCAGTATTGGAAGAAAGAATTTAAATAGAGAGTGAATGATAGAAAGAAGGAAGGAAGGAAAGAAGGAACAGAAGGAAGGAACAAAGGAGAAAGAAAAAGAAATGGAGAAAGAAAGGAGAAACAGGGAAGGAAGGAAGGAAGGAAGGAAGGAAGGAAGGAGAGAAAGAGTGAGTGAATGAATGAATGGAACAGTGGACAGAATACTAACTCTAGGATCAGAAGACCTGTATTTCTCCTCTTATATTTGCCATCTACGTGACCTTGGGCATATCACAACCTTCTTGGGTCACATTTTCTTCATATGTATGAGGGGTTGAACTATATATGGCCTCAGAGATCCCTTCCAGCTCTCCATCTACAACCCCACAAGTGAATGCAAGGCATTTACTTGCTTATGTCTACTATGTAGTAGGTGCTGTGCTAGAATGGAAGCCTCTTGAGGGCAGGGGTCATTTCCTTTTTGTGCTTATGTCCTCAGTGCCCTGCAAAGGTACAAAGTAAATGCTTATTGGATTGGATTGAAGGGAATGATGGATTGGTTGGGTTCCTCAGGGATAAACTGGTATCTCTTGGAAGGTTCCATTCTCTGACCCTGGATGTTTTCACTGGCCACCCATCTTGTCTGGAAGGCTCTCCTTCTGTATCACCACCTCCTGTCTTCCATCTAGTCCCTGCTAAAATCCACCTTGCACAGGAATCTTTTCCCGGTCTCCCTTAATGGTAGAGCTTTCCCTCTGTTGATTACTCCCCATTTATCATGTCTATAGCTTGCTTGTACATAGATATTTGGTGTTCTCTCCCCTATTAGACTGCAGGGACTGTCTTTTAGGGGTTTTTTGTATCCCCAGTGCTCTGTATATTGCCTGGCACCTAGCACTTAAATAAATGCTTGTTGACTGCTTGGTTTGACTTCCCTAATTTCCTGTTCCTTCCTCTCTTTCTTCCTAGTCTACAGAGTCTGCCATGAATTCATTCTTTTTCTTTTTGGAGGGCAGTTGGGGTTAAGTGACTTACCCAAAGTCACACAGCTAGTTTTTGCATCAAGTGTCTGAGGTCTAGTCCTCTGGTCCCCCTGACTCCAGAGCCAGTGCTCTATTCACCGCACCACCTAGCCGCCCCCATGAATTCATTCTTGATAGAAAACATTGAGAATTTCTTGAAGCATCTCACTGGTTTTTTAAAGTCTTATTTATGCCTCAAGGAAGTAGTCTAAGCTTTGGTTGTTGTTCATTCTCTCTTAAAGAGGATCATGACATCAGGAAGGCAATGCCATGACTTGCAAATGAATTGAATTTAAGTGAGGGAGGGCTGTGCAAAGCCACCAGCCTCACTTTCTTCTCTGGAGCCATCTGGGTCAAGTGGCAAAATATAGATCAGGATGACTGGAGATGGCATTGGGTTTAAGGCATGATTCTTAAGAAAGAAATCTAAGCTATAAACCCCAAGATATTTTGTGAGGTTTTAGTGATCATTCCTTTGGGCAGAGCACCTGCAGGTAAGGATATGATACCCTGTGTACACAGAGGGGAGGGAAGGGAAGGTCAAAAAGGGGAAGGAGAGAGAAAGAGGGGGGGAAGGAGGAAGGAAGGAAGGAAGGAAGGGAGGGAGGAAGGAAGGAAGGAAGGAAGGAAGGAAGGAAGGAAGGAAGGAAGGAAAGAAGGAAAGAAGGAAGGAAGGAAAGAAGGAAGGAAGGAAGGAACTAAGCTTTTTGTGCTTTTATAGCAAAAGAAGCAGACTTTGGCTGTGGGAAAGGCATCCTGGGGGATGTTTAACAGGAATACTTGAAAGATCTTGGGAAGCAGGGAGAGTGATGCTTTATACACACCTTGCCAGTGCCATTACCTAACTAGCCAACATGCTCATTAGTTTTGCCCTCTGACGCACTTTGGCCTCTTTCTTCATTTGCTTGGTAACTCCTAACTCCATTAGTCTCCTGAATTCCCCAGCTTATAACCTGGTAGTTAAGTAACAAATTCCCCAAGGCCAGAAAGGTGTTAATTGTGAATGTTGTCCCTCTCCAGATCCTAGCTACCTTCCAGAGTCAGCTCAAACGCCACCTTCCTCAAGGGCCTTTTCTGGTCACTCCAGCTTCTAACGCCTTCCATATGGGACGGCTTCCTATTTACAATGTATAGATCTCAATCTCTATCTTTTCACAGATTTATCTAGTGATACAGACAGAGATATATAGACCTATCTACATAGAAATAGAAATATATCTATAGAAGGGGCTATAGAGAAATTTTATATAGAGATATAGCAATATCTTATTATATTTTATTTCATATATAGACATAGAAATAGAAAAACTCTCTATCTAGAGTTATAGATATATAGATGGAAAGTTATAGCTATATAGATAGATTATATGTATGTTATATATGTAGAAATGTAGATGTAGAAAGATATAGTTATAGAAAGTTATAGCTATGTAGATAGATCTATATATGTGTGAATAAATATATAGATTTAGCTCTATATAGATCTATGTGTAGAAATGTATAGACCTATTTATAGAAATGGATATAGGTATATCTAGAAAGAGATCAATCTATATAGAGAGATGCAGATATGTGGATGTATTAATAGATCTATATTGAGTTATAGGAATATATAGATATAGAGGAGTCCATATATATATATATACATATATATATGTTCATCTGAAGAGCTGTTATATAGATATCCATATAAACATATATGGATCTATCTATATAGAGACAGAGATTTTTGATCTGTACAGGGAAGTATAGATAAAGGGATATGTAGAGGTATAGAAATGCAGAGAAATCTATATAGCTGTGTATTTCTATATCTGTATCTTATACGTATATACTTAGCAAGCACACACACACACACACACACACACACACACACACACATCCCATTAGAATGTGCTGTCCTTGAGGGGACCATGGTTTTGCCTTTCTTTCTTTGTTCCTCCAGGCTGAACACAGTGCCTGGTAAGTGCTTAATAAATGGCTTTTGACTTGACTGCCTGTCTGACCCATGAATCAACATGAATCTCACCTTTGGAGAAGCTCCTGTGGTCTAGACCCTCATTCTTTTTTCAGACTGGGTTTTTTCTATTTTCCTGGGGTTTCCTTGCTGCTTGAAGCTGGCGTTGTTCTTTTCTCATTGAAATCTCGGGGTCATAAATTTAAAGCTGGGAGGGACTTTGAAGGTCAATTAGTTTGGTCTCCTAATTTTATACTTGAGGAAATTTGGACCAGAGGTATGAAGGGGCTTGTTCCAGGTAAGACAGGTAGAAAGCAGCAGAGTTGGGATTTGAACCCAGGTCCTTAGACCCCCAAATCCAATGTTCTTTCCACTGTACCGCACTCCCTCTTTACATTGTTTCTCTGCTACCAAATCCCATGGGTCTCTTCTCCTTTCATGCAGGGACATCAGAGTTCTGGTTGAGTCTTCTTACTGATTAAGGAACCTGAACATGAGATGATTTGCCTAAGGTCACAGAGGTATAAGTAGCCAAGGATCTATCAGGGGTCAATTCCTGAGAGCCATCACCAGCAGCATCTCTAGCCTGAACTACACATTTCATGATGTTTTTTATGAAATGAAAATTTTTTTATGAAATGAAATTTTCATGTTTCAGATTTTCATGATTCTTTTTCTCGGTCCAAGTCGAGACCTTTGCCCCTTACCCCAAAAGAATTTGGGTCCCGTTTTTCTACGGGCCCTGGAAAACCCCACTTTGAACTCTCCTTAGATTTCCCCACTTGATCTGGTATTTACCTGAGGCCATAAGCCTTCTATTATCATGATGCCCAATTCTCTGTTACCCTTAACCTGGCCTAGCCTTCCTCCATTGTACTCTTTGGCTACTTCCCACCTTTCATCCTATCTAAGATCCCATTCTCTTGGATCTTAGCTTCCAACTTCTAGTCAACCCAGTCTTCTGGCCACTCCCATCAAGACCCCTCTTCCAATCACCCCAGACTCCTTGGCCAACCCTCGATCCCTCTCAGTCTTTCTATATATAAGATCCACCTTATTTCCATGAAAGTGCTCAAATTCAATATGGCCTGCTTAAATTAGCATTAGAAATATTCAGATTCCTTAAGAGAATGGCCAATATAGCAGATCTTTAATAGCCCTTGTTTATATTTGGCTGAAAGAAGGCTTGGGTCAAATTCATTTGGGCAGAATCCGTGTGCTGCTATTTTAGGGTCCCAGCACTCCTAAATCTCAACAACTCCATTTTAAGCCAAAATATTTGTCAGCTGTAGGCCAATGAAGGATAACAGAACTCACTATGCATGTAACCTTGTGTTGAACCATCTAATAATTAGACAAATCAACAGTTACCTACTGATTTGTCCAAGTTCAGTTTTTTTGTAGGCTGGTGTTTCTTACCCTGGGTAAGCCATGTCACCCTGCTTGCCTCAGTTTCCTTATCTGTAAAATGAGCTGGAGAACGAAATGTTAAAGCTCTCCAGTATCTCTGCCAAGAAAACCCCAAATGGGGTCACAAAGACTCAGGCACAACTGAAAGGATTGTATGACAAAAAGTTTCTTACAGTGAGGCACAAACTGTTAAACAGCATAAAGCAAAGCTATAGTGCTTTCCTTTCATCTTATTGGCAGGTTTTACAGAGCAAAGTTTGCAACTGACCTTGAATGTCTCATTCATGCAACCGTGAATGAATTTAAAAAAATGTATTAACCACTTAATTTAAAAAAATGTATTAAGCTAAGGTAATGCCGGGGCTCCAACAAGTCAGTGCCTGCCTCCAGGTGCTTCCATTCAGATGGGGGAATGATAGCCCATAAAGAAAAGCTTAAAAAGATAAATACATATGGAGGAGAGGCTTGGAAATGGTTGGGAAAATGGAGGGGAATTCCAAGAAAGAGGACGTATAAATTTGTCATAGAAATATTCTAGGTGCTCTGTGTTCCACTCAAAAATGTTGTTTTTTTGAAATTCTAATTTAAATTTTTTAGATATCATTTAGATTTAGATAGGGGATTATAGATTTAGAGCCAGGAGGAACCTCAGAGGTTACGCAGTTCAATTCCCTCATTTTACAGATGAGTAAACTGAAGACCTGAGAGACGAAGTGATTTCCTTGTGGTCATGTAAGTAGTAAGTAACATCTTGGGATTTGAACCCAGATCCTCTGTTTCCACACCCAGTGATCTGAATTTTCTAAATTAAATTTATTTAAATGTTAAATTAAATTTATTCATTTATACTTATTCAATGAACAAAAATCTATATTCTCTCCCCCTTATCTTTCCTCCATTTTTTTTGGAGGGGGGAAGGCAGGATAATTGTGATTAAGTTACTTGCCCAAGGTCACACGGCTTGTGTTAAGTATTTTGAGGCCATATTTGAATGCAGGTCCTTCTGACTCCAGGACCAGTGCTCTATTCACTACACCACCTAGCTTCCCCCTTCCCTCCATTTTTTTTTTAATACAAGAAAAACAAGACTTGTTAAAACAACCAAACAAACAAACACAGTCAAGCAAAACAATTTCTCATAGTGACCATGTCCAAAAAAAGTGTCACAGTCTTCACCCTGAGACCACCACCTCACTGCCAGGAGGTGGGTACATGCTTCATCATGAGTATTTTGGAATTTTGGATATATTAATGAGGATTCTTAAATCTTCCACTTTTTTTCTTTACAGTGTTGTCATTATTGTGTAATAAGTTCTTCTGGTTCTGCTCATTTCACTCTGTGTCAATTCATACAAGCCTTCTCAGACTTCTCTGATACTGTCACCTTATTTTTTACATCACAATAGTATTCAATTACATACATGTATTTGTTGAGCTATTCCCCATCTACTGGGCATTCCCTTAGTTTCTAGTTCTTTGTCATTGTAGAAAGAGTTGCTATAAGAACTTTTGTAAATATGAGCTCTTTTCATCTTTCTTTGATCTCTTTAGGGTACAGACCTGGTAGTTCTATCACTGGTTTGGTGACTTTTGGGTCATGGTTCCAAATTGCTCTCCTGAAAAGGCTGGACCAATTCATGACTCCATCACATTAATACCTACTTTTCCCTATCCCTTACAGAATTTTCCTCCTGTTCCCCCCCCAACTTTTACAGTCTGATAGGTGTGAGGTGGAACTTCAGGCTTGCTTTAATTCACATTTGTCTAATTATTTGTAATATTTTTACATGACTATTTTTAGTCTGGATTTCTTTCTTTAAAATCTGCCAATTCATAACCCTTTGACTATTGGAAATTAGTTTATTATATTATTATATTATATTATTATAAATCTGAATCATTCCTTAAATATCTTGAAAATGAGACCTTTAGCAGAGAAATTTACTACAAAGATTTTTCCCCCTCAGATATCTTTTCTATTCTAATTTTAGCTGCATTGTTTTTTTGTACAAAAACTTTTGAATTTTAAATCATCACAATTGTGCGTTTCATCTTCAGTGATTTTATCTGTAGTTTGAAAGGCAATTTCTTCCTTGCCCCTTTAATATACTTATAACATCAATTTTTACGTCTAAGTCATAGACTCATTTGTACCTCATCTTGGTATGTGGTAGGAGAAGTTGATTTTATATCTAATTTCTGCCAGACTGCTTTACACTTTTTCCAGCAGTTTTTGTTGAGCAGTGAGTTCTTACTCAGGTAACTAGGATCCTTCACTTTATCAAACACTACGCTATCATGAGCTCATGGCTATCATGGCTTTTGAACACTACCTATCCAGTCTATTCTACTGGTCAGCCTCTATTTCCTAACCATATTGAAATTGTTTTGATGATTGCAGCTTTGTAGTATAGTTTGAGATCTCATAGCTTTAGCCACCCTTGCCTTCTTACTCTTTTTAGTTCTTTCCCTTAACATTCTTGATTTTTTATTCTTCCGGATAAAGTTTATTATTATTTTTTTCTACCTCTACAATGTAATTCTTTGGTAGTTTGATGGGGATAGCACCGGATAAATAAATTTAGATAGTACTGTCATTTTTATTATATTGGTTCAGCCCAACCATGAACAACTAATATTTCTCTGCCTTTGTTTGTGTAAGGAGTGCATCCATATAGTTCCTGGGTGTCTTGGTGGTTAGACTCTATTCTGTAGTTTTTTAAAATATAGAATTTCTCTTTATTTCTTTTCCTGCTGGGTTTTATTGGTAAACACAGAAACGCTGATGATTTATGTGGGTTTATTTTATATCCTGGCTTTTTCATGAACCAATGTTCTTTCCATGGAAACATTTCATTAGGCTAAATACTTCCAGTTATTTTCTTCTCCCACACTGGCCCTAAGATAGCCCCTTTCTCTTCTTGCCAAGGAGTTCCCAGCTCTTTCAGAATCCTCTATAAGAGGCCTTTTTTTCCCTTTCCTTTTTTTAGGCAGAGATTTTTTTTTTTTACCTCTACAAGGAGTAATTAGTTTTTGAAATCTGATGCACAAAGATCATCGCTCTCTGAGCTGGGTCTTTATTTGGATTTACACCCTGACCATAAATCCTTAGATGGATGATATATTATGAAAAGAGCACAGCACCAGAGTTTAGGATCTCAGAGTTCTCCAAGTCTGCCTCTATCACTATCGAATTATGTGGCCTTGATCACATCTCTTTGGGTAACCTGTTAACTCATCTATAAAATGATCGGATTGGATTCCAGGGGTGGCCTTGAGACCACATCTGGCAGGCTCCCCATCCCTGGTCTAGATCATCTTTAAGGTTTCTTCCAGTCCATATTAGAGCTGTATTTCAAGCTGTATTTTTATATTTCAAGGTCTTTTTCTTTCTAATATTTTGTTTTAATGTCTGATGCTGGATGGTTAGATAAGGACCCTTTATCCACTGGAGAATGAGAACAGGTAGATAGAAGTATCTGGAGTGACTGATGAATATTCATGAGAATATTCATGTAGTCTTTGACTGCAAAAGAATTCTGTCAACTATTCTAATTAGATTTGACCTCTTCATGATTAGTGTATTAATAATAACAATAACTAGCATTTATATAGCATTTAAAAGCTTACAAAGCATTTTACAAATATTATCTCATTTTATTCTCGTTAACTATCCTGGGAGGGAGGTGTTATCATTATTCCCAGTTTGCAGATGAGAAAACAGAGGCAGAAGTTAGGTGACTTGTCCAAGGTCATACATTGGGTATTCATCTGAGGCTGGATGTGAACTCAGGTTTTCTAGATTCGACACTCAGTATTCCACCCAATGTGCCACTTTGCTGTCTGGGTAATACAAAGAATGTTTAGCCTGTATCAGAGCACTGATCTCCCTATCTCAGTATAAAACCACACAGCTCCTAATATCTGTGAGTTATAGGGAGTGGGGAGGTGGTGTCTGGTCTGTATATAGTTGTTCCTGTGGGAGCAGCTTCATTTTCCCAGGGTAGGCAGAGAGGGGACCCAGCAGGCTACAGAGAAGTTGAGGTGCAGATCTCTTAATTATCCATAACAACATAATTAGGGCAGCTAGAGGACACAATGGATGGAGCTCTGAACCTGGAGTCAGGAAGACCTGGGTTCAAATCCAGTCTCAGACACTTACTAGCTGTGTGACCCTGGGCAAGTCACTTCATCCTGTTTGCCTCAGTTTCCTCGTCTGTAAAATGAGCTAGAGAAGGAGATGACAAGTCATTCCAGTGTCATTGCCAAAAAAACCTTAAATAGGGTCATGAAGAGTCAGAACAATAACAACAAAACATAACTAGGTCAATTTAGTGTGAGACTTTGTGTTCCTTAAAACACCCAATGGAGCACAATGTCCCATCCTAGCTCTGACATCTATATTCTCACTCCCTGCTCAGATTTTCTGGGTATGAAGGTCCTGCCCATGTTACATTCTATGTCAGGGACAGCTCTGTTCTTATAGACAGGAAGACCTGGGAGAGAAGGACCAGGGATCTCAGAATCAAAGGGTCTTGGGGTTAGAAGGCATCTTAGTGACCACCAATCTGACCTATACCTGAACACCTCTCTTTGGTGTGCCTGGGAAATGATCATCCATTCTTTGCTGGCCAGGTATTTTTCTAGATGCTATGGAAACTAAAGTGAAATCCAAAACAACCCCTCTTAATTGGACTCCCTGCTTCCAGGCTCTCTCTTCTCTGTTCTATCCTCTATGGAGAGGCTACATTAGTATTGCTAAAGCACCAGATGCACCATTCCCCGGCTCAAAGAGCTTCAGGGGCTGTCTACTACAAGGACAAAACAAAATTCCTGGGTTCATCATTCAGAGCCCTTCACGATGTGCCTCTAAGCCTATCTTCCTGGGCTGTGTGTTCATATTCCCCTTCGTTCACTTTATATTTCAGTATCTGGCTGGGTGGCGCCATAGTGCACATAACATTGGGCTTGGAATCAGGAACACTCATCTTCTTGAGTTCAAATCTGGCCTTAGACACTTCCTAGCAGTGTGACCCTGGGCAAGTCACTTCACCTTGTTTGCCTCAGTTTCCTCATCTGTAAAATGACCTGGAGAAGGAAACGGCTAACCACTTGGATACGCTTGCCAAGAAAATGAAGAGTTGGACACAATGAAAAATGACTCAACAATAATACCTTCTATTGGAAAGTGGATTAGACTTGCTCTGTTTGGCTGAAAAGGTGGTAACAAAGGTAGAAGGTGGTGAGAATGACTGGGTTTTGGTCTTCACTTTTACTCCTCAGTGCTGGTACAACACCTAGCACATACTCTATAAATGTTTGCTAATTTATAGACTGATTGAAAGCAATTTGGTGATGGTGGGGAGCACTCATGGGTAGAGGAATTAGGAATAGTCCTAATAAGAGGATAATCACAGAGGTTGGGTCATGGAGAGTCTGACATGACCAAGAAACGGCTTTAACAGCACGACCAATGACACATAACAAGCAGTGCTTAGAGGTAGGGCTACCAAGGGCTACCAGAGAGGAGGAGGGAGAGTAAGGGTGATAGGCTCTTTAAATTAAGGCCTGGAAATAGGAGATGGGATAGTGTGTGGGGAATAGTAAGTGGGCCAGTTTTGCTGAAATATAAAGTGAACGAAGGGTAATATGAACACATAGCCCAGGAAGACAGGCTTAGAGGCACATCGTGAAGGGCTCTGAATGATGAACCCAGGAGTTTTATTTTGTCCTTGTAGCAGACAGCCCCTGAAGCTCTTTGAGCCGGGGAATGGTGCATCTGGTGCTTTAGCAATACTAATGTAGCCTCTCCATAGAGGATAGAACAGAGAAGGGAGAGCCTGGAAGCAGGGAGTCCAATTAAGAGGCTGCTGCAACGACCCAGGGAAGAAATGAGGGCATGAACCAGGCTGGCAGTTGTATGCATGGTGAGAGGCAGATGGCAAACACACACTTGGTCTAGGCAGAATGGACCTTGTTAGCACTTTTAACGTAACAACAGACTCATGGATTGATTCATACCAGGGCACTTCACCTACTGCCATTTATTAGGCTCATGGTCCAATTGATTTTCTACTTCCAGTTAAAAAGCCCAAGCTTAGCTCTGCCCCTTCTCACCTTTCCAATTAAGCAGCACAGAATTGGTTTGGTTTTATGGTGCCATACTTGCAAACTTATCTCTCAGTGATGTCTATCATCCCCAAGAACCCTGGCAAGGTAACTTGAGGACCTAGAGGGCCACATGTGGCATAATTCATCCAGGTGTTGGGCCTCAGGGGGAGGAGCCTATCCTTGCAAACTAGGAACCTTCTGGTGACCAGCAGGCCTTGGCCAGCCGAGTGTCATGGGGCCAAGAGGGCCATCCTCTAGTATTTGAAGGGCCGTCCTGTGAGATTCAATTTAATTGAATCCAACAAACATGAGGCGCTGTTATAAATACTGGGACAAAACCAAAAACAGCCCTCCCTGCACCCCCATACCTGGTTCTGGAAGGTGAGCTGGATTTCATCTGTTTGGCCCTGGAAGTCATAACAAAGGTGAAAGTGGGAAAGAGGTAGATGTAGGGTCAATGTTAGGGGGGAAACTCCAACAAAACCAAAAGAATGGCTACAGAGATCCCAGAACAGAAATAATAGCTGGGTCCTGAGTGAATAGAACACGGGGCTTAGAGTCAGAAGTAGTAATAATAACTAACATTTATAGGGCACCTACTTTGCGTCAGGCACTGTGTCAAGATAAGTTCAAATCTAGCCTCATCTGCTGGCTGCGTGACCTTGGGCAAGTCACAAAACTCAGTTTGTCTTGTCTATAAAATGGGGATAATCATAGCATTTCCCCCTCCCCCCCCCCCCGCCCCTTGCAAGGTTGCTGTGAGGACCAAATGAAATAATACTTGTAAGTTGCTTAGCACAGTGCCGTATTAGATACTATATAAATGTTAGCTAGAATGTGAACTCCTTGAATGCAGGGGCCTTTCTTTTTCCTTTCTTTGATTTTCCAGGGCTTAGCCCATGGGGAACCTGCGGCCTTGAGGCCATATGTGGCCCTCTAGGGCCCCAAGTACAGCCCTTTGACTGAATTCAAACTTAACATAAAGATTGGTTCTGTGAAGTTTGGACTCAGTCAAATGGCTGCACTTGAGGACCTAGAGATCCACATGTGGCCTCGAGGTCTCAGGTTTCCCACCCCTGGCCTAGCATATAATAAGGACTTAATAAATGCTTGTTAACTAATTGACAGTATATTATAAAATCACAAGTTTAGAGCAAAAAGATATCTTAGTCTATAGATTACAACTGTCCAGTCCCCTCCTGCCCCACACCACCCTACTCCCCCATTTTGCAGATGAGGAAGCTGAGGGACAAAGGTTAAGTGACTTGTCCATGACCATACATCTGATAAGTGCATGTGACTAGATCTGAACCCATCATTCCTGACTCCAAATTCAGTGCCCCATCAAACACCGTGCTATGAAAGGAATTTTCTATACTATGCTATTTCTGAGAAGGAAATGGGAGTGCGATTCTATTTTGTGAACCTTTTCCTGACATTTCTCAGACATCAAAACCAGGGTCTGGGAAAAAGGCCAATTAAAAAGCCCTCAAGTCGTGTTCTTGAGAGGGTGCCCAAACAGGGAAGCCAGATGCTTATTGGGAGATACAAGTGAGGAAGGCATGTACCTGCCTACACGTTGCTTGCAGTCTCCCTGGGACATGAAAGAGAACAATTCAATCTTTAATTGTGTGTGGCTGATTAATTTCAGGAGTTCAGTTCAATCCAATAAGTCTTTATTAATGACCTCCTATGTGCCAGGTACTGTCCTAGGTCCCAAAGATCCAGACAAAAACAATGCAGTTCTCACTACATGTACACACATGAGAAAATACAGAATACATACTGCATCATTTTGGGAGGTGGGTTGGTGGCGGTCAGGAATCAGGCAAGTGCTCTTTTAGGGAGAAGGCGCTGGATTTGAGGCCAGAGCCAGTTTCTCCCAGCACATGGAGATGAAGAAGGAAAGTCCTCCAAGTATGGGGGACGCCTAATTCTTCTGAAGTGTGTAAGAAACGCTCCGGATTCTACTTACAGTGGTAGGCTGGAGGCAGACCCTAAACGTTTTAAGTGCCAAGCAGATGATAGCATATTTTGTTCTAGAAATAATAGACAACCATGGAGAAATTTCCATTTAGAGGCTAGGTGGAGCATGCCGGTCTTACACTGGCCATGAGGTGGTAGGTGAATATTCAGATTAAGGGAAGAAGGAAGTTTGGAGAGAGCAGAGGTCAGTATGAGCCAAGGCCAGCAGGTATGAATGTTTGTGTACCTGGAGGGTGGGGAAAGGCAACTGTTAACCCTAATTATTGGGGAAATGAGGTTCAGTGGGCAAGGTTGGGCCAGATTAAACAATCCTTCTTAGAAATTCTCCCCTTTCCAGATGTACTTCCTGGTTAATACCACACTGTGTTTTTCATTTTATCCACTTCTTTAAAGGAAGGGTAAAATCAGAATTACCCCAATTCAAATTTGGGGAAAATGAAGCAGCTAGAATATTCTCATAGGTTTAAAACTCTTAAAGTGTCTAAAGTTAAGGAAGGTCCTGAAACCACAGGGGTGGACAACAAGAAACAGAAGGCACTTCCCAGTGGGTTGGCTTAGAAGACCCCAAAGTCCTTTCCAGCTTGAAATAGGAAACTCAGACACATTGACTTTACAAATGAGGAAACCGAGGCACACGAAGATTAAGCAATTTGCTCAAGTTCTCACAACAAGACGCTGCTCTCTTTTTCAAATACGGTTCTTTCCACTGGTCTTTTTCACCAGGAACGCCCCTATCTGGGGCTATCTTTCTTTTCCCAATTCTATTTTAAACCTAATCATTTGACTCCAGGTTCGTGTTGAATCATTTGATTTAATTAAAAATTCCTTTGGCCATGTGACTAAACTCCAATTTGTCCGAGGTCAGAGTTTTGCACGCTGGTGTTTTTTTTAGAGCACAGATGGCCAGGGGGTGAAGTCAGGCTTTCCTGATGCCCCGTCTTGTCTGGGGTTTTATAGGGCAATGCTTGAAGCTAACCCGGCATGTCCCATTATAATGTCCATAGAAATGCCATCCTCGGACCTCCGATTCCTTCTGTTATATCACTCAGCAAAAGCTGTTTGTTTTCCAGTTATGATATTTCATCACAGGACCCTTTCAGAAGTCATGACACAGACCTGCATTCCAATCCTCACTCAGCCACTGTGACTCTATGGCCTTGGTGTGGCTTGCCCTTTCTGGGCCTCAGCTTCTTTGTCTATAAAGTCCAATCCCCTCATTTTATAGATGAAGAAAAAAGGATTCCACACAGATAGGATGTAGCAGAGCTGGGATTTAATGGGTCTCTAGTTCCAAAGGATTTCCTTATATAGGAGAAGAGAGAGATTTTTGCTGGGTCACAATTTGCTTGCTCCTCCATCCTTATGAGAACTCATTGGAAAATACAAAATGGCAACATAAGGTGGTGGAGAGAGCTCTAGACTTGGAGTCAGGAACTCAGGAGCCCTGGGTTCGAATCCTAGTTTCTGAATCTCTTGATGTGTGACCCTGAACAAGTCACTTCTTCCGGAACCCCCATTTCCTCATCTATGAAAGGGAGTTAACACTTAATACTCTCCATCTCACAGAGTCCTGAGAGGAAAAGGGCTTTGTAAAACTCGAAACGCTAAAGAAATGGAAACTACTATCATTAATCCACAGTCTCCAAAGAAACTTGATTTCATACAGAGGGAAATGAAGAAGCATGTGGTTAAGTGTGAACGGATTGTGGTTTATCTGAGAACAGGATCACAGAGTGGGAAGGGATTTTGGAGGCCGTCAAATTCCACCCCTTCATTTTACAAATGAGGAAACTGAGACACAAAGTAAATGACTTATCCAAGGTCATACAGTTAATCAATGGCAGCATTGAGATCACAGTATTATTGTAGGTTAGAAGTAAAATATTATCAAGAAGATGTATGAAAGGAAGAGAATATGAGCTGGTCATATGGTGAGGCATGACAGCTCTATTGTTGCCCTTGAAAATGGTAGAAGGATTGGCAGGTATCCCAAATGCTGGGAGGAACCCTTGAAGTGAACCTACAGGACACAGATGAGGAATCACTCAGGATGGTCAGGCAAGGAAATTATTGTAGAAGGGGGAAATGGTAAATGACTGAGAGCCCACGATAATTACAATTATCCAGAAAATGCCTAGGGGGATACGCCCCGGTTTGTTGGAAGGACCTTCCAAAATGGTGAGATCCCAGCTCCCTAAGAGAGGATCTGACCATTCTTATGAATGTGCTAAGGTTCCACAAGTCCTGTGTTGTGAGGGTTCACAGCATCAAGAGCTGGAAGGGCCTCAGAAGCCCAGTAAAACCTCCTCATTTTATAATAAGGCTCTGAGAGGTTACTGGGAGAAGACCTCACCCAACCTCAGTCTGACACACTTTCCATACAAGGCAGCTTCTCAGGGTGCCCCTTAGCCAACATTTTTGGTTTGGAGCTTTATGTCTTTCTACCTGCAAAAGTCATCACTGACTCAACTGTTGATAATAGAAGGGGAATCCCTTCTGGGAATAGACACCAAGGAGAAATAAGGCAGAAAGACCCCATACATACCAAAATATTCACAGCAATACTTTAGGGAAGTGGGACAGTTAGGTGGTGCAATGGATAGAGCACTGGGCCCTGGAGTCAGGAGGACCTAAATTCAAATCCAGCCTCAGACACTAGCTGTGTAACCCTGTAACCCCTAAAAACATTTGATGGTAGCAAAAAATTGGAAAAGAAGTGGATGTCCACTGATCTGGGGAGATGGCTGAATAATCTGCAGAATATGAACATAACAGAACATTCCTGCAACAGAAAAAGTATGTATGAATTCAGAGAAACATGGGAAGGCTTGTTTGAACCGATACAGAATGAAGTAGAGCTATGAGAAACAATGAGACAGAAACATAAACAAACACAACAGCTGAAGATGAAACCCTGAAGCTAAAGGAAAAGGTGAACTGCAATGACCAGTCATGGTCCAAGGCATCAGATGATGAAACAACTCTTTCCTCTTCTTAGGATGGGTGCATGGTAGGTGAATAATGTGGTGTATACCATCAATGGGTTGGTGAATTTTGTGTAACTTTTCATTTGTAGCAATAGAGGGCTCACATTGAGAGTAGGGTGAAGAAGTGAGCAGTGCATATGAAAAATTATTATGATGTAAGAGAAAAAGTCTCCAATATGACTTTAAAAATGTTGCTATCCATATGGGCTACTCAGTAAGATCTCAGTGGCTGCTCCATCTAATAAAAACTCTCTTAGCCATCAGGGAGCCTCTCTAATTTGATTTCTGACTTCTCTGGCTGTGTCTTATATGCCAAGAAACTGTCAGTAGAGCTCTCCATTTTTCTCACTTGAATTGGTCACAGAATCCTATTAACCCCAGGCATTTTCTGGATAATCCTAATTGTTTTCATAAACTCCCAAGTTGGTTTTCCACTTTCCTCTTCTATTATGATTTACTAGCCTAAAAAACCCACTCACGGCCATAAAAGCTACAAGGGAAAGGAGCCTATAGTCATAGGCTCAAGGAATTATAATAATAATAAACAACCAGCATCTATACTGTGCTTTTAAAGTTTGCAAAGGGTTGTATAAAAATTACTTCATTTTATCCTTGCAACAAGTCTGGTAGGTAAGTGCTATTAGTACTCTCATTTTATAGATGAGGAAACTGAGGCAAACAGGTTAAATGATTTGTCTAGTATCACGCAACTATCTAGTTTGTGAGGCCAAATCTGACTTCAGGTCTTCCTAACTCCAGATCCAGCACTCTATCCACTGCACCATCAAATTGTCTCTGTATCTTACAGAGACCTTGCAGATGAAGACACTGAAGCCTAGAGAAGTTCAGCGATTTTCCCAGCATCACAGAGCTAGTTGGTGTCAGATGGCAAGATGTGAACCCAGTTTCCCCTGAAAAGAAGTCCAGCACTCTGTCCACTATGTCATGAGGTCAGGGATTCAGCACTGCCTACCTGTGTGACCTTGGGTGAATCATTACAGCTAAACCTCAGTTTCCTTATCTATGAAATGGGGACAATGAGACCTACCTATATTACCTATCTTAGGAGTTGTTGTGCTTTATAAACCTTTAAAGTATTGGAAAATAATATGAGTTCTTTTCACTGATGCAAAAAGAAATGAGCAGAGCCAGGAAAACATTGCATACAGAATCAGCAACATTGTATGATGATCAGCTATGAATGACTCAGCTCTTCTCAGCAGCACAATGATCCAAGATAAGAAAAGTACAAAGAACTAAGGAAGGAAAATGCCATCCACATCCCAGTAAAGAACTGATGGATTCTGAATGCAGACTGAAGCATATTTTTCCATTTACTTTACTCTTTCTCAAGTTTTAAAAAACCTGTTTCTTCTTTCACAATTGCAACTAATACGGAAATTTGTTTTTTACGTGATAGCACATGTACAAGCTATTTCAAACTGCCTACCATTTTCAGAAGGGGTAGAGGAGGGAGAGAGAAAAATTTGGAACTCAAAATCATGTAAAATGAATGCTAAAAATTTTCTTAAGATGTAACTGTGAGGGGCGGCTAGGTGACACAGCAAATAGAACACCAGGCCGGGAGTCAGGAGGACCTGAGTTTAAATCTGACCTCAGACACTTGACACACTTACTAGTCTTGTGACTTTGGGCAAGTCACTTAATACCAACTGCCTTCCCAAAAAAAAAGATGCAACTGTGGAAAAATAAAATACCATTTACAACAAAAACAAAAGAGGAAAAATATGAGTTCTTAGTATTTCTCAAAAAGGCAGTAAAGGGTAGTGGAAAGTACCCAAGAGATTGCTTCAAATTTGACATTGATAATTACCAGCTGTGTGACCAGAGGCAAGACCCTTTGCCCCTCTGAGTCCGTGTTTGGAATCTTAGAATGGAAATGATATTTGTACCACCAATTTCACAGGGCTTTTGTGAGGAGGATGCTTTATACACCAGAGCTTGGTACAGAAAATTAAGATTATTGTCATCCTCTTCTCATTTTCCCAGATGGTGGGTGGGAGGGTATCCCCAGGTCTTCATCATTTTTGGTAGTCTTTTGTCCTTTGTCGGTCTCATGAAGCTTGTGGCCCCCTTTTCATAATAACATTTGAATTCATAAAATAAAATACATTGGACTCCAGAGGAAGCCAATTATATTGAAATTCAATTATAAAAATAGATATTTGTTTTTTTTAAAGTTCACTGACCCCAAGCCAAGAACACCTGTTCCCTAAGGCCTTTGTCCAGCCAATATTGTCCAAAGGCCCCTTCATCTATAAAGTTCTGTGTTCTGTTTTAAGGAAACAGATTCTCATGATTGCCCATGTCATTAATGTCATTAGCACTCGGCTGTGATGACTTCTTAGCTTTTTCTGAACAGTGAATCTCTAAGAATGGGACTGAAGATCTGAAAGGGACATTAGCTCACTTAATTTTTTTAAATGAAATGTTTTATTAGAGTTTTCTTAAAAGCTTCAGAGAGAAGCAGGCACTGATAGAGTAGAGAACAAGTTTCAGAGTCAGGCAAAGCCTGGGTTCAAGTTATACAAGCTGTGTGACCCCAGGCAAACCCCTTTACTACCCCCAGCAATTCTCTGAGGATGAAAGGTGCAGAGGTGGTACATGGACCAACACTTGAGATAATATTTATTTATTATTATTATTTTTTGCTTTTTGGATGGGGGGAGCAGGGCAGTTGGGGTAAAGTGACTTGCTCAAGGTCACACGGCTAATAAGTGTTAAGTATCTGAGGATGGATTTGAACTCGGGTCCTCCTGACTCTGGAGCTGGTGCTGTATTCACTGCACCGACTAGCTGCCCCGAGATAATATTTATAAAGCATTTAGTATAGTACCTGACAATGGTAGGGGCTTAATAAATGCTTAAAGGGAGTTTCCTTCATCAGTCAATAAACATATATTAAGTACTTGTGCCAAACACCGGAGATTCTCAGCACAGGCACTCCCTGTTCAAAGAGTTCATAGGGTCCATTCCCTATTCCCTTTATCACACTTAGAGGCAGCCTCGTGTAATGGTTAGAGCTGGTCTCAGAGTCGCAAAGACCTGGGCTCAAGTCTCACCTCTGACACATATTAGCTCTGTGACCCCAGCCAAGTAAAAGCCTCTCCTGTCCCCAGGCAGCTCTAGGACTAGGAGATGCTAAGAAGGGGTCCGCCTGAACTAGTGGGGGGTTTGGGTTCTTCCTTGGGAGCTCTCTACCCCTACAAAATCATAGATCTGGTAAAAAAAAATATGAAAACTTAACACTGAACATTAATCAAACCCCGCCACTTTCCAGATGAGGAAATCGAGGCCCAGAGATGTTCTATGATATGGTAGTTAAATGGTATAGGAAGAATTTGAACCCAGGCTCTCTGAGTCCAAACCAATGGCCTTTCCTCTGTACTACAAGGCCTATAAAACCCCCCTAGTTGAGTAGTTTAGGACACAGGTGTACTACATACAAAACAGTATTTATTATTAAAAAACAAAAACTCAGTTGCACAATTTTTAGAAGAAACTTTTTTTTTTAAACATCAGACATCTTGTATGTACTTTTGGTAATGCTATTTCTTCCCAAATGAGACAAGAGAAAGACAGACCAGCACCTGTCCACTGTGGGAAGCCTGGTGGACCTTTGGCCCTCAAAGAATTGAGAGCTTCATTGACTTTCCAAGAACGGCCACTTGGTTCCAGGCCCCTGAGCCATTTTTTCGTTGCTGTTCCATGAACCTGGTGACAACAATCCCTTGCATGGTCTTGCTAATGTTTCAAAATGCTTGGGAAGGCAGGGACATTGTCTTTTTTTTGTTGTTGAAACAAACAAACAAAAAAACCAACCACATTTCTACTGGGAAAAGGAAAACACACAGACACTCAAAGACAAAATAAAATAAAATAAAATAAAATAAAACAAGATAAAATAAAATAAAATAAAAAAATGACTTTTCCTTTCCTAGATGGAAAGATGAGTGATTCTTGCTAACAACTCAGGATTGAGAAGGGATGCTACTGAAGACAAATAACAGGTGTTCTTAACTTAAAATGAGAAGTAGAGATGTCTAAGAGATGGCTTTCTTTCAGATCTCTCTGCTACATAAGCTTTTATGGAATGTCAATCTGGCTTAGGACTCCTGATCCCCCTCCCTGCCTTCTGCCCTGCCTTCCCACCAAAGTTAATAATATACACATATATATGAGGTCCATCTGTTTTAAAACTCTAAGCCATTCCAGCTTATTTGGAGTCTCTTGGCAACACAGAGACCGAACCAGCACCGCCCCAGGTTATCAGGAATTCAGTTGGGCTGTCGGATGTCTGCCTCAGCTTTCTCTTGGACTTCGTCATACTGTGGGGGAGGAGTCAAAGGTTCTATTGTGGGAGGAGGCAGGTTCCCTTCCGGCAGGTTAATTCGAAAATCCTTCAAGTGAAGCTTCTCTGACTTAATCCTTCGGACTTTCAGGGGTTTCAGGCGTTTTGCTAGCCTGGAGTTCTGTCTGTCTGGTGGGTGGGTCTCCGTGTCAGCCTGGGTTGTGGTGGGAGTTGTCTCATCCAGCCCCGTCAGGGACTCGTACGAGGGGAGAGACACAGTCATCCCTGGGTTCTGGTCCAGTTCTCTCACCTCTGAGTAGTTGGTGTTCATCACCTCCTCGTAGCTGGGGACATAGTATCTTGAGTGAGACTCTTCCTCTTCCTCTTGGCTGTAAAATACCAAACACAAGGCATCCCATTAGCTCAGGCCACCCAGACCAACAGAAAAATGCAAGTGACAAAGATTATTAGTATTGGACTCTCAATATCTTAAGGGAATATAAAGGAGGGGCAATGAGTCCAGTGACACTCAATGACAAATTCATCAAAAATTTTACTGTGTATTGATATGAACTCTTTCCCCTTCCTTCCCCCCCAAACACCAAGCCTGCCATTTGGCAAGGTAGCTTTCTCTGTAAAGGTTGATTGCTCACTGCCTCACCTGTCTTCTTCCTGGGACTGAGCTCTGACAGCTGCATCATGCTGGATTCTGGTGATCTCCTCCTCCCCCTGCCTTTGCTTCCTCTTGTCGCGGATACTCAGGCAGATGGAAAGGAGCAGAAGCATGACCCCAGCACCCACCAGCACATAGGCCACAGAGAACGTCTTGCTCTTGAGAATCCCGCCACTGGGGTTACTGCTGTTCCCATGCACTGATGGTTTGTCCGAGTGGCTAAATCCTGGGACCAGATTCCATACCGCCATGATGATTCCCAGCACCAGCATCCCTAATCCAATGGCAGTCAGGGCATAGTGGGAACCATTGGCCTTGGACTGGGCCATCATTGCCACAAACACTGAGCAGGCAAAAGTTGGCCCGTGTATCTGTTTATAGAGTGAGGTGAAAGAACTGGCAAGGTCAGCTTTCAAGAGATCACTTCAAGCATCCTCCAACCAAATCCTGAACTTCTCTTCTGGGATACTGTCACCAAAAGATCTGAAAGGAAGGTACAAACAAGCGAGATAAATTAATTCAGATCCCAAAGTACTTTACATTCTTCTCATACTGCCATCATATTCTAATTTGTATTAAATGTATCTGAGTACAGATTTCATTCCTTCTCCATTATACTTTTATAAGCACCCTGAGGGCAAGAAAAGGGTCTTATCAAGACTTCTGTTGGAAGACTTTCTTGGTCCTCCCAGCTGTTTCCCCTCTAAGATTACTCCCTCCCTCTGTAGACACAGACACACACACAGAGCTAGATCTCTCTATGTATACATTATATGTGCATATATACTTATATGTGTGTGCATGCATGTATACATATGTGTATTTATACACACATAGCTAGATCTCTAAGCATACACAATGTATGTGTGTGCATACACACATACATATGTACATACACATACACACACATAGCTTGATCTCTCTCTCTCTCTCTCCCTCTCCCTCTCTCTCTCCCCCACCCCCCCGCCTTCCTATCTGTCAGTGGGCACTGTGCAAGGCAGTGCTGATGACATGAAAACATTACCCCGCCCCTGCCAAATGGGGGCACATTCTCCCCTTGTACATATGAGCGCCCTGGTGGGGAGAGTGGGTTCAAACTCAGAGTCCAAAGGTACTGTCACCTCTCAGTGACTCTGGCACCCTAAGACCACATGCTTTAGGAAAGTTTCTGGTTTGTTCCTCCAAGCTCACATTTTATCTGTCTCTGTGTATCTCATGTATACATGCTCCTGTACATGTAAGTTCCATGAGGGCAGGGAATGTTTTCCCTTTTTCTTTATTGATTGAGGGATAGACAGGGGGAGCCAGGAACATGAGAGTTCAAATCCCACCTTTGTCTAGTATTTGGTTGTGTGACTGTGGGCTAATCACTGAATCTCTAAGTGCACTTGGCAGCTCTCTAACCTGGGGTTCTTCACCACTTTTGTGGGTGTCCTGGATCCCTTTCACAGTACCTGGTGATGCCTATGAGCCTCTTCTCAGAATCATGTTTTTAAATGCATAAAAGAAAATATGAATATGAAGGAAATCAATTATGTTGAGATCTGGATGTAATTTTTTTCTCATCCAAGGTCACAGTCTCACTGAAATCAAGGGGTTTATGGACCCCAGGTTAAGAATCTTGCTCCAAACAGAGTGTGATGACTGACTTTGATGGACTTAGCTCTTCTCAGCAATGTAAGGACCTAAAACAATTCCAATGGACTCATGATGGAAAATGCCACCCTCACTCAGAGAAACACCTATGGAGTTTGGATGCAGACTGAAGAATATTTTCTTTTTTTGTTTTTCCTTTCTCATGGTTCCTCCCATTTATTGTAATTCTTCAATACAACATGACTAATGTGAAAATATATTTAATAGGAATGTATATGAGAGCCTATAAAGGATTGCATGCCATCTCAGGGAAGGGGAAAAATTGAAAACTTATGAAAATGAATGTTGAAAACTAAAAATGAATAAATTAGCTTAAAAAAAAGAGACCCTTGCTCCAAGATGCAGGGAAAGTACCAACCTGTACTGGTTAACTCTTCGACGTTGACTCCTTACACAGGCTAAGTACTTAATAAAAGCTTATTGATTGCTGGTTGATTTGTATTCAGTGTTTTCTCACTGAACAGTCTCTATATAAGAGAAGTCAGGTTGGGGTGGCTAGGTGGTGCAGTGAATAGAGCGCCAGCCCTGGAGTCAGAAGGACCTGAGTTCAAATGTTGTCTTAGACACTTAACACAAAAACTAGCCATGTGACCTTGGGCAAGTCACTTAACCCCAAATGCCCTACCTTCCCCCCTCCAAAAAGCAAAAAAAAAAAAAAGCAAAAAAGAAATCAGGTTAACCTTTCCTCCCACTTCTATGGGGAAAAGAATAATGACCAAAATGTATTGAGAGGTAATATGGTGTAGTGAGATTGGGAGGGAAAGAATGGGCTCAATGACTGGTTTTGCTGTTCACTACTCAAGTCAGTTACTTAACAATTCTGTGCCTCAGTGTCTTCACCTGCAAAATGAGGGGAATGGACTCAATGGCCTCTAAGACTTTTTTTCCTCCCAGTTCTAATACTATGGTTCTACAAACCTATTATCCTGTCACTTTAAGACTGTATATTTACCTCATTTGATGCCGCCTCAGGAGAACCCTGGGAAGCAGGGACCGTTATCTCCATTTTACAGATAGGGAAACTGAGGGAAAGAGATCTCATTAAGTAAGGCTTCCTGAATCACTTAAGTCACAGGTAAGGTCAAGGAAGAACATATACATTATGCACTTGGTCAAGTGGAAAGTGTGACAGAAATGTTATTAAGTCATCTTTACTTGCTGCTCTGGCTTGATGCACCCCAGGGATGTTGAACCTCTCAGAGTCTCTGCGTAAGTTCTCAGGTCACAGACAGGAAGCCTCTGCAGCTTGGTCCAAGCAAAGGCTCAGATGGCAGGGCCTCCCAATAGCCAGGGGTACTTGCAAACCTCATGAGGCATTGGAGGATAACTCAAGAAGAGCTCCTAGGTCTTTGCCTGGTCACATACCAGGTGGCTGAGATGCTGAGTTGATTCACTTTTTAAAAGCCTGCCTCCACCCCAAAACTAAATCTTTCCCTTCCAGAACTTGGAGGGACTGGATGTGGCAAAGTATCGTGGCAATTGACAGGCTTGGGTTAATCTCAGGTAGTCTCCATGGAGGTGAGGCAGGCAATCTGAAGCCAACCACAGCAGATCCGTTAATGGTGGTGGCCATCACGCTCGGTTCTCCTCTGATCTCTTCCTCCTAATTAAGACTGTAAGACCAGGGACTTAGAGCCAGAAGGGCTAAGGCTAAGCCCTTCTTTTTAGATGAGTAAACTAAGCCTAAAGAGGCAAGGTGACTGGTGAGTCAGTCAACAAGCATTTGCTAAATCCTTGTCACGTGTTGGCTCTCCCTCATGTCTGGAATGCTCTTACTTTTCATCTCTGTCTATTGTCTTCCCTGGCTTCCTTAATTCTGGCACTCTTGGGCAAGTCACTTAAACCTATATCAGCCTCAGTTTCCTCATCTGTAAAATAGGTATAATGTTAGTCCCTACCTCACAGGGCTGTTGTGAGGACCAAATGAGATGACATTTGTAGCGTGCTCTGCAAACCTTCAAGAACCAGGAGTTACTATTCTTATTGGTAACTCTTATTATTGATTATTATTGACCATAATGTGTTTTATTGTTGATAATAGTAATCATTACTATTGACAACGATCATCATTATTGTTGCTGCTGTTGATAAATCATCATCATGATCATTGTTATTTTGTAGACCTCTGATTGTTAAGAAGTTTCTCAAGCCTCATCTCTTTCTCTACAACATCCTGTCATTGTTCTGCCTTATGGGGGCTAAAAAGAAAATCTGTTCTCTCTTCAGGAAATGAGATAGTCTTTGTGAAATACTCAGGACAGTGCCTGGTATACACTAGGTGCTTAATAAATGCACATTCCCTTCCTTTCCCTTCTAAATGACAGCCTTTCAAATATTAGAAAACATTATCCTTTCCTCTCCTGAGTCTTTTCTTCTCCTAGATGAAAACCTCCAATTAATCTTTCCATGGTACCATTCTAGTGTGGACTGGGGGATGCTTCTCCACCACATCCATCCGCTGGTTCTAATTTGACCCTCTGGAGCCAAGTAGAAGTCTAATCTCTCTTCCTGTGATTGTCTTCAAATATTCAAAGACCGGTTATCATGACCCCACTATGACTTGTCCACATTAACACACACCTTTTACTCTAGAATGTTTCCTGAATTTTCCACAATTCTGGTCACTCTTCTCTGGACAAATTTCAGTTTGTTAATATCAACAGCTCTCTAAAATATGGAAAAGGACCCACATGTACAAAAATATTTAGAGCAGCTCTTTTTGTGGTGGTCAAGAATTGGAAATTGAGGGGATGCCCATCAACTGGGGAATGGCTGAATGAGCTGCGGTATATGAATGCAATGGAATACTACTGAGGTATAAGAAACGTTGAGCAGATGGATTTCAGAAAAACAGGAAGAAACCTATGAACTGATGCTGAATAAAGTGAGCAGAACCAGGAGAACATCGTACATAGTAACAGCAACATTATTTGATGACTAACTTTGAAAGACTTGGCTCTTCTCAGCAATGCAACAATATAAGACAATTCCAAAAGACCCATGATGGAAAATGCTAATCACATCCAGAGAAGGAATTATGGCGGCTGAGTGCAGACTGAAGTATGCTATTTGCTCTCTCTTTTGTTTCTTGTAATTTCCTCCTTTTGTTCTGATTCTTCTTTCACAACGCGACTAAGGTAGAAATACGTTTAACACTGTTGTACACCCATAGCCTGTTATCAGACTGCATGCTGTCTTGAGGAGGGGTTAAGGGAGGGAAGGGGAAAATTTTTAGAACTCAAAATTCTATAAAAGTGAATATTGAAAACTAAAAACGAATAAATAAAGTAAAAAAAAGTCAATGGCTTTCCCACTTACTAGATACAGGTCATTGCCCAAATAGAATGCGTACTCCTCGAGGGAAGGGTATTTGCTTACCACGGTGTCTGGCAAAGTAGTGAGGCTTAATAAATGCTTGTTGATGGATGGATAACAAATTTATTCTAATCCAAAAAAGCATTTATTAAGCACCTACTATGTGTGTGAAGTCAGAGAGTGTTTCACCTTTGCATCCCCTGGGTCTCCCACACTGCCCAGTCCATAGTAGGCTCTTAATACGTGTCAGATGACCGACAAGATTGATTTCCAAATGCTAGGGATGCAAAGACAAATGGAAAACCAACCTCTGACATCAAGGGGTTTCTATGTGGTAGAGGGGTGCATGGAAGGAAAGGGGAGGGAAAATAGAACTAACAAATAAAAAAATCAAGAAAAGCTTCCCAGAGAAGGTGCACTGCCAAGCTGAACTAGGAGAAGAAAGCAGAGGATTCTAAGAGACTGTATTGGAAAGGACTGTACTCCAGCCCAGTGGGACAACTTATGCTAAGAAATCCCAGGAGAACAGGATCCTACATCTAGAGCTGGAAGGGACCTCAGAGGCTATCTAGTCCATCTCCTCATTTTTGTGGTTGTTCAGTAATTTTTTCAGTTGTGGCCAATTTTTCGTGACCCCATTTGAAGTTTTCCTGACAGAGATAAATAGAATGGTTGGCCATTTCCTTTTCTAACTCATTTGACAGATAAGAAAACTGGGGCAAACAGGGTAAAGTGACTTGCCCAGGGTCACACAGCTAGTAAGTGTATGAGGCTGGATTTGAGCTCACTAAGAGAATCTTCTGACTCCAGACCCAGAGTTCTCTCTACTTCACCACCTAAGCTGCCCATCATTCTCAGATGAAGCTGAGACCCAGGAAAATTAAGAAATTTGCTGAAGGGTAAATAGGGAGTAAATGGCAGATCCTGCCTTTGGGCTTCAAGCCCAAGTCCTCCAATTCTAAAACCACAATGTTTCTTCTCCCAGGAAGCAGCCCGTACCCCTGCCCAGAAGTGAGCATCCAATTCCGTGCCTTATCAAAGAGGCACTCAAAAAATATTTGTTGATGTAGAAGGAAGCCAGGCCTTCCTAGGTAAATCAGCTGGAGTCAGACAAGGAATGGAGCCCAGGGAAAGTAATGGTTCTCATTGCTTCTATCAATAGGTCCTTCCTGCACTGGAGCCCTTGGCAGGACTGTCATATTTTTAGAATGCCTGGGACAAATTTTTGGGCCCTAGAGGGGCAAGGTCTTGCTTTTGATCCTGTATCCCTCCCAGTCCTCAAAACAGGGATTACTTATCCTTCCATCTGAAATCCAGTGGCACAGAGGCATTTTCTCATTAGCTAATTATAGTGAATCAACATCCGTCCCTTGGTTTAAAAATAGATTTTAAAAAAGTTATTTGGGGTTATAATATTTAAAGCTCAAAGTCCTATGGGCATATCAAGGGGTTAGCACATACCGTCCCTGATCAATGCTTCTTTATGCTATGACAAAACCTTAAGCATCAACTACTCATAAGCACTTATTAAATACCTCCTGTATGCCAGGTGGCCATCAGGGTTAAATGTGTGCGAACCCTAAATTTGTGCTAAGGATAGAAAGCTACAATCTTTGTCCTCATGGGATTTAAGGAGACTTTCTTACAGACTGTAAGTTCCAGGAGGGTGTGCATCTGTACCCCCAGAACAGTGTCTGACATGCAGTAGGAGTTTTACAAATGCTTGAATGCTTGACTAATTCAAATGACTCTGTCTCCTCACAACCTACCCCCTCTTGTGCTTCCCTTCATGGAACAAAAGGGAAAGGAGTCCAGACTGGCCACTACATAGATGTACTGACATATCACTATATTGCTTTCAATGCTGGTTCCCCAAACAGGTCCTGGAATGGACTGAAAGCAAGTGCAGCTCTTCACCTCCCAAAGGAGCCTGGGACTGAGGTTGGAGGACCATCTACCAGAATCCATCGGTTCATCTGCTTTTCTCATTCTTGGGCTTGGAGGTAACACAGAGTACCCACAATAGCTATATTTAATGTTGAGTTTTTCCTTTTGGAAAGGATGGAAAGGGGCTAGTTCTGCATTCACAGTACAGTGGAAGAAGGTCACTTGCAAGAAGGACATCCTGGAGGAGCTCCTCCTCCTCCTCATGGCTCCCACAAATGGAACATTTTACAGTTTGCAAAGCACTCATTTCCCAACAACTCTATGAGATGGCAGAAACTGAGGCACAGGAAGGTAGTTAAGTGACATGGACATGGCCACACAGCTTCTAATGAACAAAGCCAGCAGGCCCTGGTTCCAGGACCAAACTCTCTCTTCACTGTCAGCAGAAATATGGCATAGTGGATAACACGGAATTGGGCTTAAATTATATCTCAGATACTTGCTAGGTACAGCTGGGTGGTGCAATGGTTAGAGCACCGGGCCTGGAGTCAGGAAGACTTATCTTCTTGAGTTCAAACCTGGCCTCAGACACTTCCTAGTTGTGTGACCCTGGTCAAGTCACTTAACCCTGTTTGCCTAAGTTTCCTCATCTGTAAAATAAGCTGGAGAAAGAAACAGCAAACCTGACTAGTCTCTTTGCCAAGAAAACCCCAAATGGGATCACAAAGAATGACTGAACAACAAAACACTTGGTAGCTATATAATCATGAGCAATTCCTCTTTTTTAAACTCAATTTATCTCTAAAGTGGATATAATGCCTCATTGGACTGTGGTTCAAATGACAGAACAGATACACAACCCTTTGAAAACCTTAATGAACAATATACACGTCAGCTTTTTGGAGCAGGAGGGGAACAGAGCTATGATTTTATTGGTTTAGGGAACTTCTGATTAGAAAACTCTCTCTGTTATTTGATATCTAAACCTACCCACTAACATACCATCTGTTTTTTTAAAAAAAGTTACTTAAATTTTTTTCCCCAATTACATGTAAAAATAATTTTAACATTCTTTTCCCCCCAAAACTTTTAGTTCCACATTCCCTCCCTCCTTCCCTTCGCCCCCCTCACTGAGAAGGCAAGAAATTTGACATAGGTTAAATATGTGTAGCCATGCAAAACACATTTCCATGTAAGCCATTCTGTGAAAGAAAACACAGGCCAAAAAAATTCAAGAAAAATAAAGAAAAAGTATCTTTGATCTGCATTCAGCTTCTACCAGTTCTTTCTCCAGTAATGGACGCACCTTTCATCATAAGCCTGACAGAACTGTTTTTGATCATTTTATTGCTGAGGATAGTTAAGTTATACATAGTAGACCATCATACAATATTGCTGTTACTATGTATGCTGTTCTCTTGGTTCTGCTCATTTCACTCTGCATTAGTTCATGTAAATCTTTCTAGGTTTTTCTGAGAGCATCCTACTCATCATTTCTTAAAGCACTATATTTTTCTACTTATAACACAACTTGTTCAGCTATTCTCTAATTGATGGGTATCCCCCCAATTTCTAATTCTTTGCCACCACTACAAGAGCTGCTTTAAATTTTTGTACACATAGGTCCTTTTCCTTTTTTTTTTTTTAAATCTATTTGGGATACAGAGCTAGTAGTGTCATTGCTGGGTCAAAAGGTATGCATGGTTTTATAGCCCTTTGGGCATAGTTCCAAAGTGCTCTCCAGAATGGTTGCTCAGTGTAACTTTACCAATAGTAAAATGGTGTTTTAATTTTCCCACCTCCATTCCAAGATTTGTCATTTTCCTTTTCTGTCATATTAACCAATTTGATAGTTATAAGGTAGTAGCTCAGAGTTGTTTTAATTAATTAAACTTAATTTAATTTGCACTCTCATCAATAGTGATTTATAGCATCTTTTTATGACTATGGATGTCTGAAAACTGCCTGTTCATATCCTTTGACTATTTATCAACTGAGGAATGGCTCTTATTTCTATAAATTTGACTCAATTTCCTTTATATTTGAAAAATACAGAGAAATTCACTGTAAAAATTTTTTCACTGTAATGATCACCAACTATGTATTTCCCTCCATCCCATTTTCTCCCTCTTTATCCCTCTCTTTCTCCTTTTACCCTGTGCATTCTCAAAAGTGTTTTGCTACAGACTTTTACTTCTCCCAATCTGCCCTTCCTTCTATCAGCTCCCCCCATTCTTTGCCTTTTCTTAACCTCTTCCCTTCCTACTTTCTGGTATGATAAAACAGATTTCTATCCCCAACTAAGTGTTTATATTATTCCCTATTTGAGCTAGTTCAGATAAGAGTAAGGTCCATGTGCTCCTCTGCCCTCTTCTCCCATTTCCCCCTTCACTGTAAAATCTCTTTCTGGCTTCTTTTATGTCAGATAATTGATGTCATTCTACTTCTCCCTTTCCCGTTCTCCCAGTGCATTCTTCTTTCTCATACCTTATTTTTTTTATAATCATCCCATCACATTCAACTCACACCTCTGCTTTCTGTCTATGTATACTCCTAACTACCCTAATAATGAGAAAGTTTTAAGAGTTATAATTATCATTTTCCCACATAGGAATAGAAACAGTTTAATTTTATCAAATCCCTTGTGATTTCTCTTCCTTGTTTACCTTTTTCTGCTTCTTTTACATCTTTATTTGAAAGTTAAAATTTCTATTCAGCTCTGATCTTTTCATCAGGAACACTTGAAAATCCTCTATTTCACTGAATTCCCATTTTCCCCCTGAAGGAATATATTCAGTTTTGCTGTGTAGGTGACCTTGGTTGACTGTTTTGATCTTCCTCATCACCACAGTAATTTTCTATGGTCAGAATTTCTTTCTGTTGCTTGCTCATTTTTCCAACCTATTTCTTGACTTTTAACTTTATGCTAAAGTGCAGTTCTACTTCCCAAGAGGAAGGGGCACTGTCCCAAGCTTGAAGTTTTTTGTGCAGCTATAATTCTGGGGATCTGTAAGTTTTTGGTTCTTCCAAGGTGGTGTGATCTATAGAGAGATGTGTTTACTACTGTCCTCTACTGTGTACTGATTTGTGAATGACCACAAGCACTTTTTTCAACCCTGGAACCATGACAAGGGTCCCTGTTCCCCTGTGGCTACAACCTCTGCTCCTCATCAAACTTGGGACTAAGACCCAGGACTGAGACCCAGATCCAAGAGTGGGCAAGGCAAAAGAGTCTTGCCCCTGGTGCCAGCAAAGGACCCCTGTAAATCTTTTGACCTGTTGTCAGATCCCATTGCTGTCTGTGGGCTTAGAGGTCTGGAAACTGCTAGGGTTGCCACTGACTCAGTTGTCCCGAGGTCTGCTCCACGTTTGCTGGGCCAGGTCTGCACTGGCACAGTCAACTCTGGACTGTGCTCCTGTCTAACCCTAGTGAACAGACCTTTCCTGACAACCTTCTGGGTTGTCTTAGCCTGGAAAATAGTCTCACTCCGTCTTTTTTGTGGGTCCTGTCACTCTAGAACTTGTTTAGAGTTATTATTTAAAGATATTTGGAGGGGTTTGGGGGAGAGCTCAGGCAAGTCCCTGCCTTTACTTTGCCATCTTGGCTCCGCCTCTCCACATCATTTTTAAGAGTTCCCTGGGGCACTAAGAGTGACTTGTCCAAGGTCTCATGGCTTGTATATGTTCAGAGTCTGGATTTGAACTCAGATCTTCCTGATTCCCAAACAGGTTCTGTTTTCACCATATCCCACTGCCTCAGTTATCATCATGATAGACTTGTGGAAGGCAGTGTGTGACAGGAGGACGAGGACTGGCTTTAGAACCAGGGGATTCAAGTTCAAATTTCAGCTCTGCAACTTGTTCTTAGGACTTCTCTGGGCCTCCTCCTCCTCCTTCTCCTTAAATACGGAGGCTGGGCTAAATGGTCACTTACTTTAGTCTCAGGGCCCTTTCATCTCTGCATCTGTGAGTCTGTGACCTAATTAATCAATAAGCATTTACTCAGCATAAGGTGGTGCCATAGTACACAGAGCACTGGATATGGAATCAGGAAGACTTGGGTTCAAATCTGGTCTCAGACACCTACTAGCTGTGTGACCTTGGTTAAGTCACTTAACCTCTATCTCAGTTTTCTTAACTATAATACAAGGATCATAATAATACTTATCTCTTGGGCTGTTATAAGGATCATGTGAAAATATCTGTAAAGTGCTCAGCATAGGGATACAGTAAGTGTTTAATAAATGCTTATTCCCTTTCCCCTGACTATGTTCTGGGCATTGTGTTAAGTATTAGGGATACTGGGGCAGCTAGGTGGCGCAGTGAATAGAGCACCGACCCTGGAATCAAGAGTACCTGAGTTCAAGTCCGGCCTCAGACACTTAACACAAAAAAAACTAGCCGTGTGACCTTGGGCAAGTCACTTAACCCCAACTGCCCTCCCCCAAAAAAAGGCAAAAAAAAAAATCTCAAAAAACAAAACAAAACAAAAAAGTATTAGGGATACTGATAGGCAAAAATGTGAATATTTCTCCCCACTGACACTCTGTGACTCATTCAAAGTGCAAAATGTTACCAACAGAGCTGGGTACCTACCATATGTCACCAAAAGGGATTCGGGGGACACCTGCCAACAGCCCTTCATGCTAAAGTCTTGGGTTCAAGATTCATCTGCAATAAAGCACACAGAACCAGGTGTCTTAGTCAAGGGGTGAGGATCTCCATCTCAAGTGTTTAAAAGTATATTAAGAGGCTATTTTTTGCCCAGTGGACTCACAGCCTCATCTCAGATGCAGTAGGAAAGGCTGGCACGGGGCAGGGTTGCAGGGTACACAGTGATGGGGGATGCAGTGACCACTGGCACAGGCGGTTAAGTGGCCCTAAGAGAACAAAGGATCAGGCTCACCCAGAGATCCCAACATACAAAGCATTTAACTTTATGCAAATATAGATCACAAAACACCCTAGGCCAAGTGCCTAGAATAAATGCACACCCCATTCTCACTCAACCAAGAGCCAGGAACCAGAATCCCAAGTGGTGAGACACAGACTGTGAACATTCCCCAGGAAGATATGACATCCCCCAGGATGGGAACACAGCATAGGAAGCAGTTAATGTTCGCCCCCTTAAGTGCTCCAGTCCCCCACCCGTCACTGGATTTTTGCAACCCTGCCCTGCATTAATGTATCCTGGAAACACTGAGAATAGTAAAAGCTTTCCTAGTGGTGAGAAAATGCAGGCCTGGGGCTGTGCCCAGGCAAGGCATTCAGCACAGAATCTGGATCCAAACCTAAAAAACTTCTAGTGTCTAAACCTGGTCCTTAGAACAGAGAACAATGGAAGGGAGCTTAGAGGAGCTCATGAGAAAAGAGACTGTCTCAGGTGGGGAAGTTCTTGGGAAATTGCCAGACAAGGACACTGAGGCAGAGGGAGACCCTATCACATAGGCAGTAATCTAGATTTTCCAAATCCAATACTCTTTCTCATTCTACATATGAGAAAATGAACTATCAGGGTGTAAAAAGTAATTTTATAGGACTCTACGATCATGAGTTTGGAGCTATAAAGGAACATAAAGTTATCAAGTGCAAACACCTGATTTTACAGATGAGAAAACAGACCCAGAGACATGGAGTAAATTAAGACCACAGATTTAGAGCTGAAGGAGGTCTTTAAGGGCATCAAGACCAGCCCCCTCATTTTACAGACCCAGGGAGGAAAAGAAGCAACTTGTCAAAAGTTACACAGGAAGGGAGATTCCACATTCGAATCCAGGGCCTCTGGCTTCCAATTCAGAGTTCTTCCCATCATCACACACAGACTGGGACCTAGAGTCTCCTTCCTCTCAGTTCAGTCTTTTCTCCATTGTATACCATATTTGTTCCCGACACTGGAAATTGAGGTTTCTGAACCATCTGAGCATCCTGGAGATGAGCACAGAGCTAGGCGTCTGGGCAATGCTATCAGTGCCCATAACAAAGAGACTTCTTAACTGTTCTATTAAACACACCTCTGCCTGCCAGGCTGCATAATTGGGAATGATACCCCTTGTATTCGGTTGGAAAGAAACTGGCTGTTCTACATTCATACAAAGGAGGAATTCACAGGGGCCTGGCACCTGCCAAGTTTCAACCCACAAACACTTTTGTCCCTAAGTCCTAGGTCCATGCAAAGCAGGGACTTAGAATGAATACCCAGTGTTGGCCAGGACCATCCCATGGCGAGGTTCAGATCACATCCAGACACATCACAGGTCACAGGGATGGAGGATTCTGTTTCAGAAAAACAATGAGGGACCTTTCAACCAGCGTCGGGGAAGGGGTGGGGACAGGGACCTCAAAAATATGCGATCTGTGAGTCAGAATGGCAACTGAATGGGGAGGGGGGATCCCTCTGAGCAGAGAGGGTGGCAGGGCATTTTAAGCAAATAGTTCTGTAAGGCAAGACACCTGCACTTAGAAGGTCTCATTCCCCATGGATGACCCATGGGCCAAGCAAAGAGGCTGAGATCATTCATACTCTGCCAAAGAGAAAACAGTTCTCTGACCCTGCTGAGCACCCAGAGCCACACAAGTGTGTGACATCATGAGTGGGGAAGAAACGACTAGTCTGTAGCTTAAAAAAAAAAAACCAGACAATGAATGATATCATACTGTGGCTACAAGGGACCTTAGAATATAGAATGTTAGAAGAGGAGGGAAGCTTAAGACATAGAATATCAGAGTTTGGGGGGATCTTGGAACAAAGAACATCAGAACTGGGGAGGACCTTAGAATATAGAATGTCAAATTTCATAAAAACCAAAAATTGGAATCTAAGGGGTTGACCCTTTCTTATCAGAGAAAAACTTAACAAATGATGGCATATACATGTAAAGGAATACTACTGTGCCAGAAGAAATTATGAAATAGAGAGTTTGAGAGAAATTTAGAAAGATTTCTATGATCTGATACAGAGTGAAGAGAACAGAATTATGAGAACAATTTGTACAATGACAATATTATGGAGACAAACAACTTTAAGAGATTTTAGAACTCTAAGCAATGCAATGAGAAACCATCAGGTCAGAAGACCAAAGACAGAACATGCCGTCCCTCACCTGGTCAGAAAGGTAATTGCATCACACTGTCGAGTGAGATATATTTTTGGCCATGATCATTGTAGGAGTTTATTTTGCTGGATTAGGCATGTTTTTAACGAGGGTTTTATTATAAGTATGAGTAAAAACAACTAAATGTATTTTAAAAAAACCAAACAAACCCTAGAAGGTCAGAGTTGGGAGAGATCTTGGAACGTAGCATGTTAGAGCCGAAGAAAGAGCCCTTAAAAATCCTCTGCTTTGACCCTTTCATTTGAAAGAGGTGGCTCAGATAACAGAGGTCACTTTGGGCAAGGTCACATAGCTAGGTAGTGACGTGACCAGTCCTTACACTTTCTGATTTCCAGTTTCAATGGCCCTTCTGTGCTCCTTCTCCGTCTCTCACTTATTTACTAATAGGAAGCCAGGAATGAAAGGTTTTTTAAAATAAATCTTATTGACATCTTCTATTTTTATATCATCTTCATTTCTAAACATGGTTCTCCCATCCCTCACCTACAGAGCTACCCCTTTTAATAAAGAAAACAGAAAGAGGAAAAAAGGTTCAACAAAAATCAATGAATGTCAATGAAGTTTGGTAGTTTATGTAATATTCTATACCCCATCTCTACAAAGAAGAGAGGAGGAAGGTAACTTTTCAGTGGTTTCATGTCTGACAGATTCTAGGAGTTACCATGTCTGTGGCACGTTGGTGGAGCTAGGTGATGCCAGGGAGAGACCTGGAGTCAAGAACACTTGAGTTCAAATTCAACCTCAGCTCTGACATAGCACAAATACAGACTTCAAAATATATTGTATGTAGCTCTCAAACAATAAGCTGCCAGAACTCACTAGTGCATTATCTCAGATCAAACTGTTGCCAACAATCACCAGGGGGAAAAAATCCACGTGAACAACATTCAATAGATGTCATCGTACCAAATACTCATAATTTCCAAGCTACACGGAACAAAAAGCTTTCCAAAATACAGAGACCTAACAGAAGAAATAGCAGCTTTAGGGGACCAACGAGGATGAGACATATATCATCCCGGCTGAACTGTCTGCTAATACAGTTGTCCCAAGGAGGCTTTTGGAGACCCTACAGAGAGATCAGTTTACATCTTAACTTTTATTCCGCTATAAAAATACACTTACCTATGGTATAAGTTATATAATATTCAATATATTTTTTAAAATAGCTAATGATCTGTTCTATGATTGTTTCTATTTGATTTTCATCAAACAAAATGAGATAAATGAGATAATAATAATAACAGAGATAGGATATGTGATTGAATGGACTCAGGGAACTCCTTGATGAAGAAACCCCTTCTACTAAAGCAAGTTTAATGATTTCTCTCTCTCTCCCCATATATAAAATGTATATGTATATATATATGTGTATGTAAACACACAAGTATATACACATTTATAAATACATATATATTCTCTTCAGAGAAGTTGCTCACATAGAAGGAGGAGAGAGGAAGAGGGGGGAGAGAGAAAGGGGAGGGAGAGGGGGATGGGGGAGAGAGGAAGAGAGGGAGAGAAGGAGAGGGAGAGAAAGAGGGAGGAGAGAGGGAGAGGGAGAGAGAGGAAGAGGGAGAGAGAGAGAGAGAGAGAGAGAAAGAGGGAGGGGGAGAGGGAGAGAAGGAGAGGGAGAGAGGGAGAGGGAGAGAGAGAAAGAAGGAGAGAGATAGAGAGGGAGAAGGAGAGAGGGAGAGAGATGAAGAGACTGAGAGAGACAGACACAGAGAGATGGGGTCAGTCCTGAGAGAACTGCCTACCCTGGGACATTAAGTGTCTTGTCTAGGGTCCCACAGTCACTAGGTACCATAGGGAAGATTTGCACTTCAGTCTTACCAATTCCTAGGCTGACCCTCTAATCACTAATAGCTCTTTGATTTTCATTAGTGTTTTCCACTTTGCAGGCCACTTCATATCCATTCTCATATTTGATCCCTAAAGCAACCTCATGAAACAGGTAGTGTGGAGTGTTGTTAACCCCATTTCACAGACTCTGAAAGATGTGGTTATCTGCCCAGTCCTATGGATAATAAAGGGCAGAGCTGGACCTTCTGGCCAACTGCAGAGAGATGAAAATAGCTGGATCCTTAGAAAATGAGTTGTTAACAGGTAAGGTATATTAGATTGGGCATTTCCAACTGGTGAATTCATTTTCTTGGGTGTTCTAGACTTTAAGGAAGATAATTTAATATTCAACACATGTGGGGTAATTAAGGGGAAGAAGATTCTTTGATCAGGAAATCCTTGGTCAAAGACATCCAAACTGGGCCTCCCTCTTCGTTGGCCTCTCCTAGAAGCACAGAGAGATAGAGACTAGAAGGGACCTTCTAGTCCAGGAGTGGAGAACCTTCGGCCTCCAGGTCACATGGGGCCCTCTCGGTCCTTAAGCGCAGCCCTTTGACCGAATACAAACTTCCCAGAAGAAATCCCCTTAATAAAAGGATTTTTTCTGCAGAACTTAGACTCAGTCAAAAGGCCTAAGGACCAAGGTCACATGTGGCCTCAAGACTGCAGGTCCCCCAACCCTCACAGGGCAATCCAGTCCTTCCTCCTTATTTTATAGGGGGGAGTAAATCAGTGCTCAAGGTCACTTATCTGGTGAGTAGCACAGGCGGATTAGAACCCAGGTCCTTGGGACCCAAGCTCTAGGCTTCCCTGTGCATACCAGTCTCAGACACTCAAGGTTCTTGGGAGCCTCTGTCCCCTGACCCAGTGACATTGTTCTGTACCAACTCAACTCTACTACCTTTTTTTTTTTTCATACTTCAGTCTCATGAGAAATTCTATCCAGATTCTGAGGGAAAGCCTTAGGAGAAAGTTTTATTCTAGAAGTAAACCCAGGGATACTTTAGAAGGGCGTGGAATGAATGGAGGTGATGGAAAGGCAGGGAGGGGGACCCCGTGCCAGGATGCCTGGTGAATTCCTTCATCCAAGCCAGAAGGCAGTCTGGAAGCGGGGCAGGGTCCCTGTTGGCCAGCTGGTGCCTCCTTCATGGAATTCAGAGCTGGAAGGGATCTTAGAGGCTAGTGAAGCCAATGCCCCTCCTTTCCACAAAAAAATATCCAGCACCTTAAAGTTTACAAAATGTTTACTTTCTCAGTCTCATTTGATCTCCATGCCAGGGGTGAAATCTGCTGTATTAGAAAAACCGTGGCTAGTGGAGGAGTCAGAGGGCCTGGGTTCAAGTACCAACTCTGATTCTTACTACCTTCGTGACTTCAGGCAGGGAAATCCCTTTACCAGGCCTCAGTTCCCTCATCTGTAAAATGAGAGATTTAGACTAGACGGTTTTTACTCTCTCCCAGATCTCAGTCTAGGACCGTACTACTGCGGTGAAGTAAATAATAACAGTATTAATATCATCCCTGCTTTACAGATGCAATCCAAAAGCATTTATTAAGCCCCTACAATGTACAAGACAATGCGCTGGGCACTAGGCCACTGGGCACATTTGGTACAGATATGAAAGTGAGACAGCCCCTTGCCCTCAAGGAGCTTACATTCTCCCAGCCGAAATAAAAGGCAAACAAATAAAAACATATTTAGTTGAGGCAGGAGAGAGGAATGAGGAAAAACTTCCTGCATAGGAAGTGGCCTTGAAGGAAGCCAGAGATAATAACAAGTAACGGTTAAGGAGTGCATTGCAGTCACATAGTGTCCTATGCTCATGCCTAGTTCAGGGTACAGCAAACAGGCATCTGAGGGTAACACAAAATGGACATTCACACCAAAGAGCTAGTCTCAGTTCGCTTTCATTTTTATAAAATCAAGCACTCTGTAAAATCGACTTCGGGCTGCCTCAAGTGGCCAGGTTGGGTCCAACCCAGGCTTTAACACACTGGTTCCCCCAATAACTCTCTTTGAACCTTAAACGCCAGTTCCAGGAATGAACCAAGAATCCATCCAGTCTTCGAGATCTGGATGAAAACCAAATCAGAGACATTTTTAGGTTACCAAAAAGAGGATGCTCATTTTTTTTCTAGGGTCAAACTGTGACAAGGTCAGAGTTTGTTTTATAAACTAAAGTTCTCCCAAGTGCTTTGCACTGAAAAGAGAAGGAGGAGGAGACAGGAGGGATGGAATTTTTCAGACCAATTATGTTCTGAGCATAATGATCCTCCCCTTTCCCAGATGTTCACTAGGTCCACACAGATTACGAAGAACAGGGTCTGCTCGGAGACAATCTGTCTTGCCTAAATCTGGAAACCTCCATTTGTAGGAAGAGTGGTTCCCAAACTTTCTGCCAAGAAGCCCTTTTGGTCCTCAGTCCTCCCCCCATCTCACTACCCCTCTTACTGAAACATTATGTGATTCCCCATCCTCACAGATCACAGCCCACCTTCCTGTGCTTCCAGTGAGGAGAGCCCTAAGATCACCACTTTGAACCCACAAGGGCTTGGGCAAGTCACTTCCCTCAATGAGCCTCAGTCTCCTCATTCATAAAATGGGTTTGCATTACCATGACAAAGAGCCAGTCTGAGGCTCAGATATATAGAGGCTGGATAGACAGCAAGTGTTATTTAAAAGGCAATTATTGCTATTAATGTTGCTAAAACCTTCCTTCAGGCAAATAAGTGGCATAGAGGATAGGGGGCTATCTTTGATTGTAATCATGACCCACCTCTCTTCCTGTAAAAACTGTCTGTGATTTTGAAGTCTATCCTTACACAAGCTTTCTTGAATGATAATTTGTTTTTTCTTTTCACTTTTTTGGCCCAGAACAAGAGCCAAATCAAATCCCAGACTAGGAAGAGACAATGTCACAGACAATGTCTAATCCAATCTGGACTTGAATAATAATTATCTTTTCAATACTGTTGAAAAGTCCCCATTTCAGGCATACTAATACACTGTTGGTGGAGCTGTAAATTGGTCTAACCACTCTAGAAAGCAATCTGGGATGATGGAAAGAAAGAAGATAAAAGTAAGATTTACATGTCCTTTGACCCAGTGATGCCACCGCCAGTAACATTTCCCATAGAGGCCAAATACACTAAGAAACATTCTATATATACCAAAATGTTGAGAGTAACGCTTTTATACAATATTAAATAACCACAAATAAGGCAGATAGATGTCTATCCATTGGGAAATGGCTAAACAAACTATGGTATATGAATGTAACAGAATATTACAGCACTATAATAAACGACAAACATGAAGAATTCAGAGAAGTACGACTTTCCTTATACTTACAGGAAGTTTCTCTCCACCTGGCAGGACCCTACCAGGAGCAAGAGAAATAAACTCCCTTCTTGGAAATAAAATAGAGATGATGGGATCACAAGATCATAGCCTGAGAGTTCAAAGGTATCTTAGAGGTCATCTTGTCCAATACCTTTCATGGTCCAGCTGAGGAAATTAGGCTCTAGACAGGTGAGGTCATATAGAGAGGGGAAGAAGGTAGGATTTGAATTCAGCTCTCCTGACTGCAAACTCATGCCTCTTTTTACTGCCCCATTCCACCTAAGTGCCCCCTAGGGAGAAGAAGGATTTAGCTTCCTTATCCATAAAATTGTGGTATACAAACAGAGTAGAACACCACTGCTCCAGAAGAAGTGATTAAGTACAAAGGATTCAGAGAATCATGAGGAGATATATATGAACTGATACATGGCAAAGTCAGCAGAACCAGGAAAACAACATGCATGATGACTACAAAGTGCCAATGGAAAGAACCAAGGCAAATAAATTCAACAATAACAACAACAGTGATGATTGAATAGTCTATAGAATGGCCAGGCTTGGTATCCCTCTCTCTTCTTTGGTGGGGAAACATGGGTGTGGAACACTGCATATATTAAATTTGGTTGGCGTGTAGGCTATTTTTGCTTCCCCATCTCCAATCCCTTTTTCTTTTTGATTCTTTGTTTGGTGAATGTGTGGGATTTGAAGGAAGCTCCCCAGACTGCAAGCTCAAGGCTCTTTCCATTGTACTACTCTTACCTGTAAACCAAAGAAGAGCTTTGCCTCCTAGTCTAGGAACAAAGCTGGGAGTAGGGGTAGGGAGGAAACAGGATAGAGTGCAAAGAACATTGATCCTACTCTTAGAGACTCTGCCTCCAGTGCTTAGAAACTGTAATCCTGGCCAAATCATAACTCTCTGAACCTTAGTTTTCATGCAAGATGGTGAAAAGAATATTTTTATATGAAAATTTTTATATAATCTTCTCAAATTATACATAAGAGCAATTTTTAGGGTTTTTTTGTGCTTTTTTGGAGGGCAATTGGGGTTAAGTGACTTGCCCAAGGTCACAGGGCTACTAAGTGTTAAGTGTCTGAGGCCGGATTTGAACTCAGGTCCTCCTGACTCCAGGGCCACTGCTCTATTTGCTGCACCATGCAGCCGCTCCTTAACTTCTGTTTTTAAAAATGCTGAGTTCCAAATTCTTTCCCTCCCTCCCTTTTCATTCTCCTCCCTGAGATGGCAAGCAATTAGATATAGATTATACATGTACAGTCAAGCAAAACATATTTGGGAGATAAGAATATTTGCACCACTTTGCAAAGTTCTTTTGAGATACTTTATACACTTTAAAGGACCAAAGAAATGGGGCAGAGGGGGACAGAAAGAAAAGTTGATTTATCACTCAGACATTTTCATTTTGTTAATAAGATCCCCCTTCCTTAATATTCGTGCTCCCTCTTCCTTGTTGTTTCCTCCCCTCCCGTCCCCTACATAAATTTACAAGCTCTCAGAGTTGGGAAAAGTGAAAAAAATAACATTTCCCCCTCCCCCTCCAAAGTCCTCTGGCAGGGGACAGTCCCATTGGCTGGCTATCATCTGCAGAGCAGCCTGGTAAGGTTCAGACGTTTATTAACAGAATCAAACCCGAGGGGAATGGACACGGCTCAAGATGTAAATGAAAGGAAGACCAGCATTCATTAAACATCTACTATGTGCCAGGCAGTGTGCCAAATGTTTTACCAACAACAGACTCATTTGATCTTCACAACCACCCTTGGAGGTAGGTGCTGCTATTATCCCCATTTAAAGTTAAAGAAACTAAAAAAATAAATATAAATAAATAAATAAAGTTAAAGAAATTGAGTAAAGTAAGTGACTTGCCCAGGGCCACACAGCTATTAAGTGGCTGAGCCAAATTTGAACTGAAGTCTTCCTGACTCCAGATCCAGTGCTCTATCCACAATGCTACCAAGCTGCTTAAAGAAGGCTTACTAATGCTAAAAGGGATGTTGCTGATTTGCAAGGGTAAAGGAAATATTTATTGATACTAACAAAATCATAGGTCTTTTTAAGTATCCAGGGGATCCCTCATTGGTCTCCCTGACTCAGGTCTTCACCCTAAACCAAACCATCCTCCACAGAGTGATATTATAAAAGCACAAACCTGACCACATCACTCCTGCTCAATGAACTCCAGTGTATCTTAAATGTCCTAGTTAAAAAAAAAAGGGGGGGTGGGATGGAAGAAACTCTCCTGTTGGTCACAACTGACTCCTGCCCACTTTCCAGGTTTATTGTCTATTCTTCTTACTCTTCAGATACCCTGTAGTCTAGCCAAACTGTCCTTCTTGTGCCTCATTCCTATTCCATCTCCAGAACTTTACAGTCTGTTCTCCAGACCTAGAAAGCCTTCCCCCCTCATTTCCATCTCTTGGAATCCCTACCTTCCTTCAAAGCTCAGCTCCTACACAAAGCTTTTTGAAAGGCAGGTTGATATAATTGTATAGGGTACTGGAACTGGAGTCAGACCCAGGAGTCAGACCTGGGCTCAAATCCTACCTGAGATACTATGATCCTATTTTTTCTGTTCTCTTATTTGTAAAAATAAAGGGGTTGACTTGATGGTCTCAGTTTTCTCATCTGTAAAGTAAGTCAATTAGATTTCATGACCTCTAATGTTCCTTCCATCTATAATTTCTCTGCCTCCACTTAAAGTGCCTCCCTACAAAATTATCTTCTATACATGCATTCCCTCTCCAGATAGACCATAAACTCCAGGAGAGCAGAACTCTTTCCTTTTAAACTCTGCATTTAAGATTCTCTAAATGCTTGTCATTCTAAGATCAAACCTTCCTTCCCTGGCTCTCGGTCCCTGATATACACTTCTCTCTCTCTTTCTCTTTCTCTCTCTCTCTCTCTCTCTCTCTCTCTCTCTCTCTCTCTCTCTCTCAACTGCTTCTTTTTTTAGATTTGTACTCCCAGTGACAGGAACACAGTAGAAAGTTAATAAATGCATGCTCATTTATTCAAGGATATGCAGAACATTAGCTACATGCTGCATTAGCATGGAGGGAATTTAGGTGATAGAGAGCTTCCAATATCATGCAGTCATAGATTCAGATAAAAATAATACCTATAGCAACAACAACAACAATAAACACTGACATATCACTTTAAGGTTTACAAAGCATTTTACATATATCAGTTCAGTTAACCAGGAGGTACCTGTGGTATTTTCTCACTGTTTCAAGGATTAAAAGAGATACTGGAGACAGCATGGAGCAACAGAAGGGATGATAGAATGGAAATCACTAAGACATGGTGGCACAGTGGAAGGGAAAATGGAATGGGAATCACTAAGACATCATGGCGCAGTGGAAGGGAAGACTGAATAGGAATCAGTGGCCTTGCCTCTGTTGTGTGCTTTGACCTTGGGCAGGTTACTTCCCCTGCTCATTTGCAAAATGAGGAAATTAATCTAGATGGATTCTAAGGAACCTGGCTATCCTTCATACCCAGAACACTCTCCTGCCTCATCTCTGTTTCCCACCTTCTTTGGCTTCCATCAAATCCCAACTAAAATCCCATCTTCTATAAGAAGTTTTTCCCAGTCCTTATCTTAGTGTCTCCCTCAGAGATGATTCCCAGTTTAGCTTGACTACCTTTGATTAGTTTATGGTTGCTTCCATGTGGTCTCCCCATCAGACTGTGAGTTCCCTAAGCACAAGAACATTCTTTGTATCCCTAGCACTTACCATAGTTCCTGGCATGTAGTGAGTACTTAATAAATGGTAGCTTACTGATTAACCTGCCATTTCCAAATCTAGGATCTTAAGAGCTTTGGAAAAATGCTTTGCAAACCTAAAAGAATTATGAAAAAGTCAATCCTCAGTATGAGTTTTTAAAAATAATGTTTGAAAAAAACACCACTCCAAGTCCTACTGCTGGATGTTGCATGTCTGCCTTACACCCACACTCCCACGCATACACATACACACTCTCTCTCTCTCACACACACACACACACACACACATACCCATGATTTCCCCAGGGACCAGTGAATAGAAGCCAAAGAACAAAGTACTGTTTTGCCTCCTGGGCCTGTAAGATCCCAAGTCTGATGTGGGAGTGCCAGGCTCTGGCTGTGGCAGCCTTGCTGTCTGAGTGGGCTGGATTTTGTGTCTATGAAGGATAAATTCATTAGCTATTTGACTGTATTTACTGCAACTAGCAGGTCTGGCCAAGTCTTAAATGGCTTAGCCTAAAACAGGGGCTCTGGTATTGATCAGGAGGCTTTTCAGCGGCCTGGCTGCTGGGACCAGGCTTCCCATTAGGGTCCATCACTCCACTACTCAGAAAACCAGAGCTCTGGCTTCCTAGATATGATTTAAGAGCAAAAGGGATTGTCAGTCAGTCAGTCAACAGGCATATCTAACTTGTTAGCATGTGCCAGGTACTAAGCAGTACTGGGGATACAATGAATTAGATGGGGGGGCACTCTCCCTGGCCTCCCAGAGCTTACATTCTAATGGAGGAGACAATATGCACATAGCCATGGACATATTAATATACGCGGGGTAAATGGAAGGTAATTTCATAGAAGAAGGCATTAGCAACTGGGAGGAAAAAGGGACGAATAATAGAGTGAGACGTGAGTACTCAGTGAATGCCTGGATAGTTGTTAATATTAGAATCACAAAGAAGGAAGGAGAATGATGTTCTACTGCAGTGGTTCTCAACCTTCCTAGTGCCGCAACCCTTTAATACATTTCCTCATGTTGTGGTGACCCTCCAACCATAAAATTATTTTTGTTGCTATTTCATAACTGTAATTTTGCTACTGTTATGCATTGTAATGTAAATATCTGATATGCAGGATGTATTTTCATTGTTACTTATTGAACATAACCCACAGGTTGAGAACCTCTGTTCTAATTGAGTTTCATGGCTATCTTTATGGTGGTTATTTAGAAGGAAGAATGATCAAGTGGAATGTGCATGATATTTAGAAGACCAGAGTTCAAATCCTGCCACTTCCATGGATTACCTTAAACCTTTATGGGACTTTACTTCTATGAGACACAATTTCCTCATCTGTGGAATGTAAAGGATAGGGGTTTGACTTATAGAGATGGTTTTTTAAGGAGCCTTTTGGTTCTAAATATGTAATCCCAAATCCCAAAATAATCTCTATATTTCCAAATCCCTATAATCCCAAACACATACATCACTTTTCTCAGTAGTCTGTTTCTCTGACTTTGAGATGAGGGGTTGTATTCTGCATGGTTTTTCTGGGTTCGCATTTGCCTTAGAATCTTAGGATAGCTTGGATAATGCCCTTCCCCCAACCCCACCTCCTGCCCCAGGATCCTTGAGGATCTTTTTCTTCATTTTTTATCTTTGCATCATCCATGCCTCATACTGTAAGCATTAATAAAGACATGATGAGTTGTTCAAAGTCACATAACAATAATGACAGCTAACATTTTTATAGTGCATTAAGGTCCATAAAGTGTTTTACTAACATCTGGTTTTTACTCACAACAATCCTGGGAATTAGTGCCCCATTTTATAGATGAGGAAATTGAAGCTGGGAAAATAGGGACACTGCCAGTCATACAGCTAATAAGTATCTGAGGCAGGATGAGAACTCAAGCCTTCCAGATCCCAAGTCTAGCCTTCTTTATTCACGATATCCGCTAGCTGCCTAAAAACAAGGGGGGAGGGGGGTGCGGCTAAATGACTTCTAAGTTCCCTTCTAGCTCTACGTCTACGAGCCCATGATGATAAAATGTGGCCGAGGAATTTAAACAGCAGTTTTAGGTGGTGGTATGAAAGGATTCAGGTGCCAAGAGGAGGAAGTTTCTGTGGTTGCCATAATGGGGTGTTTGGGGTTAGCAGCTGGCATTTGGATACAGAAGCCTCAAATAAGATGGCAGGCAAGAGGCCGAGTTTTACTCACTGCCAATTTAGCATCTTATCATTTAGAGCTACAGGTGTGCCTCCCTGTAAGGAACAAGTATACAAAAATCTGAACTCGGGCCAACCAGAGGATAGTGATTCACACAGCAAAAGGATTTTTCTAGTTAGCAAAGGACTCTTTTCTGTAGGGAGTGGAGTGTAAATCTGTGCTGGCTTCTCCAATAAACAAATATTTGAGCTTAAAATGGAATCATGGTGCCAAAAATAGCCATGGAAAGAGATATTATTGGCATTACCCCCGGAGGCACCCAACTATTTGACATGGCAGTACTTCTGCCTCTGAATCTCCTTCCCTTGGATATCCAAAAGGCCGTGCCATTCCCTCATTCCTATTAAGGGTTTATTCTCAACAGTATGGATTAATACATGACCTAAATTTGGCTGAGGATGAGGGTCTTGGCATTGAATGGTAGAAAGATCACCGGCCTCACAAGCAGAAGACATGAGCTCAAATTCTGGCTTTACTTATTCGAATGTAAACGTTTTACTTTTTTGTATCCCCAGTTCTTAGCATGGTGTCTGACTCAGAGAAGATGCTTAATAAAGGCTTGCTGACTGATAGTTGTGTGACTTGATCCAAATCACTTAATTCCTCCAAGCCTCAGTTTCCTGACTCATAAAATGGGGAAGTTACTTCCTCCACCTAATTCATACAGTAGAAGCTGTGATCTCAGGAATGTCAGAATTCCCTGACTGAGAAAACTCAATCCTGCCACTCCTCATCATGTGCAGGTCTTGTCCTTTCAATGCTGATTGATAAACACATTCTTCCCAGAAGTCTGCCACTCCCACAGTGGCCCTGAGTTCAAATTTCAGCTCTTTTGCAGGCTACAGCTATGTGGTCTTGGGAATCACTGAACCCTACAGGTATCAGCTTCCTACCTTTGAAAATGAAGGGGCTGGGTTCTCTCTATATCCCTTCCATCTTCAGGTCCTCCCTGCTTTCCAGAAGTGATGCAGAATGGAGAGCCTTTTAGCCTTGCTCATCCACGAGCCAAGTTCAGAGGAGAGACTGGCCAAATTAAGCCCTGGCTCACCCTGGGTTTCTACAGTCTAACCTGCTCCTGGTGACATTGAAGCAAGGCATTTGTCTTGTTCCTGGGAAGGGAAGACAACACTTTCAAAGGCCGTGTAGATCTTGGGCTGGATTGCTTTTGCCTGTGTGGGAGGGAGTCCTTCACCCTGGGTTTTTGTTTTCTCATTTTCATGCTGACACTTACTTGGAATGGGACCTAGGAGCCCAGGCTGGTTGTTCCCAAATCCTTAAAGCTGAAGAGAAGAAAAGAGGCTTTGGATCCTCCTCTCCTTCTGACCCCACACTAACTAGCCAACTCTCCCTGGAGAAATGAGAGAAAAATACCCAATTTGGCATTAGGGTAGCTCTGATCATTGGTGCCTTAACTTGGATACTTATAGAAAGAACCTTTTCCTATGGATTACATTTTCTCCCTCCCTCCTTCCCTTCCTCCCTCCCTCCCTTCCTTCCCTCCTTCCTTCCTTCCTCCCTCCCTCCCTTTCTTCCTTCTTCCCTCTTTTCCTACTTTCTTCCTCCCTCTTTTTTGATATAAGGATAGCTCTCTGGAAATGATGGAAGGGAAGGGATATAGGTAGAAATTTAGGTGATATAAAAAAACTGTTGAAGCTAATAACTATGGTTAGGTGCCATAAATACTATTTAGTCTGTCACATAATAAGAAAAGTAGTTCACATTTATATGGAGACTTGTAGAACAAAGAACCTTGGCCTAGAGCTAGAAGGTAGCCCAGAAACAAAGTGGCCCAACCTCATTTTATAGAGAATATGGAGGCACAGGGAGATGGCGTGACCCAAGGACACACAGGCAGGCATCAGAGGAGGACTTGGAATTCAATATCTCTGACTAGTTAGTGTTTCTCTCACTGTATCACATTTTAAATACATTATCTATAATGATCACAGGTGCTGTTATTTTTGCTTTTAAAAAAGCATCAACTCTGGCTCAGAAAAGCTACTTTTCTGTCCAAGTCCACACAAGCAGGAGCAGAGGTCAGAGGATGGCAGAATCACAGATTTAAAATTGGAAGAGACCTCAGAGGTCACCTAATTCAACCCCTCACCCCTATTTGACAGATGAGGAAACTGAGGTCCAGAAAGTATGACTTGCCCCAAGCCCCACAGATAATTTGATTCAATTCAACGAGCATGTATTGAATGTTTATGATCTGCCAGGCCCCGTTCCCAGGTCTTTGTGTGACAAATCCAGCAGACTTTCCACTGTATCATGTGGGCTCTCAAATCCCAAAAAGGAATTAACCAAGTATCTGGGCTTGGTGGCACAGTGGATAAAATGCTGGGTCAAAAAGACCTGAGTTCAAATCCACCCTCAGATACTTATCAGTTGAGTGATCCTGGGCAAGTCACTTCACCCTGTTTACCTCAGTTTCTTCATCTGTCAAATGAGATGGAGAAGGTAATGGCAAAACACTCCAGTATCTTTGTTAAGAATTTTCCGATTGGGCTCATAAGGAGTTGGACACCACTGAACAAGAAGTGGGCTGGGACTTCAGCCTAACTCTTTCTACCTCCAAGGCCAGTGCACTTAATTCACAACAGCCAGGATGCTTCCTTTCAAAGACCACTAGAAGTTGGCCAGGTGAGGGGGTGACAAGTAGCTGAGAGAGGGCAAGGAACCCATTCCAGAGAGGTAGTGATCTTCAGTCTTGGCGAATGCTTGGATGTTGGGGTGAGGGAGAGGGAAGAACCAAGGATTGCAAACCTGGACAGGAACCAAGACATTCTGGAGGTAGGGTGGGCTTAGTGGGTGGGCATAATCCTAAAACCCTGAGGTTCATCTGGCGGCATTCAGAATTTACTGTAATTTAATATCTCAGCCTAATCTTTCACTTAGAGCTCTTGGCTGATAGAGCAGGTTTCTTTTATTGGCTAGAGACATTTTTTTTGTTTTCTCTCTAAGCATAAAAAGCAGAAAGTGCTGGGAGACTAGACCCCTCCCAGTCCCAAGGTAAGGAAATCCCTTATCAAGTGAAAGGCTTACTTAAAACCTTGACACCCATTTCTTGCTGGTGAAACTTCAGGAGACAAAGCTTTTAGTATTAAGGATTATCAGGTTTGGGATTCACTTTCCTAGGCTGCGTTTAAAGGCTCACAAATCTGGGAGCTGGCAGAGAGCATTTAGTCTAACCCCAGTCCCCAAAGGTCACCTCTATAACATTTTGCAGATGAGGAAACTGGGCTCCAGAGAACTGAAGGGACCCAAGGGAATGGGGTCCCTAGCTAGCTGGTGCAGTGGGTAGAGTGCTGAGCCTGAAGGTAGGAATTTATCTTCCTGAGTTCAAATCGGGCCTCTGAAACTTACTGTGTGACCCTGGGCAAGTCACTTAACCTTGTTCGCCTGTTTCCTCATCTGTAAAATGAACTAGAGAAGGAAATGGCCGACCACTCCAGTATCTTTGCCCAAGCGGCATCAGGAAGATTTAGACACAACTGAACTGACTCACCAACATAATGTATGAGGCAATATGCTTAAGTGCTGGGGACCCAGAGAATGGTGGATACACAGTCCTGGACCACAAGGAGCTTACATTCTAGTGGGGCAGACATCACACAAAAATTGCACACAAAATATGTACAGAATATAAATGAAATATAATCTATCAGGGGAAGGCACGAGGGACAAGAAGACCTGGGAAAAGCCTCTCCAGAGAAAGGGGGAGTCAAGCCGATTCCTGACGGAGGCAGATGTGAGGAGATGGAGCATTTAGGTTTGGAGGCAGCCAAAGCAAAGCATGGAGATGGGTGACAGAGCATTGTGTTTAAAGAATTACAAGTTACTAACTTTGCTGAGCCCTCTAGTCCCAGATTAAATCATATTTTTGCCAACACAAACATTTCCCCTCATCACCAGGAACAATTAGTGACTGCTGCGGGAATCCAGGCACACCAACATACTGGTAGTGGAGTTGTGAATGAGTCCAGCTGTCCTGGAAAGCATCTGGAATGATGGGAGGAGGCACAGTGACATGCCCATACTCTCTGACCCAATGATCCCAGCATCAGGCATATACCACAAGTCTAAGACTTCTAGAAATATTTATTCATTTGTTTCACTCTTGTCTGACTCTTCATGACCCCAACTGGGATTTTCTTGGCAAAGATACTGGTGTGGTTTGCCATTTCCTTCTCCAGCTCACTTTACAGATGAGGAAACCAAGGCAAACAGGGTAAAGTGACTTGCCCAGGGTCACACAGCTATTAAGTGTCTGAGGCCATATCTGAACTCAGACTCCGGGCCTGGCATTCTAAGCATTATGGTGCCACCTAGCTCCCCTAGAAATAAAGGTTCCATTTATGCCTAAATATTCACTACGGCACTTTGGGGTAAGGGAGAAAAATCCTTGGAAACAAAGTGAATGCTCATCAATTGTGGGATGGTTGAATAATCTGTAGATTGTGAATGAAAGAGAATTCTACTGCACTGTAAAAAGTTGTTCATTTGAGGAATTCTGGGAAATCTAGGAAGAGACGTATAACTCATGCAGAATGTTTAGACCCAATGACCACATAATATAAATGACACCACTTAAAGGCAGCTAAGCTCTGATTAGTTGGAATGAATGAGTTGTAATTGGTCCAAGAGAACAATGAGAAAACATACTTCCTTCTTGGAAGAGAAGTGAAGAGCTACAGATGTTTCATATGGTTATCAGACTCTATCAACTTTGTTAGTTTTGTTATTCTCTTTTTCTTGGATAAAAGAAAGGTTGGGAGAGAAGCAAGAAAGATAGCAGGGGTGAGGGGGATTACATTGTAAAAAATGAAAGGTATAAAATTTTTAAAAAATTAATAAAGGTCTCTATAGACTTCACCCTGTTTGCCTCAGTTTCCTCATCTGTAGAATGAGCTGGAGAAGGAAATGACAAACCACTCTAGTGTCTGTGCCAAGAAAACCCCAAATGGTCATGCAGAGTCAGATATGGCTGAAATGACTGAACAACAAGTCTATAGCTTGCAGTGTCAACTGTGGAGAGCTGCAAAGGGCATAAGAAACAAGCCCTGCTCTTAAAAGGCTTTATATTTACAAATGATGACAGGGACACACAGGCGGTGAGCCCAGGCTTGGAGTGAGGAAGTCTTCTGTTCAAATCCAGCCTCAGACACTCACTAGCTGTAGGAATCTGGGCAAGTCACTTAACCTTGTCTGCCTCAGTTTCCTCATCTGTAAAATGAACCAGAGAAGGAAATGGCAAACCTCCAGTGACCCAGCCATGAAGACCCCAAAATGGGGTTATGAAGAGTCAGACATGACACAAACAACTGAACAACAACAACAATATAAACATGAAAAGAGGACATTTTTGGTGTAAGGCATGGAGAAAGGAAAATGTGGAGGGTCTTGTATGGAACCTTACAGAGCTCTTGGGCTGGAAAAGATCTTAGAGGCTGTCTAGTCCAACCTCCTCAGAAAACTGAGACCCAGAGGGGGGCCTTGTGTGACTTTCCCAAGGCATGCATCAGGGCTAGAATTTGAACCCAGATTCCCTGACTCCAAATCTACTGATTTTTTTTTCTCCATTGCACAATGCCACTTCTCAAAAGCCCAGTCTGGCTGAACTGTGATGGGCAAGTGGCCCCAAAACAGGGTCAAAGTAGTATGATGAGCCAAGCTGTAGAGGACCCTGAATGCAAGACCAAGGACTTAGGAACATTACTAAGCAGATAACAGGGCGTCACTAAAGGGATTAAAGCAGAGGAGAGACACGAAAAGAGGCAGCTGCGGCACAAGGGAAAGAATATGGACAGTGAGAGGACCCTAAATTTCAGTCTGGACTCTGCTACTGGCTACCCCTGGGACCTTGAGTAAGTTACCTTCCTTCTCTGGATTTTACTTTCCTCATCTGTAAAATGGGGAGATTAAATTAGACACTTTATAAGGTCGCTCTCAGTGCTAAGTTCTGTGATTGTATGTACAGAATATATTTACTGAATTGAATGTGGGTGCAAATATCTATCTATCTATCTATCATATAGCAATATAGCACAGTACCTAACACTTAGCAGACACTTAATGTTTACTGTATTGTATTCCTAAAGCTTGTTTTTGACAGAGAAAAATACTACTGCAACTCATGGTACATTGTAGGTGCTTAATAATGCTTATTGTATTGCAATCTTCACTTTATTGTTCTGATAAAGAGGAAAGTGCTTAGTAAAATGTCTAATACATAGTAGACACTTAAGAAATATTTATTACATTGTATTTCTAACAGCTTACTTTTACCAGAGACAAAATGCTTAGCACTGTACCTGACACACAGTAGGCACTTAATAAATGCATTGTATTCCTAACAACTTGCTTTTGACAGAGAGAAAATGCTTAGCACTGTACCTGACATACAGTAGGCACTTAATAAATGCATATTGTCACTTAACCCCAATTGGCCTCCAAAAAAAAAAGAAAAAAAAATTTGGGACGGCTAGGTGGTGCAGTGAAATAGAGCACCAACCCTGGAGTTAGGAGGACGTGAGTTCAAATCTGGTCTTAGACACTTGACACAAAAAACTAGCCGTGTGACTTTGGGCAAGTCACTTAACCCCAATTGCCCTCCAAAAAGCAAAAAACAAAAAAACAAAAAAAACCCAAACCCCAAAACAAATAAATGTATATTGTATTGTATTCCTAATAACTTGCTTTTGACAGAGAGAAAATGCTTAGCACTGTACCTGACACACAGTAGGCACTTAATAAATGCATATTGTATTGTATTCCTAACAACTTGCTTTTACCAGAGACAAAATGCTTAGCACACTGCCTGATACACAGCAGGTGCTTGATAAATATTTACTGACTCAGAAAATAACTAAGGAATGATCATAGATTAAGAGTTGTAAGATATTTCTTATAGTCCAATATCCTCATTTGGTAGATGAGGAAACTGAGGCCAGAGAAGTAATTTGTTTAAATTTGTACAGGTCGTCATAGGCAGGATTTGAACCCTGGTCTCTGGGTTCAACTCAGAGCTAATGTACTTTCCACTGTCCCACATTACCTCCCTGAGGCATGATGGCTGGGTGTGGTCCTTGAAGCTGGGGAGGCTGAGAGATCCCTTGAATTTGGGGATTCCTGAGCTATAGTATGGCTAAAACTGTTGGGGTGTCTACATTAAGCAGGGTATCAGTATGGCGAGCCCCTAATAGTAGAGGACCACTGATACATAGGGAGTGGTGAAAAATGAAGGCAGTTAAAACTTCCATGCCAATCAGTATTGGGATCAATCCTTTGAATGGCTCCTCCATTTCCAACCTGGGCAAAGGGAAGAGATCCAGTCTCAAAAAAAGAGGAAAGGGAAGAGAAAAAGAGGAAAGGGTATGATGAAAAATGTAAGCATTCAGTGAAAAGTTTAAAATATTCAGTAGAAAGACAGCATGCAAAAAAAGGGAAAATATGGTCTCCTGAGTCAAATCTTACCTCTGTGTGACCCTATATGATCTTTGGCAAATCAACTGACCCCTATTGTCCTCAGCTTCCTTCTCTGTAAAGTGAAAAAATCGAACTCAATGGTCTTTGAGGTCCCTTCCAGCTCTGGCTCTATGATCTGAACTCAAGAGCACTGTTTAAGTCTATGAAAGGTCATTCCTGAAGATGTCAGCCAGAGCCCTAAGTCTGAGAGTAGGGAAGAAGAAGAGAGCCTGGATAAGTGAGCTTGGTGGCTGGGCCAGACCGGCTGGTTTGGCAGCTGAAGCCCTGAGAGTGGTTGTCAAAGGAACCACAGGGCACTAGCTCCTTTCTCTTCCTTTTTGGGCCAGGGTGGGGACAGTCTGACACAATAGTGGTGCCTCCCAAGAGTTCTACAGGCCTACTATACATTCTGTAGACATAAATAAGCAAACAATCCAAGCCATTGGTGAAAGGATTGCTGGGTCACCAGGTGTGTCAACAACATAGGATCTGAGGTGAGAAGAGAGGAGAAAGGCTTTGTTTGTGGTTCAGGGAGAAAATTACTGGACTCAAAGGTCAAATTCCACTTCGGAAGCTCATGACCCTGAGGCAACTTAATCTCTTAGCTTTAGGCCCCTAGCTTGTAAAAAGGGATAAACAGTGTTAACCTCAGAGGGTTGCTGTGAGGAGCACTCATATTAATAAGGCAGGTAAAACAATCTATATGTCATTCATTCATTCATTCTCTTTAAGTTGAAGGAGAAAACCAAAACCCAGTAAATTTGCTCTCAGAGGGACACACAAGTAGCAAACCAAGTCAATAAGTATTTACTAAGCACTTACATGTGGAAAGAAGGTTCCTGCTTACACTCTGAAGGGGTAGGCAATACAAAAAAGGTACGGAGAAGAGGGGAAAGAGTAAGGAGGGAGGTTACTTCAGAGTAGAGCTCAGAAAGGAATGAAGCCATAGCTAGCCTGGGCACTTTCCTTAAAACAGAGGCTCTGGGAGGAACTGGCCAATCAGAGAAAGGGGCCTCAAGGCCTAGTGATCTTCTAAGGTGAGAAAGACTATTGTCCTAAGGTGGAAAGAGTCAGAGTCAGAGTGTCAGGAGTGGAGCCCCAAGAAGAAGCAGGCAAATGGAACTATTGGGGTTACCAGAGCAAGTCATCATCTTCTCTGCAATTTATCATCTTAAGAGAGTTACCTGGTGCATTAAGAGGCTTAGGAACTTTCCCCCAGGTCTTCCTGGCTCTGAAATGGGCTTTCTGTCAACCACCCCGCTGCTTCTTATCACCCAGCATCATCTAAAACCAAAACTATTCACTTTCCATCTCTCCTCCTCATTTCCTGTTTAAGGCAGTTCCTCTGCCTGACTTCTCCTTTTGGGTTAATTAATAATCCTCTAGGTAAACTGGGCTTACAACTTTTAGCATCATCTTTGCCTCCTTCCTCTCCCTTACTGCCTAGTCACTTGGTTCTGATCACTCTTCCTTCTCTATTAGTTCTTGCCACCACTCAGTTCGGACCCTCATTACTTCATGCCTGGATTACCCCCAATACCTTTCTAATAACTCTCTCAGTCTGTAGCATCTCCTTCCTCTAATCCAATCAGTACCCACTGCTTTAGAGTATTCTCTTAAACTTCACTTTCCACCTCTCCCCCACTTTCTACCTCTTGCTCTGGACACGGAAATGAAATGATAGCATTATTGCTTCTTGGAAAGGGTGTGTCTAATGACTGTTCTATGGACCAACTATCCCTATGACTCCCTAGAAACTTCACTGACCATCACTCCCCATATTTCTTGTCTATTTCTATTAGAAAATAAGATCCTTGAGGGCAAACCCTACCTTCACTTTTGTACTTGTATTCTTAGCACTGAGTACAGTGGCTAAATGCTTTCTCATCAAATCACTCACTCATCACATCAGCTCCCTGTTGTCCTTCACAACCTCGACCTAACATACCTTTTAAACCTCATTATAGGATACTCCCTTTCTAGCATTCTATGGTCCAGTCAAATTGACCTTCTCGCTCTTCTTCACACAGGACACTGCCTTCTCCCACTTACATGCATTTGCACTGGTTCTCCCTGATGCCTAGAATTCCTTCATCTCCAATCTCTTAAGATCTCTCTTGTCCTTCAAAATGAAACTCAAGTGTCATCTTCTACATGAAACCTTCCCTATTTCAACAGCTGTTAGTGCTTCCATCCCTAACTACTGTGGATTTGTTCTAAACAGATTTACCTTGCATATAATTACACATTTATGAGCTGTTTCCCCCAAAAGAACTCAAGCTTCTTGAGGGCAGGTACCATTACATTCTTGTCTTTCTGTTCCTACGGCCTAGCACTTAGTAGGTGGCTCTTAATTGATGCTGGAAGACCAATGAATCCTTCTGAATATCTGATTAGAATTTCAGATGTGGAAGAGATCACCATGGCCATCTAGGCCAACCCATGCTGGAACAAGAATCATTTCTCTTTCCCCCCTATCCAACAAGTCACCCACACTCTGTCTGAAGACCCCCAGGGAGAGGGCAGCCACTACATCCTGAGGCAAACGGTTCCACTTTGGGATGGCTTATTTAGTAAGAAGTTTACCCTTAAATCAGATCCAAATTGGCCTGTTTCCAAGTTCTACTTTTCCTGGTGTTGCCCTACAGGGACATGCAAAAGAAGTCCAATCTATCTTCCATTGGGCAGCCTTTCAATTACCTGAACATAGCTAGTGTGTTCACTATCCTCCCTCACTCCACTTCTCTAGGGTGAATCTCCTTCGTTCTTGCAACCGAGATGGGGTGCCCATCCCTGACCACAATGCTACAGATGTGGTCTGAGCTAGTCATAAAACAGCTGGCCTGTCTGTCACCTCCCTCTTCCTGGATCTAATACTTAATACAGCCTGAGATTAAATTTTTTCTTGTTTTCTTTTAAATTTTTAACAATGTATTTTGTTTTCACATCACCTCTATTTGCCAGTGTATCCATTTCCTTCTAGGACAGCCATGTTATAACAAAGAATAGAAAAAAAAAGTTTTAGCAACTTAATCTGCCATCCCCAGTGTTATCTAGCCTTCTCGGCTTTATATCATAAGTAAATTTGATCATTGTGATATCTACACTTGAGATCACTGTTTAAAAGGTTAATCAGCATAGGGCCAGGCACAGATCCCTGGGGAAGGCCACTGGAAACTTTTTTCTAAGTTGATGTTGAACCTTTGGGGGCAGAGAGAGGGGGGTGCTGTATTCCACCTTTCTTGACATGAGTCATTCCATTTGAGAATGAGTCTCTATTTAGCGTAAATGAACAGTCACCTCTAACCACTATTTTTACTTTCCTTTACCCCAAATCTTGAGTCAGTCAACAGGCATTTATTAAGCTCCTATTTACGTGCCAAGCACTGTGCTAAGAGCTGGGAATACAAAGAAAGGCGTGTAACATTTCTTGTTCTCAGGGAGAAAAGTCTAATGAGGGAGATAGTCTCCACGACAGTATATTAAAAAAAAAAAAGAGTCTACCTTGTTTTAGACTCTGGAAATTGATAACTGACTAGCAGATTACAAAGTTTTTATCTTCTTCCCCTGACATACAACAAGCTGCCCCCAAGGCCCATGGCTAACAGCTAATGAATCCAGTTTGACTGTGTTCACCTTATCTATGGGGCATGGGGCATGGGGCATATTCTGAATTCCACTCACCCCATAGAGTCTTCTCTTCTTAGTGGACCAAAAGAGGCTTCACTCTGCCTTGGCTTCTAAATCAGAAATGGTGGGTTTTCTTGCCATGACAAGCCATCAATGATTATTTTTAAAATTTACTTCCTTAATCACATACTTAAAAAAAATTGGCATAGTGAATTCTAACTCATCTTTATTTTAAAATGTGTTTTAATATTTTGTTTTTTCCAATTACATGTAAATTTTTAAAAAATTTGAATTCCAAATTCTCTCCCTCTCTCCCTAACATGGCAACCAATTTGATATAGGTTATACATGTATCATCAAATAAAATATTTCTATATTAGTCATGTTGTGAAAGAAGATGGAGACAAAAAAAAACATGAAAAAATAAAGTAAAACAGAATGCTTCAAACAAG
>CM053596.1:36294088-36328499 GCA_028646575.1 Pseudocheirus occidentalis | reverse complement strand
TGCCCACCATGGAGATGTCCTGCATAATTACACATGTACAGCCTGTATTGAATTGCTGCTCCTTCCACTGGGAGTGGGTGACAAGAGAGGATTGCAAGAATCTAGAATTTAAAGCTATACCATCAAATGCAACTGGGAAATAAGACATACTGGGACGGGGGTAGGGAGACCCTCCCTGCCCTACTAGAAAGTTAGAGGGGCGTTGGAGGAGAACATAAAAGGGAACATATTGTGGGGGGGGCTTTACGGTGGGATCATTGTTTTGGGCTTGGTGGTAGGGGAAAGAAGGGGAGAAAATTTGTAACTCAAAACCTTGTGGAAATGAATGATGTAATCAAGAAAACAAATTAAAATAAAAAAAAACAGAATGCTTCAATATGCATTCAGACTCCATCAGTACTCTCTCTCTGAAGACGGATAGCATTTTTCATAGTAAGTCCTTTGGAATCATCTTGGTTCACTGTATTGCTGAGAGTAGCCAAGTCATTCACGATAGCATACAATGGTGCTGTTACTATGTAGAATGTTATGGTCCTACTCACTTCATTTTTTATCAGTTCATACAGTTCTTCCCAAGATTTTCTGAAACCATTCTGCCTGTCGTTTCTTATAACACAATAGCATTCTATCACAATCATATATCACAATTTCTTCAGTTATTCCCCAAATGACCATCAATGATTATTTATTAAAAAAAGTTCTGAATCTACCTAATCACATTTCTCTAACTAATATTTTCCTATTATATAGAATGGTAAGATTGTCAAAAACTTTAAAAAAATAATTTAGGCATTTACTGCATTGCCCTAATATCCCATTGAAAGAGGTAAGGTTATCTTGGCATGAGTTGCTCTTGTAGAAGTTAAGTTCTTTATTCTCATTGCTTCCTTTTCTATATGCTCACAAACCACCCTGTAAATAATGTTTTAAAATTCTGCGAGACATCAAAATCAGGCTTAGTGGCTATAGTTTACAGATTCCATTTTCTTTCTGTTTTAAAATAACAAGAATGAGGTATTTACTCTTCTATAATTCTATGAGACCTCTGCCATGCTCCATGATCTCTACTTTTCTTTCTTTCTTTTTGAGGGAATCAAGGTTAAATGACTTACCCAGGGTCACATAGCTAGTAAGTACCTGAATCTGGATTTGAACTTTGGTCCTCCTGACTCCAGAGCTAGAGCTTTATCAACTTCTCCATCTAGCTGCCCTCCTCCATGGAGATCTTTAAAAGCCCCCCAATGGTATGGTTAGCAAGCACGTTGGGTCATTTTCTCAGAACCCAAGGATACACCAGGGTCCTCTCGGCCTGGTGTCCTAAATTCATCAAGGGCAGCAAATGCTCTACAAATCACCCATAAACCTAGTCTGGGAGCTTGTTCTGAACATGCTGGTAACTGTATTTTAACATAATTAGTGTCCTTTTTAATCTCATGTATTTTATTTTATGTATTTTAAAACAAGGGTTCTGTAAGCTTTACCCAATGGCCAGAGGGTCCATGACACACAAAAAAGGTTGAGAATGCGAGCTCTCTTTTTATTTATCTTAATTCTCTATAGCCCATTCTTTTCTTGTTCTCTCGGGCTCAAAGAGCCCTGTTTTTGGCAGAGGAAACAGCAGCTAAATTAAAACTGAGCAGCTCTGCATCGTCTCAGCTGTCACTTCTGATGGTCCCATTTGCCCTAAACAACAATTCTAATCCTCACTTGAGCCTCTTTTCCCTGGCAGAGCCTTTTTTTGAAGTCTTTATGCTGTCCTCAGCTTCCCTGGCCAGCCTCTTGGGCCATTCGTCCTGACACTATTCAGAAAGAGCCACGTGATGCTTTAGGAATCATCTTTGCTTCTATCCTCTGCATGGATCTTAAGAAAAAAAGAAAGGAAGGCAGGAAGAAAGGAGGAGAGAAAGAAAGAGAGAAAGAGAGAGAGAGAGAGAGAGAGAGAGAGAGAGAGAGAGAGAGAGAGAGATTCAATGCTGAGTCTCCCATTCAGTGAAATACAGCCCTCACATTGCAACACAGCAAGCCACAAGTCTGACAAAAACCTCAGAGCTCAGTTCCTTACTCAAAGGAAACAAAACCTCCATGGGAAATCCAGTCCTAGGTCTATGGATTAGCCCTGCAGGGCTCCAGTCTGCCCAGTTCCCACCTTCTTTCTGCCAGTCTACCAGCTCCATCCTTCCCCTCCCCTCCCCTCCCTTCCTCTCTCCCATGATTCCCACTATGGTGCCAGCCTAGCAGGTGAGTTACATTAGAATAACTCTTACACCAGCACCACCAATCCCCCCCAGCTCCGCCCACCCAAAGGAAAGCAAGCCCTGTCTTTAATAAGAAGCTGGTGGAGTGAATCCTAAAGGAGTGGTTTGGTTTTAAGGGCTGGAAAATCCAAGAAAGCTCTTATTGCCCACTAGACCTCAGCCATCATCAGACATGGCTCCAAAAGGCCTTTTTTTTGCTTCCCATATCAATGACCACAAACAATCCAAAAGTATTCTGCAAGGTAGATCACTTCCTAGAAGGGTTTGAGCTTAATAGATTCAAGGGCTATCTTCCCCGAACATCCTATCTCTGTCCCCTCCCTAAAGCTTGTCCTGACCTCCCCTTCCCAAGTGAAAGTGATCTCTTCTCCCTTTAAATTTCTTTTGGTCCTTCCTCTGGATTTCTTCTTACTTTTCTCACTTTCCCTCATAATAGTCCTTGTCTAGTCAGATGGTGAAGGGCCTCTTCTCATAAGCCATCTCTGAATAAAATGCCTGGTGCCTTGCACTCAGTGTTCTGGCCAAATTGATCTACAGTTATCCCTTCTGCATCTCAACCTTCCCCATCGTGGTTTTGATATATCAAGGGTTGACATAAGAAATTAAATGGGAATTTGGGGGAGTTTTGCAGAAGCTATAGATGACAAAGAGCCTATGACAAAATACTTAAGCCAAACTTTACAATAAGATACTGTAAACACCCCATAAAGAAAAAGAAAAAAATCTGACTTCTTCTCTGGCATGGAGGGTCAAAAAAATGTATGCCGATTTTCTAGATTGCAGGGGTTCATTTGACTAATCCCTGTGATATGGAAATTCTGTACTGGTAGTTCCTTGTTTGGACAGTCAATGTCTTTGGACAGGTCATCCCCCATTCTAGAAATGCTCTCCTTTTTCACCTCATCCTCTTAGAGATCCTAACTCCTTTCAGGGCTCAGTTCAAATGCCATCTCTTTCAAGATGCCTTCCTCTAATCCTTTTGTTTGGCTCCTAAATTTATCTAGTTCAGAGAATGGAAGTCCTTGAGGACAAGAACTGCCTGACTTTTGCTTTTGTATCTCAAACCCTGGCGAAATCCCTGGAACACAGTTGGTACTTAATAAATGCTCCATTAATTGACTGATAGAAGGTATTAAAAACACAGTTGACACTTAATATATGCTCTATTGACTGACTGATAGTGGGTACTTAACAGATATTTGCTGAACTGAGCCAGGATCCAACATGGTACCATTCAGGAATAAAAAGTAGAGGGTTACATTCTTGGGAGATGTTACATATTTGATGAGGAACAGAAGGAAGAGTGCTGGCACCAATAACCACATAAGATTGAGTAATCCTCTGACACCCATTTGAAGACTCCTCTACAGAACACAAGGATGCACTTCAAGGTTCTATCTACCTACTTTGCCTCTGAACAAGTATTTGGGAGGATATTTCCTGGAATGTCCTGCACTTTCTCAGATACAAGGTGGGGAGACATGACTAGGAAGCAATTTATCTTTTCCTTTTTTTAGGGGAGTGTCCCATGATTTTAAAGGGGGTATCCTATGGTTTTATGGGGGTGTCCTATGATTTTAGGGAGATGTCTATGTTTTTTAAGGGTGTCCTATGATTTTTAGGGCGGTGTCCTTTGATTTCATCAGAATTAGGGCAGAAATTCCCTACAGTGATGTAGAGTACTATGAGATTCTTTGGGATCATTATTATTATTATTATTATTATCATTTGATCTTTTTGGAGAGGGGAAGGCAGGGTAATTGGGGTTAAGTTACTTGCCCAAGGTCACACAGCTAGTAAGTGTTAAGTGTCTGAGGCCAGATTTGAACTCAGGTCCTCCTCACTTCAGGGTCAGCACCCTAGTCACTGTGCCACCTAGCTGCCCCTTGAGACTCATTTGGGACAAAGTAAAATAGTTCATCATCTTCTACAATAATATTTACAATTTTTTTACATTTTAAATTTCCTTTGGCTGCGATCATTTGCTGTTACATCCACAAAATTTTGACCCACATTCTTTACTTCTTTACCACGAAGCCACACATCCCATTGGAATCAAATATCTCTTCGATAAACAGTCCATTTTCCCAAGTCTAAGTTTGATTACAGTCCAGAGGTTTTCAATGAATTTTCAAATCAGGTAAATTTCCCAGGCTTTTTTATCTTTATAAAGACCCCAGGGCATATTTGTCTTTATGTTTTAGATATTTTTTTGCTTTTTTTTTTTGGAGGGGGAAGGCAGGGCAAATTAAGGCTTAACACTAGTAAGTGTTAAGGGTCCGAGGCTGGATTTGAACTCAGGTCAACCTCACTCCAGGCCAGTGCTCTATTCGTTGTACCACCTAGCTGCCCCTTAGATTTTTTTTCAACTTTCCTGATATGTGGCATGGTATAAGATTGTGTTGTATTCCATCTCCATTTGAGAATTTCTATAATACCAGATGAATTCTGTCTCAATGGGGACAAGACTTCATTAGGTCCACTAGGAATCAAAAAAATTCTTCCCAAACCTTTCTTTTTGAATGAATCTTTAACAGAACAAAGATGCCCAGGTCTTACAGGCTTAGTAGGATTTTTTTTTTCCAATAATTGCTTTGGTATAGTCTTTGGTATATACAGCCTACTTCTACTTGGCCTCGGAGGGCAGAATTAGGTAGGAACATTTGGCAGAGGTTGCCACAAGGCAGATTTCCCAACAATATAATGAAGTACTCCCAAACAATGAGACATGATTGCTTCCTCAAAGGCTGGTAGGTTTCCTTTTCCCTGCAGATCTTCAAGCAGAGAAGATGACCATTTCTTGATGATGTTCAAGAGGAGATGGTGTTCAAGTCTGGTTGGATCTCTGGTTGGACCTCTGAGACTCCTTTCAGCTCCAAGTTTATAAGATGTGAAGTTTGGGTTGTTGTTGTTGTTGTTGTTGTTTTATCTGTTTACCCTGAACAGCTTTCTCTTTTGTCTGTGGCTCAATCTTTCCCTCCTTCCTCATTCATGCAGACTAAATCAGCATCACCACAAAAAGTGCAAATACAGCCTGGTGCCCAGGAACATCCATGAGGATTGGAGGCCCTCTGAGAGCAAGGACTTGACCTCAGATGTTCTCTGCCGTTTCCCGAGGCAGGCAGGCTGCACATAAATGGATGGTTTGGTAGTGGGGATATTTGGCTGACTAATGGAGCCTTGGGGCTTTCAGCAGCCCTAGGGTTGGGCATCATGCCTCAGTGGATAAGAGACCAAAGAGCAACATAGCTCTGGTCCCCAGATCCAATCACTGCCATCTGTCACTGATTAATGGCATATCTTCCATCAGCTAATAACCACTGTTGGAATCAAGCTGGTGGGACCAGACTGGGCTGGTTTGCTTATTGAAGGCAATAAAGACTGAAACACACATCTTTCAGCCTCTCCCCAATCCAAATCAGCTTTCTTTCTGACTTTTCTCTTTTACTAGTATTATGAGCAACAACAATGTGTATTTCTAAATCACTCTAACGTTTACAAAATACTTTTCTCACAACACTAGGATTGGGGTTAATTAAGAAATGGAAATGCAGCCACAGTCCCCTTAACTTGACAGCAGGGCTTCTTGGGTAATAACTGCAAGGCCCTAGAGAACATTGTTTTGGGGAGAGGGGGGGGGCAGGGATTGGAACTCATCAGTCTGGGAAGCTAACTCCTTGTTCCTCCACTGAGGCAACTGAGCAAGGTTACTGTAGCCTAGTTGGAGAGATTTATTTAGGACCTTGAGATATGAATAAGGCTCCACAGCCAGGATGTGTTAAGAGATAGACCTTGAGCCCAGGACTGGAAGACCAGCGCTCTATTTCTCTGTACCATGATCAAACAGAATATGGATACAAAAGGAATATATCATACATTTTCTCCCCCTCACTGCCAGCTCCAGGTCTACACATTGACTTGGTTGGGGGAAGCGAATCCATTCTCATAATTGTTGTGCACCCTTCCTTCCTCCCTTCCTCCTTCCTCTTTTCTCCTTCCTTCCTTCCTTCCTTCCTCCTTTCTCCCTCCCTTCCTTCCTTCCTTCCTCCCTCCCTTCCTTCCTTCTTTCCTTCCCTCCTTCCCCTCCCTCCCTCCCTCTCTCATATATCAGGGTTAAGTGACTTGCCCAAGGTCACACAATCACCAAACACCTGGGGCCAGATTTGAATTCAGGTTGTCCTGACTCCAGGGTCAGAGCTCTATCTACTGTATCACCTGGCTGCCCCTTCAGCCTTCATTTCTGAAGGGGACCGATGACCGAATTCCCTTGGACTCAGCAGCAATCCTCAAGCAATCCCCAGTCATACATCCCTTGTCCTGAGCCTCCTATGAGTCAAGGGACCTGATCTAATAGCCTATATTATCAATTTACTTTTATCAAATGAGATCATATGTGTAAAGCATTTTGTAGATATTAAAAGCCATACATAAATGTTACCTATTATTATTTTATAGATGAGGAAGCTTTGTGCTACAGAGGCCAACAGGCAAGTAGCGTCACTAAGGCTCAAACCGGTCGTCTCCTCTCTCCAAATTCCATGGTCTTTCTCTCTTAATTCTAATGCCTTTCCTCCATTAATTGTTTCTTCCTTGTTCCATATGTAGCTTGTATGAATAGTTTTTCTTGTGTGTTGTCTCCCCAAAGTATATTGTAAGCTCTTTGGGGCCAGATAGGCAGCTAGCTAGTATAGTGGATAGTGTCCAGCCTGGAGTCAGGAAGACTCCTCTTCATGAGGTCAAATCTGACCTAGACACTTAGTAGCTGTGTGACCCTGGGCAAGTCACTTTACCCTGTTTGCCTCAGTTTCCTCATCTGTAAAATGAACTGAAGAAGGAAATGACAAACCACTCCAGTGTCCCTACCAAGAAAACCTCAAATGGGGTCACAGAGAGTTGGATGTGACTGAAACAACTGAACAATTCTTAAGAAACTTCCTGATGTCAAACCTCACTTTGACTGTAATTTCCATGACTGAAAAATGACTCAATACCAACAGTCTTTTCCTTCTTTCTGTACCGTCAGCGCTTAGCACAATGCCTGACATACAGTGGGTCCTTACTGCATGTTTATTGACTCACCTCCCCTTGCTGTTCAAGGCACCAGCACTGTTCCAGTTACCCAAACCCAGCATCACAGAATATCAGAGACTACCCAGTTCAGCAAATAACCAAATGAGATTCTCCCCTCCACCGTATCTGACAAGTGCACCTCCAACCTTTGCTTTCCTTTCAAGGAAATGGGAGCTCCCCCTTCCCTGAAGCAGCCTAAATACTGACCAGGACACTCTGGGTCATCACTGTCTTTAACCACAGTGACTTAATGATCCAGCCTTCACATTGTCCCTCAAACCAGTCCTGTCCAGTCCTGCAGCCACTCTTTTTCAGACCTTGATTAGCCCTTTTGAGGCCTCTGGCCTATCTGGCAGATTAAAACACTACCTTGATTTTACTCCCCAGCTGAAAAGCCTCAAGAAGAGCAGCCAGGTAGCGGACTGAGCAGCCAGGCCTAGAGTCAGGAAGACTCATCTTTGCTAGGCCTAAGGTCCAGAGGACTCATCTTCCTGAGTTCAAATCTGGCCTCAGACATTTACCAGCTGTGTGACCCTAGGCAAGTCACTTGACCCTGTCTGCCTCAGTTTTCTCATCTGTCAAATAAGCTGAAGAAGGAAACGGCAAACTATTCCAGTACCTCTGACAAGAAAACCCCAAATGGGGTCACTAGGAGTCCCACAAGACTGGGAAAAAACAATAAGACTTAAAAATAGCCTTGAGGATAACTTCCAAATTCCTTAGCCTAATATGCAAGGCCTTGCATAATCTGACCTCACTTACCTTCACAGACTCTCTATATAAATAACTCTGGCCAAACTTGTTTATTCTCCAGAAAGAGTAATCCCAGCGATGCTACAATTATGTCTGTTGGGTGGCTCATATGACTGCACTTACTCAGGAGCCTTGGGCCTTCTGGACACCCTGCCCTGACCACCATGCCCCTCTGACTGCAGTCTTCCCACACTCATAATCGTCCCACTTTGCAGCCCCAGAATTTGGCTCTGTGTCTGGCATGCATAACAAACACCTCCATCAATCATGCCTGAATTCTAGAGGAGAGACAACATAGCAGTTAAGCCGAGGGCTCTGGGTTTGAAGTCAGGGGACCTGGATTTGAACCCTAGCTCCAAGTTGTATGACTGTAGTTAAGACCCTTCAAGTCTCTGGGTCTTGGATTTCCTATGCACAGCAAACTTTGACACTAGGATTAGCACTGGGTGGTATGTATCTTAGAGATCCAACCTTTTCTTTTTTTTTCTTTTTGTTTTTTTTTTGAGGTAGTTGGAGCTAAGTGACTTGTCCAGGGTCACACAGCTAGTGAGTATCTGATGCCAGATTTGAACTCAGGTCCTCCTGACTCCAGGGACAACCCTTTCATGTGATAGAAGAGGCCTCCAAATATAGGTCCAGGAGTCCCTTGTACTCCACCAGCAGGACGCTATTACCCAAAAGAAAGGATGATTCTTTCCTTCTCCCCTCTGCTGTATCCAAGCTGTCAAATCTCAGCAGTGAAGATGTGAGTTTCCTACTTGGTTAAAGGTCTCCCAGAGTCAACCTTCAAAGACACACTGATTACCCAACTCACAGTAGATAGCTGGGATGACGTTTGGAATAACTGGCAACAGGATTTCAGCTTGCTGCCTTCCCAGCCCTCTTGCAGTGGTTCTCTGGGAAAGGAATTCTGTTTCACAGCCTGGAACAATGCTGCCCAGCATCCCTGTGAAAGAGGCTGGCTGGGAATGAGTTAGAGAACCGTCCAGAACGTGGCAAGCTTCCTAAGGAAGACTCCTGGGGCAAGAAAGTGAGCGCACTGTGGTTTGAAGTAAGATCAGAGAAGAGAATAGGGAGGGAGCATTAGGAAAGCAAGGGGTGGGGGGAAAGAGGACAACAGGCTCTGTAATAAGGAACAGAAAAAGTCTATTGACAGGAAACAAGGCCAGGGTAGAAGCTCCCAACAAACAAAATATGTCTGATCTTCAGCTGAATGTCTGGATTGTGAACCAGAGAGAAGAGGAGACCATTTCAGTACTAAAAAATCATAGATGTTGGGTTAGAAGGGCCCTTAAAATCATCTAAAGCCAGACCTTGTCCAGGCCTCCCCTCTTCCCTCTGCCTGATGAGGGGCCAAAGCCAACATAACACCTGGCAAAGTCTGTCTGAAAAATAGTGCCTGATTTCCCTCCAGTATGTTAACATGCTTTCCCTATATCTCATGATAAGAATGTGAGCTTCATGAGGGCAGGGACAGTGTCTTATCCAATCTAGTGCATCAGTGGTTGGAGTTGGAGGGAATGTCAGGTCCTTTTGCCAAAAAAGTTGCTCCTCTCAATGATGGCTTTGGGGGTGGAGAGAGTGCCATGCCTGGAGTCAGGAAGCCTCATCTTTGTGAGTTCAAATCCTGCCTCATACACTTAATAGCTCTATGGCCCTGGGCAAGTCATTTTACCTTGTTTGCCTCAGTTTCCTCATCTGTAAAATGAGCTGGAGAAGGAAATGGCAAACCACTCCAGTATCTTTGCCAAGAAAACCCAAAATGAGGTCCTGAAAAGTCATACATGACTAAACAACCATAACATTCTTGGAAATAATGAGTGTCTTAGCCCCCATTCACGAAGGCAAGGGCCATTCTTATTAAAACATTCTACTTCTCCCCTGTGCTCAGCACAGCGCTCTCTGTACACCTGGGAAATGCTTCATAAATACCTAGGAAATTTAATCAGTCCACTTCACAAATGCCTGTTCCATGGAATAGAATTTTCTGGCATTAAAAATATGTACAATTAATAGAAGCAATCAAAAAAGCATCCTTCTTTGCATACTCCCCAAATGTATCAGCTGCCATTTATCTCTCCACATACCCCCCCCCCCGCCCCAGCCCAGAGGATCTTAACCTTATCTGTGTGTCTTGGACCCCTTTGGCAAAAAGGGGCAAAGCTAATGGTCTCTTTTCTCAGAACAATGTTTTTACATATCTAAAATACAGAGGATTACAAAAGAAAACAAAAAACTAAGTTCACAGACCTCTAAGTCCAGGTCATCCTGCCTCTACTTGGATACTTCCCATGACAAGCAGCTCACTACTTATCAAGATAGCCCATTCTATCCTTAGACCCTAGAATTATTAGAAAGTCATTCCTTATAAAGAGCCAAAAGCAACCTCCCCATTGCTCCTAGTTCTGTCCTCTGGGGCCAAGCAGAATATGCATGACTATCTCTGAAATATCTAAACAGAGATGTTCAGTCCAATGTTTCTCTCCAGACTTCTCCAAGCTGAAAAATGCCCAGCAGCTTTGACTTATCTAAACAGAAGAGTGTCAAGGGAGGGGAAAGAAGAGATCACTGGCTCATAGAATGGGAGTTGAAAGGAATCCTAGAAATGATCAATTCCAAACTCCTCATTTTACAGAGGAGGAAGCTTGAGACAGAAAAGGGGTAAATGATTTGTCCAAGGTCACCAAGCTGAAAAGGTCTGAGGCAGGATTCAAACTCAGATCTTCCTGACTCCAAGTTCAGTGTTCTAGCACAATTCAAGTTCCTACGGTATGATGCAGTGGAAAGAACACTAGACTTGTTCTTGGGAAGCCTGGATTCTAGGTCCCAGTCCAAGTTCATTAACCTTTTAAGTATTTTTTCCTTTGTAAAATGGAGATAAATAACAATTTACACTACCTTCCTCTAGGGGTGGACAGGAAAGTGCATGATAAACCTTCTAGAGTGTATTCTCCCAGTCAAGGGTAGTGAGCATGAGGGAAAACAAAGGGCTTTGCATTTCAGTAAGACCGGAGCTTAGAGAGCCATCTCTGGTATCCCAGAGACCAAATGGCATAAAATAGCATTTGCAGCAGCAGCCTAAAAGCAAAGGGCAATTGGTGGTATCAAAGCCAGAGCAAAGGCTCAGAGAATTTTAAGAATCAGAAAGAACCTCCGAGGCCATCTAGTCCTTTTTACAGTTGAGGACACTGAGGCCCAGTGAAGTGACTTGCTGAAGATGACCCAGTAAGTAGACCCTGGGTCCTGTGACTCCAAATCCCTAGGAATCCTATAAGGATATGTAATGGGGATGGATCCTTAACACACCCACGCCATTCAGAAAGTGTTGGATATATTGGCAATCAAGGATAAGAGACACAAAATACCACTCACCAGAAGAGAAAAGGAGTTTTAAGAATCTGGGAAAGTGGTAAAACAACCACCTATCTCCCTTCCTCAATCCAAAAACATTAAAAGCTTTTCTTTATCAAAGCTCAACTCTACCTGTGACCAGACTGAAGAAGATATTCCCATCCCCTCAGCTCTACTGATCTCAATTAATCAATAAACATTTATTAAGCACCTGCTACATGCTAGGCACTGGGGGTACAAAAAGACCTCAAGGAATTTATAATCTAATGGGGAAGTCAACATGTAAACAAATAAATACAAACAAGATGTGTGTATGTGTGTGTATAATTACTGGCCTCCCCCAGTCAAAGTATCACATCACAAGTCAAAGGGTTAGAGTTAAAGCTGAAAGACAACTTACAAATCACCCCTTCCTACCTCCTCATTTTACAGATGAGGAAGCTGAAGCCAGAGTAATACAGTGACCTGTCCAAGGTCTACCATAAATGGCTGGGTTGGATTTGGAATGCAGGAGTAAAAGTGTGCAACAAGTTGCAGAAACAAGGCAATATCGTGGTCTAATGGAAAGTGTACTTGCTTAGGAGTCCAAAGGCCGGGGTTCAAGTTTTAATTCTGCCACTGACTAGCTGGGTGACCATGGTGATATCGTTTAAGACCACAGATTACAAGGTGGAAGAGAACTTGTCCAATCTCTTCATTTTACAGATGGAGAAACCAGTGTAAACCACTTAGGCAAAGTGACTTGTTCCCAGGGTCAAGCAAGGTAGCGAGCAGCAGAATCAGGATTCTGACCCTAAAACTCTGCCTCTGGATCCAGAGATCTTCCCACTGTACCACAAGGGTTTCTTATTAAAAACAACAACAAAAAGTAAAAAACAAAAACACACAAGCAAAAAATCCAAACCTCTCTGTCCCTCAGTTTCCCCATCTATAAAATGAAGATAATAGCTTCATAACCTGCCTCATGGAGTCGTGCGGATTAAACTCATTAGCGAGAGATAAGCTTAACATTGTAAAGTTTTATAGACATGGATTAATTAGACCATTTATCAATGAAGGAAATGCACCTTGGAAGAGGAAAACTGTCTGGAAGGTCTCCTGATGCTTGAATAGAAGGCAAATACAAGAATGGTGCCATATGAACCTAATGAATGTAATTCGTCCTCCATACAGCTGCTCAGATCATCCCCATAAAGTACAGGTCTGGTTGCTTCACTCCTGGCTTCATGACAATCTTCAATGGCTCCCTATTGCTCTTAGGATAAAACTACACATTTCTGAGCCCCGAATTTGAAGCCTTTTCCAATGAGGGTCTCAGTTCTCTTTCCAGACTTATTTCACATTACTCCCAGCTCTACCCCACCAAGCAGTCTTACTGGTCCCTGAATTCAGAATTCTGTGTTTCACGTCCAAGTCTTTGTATGTATAGACCTGTCTACCTGGAATGCCATTCCCTCCTTAATTCTGCCTTGTAGAAAATTTAGCTTCCTTCAGAGTCCAATTAAGGGCCACCTCCCACTGGAAGCCTTTCCCAGTTCCCATAGCTGTTTGTGTGCTTTCTCCTGCCCCCAAATTACACTGGATTTATAGACGTATTTAAATGTCCCTTTGATGGCAAGGATTTGGTCTGGGTATCCCTTAGCCTGAGGTCTCTCCCATAGAAGGAGTTTAATAAATGCATAAATTCGTTCATGCAAAATCCCAGGGAAAGTACTTTGCAAGATTCCTACTAAAAACAGTTTCAGGACAGGCCATTTCTCAGGAAGTGGTCACAAACAACAGGTTGATTATATAAATGCAAACGGGCATCCCTCTCTCATCTATTCACCTCCCTTCCTGGAGAAGGGGCCCTTTGATGAGGCTTTAAGGGAGCCAGATCTTGCCAAGGAATCAAAGACTTGAGCCCACAATGAAAGGCCTTGTGGTGGCTAAATGAACATGGAGCTTGCAGGCTATGTGAGTTTCTTCATCTGTAAGATGGAAAGTGTAATCCTTGTACTTCCTGCCTCACAGCATAGTCTATGAATGCTAAAGCAAGTCAATGTGAGCTCTTATTCAATCAACCAAACAAGCATTTGCTAAGCCTGTCAGGCACTGTGCTAAGCACTGGAGGTCACAATCAATCAATCAATCAATCAATCAATATTTACTAAGCACCTACAATGTGCCAGGTACTGTGCTAAAAAAGGCAAAAACAGTTCCTGCCTTCTAAGACCTTACATCTGGGAGTGGGGCAGAGGGGGAAGACAACATGCGAACACCTACATACATATAAGATTTATACAGGGTGACTTGATTTCAAAGAGATCATAAAAAAGGGAAAAGAACCCACGTTACAAAAATATTTATAGCAGCTCTTTTTGTGGTGGCCAAGAACTGGAAATTGGAAGGATGCCCAACAACTGGGGAATGGCTGAACAAGCTGTGGTATGTGAATATAATGGAATACTATTGTTCTATAAGAAAGGATGAGCAGGTGGATTTCAGAAAAACCTGGAAAGACTTACATGAACTGATGCTGAGTGAAGTGAACAGAACCTGGAGAACATTGTACACAGTAACAGCCAAACTGTGTGATGACTCACTTTGATAGATTTAGCTCTTCTCCAGAATGCAATGATCCAACATAATTCCAAAAGATTCATGACAGAAAATGCTACCTGCATCTAGAGAAAGAACTTTGGAGTCTGAAGGCAGATCAAAGCTACTATTTTTTCTTTGTTTTTTTGTTTTCTTTTCTCATGGTTTTTGCCTTTTGTTCTAATTCTTCTTTTACAACAAGACTAATGTGGAAATAAGCTTAAGATGATTGTATATGTAGACTCTATATCAGATTGCATACTGTTTAGTGGAGGGAAGAGGGGAGGAAATTTAGAACTCAAGATCTTATAAAAATAAATGTTGAAAACTAAAAATAAATATACAGAGTGACTTGAAGATAATCTCAGAGAGAAGGCATTAGTGGGGAGGATGATTGTGAAGCTTCTTTAGCAGATGAAGGGATTTAAAAATAAAAATGTTTTGTATAACATCAATGGGCTGCATATTCTTACCTTCTGAATGGGTGGGCTAGGGGATGAAAGGAAGGAGAGATTTTGGAACTGAAAATTAAAATAAAAATGGAAGATGAGATTTTAGCTGAGAATCTGAAGGAGCCAGGGAAAGGGGAGGAGATGCTGATGGATAGCAGACATTCTAGGAATGGGTGACAGTCACTGAAAATGCACTGAAATTTGGAGGAAGAGCCAAACATCAGTCATAAAGTCTATCTAAGAATCTCTGATCTGATAACTACTAGTTGTGTGATCTATTGTCAAGACACACTTTATTTCTCCAGGTCTTAAGTTTCCTCATCTGTGAAATGGGAATAACACCCATACCAACTATCTCACAGTTTTGCTGTGAGACAAATGCTTTTATAAACAATCAAAACATTATGAAACTGTTCTAACCTGAACCAAATGAGATCATGTATCTGAGAGCATGACTCCAGACCCCAGAGGCACTGGGTTCATAGGTCTCCATACAGAAACCTGAACTAAATAATGGCTATCCTCAGGCAGCCATCTTGTGGCCACCATGGAGAATGAGCTGGACTGGGGTTGGAATCTGAACCCTCTCACTAGCAATGTGGCCCTGGGAAAGTTAGCTCATCCTTTTTTGTTTTTTGTTTTTTTTTTTTTTGTAAATAATATTTTATTTTTTCCAATTACGTGTAAAGCTAGTTTTCAACATTTATTTTTATAAGATTTTTGAGTTCCAAATTTCTTCTCCTTCCCTCCTCCCCAAGATGGCAAGCAATCTAATACAGGTTCTATACGTGTAATCATGTAAGCACATTTCCACAATAGTCGTATTGTAAAATAAACAGAACAAAAGGGAAAAGCCACCAAAAAAGCCCCCAAAAGTGAAAATAATGTTTTTATTTGCATTCAGACTCCATAGTTCTTTCTCTGGATGTAGATATCAGCTCATCTTTTTGTGTCTTATTTTCCTCATCTGTAAAATGGGGGGTTGGCATGACTCTAGAGTAGTGGTTCTCAACCTTCCTAATGCCACAATCCTTTAATACTTGTATGTGGGCATATCTGAGCATGGTGTCTCAGTTCCTAAGACCATCAGAAATATGCATTTTCCGATGGTCTTCGGCGACCCCTCTGACCCTTGTGAAAGGGCCGTTCAACCCCCAAAGGGGTCGTGACCCACAGGTTGAGAACCACTGCTCTAGAGCAAAGGTGTCAAACATATCCTGTACCCAACACTCCCAAAATATGGGTGAACCACATAAAAAAAGGTAACTTGGAAACATTTTAGACAATATAAATAAAAATGCAAGAGAACATAGATAATGTTAACATACGGTTTTCCAAGTCACTGCAGCCTGCAGAGATCCTTATATATGGCGAATTGGACACTTACTAAGCTAGAGGGCTGATTATTAAACATGCATCTCCTCACCTCTCAACAGAGAAGAGACAGACTAAGAGATGAAGAAAGAGGTGCACCTCTTGGGATATGAGTTTATTCTCCTTCACTGTGCCAAAAGAGAAGTCTGAGCTTGGGTTTTCTTGCTGTTGTTGATGGGAGGAAGATAGAAGTAAAGGGGAGAGAGGAAGGTAATGAGAGACGCCAAACAAAAGAAATATTAAGACTGTCAATGAAGCATTTGAAAGGTGGTCAGAACAGAAGAGAAAAAGGCTCAGAAGGAAACACTGAGAAGCAGGACAGTTCTAAAATTAATGAGCTGAATGTGTCAAATACTTAAAAACCCACTGAGGCTTCATAGTTTCATGTACAACCTTCCTTCTCTATTCTTCCCTATATATAGACAGAAATCCTCATACTTCCTGGGGTTTGTCAAGTTCAGATTAAGGAGAGACAGAGAGAGGAGAGAGAGAGAAAGAGAGGAGAGAGAAACAGAGAGCAAGAAGGAGGGGAGAGAGAGAGAGAGAGAGAGACGGAGACAGAAAGAATGAGGAGAGAGAGAGAGAGAGGGAGGGGAGACAGAGAGAGAGAGAGAGAGAGAGAGAGAGAGAGAGAGAGAGAGAGAGAGAGAGAGAGAGAAGGGGAGAGAGAGAAGGAGGGGAGAGAGGGGGAGACAGAGAGACAGAGACAGACAGATATGAAGACACACAGAGACAGAGATAGAAACAGACAGAGAAAGAGACACAAAGACAGACAGACTGAGAGAAAGACAGAGACAGAGAGTGCGTGAGTTGGACTATACTACAGCTAGTATTCTTAATCTTTTTTTGTGTTACAGACCCCTTAGAAATCTGCTGAAATTCATGGTTTCCTTCTCAGAATAATGGTTTGAAATAATTGAAAAAATGTTAAATTGCAATTAGAAGTTAGTGAAAACAAAGCTGTATTTTCCTATCCATCTGAATTCATGACCCCCCATGAGCCCCCAAAGAGTCTCCAGGATAAGATCCCTGGACTCAATGGTCTCTGAGGTTCCTGCCAGCTCTGGATCTAGGATCCTAGATAAAATACCTTACGAGCTTTAAAGGACTCAAGACATATTAAATACTATTATTTCCCCCTGGGTATAATGTTACAATACATCCTAGGGTCAAGACAGATTGAGAACTTCCTCATCCTGGAGGACTTCCTGACAAAGGCATGAAGGCACAGTTCGGGGCTCCAACAGCCTGGCTGTCCTCACCCACATTAAACCTCAGAAGGGCAAGGCTAAAATCCCCAAGCTCTGTAGCTTCCTGGAGTGACTGTTTACAAGTCTGTCATCCAGGAATTTATTTCAATCCCTTTTAAGCCTACTCATCTTCAACCTGAACCTTCATTCGAGGGAACAGGTTCACAGCAGGGAGTAACCCCAGGAATGTCCCAGTGATGAGCTCACACCGGGCAAGAAACGACATGTTGGGTGAAAACTTCAGACTCCAGCAACATCCTTGATGGGTCAGGGTGATGAGTCAGCACTTACTGTACAGGCTGAAGAAGCTGAGTGATCTTTAAATCAGTCTGGCTGAGGCAAAACCCCCTTAGCAGGAACCAAAGCTGATCAAGGCTGCCCTTAGCTTCCTAATAGCAAAACTAAGAAGGCACTAGAACTGAATGCTAACAACACTGGCACATGGGTAATCGGGAGAATCTATTTCCTAGAAATAGAGAATAGAACTGTAGAACTGGAGAAACCTTTGGACAATACTGACTGAGCTGGATAAAGGCCTTGGGGAGCAGGTGTTCTAGCCTGGGGTCGGTGAACTTTAAAATATATCAGTGTATACATGTGTGTATGCATGTATGTGTACATGCACATATATACACACATGTTTGTGTGTGTGTTTGTACACACATGTGTATATATAAATAAATTATATTTTTATATAATTAGTTTCCTCTGGAGTCCTATATATTTTATTTTATGAATTTAAAACATTATTCTGAGAAAGGGATCCCAGGTTTCATGAGCCAGCCAAAGGAATTGATGACACAGAAAAGGTTAAGAAGCCCATCCCCCCATCTTAGAATGTAAAACTTCTACAGCTGGAAGGGCCAGTAAGGTGCTTGGAACAAATGATGTTAGATACTTGGAGGGGTTTTAGAACAGAGAATGTCAGACCTTTAAAAGACTTGAGGAACCATTTATTTCAATTTCCACATTTTATAAAGGAAGAATCTTAGGCCCAGCCAGTCAGTCAGTCAATCAACAAGCATTTATTTGGCACTGTGTTGGGTACTGTGCTAAGTAAACAGTGGGGATCCAGAGAAAGCATGAGGAGTTAGGGGAGGTACCCAACTTTTAGAAAAGTAAGTCAGGGTTGGGGTGAAAGGGGCTGCCTTGGGACTCAGGTCTTAAATCTGGTTATCTTTCCACAATATTTATTTAGGCCAGACGTGGGGAACCTGCAGTCTCAAGGCCACACATGGCCCTCTAGGCCCTCACCAACTGAACCAAACTCCACAGAACAAACCCCCTTAATAAAAGGATTTGTTCTGTAAAACTCGGACTCAGTCAAAAGGCCAAACCTGAGGAACTAGAAGGCCACATGTGGCCTTGAGGCCCCAGGTTCTCTACCCCTGCCTTAGGCAATCAAAGAAGTTGTTGTTCAGTCACTCTAGGTGACCCCACGGCCTTGTTTTCTTGGCAAAGACACTAGAGTGGTTTGCTATTTCCTTCTCTGAAGCAAGTCAAAATATTTGGTCTTGGGGGTCAGCTCACATGTAGATGCCTTGGAGAAGTGGGTTTTGGCACAGATTTGTGTTATACCTAGACGCTTTGAAACCTGCTCTCATTTGCCTCATCTTTGTCTATGCCTTTAAAATGTTAACTGACTTCCAAAGACCTGTTGGATTTCCAAAGACTTTTGGTGCCTAGAACTCTCAAAGCTTCAGATGCTGAAAAAAGACAAGCCTTTCCCCATTTAGGTCCCAAGGTATAGCGGATTCAAGACAATGATTTACAAAGACCTAGATGTTTGGAGGTCTGCTCTGATTTGCGTTCTCTTTGTTAATATTAATTGACTTCCCAAGGACCTAATGGGCTGCCCCAGACTCTTGGAGCCTAGAAATCAGAAAGTTTGATTGTATCTGAGGTTACTTCCAGGATGCAGTAGATCTTTGAAATAATAAAACTATGATAATATCCCAGGATGTGAAAAAACTAAGTCTATTGATAAGAATACCTGAATCTTTGTCCTTTGGATCTTTAAAAACCTTGTTCATCAATAAACGGAGTTCATGGTCCTTCCTTGAGGTATCCACGTTGTCTGACTATGTCTCTCTCTGTCTCTGTCTCTCACGCCTTCGCTCACACCTGAGGCTGGTACTCGGGTGGCATCCTACACTTCTCCAGCATGTCCCCATTTTACAGATGAGAAACTGAGGCAGATAGGGGGTTAAGTGACTTGTCCAAGGTCACACAGCTAGTACATGTCCGAGGCCGGATTTGAACTCATCTTCCTGACTCCAGACCTAGCGCTCTTTCCACTGTACCACCCAGCTGATTTGATAATCAAATACAGGCTCTTTTCTAAGAGTCTTTATAGGGCCTGAGCACTTCTGAACTTGGATTGTTCCAGCTGTCGATACGACAGTTTGGGAAGGAGTGATGCACGTCGCTGAGAGGTATGTTTGTTCTTGCTTAGGGCACTGATGTGAAATACAAGAAGGACTCTCATTTCAGAGCCCAGGACATAAAACCAACAACAACAAAAGGTGGTTATGATGGCCAGCACCTGATCCATGTCATCTTCCCTTTCACTGAGGCAGGATATTAGAGCTCTGGGTCCAGAGTCCCAGTCACTGCGACCTCCCTTATCCAAGCCTCTGACTGCAGCCTACAGCCACACCGGCTTTTTTTCCAGCTTATTTTGGGCTGCTGTACCATGAACTTGACGCACACCAAGCCAGCAGTCCATCCAAACCACCCAGGCACAGTCAGTAATGATGTGGTCTATAACCTCAGTTTGTAAAACCTCACTCATCTTCAGATACCTATGTATGTAACATCAGTCTGTAACAAGCCTGTGCAATTAAGTTGTAAAAGTCACACTTTCCCCCAGCCATAAGTCTTTACCCTTAGCTAGCAAGTCTGCCTAGAGACAAGCCTTCAAAAGCGTTCTATAAACAAACCCTTAGAGAAATGCATAGCCCCTTTGTTCTAAGTGGCCAGCTGGACCCAAAAGCCTTGAACGTTATCAGATTCTATCTGATAATGTTCTAACTCTGTCTCAATATGGTACCTCCTGAATCCCTAATCCGTCTAGTTCCCAGACTTGGAAACAATTAAGTCTATCCTCCCAACAGCCATATTGGACATATGTCATTCATCTTTGACCAAAAGTAATCTAGTGACGTGTCAGGCATAAAACCACACCTCCAGATAGCCCCCTTAGGGGGATTTACCAGTGAATTATGGGGAATTCACATATGCAGTTGATACAAAAAGTGCATGCCCCGTTAAGCACTGACCATTCCTAAACTCCTCCCAAACTCCACCCTTGCCAACCTAGTTAACATAATTAGCCTTTTACTGACAATTTCAGGGTTATAAGAACTGCCCCTCAAGGCACAGGTCTTTGCAGGTTCCCTTAACCTTTTCCTGCCCGCTACAGAGAGTAAAACTTTATAACTCTACCTTAGATCCCTGCACTTTGCAGGTTCCCCCTATTTCTTCTGCCTGCTACTAAGCCAGCATATCAATAAACTTTGAAACTTTACCAAAAGACAGCTTGGGTCCTGATGAAATTCTTTTCCAGACAAAGAACCCGCGAGGGATTATATGACATCCCTCAGACACCTCCTCAGGCACCCACAATCTCCCACACTTCTTCAAGTTACAATGCTAGATTTGAAATCACCGGAGACCCAAGTTTGAATCTTGCCTAAAGACACGAGCTGTGTGAGCCTCGGCAAGTCACTTAATGTCTCTCAGCCTTAGTTTCCTTATATATAAAATGGGTATAATAATATCTACCTTCTAGAACTGTTGTGAAGATCCAAAGAGGTAATATTTGTAAAGTTTTTTGCAAACCTTAAAGCCCTATATAAATGCCATTTTGTCGTTGCTGAGTCACTTTTCAGTCTTGTCTGATTCTTTGCGACCCTGTTTGGGGTTTTCTTGGTAGAGACACTGGAGTGTTTTGCCATTTTCTTCTCTGGCTCATTTTACAGATGAGGAAACTGAGTCAAACAGGGTGAAGTGACTTGCCCAGGATCACACAGCTAGTAAGTGTCTGAGGCTATATATGAATTCAGGAAGATGAGTCTTCCTGACTCCAGGCCCAGGGCTCCATCCACTGCCCCACCCAGCTGCCCCATAAACATGATTACATCATTATTACACCTTTTTTCTAAAAAAAAATTCTCCAGTCACACAGCCTTCATCGTGTATTTGCAAAGTGGATTTCTTTTACTTGGAGACTTGATTGAAACTTATATGATTTTACATTTGGCCTTTAAAAGTTCACTATATATAAAGACCTGGCCCTACATTCTGAACTCCTGAGATCTTTCTGGATCCTGTCTCTGTCTTCTGGCAGGTTATCTATCCTACCTAGATTGGTGTTGCCTGCAAATCTGGTAAGCAAACTCTTTATGTGCAACATGGAAATACAGTTACTGGCAAATGTGAAAACAAACCTAAAAAAAAAAAATTAAAGCAAAACCCAAAACCCCAAAACAACTTCATGGACCCAGATTAAGAACGCCCACTCTCACTGGAACATGATTAGAGACTTATTTTCTCATTTTTTTCTTTTCTCAAGCCTCCTACCGTAGTTGGGTTTTTTGTTTTTTGTTTGTTTGTTTGTTTTGGGTTTTTGTGGAGGGAGGAAGGCAAGGCAATTGGGGTTAAGTGACTCGCCCAAGGTCACACAGCTAGTAAATGTATCAAGCTCCTGGAGCCTCCTGACCCCAGGGCCAGTACTCTATTCACTGTGCTACCTAGCTGTCCCAAGTCTCTAACCTTAGGCTCTGGAGTTTAGAAATCCAGTCTGGAGGGCAGCTAGGTGACACAGTAGAGACAGTAATGCATCTAGAGCCAGAAGGACCTGAGTTCAAATCTGGTCTCAGACACTTACTTGCTGTGTGACCCTGGGCAAGTCACTTAAACCTGATTACCTCAACAACAACAAAAACTGCAGCTTGGGTTGCATTTGTGAAGGCCACAAGGGAAAAGGATGCTGGACTTAGGAGTCAGGAATCCCAGGGGTAGAACCCTAGCTATGGTTCTTAATGGTTGCGTAATGTTGGGGAATCGCTTAACCTCTCCGAGACTCAGTTTCTTTAAAAGGGAATAACAATAATACTTGTATCATTTTCCTTACAGGGTTATTGTAGATTCATAAATCTGAAAGCCTTTTTTTGAGGGGCCGGGGCGGGAGAGAGGGCCATCTCCAGCACTTAAGGTCCAGGAGGCAATAAATGCTTATTATATGATATACCTCAAATTGTGAAGTTTTAAGCTTCAGTAATTAAAAAATTTGGGACATCTTGTAAATGCTTGTTGATTGATTGAGTTACAATAAAATTAATGAGCTGACCATCAGGAACCTGGAACTGTTATTTTACAAAAGTGACGGCTTTGCATTGAGTTCCTTATATAACAATCCTGCATTAGGCACTTACAAGGGCACTTAGGTGGGCCTGGTAGTCAGAAGACTGATCTTCCTACTTCAAATCCGGCTTCAGATACTCTCTAGCTGTGTGACCCTGGGCAAGTCACTTACCCCTGTTTGCTTCTGTTTCCTCATCTGTAAATGAGCTGGAGAAGTAAACGGCAAACCACTCTAGTATCTTTGCCCCCAAATGGGGTCAGGAAGAGACAGACACAACTGAAACAATGGAACAATAACAATAAAGGCGTTTACTGTGTACAAGAGCATGTGATAAGTGCTATTCTTGGAGGGGAATATAATAAAGATGCCATTAAAACTGTATCCTGCTGTACCTCTGGCCAGCTAGGCTTCATGGAAACATATCATTGGGATAGTGGGCCAGGGAGAGTTAGGGGTTTAATATGGAGAAAAGGACAGAGCCATGGAAGGACTAAACTTGTGACCCAAAGATTTTGAAAAGTAACTCCTCAATTTTTAACACCTCTTGGAGATGCACAGAAGCATCGTGGCCTGGTGGACAGAGTCAGCCTCAGAGTCAGGAACATCTGGGTCAGAGTTGTGCCTCTGGCAGATACTAGCTGGGTACAAAGGCAGATCACTTACCCTTTCCATGTTCCCAGGCAATTCTCTGGAAGACAAGTTGCTGGTCTGCACAGTGGAGGGAATTTCCACAGTGGAAGCTCCCTTTCTAAGGCACCTCTCCAGAGGCACTCAAAAGACTGACATGCCTGGGTGTTCTAGTCCACAAACCTAGTTCCCCTCCTTTCTCCCTCCCTAACTGTGCCCAACCCAAGCAATTTAAATTAGCATAGCAAAGCCAAAAGGAAGGCAGATGGTGAGAGATTGTTTACCCTGAAGTATTGGTATTTGTCAGACTCCACCACTGTTTTCAAAACAATAATTACTCGAAGGCAATCCCAAGAATCAGTGCCAGGCTCCAAATTGTAATTAGCCAGACTGTCATACCATTAGTGGTCTTCCAATGCCAGCCTGAAAGGAGGAAGTTTGAGTGGCTGCACCCCGTGAAGTGTCAACAAACCACATCCACTCTGTGACAATTATGGCTTGTGTATCTCTCCTGGCAGGCTGGGCACAAGATGGTAAAAATGCACCAGTCCCCAAAGGCAAGAGTCTTCTGGCTTTTATGATGCCCAAGGCAGACATCCCAGATCTTTCTCCCTTCCTTTGAGACGTGGTCACTCCCCCTGATGTTGAAGATGCAACCCACAAGCATTTGTTAAGGTCCTACTATGGGCAAGGCAGTGTCCACAATACTGAAGTGCCCATAGTGGAGATGAACTAATTTATCAATTAATTTTGAATCCTGGAGTCTCCACTGGGTCTTTCTGTGTTTCTGTCATCCAAATAACTCTGTGCTTAGGTCCAGAGTCAAAAGCCACCCCTTGCTAAGAGGGCAAGTGCTGGATCTACTGAACTGGGGCTGCTTAAATTGGCAAAGCCGCAGCAACCTTTGGAGAGAGATTTCTCTAGGGCTTCCTATATCTTCTCTATAATCTCTTTAATGAGGGAAACAAAAATGAGTAAAAATCAACCCTGCTCTCAAAGACATACAATCTTGTGGAGGGGGAGGAAAGATACAAAATATAAATCAATTTTAAAAATACAGGATAGAAAAGGGAGAAAGCCCTAATTAGGGGAAGAACCAGAAGAGGTTTCCTATTGGCTCTGGCCCTTGAGCTGAGTGCTGAAGGAAAGTAAAGAGTCTAAGAGTCTGCCATTGGAAGGGAAGTGAATTGGCACCTGGAGGTACCTGCCTGGGCATTTAGATTCAACAAGCATTCATCGAGTCTTAGGAGGAACAGATGCACAGTGGTTTAGAGAGCTGACTTCAGAGTTGGGAAAACCAGGGATGAAGGCAAGGCAGATGTGTGACCATGGACAGGTCACCTAAGCTCTCAGGGCCTCAGGCACCCCTCTATTAAACTGCAGATCAGTTGCTAGTCTGCATTGGTAGACTCAGTTTCCTCATCTGGAGCCCCCTATGCCAATGAAATCAGTCATTCAACCAGCATTTAATAAGCATTTATTAGGCACCAGGTATAAACCCTGGGGATAGAAAGAAAGGCATCACTCTGGTCCCTGTCCTTAAGGAGCTCACATTTCAAGGGGGGAAGACAAATTTTATATATAAGATACATAGAGGGTAATTGGGGGAAAAACACAGATCTGGGCAAAAAAAAGGGGGGGAAGGAAAAGAAGCTTTTATTAAATACCTACTGTGAACCTGGCAGTGCTCTGAGTAATTTACAAATATGATCTCATTTGACCTTCACAGCAATCCTGGGAGGTAGGTGGTATTATTATGCCCACTTTCTAGATAAGGGAACTGGGGCAAACAGAGGTTAAATGATTTGCCCAGGGTCACAAAATTGGTGAGGGTAATGAGATCAGATTCGAACTCAGGTCTTCCTGACTCCAGGTCTACTGGATCATATAGTTGCCTCTAATACAAAATGAAAAAGTCACTGCTCTCAAGGAACTTATCAACTAAAGGCCTTGAGTTCTAGTCTCAGCTCTGTCATTTAGTTCTATGGTCCTTTGTGAATCATTTCTCCTAAAGAGAATTCGGTTTCCTTTTCTGTAAAATGCAAGGGTTGGAACAGATCTCTAAGGTCTTTTCCAGAAGACATAATGTCAATTTTAGGAAAAACAAGCAGGTCATTTTGGCTGGAATCAAGGTATGTGAAAGGAAGGATTCCATTAGTCTAAGAAACTCCCAGCTGAAGTAGTTCTCTCTGCCAATGCATGTCAGGCCCTTTTCTGCAACTTAACAGTTTTAGAGAGAGTTTCCTAGAGCAATGAGGTTGTCAGTGTGTCAGTCAACAAACACTTATTAGTGATGTATGTACCAGGTTAGGTGACTTTGCAAGTATCACAGAGCCTACAATGCCAGAGTCAGGACTTGAGCCCAGGAATACCTGGCTTCAAGACACACCCTTTGTCCATGACACCATGTTGACTCTCACATAAATGGAAATGGGAAGTAAGAAAGAGGGAAATGGGAAGTAAGTGTTCTCGTCCTGTCTCACTCTAGTCCACCTCCTGATAACCATCACCTTCAAGACACACCCTTTGTCCATGATACCATGTTGACTCTCACATGAAGAGAAATGGGAAGTAAGTGTTCTCGTCCTGTCTCATTCTAGTCCATCTCCTGATAGCCATCACCTCCAAGGTCAACTGCTCAAGCTTGGGGCAGCGTTCTCAGTCAAATTATTTAGGAAACCACTAAGTAAAGTTGGCCTGGAACCCAAATTCTCCAAGGGCGGGGGCTAAGAAAGCCCATTTCCTACCAAAGACCCAACATGTGAAGAGTCTCAAGGACTTTAGCTTGTTTTACTCATGAGAGAAGGGGCCTAGGGCAATGCCATCCTCCTCTCTGGGACTCAGTTTCCTTTTTTAATGAAGAAAAGAAGATGAACAAGTTGGCCTTTTAGGTCCCTTCTTGTTCTAAACTCTCCATCTAAAGCTTTACTTTCCTTCTTTGTTTTCTTCCACATCGAGAGGTTCAAATGAATGAAAGCAGGGACCACTTTAGGACATCTTCCTCCTACTATGATAAGAAAGCTGAGGCAGGGACAGGAAATGACTTGTCTCTATCACACAAATCACAAGCCACAGAGGATGGATCTGAAACCAAATCCTCTAGCTTGAAATCCGGCTCTCTTTCTAACTCGCCCTGTTGTGGCTAATAGATGAGCAGTGACTTTGGCTTCTGGTGTACATCTCGTAGCCTTCAGTAGGGCCTACTCATGTTTGTTGGGTTGATGGGGTTACTGCCATCCCACCAGAGTCAAGACAGTGCTGTAGAAAGAGCCCTTGGCTCTATTTAGTAGAGGCAGGCTGACATCCTTCCTCAGACACTTAACTGTGCAATCCAGGGCAAGTCTTAGGATCTTAACTCTAGAGCTAGAAGGGCCTTCAGAGGCCGACCCTCCCATTTTACAGATGAGGGAGACTGAGGAAAGCAGCTGGTTAAGTGATTTACTCAAGATCACACAGCTAGTATCTGTCTTTCTGACTGAGTCCAACACTCTGACTCCTGTACTACCTAGCTGTCAAGGACAGGGTTTAATTTTTTTGTCTTTGTATTTTTCCTTTCTTGAAAGCAAACCTTAATATACATTTTGTTGTTGTTCAGTCATTTATTTAGTCACATCTGACTTTTTGTGACCCCATCTGGGTCACATGGCAAAGATACTGGAGTGATTTGCCATTTTCTTCTCCAGCTCATTTTACACTTGAGGAAACTGAGGCCAATAGGGTGAAGTGACTTGTCCAGGGTCACACAGCTAGTAAGTGTCTGAGGCCAGATTTGAACTCAGGAAGATGAATCTTCTTGACTCCAGACTCGTGCTCTATCCACTATGGCGCCACCTAGCTGCCCTAGTATACATTTACTACTTTGAAGTGGAAACCCATGCTAATAGAAGGGGATTAGTAATGCCAAATGTGGCTAATGATATGAAAAATGTATGTTTTGTTCATTATTTATTTCATGACTTTTAAAAAAAATCTATTTAATTGTGACTCATTTGGGCAGAGATAGCATTGCATATAATGAGAAAACCTGCATTCAAATCATTCCTCTGACACTCTGTAGCCTAAGCTAAGTCTTACAACCACTCTGAGCTCCATCTGTAAAGATGTCCACACTCATCTGTAAATGAGAGAAGGTGGCCTAGCCCTAGACCTCTAGCTCAGCAATCCTCAGCCCTAAGGCTAAATTCCTGGACCCAAAGCACATAAGTGTGCAGGAGGATAAGGTTAAAAATTGTTATAGCTTAATCCACCAAGGGAAAAAATAATTGAAATGAATTGAAGAATAAAAAATGTGGCTAACAGGGAATCAATGGAAAACCCTCTGGCCCAAATCCCAAGCTCACCCTGCAAGATAACTAGTCCCCTTCCTATTCCCAGTTCCTTCAGAAGTCCTGTAATCTTTGTTGCCCTTTCCAGCCAATCCTGGAATTTCCCATTGGAGCTAAGGTCTAATAGCTCAAGAGACTGGGGAAGCCCAGGTTTCACTTCCAGTCAATTTTCTGCTCAGAGGCAAGCGTGACCTCAGTTGCTGGGAGTTACTAGAGGTTGAGGAAGAAGAGGAAAAGATAATTTTTAGGGTTATCATAGATGTAAGATTTACTTCCACAGACCTGGGTTTCTATACCTGGCTTAGAATACACACTACCTGTGTGACCCTGTGCACAGGGCTTAATCTGTCAGTATCCCCATGCAACTGGAAGACCACAAGTTTCCAAGGATGTGAATCTCCTCAGCGAGGTTAGGAATTTCCTCATCAGGAATTCTCTGCCTTAGTTCAATCCAAAAAACAAACAGCCTCATATTTCTATAGCTTTTAAGGCTTACAAAGCACTTTTTCCCTAACAACCAATTCTGAGAAGAAGGTACTATAGATGATATTGTCCCCATTTTATAGATGAGGAAGGCAAGACTCTGAGAGTTTTGTAGCCTCAAAGATTTCAAGCAGGTGTTAATAGAAGAGGTGGGAAAATTGGAACACTAATGAATTGTTGATGGAGTTGGGAAATGATCCAACTATTCTGGAAAGCAATTTGGAACAATGCCCAAAGGGCTATAAAAACGTGCATACACTTTGACCCAGCAATATCACTGCTAGGTCTATATCCCAAAGAGATCATAAAAGGGAAAAGGACCACATAAAATGGGTAAAGGACCCATAGGTACAAAAACATTTATAGCAGCTCTAGTTTTGGTAAAGAATTGGAAATTAAGTATACCCTTCAAGTAGGGAATGGCTGAACAAGTTGTGGTATATGAATGCAATGGAATACTATTGTACTATAAGAAATGATGAGCAGGTAGATTTCAGAAAAACTTGGAAAGACTTATATGAACTGATGCTAAGTGAAGTGAGCAGAACCAGAAGGACATTGTACACAGTAACAGCAGTATTATGAGATGACCAACTTTGATAGACTTAGCTCTTCTCAACAATGCAATGATCCAAGACAATTCCAGATGACTAAAGATGGAAAATGCTGTTCACATCCAGATAAAGAACTATGGAGTCCGAATGCAGATTGAAGCACAATATTTTCTGTCCTTTTTTTGTTTTTTCTTTCTTATGGTTTTTCCCTTTTGTTCTAATTCTTCTTTCACAACATGACTAATGTGGAAACATGTTTAACATGATTGTACACATATAGCCTATATCAAACTGCTTGCTGTCTTGAGGAGGGGGAAGAGGAAAGAGGGGGAAAATTTTAGAATTCAAAATTATATACAGGTGAATGTTGAAAACTAAAAATAAATTAATTTAAAAAATATTTCGGGGAGCAGAGCCAAGATGGCAGCATAGACGCAGGCAAACTCCACAGCTCCCACATAGCCACCTCAAATACCCATAAAATATGACTCTAAACAAATTTTAGGGCTCCATAACTCACAAAATTACAGAAAATCACATCTGCTGCTGAAGGCAACTTAGCAGGCGGGACAGGAAGGGTTCATGGCAGCCATGCTGGGAGCCAAAACCAGCCTGGTCCTAGGGCCACCAGTACAGGTCGCAGCTGGAGCCTTCAGGAGAGTGGAGCAGCGCAGCTATGGTGATTTCAAGAATTATCAAACCATAAGAAATAAGGACTAAGTGAAAGGTTAGTAGTAGATCTCACCAAAACTGGGGCAGGGGCAGTGTCTGGCCTGTGTGGGATGAAAAATACCCTTAATCCTTAATTTAGTGAAAAAAATAAACACAGAGATCTCTTAGGAAGAGGGCAGTCTTCCCCATGACTCATCATGGAGAAGAAGCAAGTTACAAAAGACAGGGCAAGAATTTATAACTTAACTTAGTCAAGCCCCCTTTCTCAACTGTCTCCTCTCTCGATGGTGGGGAGGCATACTTCACCAAATTCTTCCCCAAATGTGACAGCAAGAAAGGAAGGGGGAAGGGGGTCCCACCAAGGCAGGAAAACAGACAAAGGAAGATAAAAGTGATTGACAGCAGCAATGGAGGAGGAGGGAGGAAGGGAAAGTTAACAACCCCAAATTGAGAAGTTTTCACTCATCTCATATAGGTTGAACTGCCTCCAGGGAAAGGAAGCAGCAGAAGTAGGGCCCTGCTGCCATTTCCACATGGCTACTTCAGAAGCTCTCGGCCTGCAGATGGTAGGGGGGCCAAGCCATCATTTCAGAGGCTAAGGGCTTTTGGCTTAAGCTAGCTGGATCCAGATTGTAGTCTTGGGTGATGGTCCTGGGGTGTGTTTTCAGTGAGCCAAAGCTGATGGGGGCTGCATCAGCCTCCCAATAACTCCAGCAGCTATGAAAACTCCAGCAATTTGGAACAGAGCTTTCCCCTCTGGAAGCAGAGTTCCACAGAGCTAAAAAGCCAAGTAATTGCCTGGCAGCATGAGCATGGAAAGGAAACAAAGTAAGAATAGCGACTCAACTTTAGATTCCTTTTTTAGACACAAAAAGGATCAAAGCATGGAATGGGAGGAAGACAGCACAGTCAGAACTCTCGCACCAAGAGCTTCCAAGAAAAATGTAAACTGGTTACAAGCCATAGAGTAGCTTAAGAAGGATTTTGAAAACCAAATAAGAGAAGTGGAGGAAAAATTGGGAAAAGAAATAAGAATGATACAAGAAAATCATGAAAAGAGACTTAACAACCTGACTGAAGAAAATAACACCTTAAAAATAGATTAACTCAAATGGAAAAAGGAGCCCAAAGAGGCAATGAGGAGAAGAATGCCTTAAAGAGTTGAATTTTCCAGATGGAAAAAGAATCTCAAAAGCTTTCTGAAGAGAATAATTCCTTCAGAATTAGAGTGGAGCAAATGGAAGCAAATGACTTTAAGAGAAATCAAGATACTATTAAACAGATCCAAACAAATGAAAAAATAGAAGGCAATGTGAAATATCTCATTGAAAAAACCACTGACCTAGAAAACAGGTCCAGGAGAGACAATTTAAAAATTATTGGACTACCTGAAAGCCATGATAAAAGAAAAAGAACCTAGAAAGCAACCTTCAAGAAATTTTCAAGGAAAATTTTAGAACCAGAGGGCAAAATAGAACTTGAAATAATTCACTGATCACCCTTTGAAAAAGATACCCAGAAGAAAACTCCTAGAAATGTTATAGCCAGATCAAGGAGAAAATATTACAAGCTGCCAAGAAGAAACAATTTGAATACTGTGGAAACACAATCAGGATAACCCAGGATCTAGGTGCTTCTACATTAAGGGATTGAAGGGCCTGGAATATGATATTCTGGAGATCAAGGGAGCTAGGATTAAAACCAAGAATCACCTACCCAGCAAAACTGAGTATAATGTTTCAGGGAAAAATACGATCATTCAATGAAGTAGAGGACTTTCAAGTATTCTTGCTGAAAAAACCAGAACTGAAAAGAAAATCTGACACTTACATAGAAGAAGCATGAGAAGGTAAACAGGGAAAAGAAATAATAAAGAACTTATCAAAGTTGAACTATTTACATGCCAACATGGAAAAATGATAATTGTAACTAAGATACTTTTCTTAGCATGAGGATAGGTGAAGAGAATACGAATGTATATATACATATATATACACATATGTCTATATAGGAGGGCTTATGTATGTATATGAACACATATCTGAGTATGTATATGTGTGTGTGTGTGTGTGTACATAGAGGGCACAGGATCAATTGAATAGGAAGGGAAAATACTTTAAAAGGTAAAATTCTGAGGTGGGAGAGGAATAGAATGAGAGGAGACAGGGAGAGACAGAATAGGGTTAATCATCTCATATAGAGGAAGCAAGGGATAACTATTATAATGGAGGGGAAGAACAGAAATGCAAAAGGGAAAGGGTCAACCTTACTCTCAATCAATTTGGCTTAGGGAAGGAATGACAAACTCTAAACTGGGTATCTTGCCTCACGATAGAGTGGGGGGCTGATGGGGATGCGAGTTGGGATGATGGAGGGGAGGACAGGGTAGGGGGGAGGGTTGCTGGAAGCACACACTTCTGTAAAGGGCCAGGGACACGGTAGAGAATAGAACAAGGTGGGGCAGGATAGGAAGCAGGGACATATAATCAGTCTCTCACAATATGTCCATTGTGGAGATGTTCTTTGTAACTACACATGTACAGCCTGTATTGAATTGTTTGTCTTTCCAGCGGGGGTGGGTGACAAGGGAGGAAGGGAAAGAATCTAGAATTTAAAGTTCTATAATCAAATGTTAAAATTATATATATATATACACATAATACAGGCACTGGGGTAGGGAGATCCATCTTGCCCTACTGGAAAGTCAAAGGGGCAATAGGGGAGGACATAGGAGAGAGCAGATTGGGGAGGGGTTATACAGCGAGATGGATGTTTTTGGTGTGTTGGGTGAGGGAAAGATGGGGAGAAAATTTGTAACTCAAAATTTTGTGGAAGTGAATGACGTAAACAAGAAAATTAATTAATTTAAAAAAGAAACATAAAGTAAAATAAATTAAGTTGTTAAAAAAAATATTTCAAGTTGGAAGGAAACTCAAAGGCCATTTAGTCCAAGTCCATTTCTCCAGAGGAGAAAGATGAGGCCCAGAGAGAGGAACTAATTTGTCCAAGGTCACACAGCTAGTAAGGAACTAGGGTCTCTAGTCCCCTGGTTTCAAAATGAGGGCTTTCTCATGACCTTCTGCTCCCAAAGAGAAGCTGGAATTCAATAAACATTTATTAAGCCACACACTGTGCTATAAGCATTGGAAGTTAGAAATGAGAAAATAGTGGAGATTGTTGGAAGAACTGAGCTAAGTCCCAGAATTTGAGGAAGAAAGGTGGGATGAATGTTTGGTTTGAAGTATGGATGAAATCTAAGACACTGCACAGAGTGAAAGTGGGATGGTGGGGAGGATGTCTACTTTGAACCAGAGATAAAGCCTAAGATCCTGCAAGAGGGCCCAAGGGAACTTGGAGAAGGTATAGATTGTTATTGGCAACAGCCAGGTAAGGGTTGGGAGGAAACGACTCAGGAAGGTGAAGGGCAGAACCAAGGAACCTCCAAAAGATCCTTTCTGCAGTAGCTAAATCTGTTACTATGCTGACAACTGTCCACACCTGTGCTATGTTACAGGCATCAATATCCAACTGCAAGGACTTATAATTTTGTCTCTCCACCAAGGCAAACCATGAGCTCCTATAACATAGGCGAATGTCTCTGAGAGCAGCTACAGATGGAAATCTTGCCACCCTGTACCCAACCAAGGCCTGAGGCTTTCCAAACTTAGCTGGGTTGGTCATTTGGGTGACAGAGAGACATGCACCAACACAACACCAGGTGCACACTTAAAGCCTCTGGAGGTCAGTGGGACCTACCAGATCTTGGACACAAGCACAGTCTCTGAGTGCCCAGGGCCACCTGCAAGTCATCTTGAGGCCATCAGAGAACTTTACATACTCAGAACAGCTCCTGATTTAAGTTAATCAACTGCCATTATCCCATTTTATAGATGAGAAAACCAGCTTTCAGAGAGAATAAGTCACTAGCTTCAATGATTCAGTGTCAGAGTTGAAATTCACAGAGGAGTCCCCTGACTCTAAGACTAGGGAGGAAGGGTGTTTTATAGACTTGAGTCAGAGGACCCAGTTTCAGATTCTACCCCTGAAGTTTGCTATCTTTGTAAAACCCTTATTTTACCTTGGAGGAAAAGGGATTTGCCCAAAGTGAGAAGCATAGCTTCAGAGTTAAATAGGTCCACAGGGATCTTCTAATGCACCCCTTTTATTTTAGATAGAGAGAAACTGAGACCCAGAGGGGGGTAGTGACTGGCCCAAGACCCCACAGGTAGTGAGTGGGTAGAAGCAGGGCTCAAATCTGTTTGCTTTTATTTCCAGTCGAGCATTCTTTCCACTGGACCAGTCTCCGGGGACTTGACTGACAGGGAGTGAATGTTAATCTGGGCACTGCCCAGTAGTTCTCCAGCTGGCAGCTTTGTCCTTTTAAAGCAACTCCCCTGTTGCTCTTCTCTCACACTAGAAGAAAAAAATATCCTGAGCCTTGGGCAGCCTGCTCCTCCCCACCCAGAAGCCCAAATGAACAGTAAGAGCAGTAGTGGTAGGAGGATGGGCAGGAGAGACTTTGCTAAAGAAGGTTTAGTTAACTGTCTCTAAAGTTTCTTCCAAGCCTAATTCTGTGATCCGTTGAGGGTGTCAGCTGCACCGTGTCTAAATGTTAGCTTTCCCCTTTCCCTCCAAACCCTCCACCCCTGCCTTATTTCATGTTACTCGCCTTTCCCCTCTCTTGGGTCCAGCCAGGCTAGCCTACTTGCCTTGCACACCACACTCCATCTTCCAGCCCCCTGGCTTTGGACTGCCTGTCTCCCCTGCTCCCTCTTCTGCCTCTTAGAATTCCTCTCCTCCTACAACCCCTCAAGCCCCATCTTCTCCATCTTTCCTGATGCCCCTGCTTCCCAGAGCCCTCCCTACCTTGTATGTATTTTTATAGACTTATTTGTGGACACTGTAACCCTCAATAGAAAGCAAACTTCTTGAGAGCCAAAAGGCTTTTGTCGTAGCACGGGCTTGGCTGTACACATAGTAAACCTTTCATACTAAACAAACTGTTCTTGTTCAGTTTCAGTCCTGTCTGACTCTCTTGGACCCCATTTGGGGTTTTCTTGGCAAAGATACTGGAGCGGTTTGCCATTTCCTTCTCCAGTTCATTTTACAGATGAGGAAACTGAGGCAAACAGGGTGCAGTGACTTGCCCAGGGTCACATAGCTAGTAAGGGTCTGAGTTCAAATTTGAACTCAGGTCTTCCTGACTCCAAGCCATCCACTGAGGCAACAAACTCCTGTCCTGTTACATACAAGGACTAGAATTTAAGAATGCTTCAAATTGGCTGTATCAATTGACA
>CM053596.1:36251415-36293588 GCA_028646575.1 Pseudocheirus occidentalis | reverse complement strand
AGGGAACGAAGGAGGGAGGGAGGGAGAGAGGGAGGGAAGGAGAGAAAGAGAGAGAGCGAAGGAAGAGACCATATAGTTCAACCTAATCATTTGACACATGAGGAAACTGAGGACTAGGAAGGTTAACTGATTTACCCAATATCACACAGTAAACAGCAAAGGCAAAATTTGAACCCAAATCCTCTGACTATAGCTCCAGAGTTCTTTCCACTGTACCATGCTACCTTACAGCTCCAACATTCACTAGCTGTATGATATTAGGCAAGCCCTTTTACTTTGGTACCTCAGTTTCCTTATCTGAAAAACTGGGACGAAATAATTGCACAACTATCAATACTACTCACTACTATAAGTAATATACTTATATAATATGGCATATATTACATATATATATCATAGTATTGTCTATATTATATATCTATCTATAGTATACTACCAAAAGTAATACTACTTATAAAGAAAGCATTTGGCACACCTGAAAGCAATATAAGAAAGCAAACTCTAAAGTGCCAAAGGACCAAGTCAGTGGAGGAAATCCCCAGCCTTCCTTTCCTCACATTTTACCTTCTCCTTGGAGCTTATGTTTACCCCTATCATGGGCAAGGTACCTTGATAACTCTCCTTTCCTCCTTCCCAAACTCTCCTCCCAAGAAAGGGTTCAATAGTAGTCATTTACATTTCAGTGTAAGTTAGACCCAGAGAACAGAATCTTAGAATTTCAAAGCTTCAATGGATTAGTTACTTCATAGGATCCTAGAAGTGGGAACATTAACGTTTATCTTATCCAACCCTCTTATTTTCCAGATGAGAAAACAGAACCTCAGAGAAGAAAGCAGTCTGCCTACAGTTACATAGGGTCAAAGTGGAAAAGTGAGGATTCAAATTCAGGTCCTATGGCTCCAAAGTAAGTTTCTTTGCAATGCCCCACACAGTCTCCTCCAACCTTAGAAAGCTTCTTGATCAGTGACTTGTAGTGTAAGCCTTGTCTTTAAGATTGTGAAATGAACACTATTTGTCACCTGTTCAAGAAACTTCACTGAACAAGAAACAGGAAAGGAGATATTTAGAGATGGGTGGGATCCTTATCAATGCCCCCTGCCATGGAATCGAGCCTATTTTCAGTGGCATCTCAGAGTCACAGATTTGAAGCTGCAAATAACTCCAGAGGTCCTCTAAGGACAGTGGCATCAAACTCAAGGCCCCTTAATGAGGCCCCTTAATCTTGTACAGAAGGATTTCTTTTGGTCAAATACTGACTTAGTTTTAAAATACAGTTAGCTATGTTTTATTGGATTTTTCTTTTGTTAAATATTTCCCAATCATATCTCCATCTGATTTGAGTGCACTTGGGCTGCAGGCTGCATTGAGGCTTCACGTCTGACGCTGCTGGATCTCATCCAACCGCTCACTTTATGGATGAGGAAACTGAGGCCCAGAGAAGTTACCAAAGCCACAAAGATAGTCAATGGTAGAGCCAAGATCCTAACTCAGGTCTTTTGATTTAATCCAAAATTTTTTCTCTGGATGGCTCTCCATCATGCAATTTTTTAAAAAACAATCTCAGAAGTAAAAGAATTCTTGGTGTCCTAGAATTAACTATTGAAATGACTTAGGAAATGCTAAAAGAGAAACTAAAGATACTGTTGGCAAACTATTAGAAGGAAATGTCCAAAGAAGGGTGAAATGGGAAAGCCCTCCTTCCTGCTTCTCTATCTCCTCCTTGGGGCTACACCCACTAAACTAACCAGGCAGAGTTCACTTGGCTCAGACTCACATGGCTGAAAAAACCTTAGATCCGGTCTTCAAAGAAATCACTTGTGGGCTAAACACATTTGTGTAAGAGGAAAACTGGAAATTGGACCCATCAGAATTGTGACAGCTCAGCATGGGGGCTGTCAGTGGCCAAGGGCAGGGAAACGAACCACTTGGGAACTGGTTACAACATCCCACAGAAGCACTTTTGGATGCTTTTCTAAAAAGACCAGAGACTGAATATTTGCCATTTCTCTGATTCTAGCCACGGTCGCTGGGAAGTGTCTTCCTGTTAAGGCTGCTCCCATATTTAATTTTTTCATAATGGTCACTTTCAGAACATTTGGGGGGAGATTCCTTTCTTCCATGTGTAGTACTGCAGAAAATATTTTAAACTTGGAGCCAAAGGCCCTGAGTTCCAATCCTGGATGTCACTTACTACCTGTAGGACCCTGGGGAGGACTACCTCTCTGGTCCTCAGTTTCTTCAGCTGTAAAATGAGGATTAGGTTAGCATAGTTAGTGCCATTCCAAAGCATGGTGGGTGGCATTCTAAACTGCTACAGGAATGTGGAACCTCTACATCAGTGGTTCTCAACCTTCCTAATGCCAAGACCCTTTAATACTTGTATGTGCGAGTATCTGCATGTGGGCGGACCCGCCTGAAGACGAAGAGAGGAGCAGTGTCTGGGTTCCTAAGACCATCGGAAATACGTGTTTTCCTGATGGTCTTAGGTGACCCTGTTCAACCCCCAAAGGGGTTGGGACCCACAGGGTGAGAACCACTGCTCTACATAGTTTCAGACTAGGCCTCGCCATGCTGTATTCAGGGGAGCTAGGTAGCCAAGTAGACATAATACCATGGACTCCTCCTTAGTTCAAATCTGGCCTCACACCTTTACCGACCCTGGACAAGTTGCTTAAACCTGTCTGCCTCAGCTTCCTCCCTTGAAAATAAGCTGCAGAAGGAAATGATAAACCACTCAGGTATCTTTGCTAAGGAAACCCCAAATAAGGTCAGGAAGGGTCGAACACAACTGAACAACAACAGGCTAGATGACACCTCCAAGGAGGCTTATCTCTTAATGTATACTCTAATATTATCCCCCTTAAACTATCATATCTCTGAATTTCATGCACACAGAATTACAGATGGGAAAGATTTCTGAGGTCATGGCCAACTTCATTTTGCACAGTAGCAAACATGCTCAGAGAGTAACTTGCCCAAGATCACATTAGTAGAAGAGTCAAATCTGAACGCATACCCTCTGACTCTATATTCACTTTGCCAGAGGTAACGTAGAGAGGAGTCCAACTGTTGGCAAAGCATGTCTCTGCCCAGCCCTTTACAACTGGGGAAAGATGTTCCCTTGAAGCTCATAGGAGGGTTTTGAAAACTGCCACCTGTGAAAACATGATGTCTCCCAAAGCATAGGGGTTTTTATTAATCCAGCTGCTGCCAAAGGCCCTGGGCCTAACACCAGTCCTGGGCAGCAGTTACAAGCACCTTGGTTGTAAAGTACAGGACAGGCACTGTGCCAGCATAGGGCCAACCCCTAAACTGGGTTTTATTAATGCTTAACGTATCTGCCCTCGTGCAGCGAACCTTTGCAATGCCTGGGGCCCCTTGGGTGGTAAAGATGAGTTCCTTCGGACCCTGGGGAGTTTCCACTCAGACAATGCCCCCTGTTGTTGCCAAGACCCAGAGATGAGATGATTCCGTGGAATGGGCAGACATTTCAATCTGGAAGAGTTCTCATAGCCTCATCTGAGGAAACAAAAGGCCTTCTGGGAAGCAACTTGCCCAAGGTCACCGAGGCAGTGAATTCAATCCTAGGTCCTCCGACTTCCAGAAAATAGAGGGTCAGACGTCCCAATTTGTGCCTGTATCCTGAGCGCTTAGGACAACAGCTGGCACACAGTTGGAGCTTAGTAAATGCTCGTTCAAAGATTGACTTCCAAGACATTCCGGAGAGAACAGCTTCTTTCATTCCTAGACTGCCATTCCGAGTCCCCTCTGGTCAATTACTCAGCCCACTTTGTGCCTCTCCCCACCAACTACTGGAGCCCTCAGGTCTCACCGCCTTCTCTCGCCAGCCCCGGGAAGCCCTCTTTTAAACCAAACAAATTTCTGGCCGGAGAACGCCGAGGCCAAGAGCAGAAAGGGAGACTCACAACCTTGGCCAGGGGTGCTAGGGCTGTGTGTGCGTAGGGGGTCAGGTCGAATATCCCTGGCTAAAGATGGGGGAGGGCAAGGAGGAGAGGGGAATGAAAGCCAACTACCGGACTCGGGATCAGGGGGCGGGTCCTTCCAGCACAGCCTCCGTCTCCTTGGAAGGCGGTGAGAAGGTGGGGGATGGGTGTGTATGGGGAGGGGGGAGGTTACTCGGTGCCTCAGTGGCGCCCCAAGGGTAAAGCCCCTGGCCCAGAGACTGGTAGAGGGCTGAAGCCCTCCCCCAGAGCAGACCGACAGGGGGATAGGATGTGACCCAAAGGATGAAGGGACTGGAAGGGAAATCCGGGGTCTGGGAAGGCCGGAGGGCGATTGTCAGCTCCTGAACGAGGGAGGAGATGCCCCCAAACCGCCTCTACCTCTCGAACGCGGGGTGGGGGGAGTGGTCGGCGCAGCCTTGCAGAGGAGATGGAGGTAGGGAGGAAGGTGATCTCCGAAACCCCGGCTCAGACCAGCCCGGAGGGGGGCGTGGCTGTAGCAGCCCGGGGATGAGGCGGGGAACCCCAGTCAGATCTAGGGGAAGAACTGGCCCACCCAAACCTGGGCCTTGGCTCAATGCCAGAGACCCAGGGAGTTCCCTCCCGAAGCTAGGACCCCCACGGAAGCAGGCAGAGTTGCGACCCGCGGGGTTCTGGGAGACTACTAGCGAGAAGGGGCGAGGTAGCGCGCCCGGGCTCTGCCTGGGCCGCTGTGGTCAGGAGGGGCGCGAGCTCTACCTGGCGGGGTGCTCACCTGTGCTGCCGGTCCGCTCCCCAAGCTGGGGGTCCGTCAGTTCGCTGCTAGGGCTCCTCCCCACCACGACCGCCTCCTCTTTCACCTCCGGTGGAGTTCGGCGCTGCCCTCCAGGCGGACCACCCCCAGCTTCCCGCCGGCCCGCCTCCCGCGGCGGGCTGGGGTGCGCAGGGGGAGGGGAGAACGGGAATGGGGAAGGCGGGGAGTGAGCGCGTGTGTATGTGTAAGTGTGCAAGAGAGAGAGCGAGAAAGAGAAAGAGTGATCGATGGGAGGAGATGAAGAAGGAGGAAGCCACACAGAAAACGAGTCTGCTCTCGTCCTCCTCCCAGCCCCACGCCCCTCCAGCAGCCCCGGGGCCTCCAGACCGCCCCGCCTGCCCTGGCGGGCCCAGCCCTACTCTACTTTACTGTGCCAGGGTCCTAGAGCCTCCTCCTGTGGGGAGGTGCGGAGGCAGGGGAGTGGGTAAGAGCCCCTCAATCTTGGGGGCATCCTTCCTTCGGGTCCTCCCCATGGTGGAGACCAGGGTGTGTGGCCCAGGGTGAAGGCCTCCCTTCGCCTACCCCAGGCAGAATAGCCCAAGTGGGGAGGTTGTCACTTGAAACCCTCACTGATGTGTGTGACCCATCCTAGGAATAATCCTTCCGAAGCTGCTTGGATGTCTCCGGTATTAATTGTGCTCGCTTCACTCACTCAGTGAATATTTATTCAAAGTCCCCTTTGGGGGCCATACAAAGGGGAGAAGAAGAAAACACACACACACACACACACACACACACACACACACACACACACAGAGTTCCTGTCCTAGTGGAGCCCTTTGCGGTAGCCTGGGGGTCGTGGAAGTCAGAGGAACAAGGTTGGAATTTGGCTCCCACTAACTTACTCCCTGTGTGACCATGGACAAACAGAAGGGACAGATTTGGAAGGGGCCTCCTAGATCTACTGGTCCAAGTCTTACTCCAGTTAATCAGGAGCCCCACCAATTCAATTCAAGAAACATTTACTGCTTGGTTAGTGGATACTCTGGGATCAGGATGGGGGGGGGGGGTGAGTGCTCAACCCACCATTACACAGCCAATTCGACTTCATAAAAGTCATATTCCCTCCCAGGATTCCGTTTCCTCATCTATAAATAAGAAAGTTTGGAATTCCAGATACCTTAAGTGGTCCTCTTAGTCACTGCTTGACAATCCTTAGTGATGGGGAACTCATTACCTCACAGGGTTGCATTACCTGACAGACAGCTCTGTTAAGAGCTTTTAGGCAGCTATGTAGTACAGTGGATAGACTTGGACTCAGGAAGTAGTTACTGTTGTTCAGTCATTTCTGTGGAGTCCAGCTGTCAAATGAGCTGGAGAAGGAAACAGTAAGCGACTCCAGTGTCTTTGCCAAGAAAACCCCAAATGGGGTCATGAAGAGTTGGACCAGACTGAGAATGATGGAACAACAAAACCAAGAGTTCCTCCCTTGTAGGCTAAGGGCCCCTGGGGGGCAGATTCATCGAATTTCAATGAAGGTTGACCAAACACAAGGCCCCTAGCTAATCGCTGGAGTTCCAAAGGTAGTAGGAAGCAGCTCCTAACCCTTAAGGACTTTATAATCTGGGAGTGCAGCAATTCACAAATCAGCAAACAGAAAAGGAGGGGAAGGAGCTCAGATTTCTTGGGAGTTAACATCTGAGGGGAGCTTTGCAGGAAGCTAAAAACCAACTATACTTATTGGTTACCATGGAAGGTTGGGGACTGGACCTAAGATTTCTCTGGTTTAGGGGACCCCCAGGGGAGAAAGCAGGTTCTGACAATGCAGATCAGCTCCTTGTCTGCAATTTATATTCTGAGAGAATTACCAAGAGCACAAAGACTCAGGGTCACAAAGCCATGTGTGTCAATAACAGGATTTGAAGCCAAGGCTTCAGTAATTCAAGGCTAGTTCTTTAGCCAATAAATTATTATACTTTGGTGATTTGAGAAGGGAGAGGAGAGAATATCAGGGAAACTTTAAGAAATAAAATACAGCAATGGATAAGTAGAATAGTTTTGTTACTCTTGTAACAATTCTGTTGCTTATCTCTGATTTATCCTGTTTGTATCTTGTTTTTACAGTTACTTTCATGTTGTCTCTATCATTAGACTGTGAGCTCCTTGAGGGCAGGAAGGGTTTGGTTTTTTTTTTTCACCTTTCTTTGTATCCCTAGCACCTAGCACAGTATCTCACATATAGTAGGGATGCCTACTAACTATTGTGTGAAATTTAATATTTGCCTTAGAAAAACTACATAAGAGAAGTCTATAGATTTGCACAATATATTCTTTCCTATCCTTTTTATATATTGAAGAATGCATGCTTATTGATGCTTAAATTCATAATTTTTCAAAAAGAAAATTTTAAAGAGAAGAAAATAAGTCTTTATATGATGCCTACTAGGCACAGTGCAAAACACTTTCCATCTCCACAATAATTCTGGGAGCAGGTTCTGTTATTAACTTCATTTTACAGTTGAAAGAAACTGAGGTGAGCATAAGTTACATGACTTGCTCAAGGTCACACAGCTAGTAATTGTTTGAGGAAGGATTTGAACTCACATCTTCCTGACACTGGGCCCAGCACTCTATCCACGATGCCTCTTAGCTGTAGTAGTTTTTCAGTTCCGCCTGACTCTTGATGACCTCATTTGGGGTTTCCTTGGTAAAAATACTGAAGTGCAAATCTTAAAAAGAGATCTATTAATGCAAACTATTATTCTTTGTTTACTACAAGGCAAGGGTCCTGTGTGCATTAAACATTGTCACTTTGATCTTTATTTGGTGCCAACAAACTCTGCAAGATGACTCAGCATAATAACTTAACATTATTTCTTATTAAATAATAGGCCTTGCACATATATGGCTATTTTTTAAAATGTATTATCAGTGCTGTTAAAAAGCCAAAAAAAAAAGCATTTTGAAAAGTATTGCTGAATTCATGGTAGTAGGTTTTATAAAAAAAAAATTGTCTGTTTTTCAGTGTGAACTTCTAACAGTGCAACTATTAAGGTGACCCTCAGGCTTGAAACAATTGAGAACCACTGCCCACAATCATGGCGAAGCCAAAAGAATATTTCTAGTCACATCTATCAAGTTTGGACTTCCTCAAGCTTTGCTGCAGAAAGTAGTCATTTCTGAATCTTCCTCCTGGTAAGTGGCCAACACTTTAAAGTTCAAAACCAGTTTTGAGCATCTTCTGCCTCAAGAGAAATTGTTCTACAAGGGCTAAGGATGGGAGGGGTGCTCTCTACCTGAAAATGGGTTGTAATTGTTTGAAAGCAGCTTAAGAGGTCATCTAGCTAGCTAGCTAGATAGGCACATGCCACCTAACAGCTGGGGAAGAGGGTCGGGTTCTGGCTCTATTTGGGATCTGTGTGATCTTGGACAAATCACTCCCCCCAACTCCACTTTGGGCCCCAACACCCTAACTTATAAGGGAGGATTATGAATAATTCCTTATAGCTAGAAAGGAAACAAAGTCATTTTGAAATAGATTGTATTTAGTCCTTCATTCAACAAGCAATTATTAAATACCCCTGTGTTCATTTGAGGCACTGGAGATGGAAAAAGACAAAAAAAGAGGTGTTCCCCTACCATCAAGGGACTTGTTTACAAAGGAAAACAACAGAAATACAGATAGGTCAAAACAAATAAAAAGTAAAATAATTGGGTGTGTGCATGGGGGGTGTGTACGTGTGTTAACTATTGAGGGGAATGGGGGATCAAGAAAAGTCTCATGTAGAAAGTAAAAACTGGATGTGAGCCTAAAAAATTATTAATAACACACACATACACACATACACACTCTCATATATTCTGTAACTTCGCAAATCCCCTCATTTAGATGTTCAACTGAGAATCCATTTCTAACAACTTATTTCATTTCCATTCTTTTTTTTTTAATTGTTATTATTCAGTTGTTACAATCATGTCTGACTCCATTTGGGGTTTTCTTGGTAAAGATGGTTTACCATTTCCTTCTCTAACTCTTTTAAACCGGGTGAAGTGACTTGCCCAGGGTCACCCAGCTAGTAAGACTTTGAGGCTACATTTGAACTCAGGTCTTTCCTGACTCCGGGACTAGTACTGAAACAATTCCTTTAATGTATCCAAAGTACAGGAAAAGCCACCATAAAACAGATATATGTGGGACATGAAATTAGTGAAAACTTCTCAGTCTGGAATGTAACCACCCCCTCCTGAGTGTCTACCCTCCCCGTTCTCCTGTCAATTACTTTTATCTTCCTTTGTTCATTTCTTCCTGCCTGGTGAAGGCCAACCCCCTTGTAGTCTCATTGGGGAGGAGGTTGGGAGGTGAATTTTTCACCAATGAAAGAGGGCAGTTGACCAGGAGAGGGGACGTCCTAATTAGGTTTTTAAACCTTGGGACAGGGCTAGGCTCTCTCTCTTCCAGCCCCGACCTCATGCATCAACATGGGCAAGACATCATCTCATGGGGCACCCCTTTCTTCCCGGGAGAAAGGGAATAAATTCCTCTTCTTATCTAAGGCATCTCTGTGTTTACTTTTCTAATTAAATTAAGAATAATGGGTATTTTTTTCATACCACAAACAGATACAATCACATTTGTTTCTCTTGCTGCCTGGAATGGTTTACTTGACTCTTTTTTTTTTTTTTTAAAGCATGTGGCATTTTGGGGACAAGGGCAGGCAGAAGCACAGAAAGAAATTTCTCATTCTGTTATTCATCTTCCTTGTGCTTTCAAAGGGGATTCCTTTTACTCTGCTGGGGCTCAGGAATTCAGCTGTAGATAAAATGGAACCTGTTTCAAAGCTGAGGAAGACTGAAAGCAATCAGTCCATCTCCTGGGATATAAAAGACCCTAAACTAAGTGCAAAAAGGCCTCCTGAGGAATCTTGACCATGTTCCAGGGATCATCTATAGAAGGCACAGTGAGCAGAGTGCTGGGCCTGGCATCAGGAAGACCTACATTCATTTGCCATTGACACTTACTAGCTATGTGACCCTGGGTAAGTCACTTAACCCCTGCTTGCCTATCAGCCCAGTTTCCTCATCGTATCAGCACCTACCTCACAGGGTTGTTGTAAGGATCAAATGAGGTAATAATTGGAAAGTGTAGGACGGTTAGGTGGCACGGTGCTCTATTCACCGACCTTGGAGTCAGGAGGACCTGAGTTCAAATCTGACCTCAGACACTTACTTAACAAAAAAACTAGCACTGTGACCTTGGGCAAGTCACTTAACCTCAATTGCCCTCCAAAAAGCAAAAAAAAAATTGGAAAGTGCTTAGTGTAGTACCTGGCATATAGTAAGCGCCATATAAGTATTAGCTATTATTAGCTATGAATTATATATTATTATCTGTTGAGTTTAGAAGAGTAGAGAGTTGGCAGCTAAATGGTACAATGGATAGAGTTTTGGACCTAGAGTCAGGGAGGTGAGTAAAAATTGTTGTGAGAATAAAGTAAGAAAATATTTGTAAACTGCTTTGCAAGCCTTCAATTACTATATAAGCGCTGGATATTATTATCATTGTTGCTGTTTTTATTAGAAGGAAGAAACTGCGGAAACTGAAGTGAGTGTAAAGCTCTAGCTGAACCTCCAGAGAAGGAACCACCTGGAAGGTGGGGAGGAAAGGCCTCAGCTTGAACCTCAGCCAGGTATCCCTTCCTCCTTCCTCTACTGTAGAACCAATACAATATTCACAGCACCAATAAGGACCATAAATATGCAGGCACAGTAGTTCTGAATTGCAAAATATAACAAACTTTCCATATAGAAGACAGAAGCAAAAATATTTATTCGGATACCAGAAAACCAAATCCCAACACCAAGAAACTGAAACCATTATAGCAACAAAGAAGTTAATACACCATAGCACAGCAGGGAGCCTCACCATCCTTTAGCCTTCCCACGAACGAATACTCACAAATCTAACTGTCTCCTTGGCTGAATTCTCCTCCCTCCACCTCTAACTGCTGTGACTCCCAGCTCCCTGTGGGCTCTGCTCCACCCTCCTCCCACCACAGACTCCATGTGATTATATTCAGCCTATTAGGGGGCAGGGAAGATCTTCAAATTCTCATTCTCATTATACCTACCCACCACACTGGGACTGGATTTTGCCTGTTTCAGGTGGTCTTAAACATGAGAATTTCAAGCAACCAATAACCGTAAGCTACCCTTGGTCACATATGTGTACTCTAAGCTTGGATTCACTTTCTCCTGGACTATGTGTATACTTCTAAGATAATCTCCCACAGATTTTGGGGGGAATATATGTGTGTGTGTGTATATATATATATATATATATATATATATATATATATATATATATATATATACACACATATATATAGTATGTATGTATATATATGTATGTGTGTATGTATGTATGTATACACACATATACACATATAAACAATTGTTCTTATAACACTTTCATAAATGCCCTTTTCTAAAAGCTATTTAAGACTGGCTGATTCAGTGGTTCTTATCAGATTATCTGGGAGAGAAACACACTAATGGGGGCTCAAGCCATTGACATTACAGAACTGCCCACTGTCTCCTCAGGATTATCCTAGAACCTAGTGGTAATTGCAATAAGGAAACCTCAGAACTTTCATGGTCTACTTTTTTTTTTTTCAGGTATCAAATGGAAGTTTAATTTCTTTTTCCACTTACTAGTAGTTGGTTTTTTTTTCTCCCAATTTTGGTCTACATTTCTAAAACACTTTCCTCACAACAACCCTGTAAAATAGTTTATGCTAGATTGCTAATCTTCACTTTACAAAAGTGGAAATTAAGGCTTTAAGAAATGAAAAGAATTGCCTATGATCACCCAGCTATTGGGTATCTGAGGTAGGAGGCTGGGCTCTAGCTCTTCCTGACTCCACCCAGGATCTCACAGACTATCCTGTCTTGCCTATCATTTACTGCATTGTTCCCCTGGAACAATCTGACAAAGTCCTAGTTCATCAGAACCATTTAGCAGTAGCATTAGGTGGCATGTGTAATTAGGAATTCATGACATTTGCACAATGAGAGACGGACACCAAAGAGACAGCACAATTTAGTGGATAAAGGGTTGGGGAGAGAGTTAGACCTAGTCTGGAGTCTTTTCTCAGACTTAATAGCTGTGTGATGGCGGGCTTCTTTGACCCTCAGTTTCCTCATTTGCCAAGTGGGGATAATAGAACTTATTTTATAGGGTTCTTGTGAGGATCCAATGACACAATTTGTGAAAAATGCTTTGGAAACTGCAAAGTGCTGTAAAAATATGTGCATCCCTAAAAACAATTATCAGGTAAAATTGTGATTTTTAGTTATATGGGTTGGTGTCATATTTTCCCTTCCTCTCTACTAGACAGTTAGGGCAATGGCTGAGATACCCATGGGGGGTGAGGGCTGTGTCTTATCTAAACTTTGTATCTCTCTCATCTTCATCTACTTTCTTTATATCTTGTGTGGACCCATTTATAGTCATATTGTCTCCTCCCCTTAGAATGTCAGCCCCTTGAGGGCAGGGACTCTTTTCCCCCCTTTCTTTGTATCTCTAGACTTAGCATAGGACTTGGCCCATGGTAAGCACTTAATAGAATCTCACTGACCCGATAACTCTAGTGCTCAGGACAGAGTAGTTGCCAAATAAGTGTTTATTAAAAGAATACATCAATGAATGAATGAATGAGTGACTGGCTGTATTTCCTCATAGGTCAGCTAGTCAATACGCATTTATTAAAAGCTGTGCCAGGCTCTGTGCTAAGCTCATGGGAAAGGATGGTCGTAAGGCAGACAGATTGATTGTCTGTTAGGAAATTTATGAGTTATGAGTTTGTTGTATATTTATGCGCATTTATCATGTGTTGACACATTTTGGTAGGTTTCCAGTGGTGCTTTTGAGTTGATCCAATGACACAGGGACCTAATTAAACTTGATTCTCTGGGCTGCATAAGGGCTGGGCTTTAACTGGATTGGGATTTCTCGGTGGGTGTTAAGTAGGTATCTGATCTGCTCAGCTATTGTGTACCCCCTGCTCTTGGGGGGAGAAGGGACCTCAGTGGTTCTTTGTCTTTGTCCCTCTAGATCAGCAATTCTCAACCTGTGGATTATGTTCAATTTAAATATATCTTGCATATTAGATATTTACATTATGATTCATAACAGTAGCAAAATTACAGTTATGAAGTAGCAACGAAAATAATTTTATGGTGGGGGGGGTCACCACAACATGAGGAACTGTATTAAAGGGTCGCGGCATTAGGAAAGTTGAGAACCACTGCTCTATGTGAAAAGAACAGAATTCAAAGTCTCACTAAAATCCTGGTGGCCTACTATATTTTGCTGTTGTTCAATCATTTTCCCATTTGGGGTTTTCTTGGGGCAAAGATACGGTAGAGATTTGCCATTTCTAACTTATTTTACAGATGAGGCAAACAGGGTTAAGTGACTTGTCAAGGGTTATACAGCTATTAAGTATCTGAGGTTGGATTTGAATTCAGGTCTTCCTGACTCCAGGCTCAGTACTCTATTCCCTATGCTGCCTACCACATCCAATAATGATCTAATTACCATGTGACCTTGGACATGTCACTTCCTCTGTCTTGGCCTCAGTTTGCACATTTACAAAATGAGGAGGTTGAACTTGTTGATCTCTCAGAGTCCTACCAGATCCAGCATTCTGTATTATAAGGATCCTCTCAGCTCTGAAATTCCTGTTTTAAGGTCCCTCCCAGCTCTGACACTGAACGTCCTTCGATCCTGACCAGTGTTGATATAGCCTTTTCTAAAGACCCTCCAAAGTCTGATAGCCTTTGCTCCAAGACTCCTTTCAGCTCTGATATCCTTGGTTCTAAAATTCCTCTCAGCTCTGACACTGTCTTTACTAAGGTACCTTCCAGGTCTAACATGCCTTGTCCCAAGGTCCTCATCACCAGCATTTTGTGTTTAAGGGTTCTCCCACTTCTAAATCTTACAACTGTGTAGAAACCCTCTTTCAGAAGCAAATGAATGTAATTACAGCCTAATACTTTATTTCAACTTTTATCCTAATAATGCAGCTAGAGAGAGTGCTAGACCTGGAAGAAGGACCTAGCTTCAAATATAGCTTCAGACACTTACTAGCTGTGTGACCCTGGGCAAGTCACTTCACTCTGTTTGTCTCAGTTTCATCATCTGTAAAATGAGCTGGAGAAGAAAATGACAAACCACTCTAACTGCCCAGAAAACCCCAAATGTCGTCATGAAGAGTTAGATACCCCTGCGAAATGGCTAAAACAACAAAAATGTGAAAGCTTAATAGAAAAGATTGGTGAGCTCAAAGGGTTGAGCCCTAGATCATTATTTAGAACTTTGGCTCAAAGGAAAAGGTCTGAGCCAACCTGTGAGACAGGTACAAGCCTATTGAAATGTGAAAGATTCTGATGACATCTCCCTGCTGAGAGTGGACTGTGCCCGCAGTGACACCTGTGAGGATATGTCGATGAGACTCGGGGAGTCAGTGCCCTGGATCAGAGTTGTTTTTTTTTTTTGGTGTATTCCCTTTTTATTGAGGATAAGTGACTATGTCTGACTAGGTTCCCCTAAAAAGATCCCTTTAATGATCTCAGTATGGAAGTCTGAACCAGTCAAGTTATCCCCAACCTTGAGGCTTAAATCACTTGGTCTTTTTGCCCATCATCAAACTGCTAAACAATGATTTAGATTCACAGGAACTTAGTTTGGCCTGTAGATCTAGAGCTAGAAGGGCTTTCTTATGTACTTCATCTAATCCCTTTATTTAACCAGATGAGGAAACTGAGGCCCAGAGGGGTGAAGGGGCAAGCCTGTGGCCAGGTAGCTGGTTAGTCGGTCAATAAGTGGTTACTGAGTGTTTTCATTTTGTATGACTGTCAAGTCCTGTACTAAGCACTGAGGGTACAAAGAAAGGCAAAAACATCGTCCCTGCCCCCAAGAAGCTTACATTCTAATGGAGGAGATAATCCATTCAAATATGTGCATAGAACATACAGTGTAAATAGAAGGTAATCTCATGAGCGGCTGGGTAGTGCCCTAGAGCACAGGCCTGGAATCAGGAAGATTGTCCTCCTGAGTTCAAGTGTGACCCTGGGCAAGTCACTTCACCATGCTTGCCTCAGTTTCCTCATCTGTAAAATGAGCTGGAGAAGGAAATGGCAAACTATTCTGGTATCTTTGCCAAGAAAATCCTAAATGGGGCTAAGAAGAGTTGGATAGGATTGAAAAAAAGACCAAATAAACACAATCAATCTCATGGGGAGGAGAAAGAGAGACAGAGATATGATAGAAGAAGAGAGAGAGAGAGAGAGAGAGAGAGAGAGAGAGAGAGAGAGTGTGAAGGCAGAGGAGAGAGAACAGGAAAGGCCTTCTGCAGAAAGTGGGATTTGCATTGAATCTTAAGGGAAGCTAGGAGTAGAGCGTGAGAAGGGAAACCATCCTTGACTTGGAGGATAGTTAGAGAGTTAGAATAAGGAATGTGCTGATGATCACACAGGTGTGAAGGCTGGTAACAATAGAGTTGTACAGTGCAAGCAGGGAGTCCTGTGTAGTGTCAGAAGAGCAGAAAAGGAGGAGGGGGCCAAGCTGCCAAGGCACGCCCAGAACAGAGGAGCACCACCCATTTCAGCACTGGAATCAATGGAGTTATTGAGTAGGGGAATAACTCGATTGTCAGAGCTAAGATCTGAATTTCGAGTCCACCCTTCTTTCTCCATACCAAACTGCCTTTCTAATTTACCAAAGAATTGGCAATCTTTCCAGGCTCTCTAGAAGTGATGGGGACAAGTCACTTGGAATGAAAGGAATATGGCCCATTTCCAGGCTCAGGATTAATTTGGGAGGAGTGGATATCACATTCTAAATGAAAGCTGAGCCAATGTCCCCAGGCAAAGAGAGATGTATTTTTCCATGCCAAGATTCCAGCTGTGAGTCTCACCCCACCAGTTATGCAGCCCAACACCAACCCAACTGGTCAACTCTATCTCCTCAGATCATCTTCAAATTGTTTCCGTGAAATTGACTCACCCTGCCTGATCTGAGGGTGACTGGGGGAGTTCCCAGTCGGAGCTGGGGCCCCCAGGCACAACTACAAAGTAAGGTGGCTTATCTTGGTCTAACTTTTCTCCTCCCCCTCTAATTTCCTCTGTTTTCTCCCAGACCCTTCTTTTCCCCTCCCTTCCCCTAGTCAAACCCTCAAGCTTCAAGGTTCAATAGGATAAAACTTGGGTGTGGATTACAGGGACCTGGGCTCATGTCCCAGCTGTGCCTATGTGACCCTGGCTAAGTCACTAGCCTTCTTTCACCTCATTTCGTGATCTACCGTAAAATAAAGGAGTTAACTCTCCAGCTCTAGAGAAAGAACTGATATTGTTTGAGTACAGAGTGATGCATGCTATTTTCCACTTTCTTTTTTTTTAATTTTATTTGTGTCTTCGTGTACAAAATGACTAATACAAAAATGTTCTGCATGATTGCACATGCATAACCTATATCTGATTGCTTACCATCTCAGAGAGGGGGAAGGGGAAGGACGAAGGGGAAGGGAATAGAATTTGGAACGCAAAACTTTAAAAAAATGTTTAAAATTGTTTTAAGATATCATTGGGGGAAAGTAAAATATATATTTTTAAAAAGAATGCCAACTAAATCATGAGAAGGAAAATAAATCCTGAGGGAAGGGGAGGGATAAAATAAAATAAGGGAGCTAGTCTGGGAATGGGTCAGATTCTTAATCTTCTTTGTACCTTTTGGCTATCTGATCCCTATTTGGATCCCTTCTTAGAATAATGTTTTAAAATACATAGGATTGCCATATTGGGGAGGAGGGAAGGGAAAGAGGAGCAAAAATTTAGAACTCAAAATCTTATAAAAGTGAATGTTGAAAACCAAAAATAAATAAATAAAATAAAAAAACACATAGGATTACAAAGAAAACCAATTATACTGAAATATGGTTATCAAAGTATTTTTAAAAAAATAAATCCACAGACCCCAGGTTAAGAACCCTGGACTAGACAGTATTTAAGGCCCCTGTCCAGCTCTGATCTTCTATGCTCTAAGCTCCTTACCTACCATATTTGACATTCAATGTTCTAAGACTCTTCCAGCACTAACATTCTAGATTATAAAGACCCTTTCAGTCTTCCTGTGCTGTGTTTTAAGGTCCGTCCTAGCTCTGACAATCTGTTTCAACTTTTCTCTAACATTCTGAGTTCTATATGTTAACATTGTACATTTTCAAGGGTCCCACTAAGTCCAACATGCTCAGTTCTAAGGTTCCTTTCACAAAACTCTTACAATCTCCTTTCTAAAACCTCTGACATTCTATGTTCTAAGGTCCTTCCCAGATTGAACTCTGTATTTTAAGATCCTTTCTGGCTCTCATGTTCCATAAATATTCCCTGACCAAAAAAGCATAAAGTCCAGCCCCTATCACCAAAGGGTGAAGCATTACTTCCCACAAGAATTCCATATGAACTTTCAATAAAAATAAGTATGATTTAGGAACACTTACCCCATCCTAAGAAGTGCTCCTGTCTCATCTGCTGTAGGTCCTTATTGCTTTTACTTAATCTAACTTTAGAAATAAGCCATCAGTTCATTCACCTGCTCACCCAAATGTCTCATCCACTTGCCTCCCCAGAGATGAGATCAGTGAGTGAGTCACTTCCCTTTTCCTGAATCTCAGTTTCCTCATCTGTAAAATGAAGAAGAGGTTGAACTAGATGACCTTGAAGGTCTCTTCCAGTTTTCTATCTCTGATCCTGGGATCTAAGTCACTGGGCCTTGGGCCCTCAGTTTCCTCATCTGTAAAATCAGGGGGAAATTGGTTGGGCTCTTTGAAGGTCTATAGTCTATAAGTCTATGAACTATTATTCAAAAACCTGTGTTAGACCGCCCCTTGCCAGGGGCCTGTCTTCAAGGCTTCCCTGTATCAGTATGGTAGGAAACATTCAGGATGGGATGGATGGCATGCTATATAAGTTTTTGCTCTTTTGAATTCCCATCTAGTTTATGGCATTTTGTTCTCAAGCCTAGTTCTTTAACTCAATTTAATCCACATTTTCTAAGCACCAGATTCACTAGGCACCATGCTAGCTGCTGGACATTCAAGGACAATAGAAGATATAGTCCCTGCTCCCCAGAAGTTTTTATGTAAGGGGAAGGGGGAATCCATACGACCCATACACAGATAAATAAACACACAGAAGGTGCATCAGAATACACAGCAGTTTTTTAAGAAGCAGAGAAAAATAGTAGCGAGGGGAATCAGGGCAGGCCCCCAGTAGGAGGTTTTTCAGCCAGTGATTCTCAGGTCTTGATCCCCACCTTGGGAAGCTACATTGCTAAGCTTTCTAAGAGCAGAGCTGAGCAATATTCATTTGCATGACTCCTGTTATTGTCAGCATCTTTCCAGTCACTTTCTGGTACCTGTAACCCAACCCTGAGTAGTTGGGATTAGTCACTGGGAGAAGAGCTTTGGACGTGCCCGGTTTGGGCCCCATTAGAGACCAGGGGGAGCAAGCTGGCCCATTCAAAGCACCTAGAAGGGTTAGTTCAGAAGTCTCTCGTGCTGCCATTCACCTAGCTTTGACTGGTCCCTCTTACTCAGCTTTCATATCCAAATGGCCATTATTTTTTCTTGGGTCAACTTCTGCAATATCTCTTGAATGTACCCCTCCCTTGATTTCTCTCCACTGGCCCCTCCTGGGTACATGCCCATTTCCTACCTGCCTCAACTACTGTATCACAATAGTTTCCTAATCAATCTTCAGTACCCACCATCCCCCTCCTCTTTTAAGTCATGTATCCAGCTTGGGTCAATGGTTCTTCTTCTGGAAACCTGATATAATCCAATAAGCATTTATGAAATTCCTACAAGGTATTGAACTAAGTGGGGAATATAACTGCAAAAAGGAAAGGCAGTTCTTGCCCTCAAGGTGCCTGAGGGAAACTCTCTGAGCAAATGATTCCTTGTTGCCTGCCAAATGCTCCTGGCATTCGAGGCCCTCTACTTTTTCTAAACAGCTAGGTGGTGTCATAGTACATAGAGTGCTGAGCCCAGAGGCAGGAAATCTCATCTTCCTGAGTTCAAATCTGACTTATGACACTTACTAGCTGTGTGACCCTGGGCAAGTCATTTAACCCTGTGGGCCTCAGTTTCCTCATCTGTAAAATGAGCTGGAGAAGAAAATGGCAAACTGCTCCAATATCTTTGCTGAGAAAACCACAAATGGGGTCACAAAGAGTCAGACATGACTGAACAACAACAAATTGTTTGTATGATTGCACATGTATAAACCATGTCAAATTACTTACCCTCTCAATGAGGAAGGGAGAGAATTTGGAACACAAATTTCTTAAAAATCCGCTTTAAAAACTGGTTTTTTTAAAACATAATTGGGACAAAAATAAAATAAAATAAAACAAAAATGTTTGCAACTGTCTTATCATTCTAAAATCTTTGCTTTATGTAGGTGTCTTGTGCCAGCACCAAAGTATACGATTTAGAGTTGAATGATCATAGGATCTTCAGTTTAGAACTAAAAGTTAGCTTTGAGTCCAACTCCTCATTTTTCAATATGAAGAATCTGAGGCCAAAGTCCCTTAGCCAGTAAGTTTCAGAGGCAGGATTGTGAACCCAGGCCTTCCTCCCTCCAAGTCCAGCCTTATTTCCACTCTGCCGTACTGCCTCTCTCAGAGACCTTAGAGATGATCTCATCCAGAGTTTCTTGACCTTTTTGTGTGTTATGGGCCCCTTTTTGTAGTTAGTCTGGTGAAGTCTATGGATCCCTTCTCAGAATAATGTTTTTAAATGCATAAAATAAAAGAGAAGATTATGAAGGAAACATTCAGAACCTGTAGTGTGTAAAGACTGTGCAAAGGGGAAGAAAAGCTGTTCCTTGAGCTCTGGTTTGGAAAGTGCCACTTCCTGCTAGCCCTTTTCTACTTTTTTTCTATCCTGCTTGGAACTGGCCCCAAACCAGAACTGAAATGATTCTGTTTGTAACCCAAGGGCTCATTGTGCCTGATACCCCCACCCTCCTCCTGCCCAGCTCTCAGTGTTAGAGGAGAAGGATCAGAGACCAGAGGAGCCCATAGAAATCCACAGGATGATGGCTGGAAGGGCCTTCGAAGCTATCCCTCCTTTTAGGAAGAAAGAAACTGGAGCCCAGAGATGAAGTGACTTGCTAGGGTTACATGGGTAGTGAACATTAGAAGCAGATTCAAGGCAAGGTCCTCTGCAGAAGTATGTTGGTAAGTGTTTAGTATCTGATTTGGTACAGAAAAAGTATGCCCATGATACACTTTTAAGTTTAATTTATATTATTAACATTTTCTCCATTAATTGATAATCAACAGAATGACAAGCCTTGATTTGTAATGAAGGCTAATTTTGAGATATAAATGTTCACACTAAAATTTCATTCTCTGGCCAGTTTTAGTGGCTCCAGGACACTCCTGGTTGATCCTCTTACACCAGAACCAGTGCTTCTTTCCCCTACCCCCATTGTCTCTTCATTTATATGTACCAAAAGGACCTGGATTTGGAGCCAGGAGGTTTGGGGTTCAGAATCCAGATTTAGACACTTACTTGTGTGACTCTAGGCTGGTCTGTTAACCTGAGTCTAAGACCTCCATCTATGAAATGGAGAAAATAGTACCTCTAGAACCAACTTTCCAAGGTTGTGGTGAGCACGAAATGATATATTACTTGTAAAGTGATTTATAAACCTAAAACTGCTATATGACTATTAGTACTTTATTCCTTTATAGCCTTGGACAAGTCATTTCCCCAAATTTGTCCTCTAGTGTTTGTTCTCATTATCTTCAGCTGCAGGACATAAGAACCTTAAGAGTTTCTCTTTTTTGCATTTCCATTGCTGGGCATATTTCCTGGTACATGGTAGGTGCTCATGGTCTTCATTTGTAAAACGAGAATTTTGATTTATTTCTTCAGTTCTCAGCTACTACATGTCCCTTTCAAGGCCTTTCCTTTTCTCCCTGGTTGTTAACATTCTCACCCTCCTGAAATTATTTATATTACTATGTGTGTACTTCGTGGGCAACTAGGGGGTTCGGTGGATAGAGCACCAGTCCTGGAGCCAGGAAGACCTGAATTCAAATATGGCCTCAGACTCTTCCTACATGTGTGACCCTGGGTAAGTCACTTGACCCTGTTTGCCTTAGTGTCCTCATTTGTAAAAAGTGTTAGAGAAGGACATGGCAAACTGCCCCAATACCTCTGCCGAGAAAACCCCAAATGTGATCGTGAAGAGTCCAATACAACTGAAACAAATGAAGAACAACAAATATACTTTGCATCTACTTACCCTGCTTTATTCCCCTTCTTTCAATAGATATAAACTCCTTAAGAACAGGAACTCTTTTCAATTTTATCTTTGCTTCTCATTGTTGTAGGTACTGTTTCTCCTTTGTAGTGGGTACTTTAAAATATTTCCTGATTTGGGATTTACAGTAGTGGTTCTCACCTTCACAGGACCTCACTCATAGTAGGAGCTCAGTAAGTGCGATTTTTGTCCTTCCTAGTTGTGAAATATCCCAGGAAAATAATTGATGATTTACTTAATAACTCATTAGAACATTAGCTCCTTAAGATCAGAGACTATTTTCAAAGTTTCTTTGTTCTCAAGACAGTATATAGTAATAAATGTTTACTGATTTCTGGTGGTCTTCAATCTTTAACAAATGATCGTTAATTGATTAGTATTGTAAATAAGAATTCTAGAACCATAGATTTCAGGCTGGAAGTCCAGTCCCCTCATTTTACAGATAAAGAAACTGAAATTTAGGAAGGGGAGTGACTTAACCAATGTCACACAAGTAATGAGGGGCAGAGGCAGGATTTGAAGCTAGTTCCTCAAACTCCAAATCCACATAGCTCTTTTTCCATTAGACAATGAGAAGGGATATTAAACAGTCAATCAATCAATATTTATTAAGCACCTATCTTGTGTAAGGCACTGTGCTAAGTGTTGGAGAAAAAGGGGGAAAAGGCATTTCCTGCCTTCATGAAGCTAGTACAGTCTAGTGGGGGAGACAACATGGAAACAAATATATGCAAACAAGCTATACACACACACACACACACATGCATATATATATATATATGTGATAAATAAGAAAAAATTAACAGGGGTTGGGCACTGGAATTAAGAAGGATTGGGAAAAGCTTCGAGGAGAAGGTAGGATTTTAGTTGGAACTTAAGTCAGGGATTTTAGTAGTCAAGTCAAAGGAGGGAGAGTATTTCAGTCATGAGAGACACAGAGAGAAAAAGCCTGGAACTGAGAGATGCAGTCTTGTTTGTGGAACAGCCAGGGGGCCAGCATAAGTAGATGGAAGAGGAAGTTTGGGACGTAAGGTAAGAAGACTGGGAAAGTAGGAGGGGACTGGGTGATGAATGGCTTTGAATGCCAAACAGGATTTCATATTTGCTCCTGGAAGGAAGGAACAGGAGGCCACTGGAGTTTATTGAGTAGGGATTGGACCTGTACTTTAGGAAAATGACTTTAGTGGCTAAATGGAGGATGTATTGGAGTGGAGAGAGACTTGAAGCCAACCTCCTCCCCTTAGCCTCAGCAGCTATCACAATAATCCAGACTTGAGGTGATCAGGATCTGCCCAAGGTGGTGGCAGTGTCAAAGGAGAGGAGACTGTATGCTTGAGAGGGGTTGTAGAGGTTAAATAGACAAGAGATTCTGGGGAAGTGAAAGAGACAAGAGATTCTGGGAGGTGAAATAGACAAGTCTTGGCAATAGCTTGGGTAGTGAGGAAGTCCAGGATGGTGTCTGGGTTGGGAGCCTGAAGGACTGGGAAGATGGTGTTGCTCTACAGTTAATAGGGAAGGTAGGAGGGGAAGGGAAAGGGTTTAAGGGGAAAATATATTGTGTTCTGTTTCAGAGAGGTTGAGTTTAGTATGACTGAAAATCAGTGGGAGGTGTGAGATTGGAGGTCAACAGAGAGGTTAGGGCAGGATAGGTAAATTTGGGAATCAGCATAGAGACAGTAATTAAATCCATGGGAAATGATGAGATCCCGAAGTAGAGAGGGAGAAGAGAAGAAAAATGAGGACAGAATTCTGCCCTGGAATATATATCAACCATAATGTTCCTGTTTACATACCAAGAGTGCTACTGATTTAAACTTGACAAAAAAGGATGGGAATGTTTTAGATGTTCATACATACATGATGTTATGGCAGGCAGAGGCACACCTCCTATTCAGTTATATATGGTATCTATATGACCCTTCATCATTGAAGCACCAAATTACAGTACATCTCAGGTTAGGATCAAGCTTTTGGGAGGTATCCTTCTTATTGCATTTATAACGGAATCTTTCTGATCTCTTGGAAGTCTAAAGACCTGGGTTTGAGTCTTGGCTTTGCCACACTTAGTATGTGATCTCAGGTAAGTCATGTCTCCTCTCTAGGCTTTGGTTTTCTTCTTAGTAAAATGAAACAATTGAATTAGATGCCCTTTAAGGTCCTTTCCAGCTGTAATTTTGTGACTGACTAAGTGGCATAGTAGATATAGCTCTATCCCTAGAGTTAGGACATTGTTCAGTTGTTTCAACTATGTGTGATTCTTCCCGACTCCATTTGGGGTTTCCTTGGCAGAGATACTGGAGTGCTTTGCCATTTCCTTCTACAGATGAGGAAACTCAGGCACACAGGGTGAAGTGACTTGCCCAGGTTCACACAGCTAGGAAGTGTCTGAGGCCAGATATAAGCGTAGGAAGATGAGTCTTCTCTGCTCCAGGTTGGGCACTCTGTGCATTGTGGTGCTGCCTCGAATCAAGAAGACTGGAGTTCAAATTCTTAGTCAGATACTAGCTATGTATGATCCTGGGCAAGTCACTTAACCTCTGTCTGCCTCAGTTTATACAATTGTAAAATGGAGATCATAATAGCATTTATCTTTTGGGATTACTGTAAGGCTCAAATGAGATCATATTTGTATTTTAAATTTTTAAAAAACTTTTTAAAGTTTAAAACTTTCGAGTATTATGCAAATGATAATGATGACACATGTGATCACTTTCCTTTTCTCCCTAGGGGGGTACTCTACCAAAGGGCAAGGGGTTCTGTGAGATTGAAATTCTGGTACATAATCTACAATCAGTCTCCCTTTTACCCTTCCCACCAGAAAAAAAAGCTCAACCCAAAAAACAATCAATTCATCCTTTTTTGGTTGAATTTGTTTCTTCCTTGTCTGATAATAAAGACAGATGAGGAGTCCATGAGGAGACCACTGAGATTCCTTGTCTATCTCCAGCTTGACCTGTCATATCCCATAGTACTAAGGAGGTACCGTTGGTTACCCTCCCCAATTATGGCCTTCTTGCCAGTGCAGTGGCTCTGGGTTCTCTACCCCTAGGAAGGGGGCAGAGTCATCTTCCAGTCAAAAAAACAAGATCAGAGCCCCTCTTAATTGTTCAGAAAGGTGCAGGTGGATGGTGCAGTGCTTAGCATCCTGGTCTCCGAGTGAGGAATACTGGAATTCCAATCCTGCCTTAGACCCTAGTTGTATGATCCAGGGTGAAGCTCTTAACTTCTCTCTGACACAGTTTCCTCATCTGTAAAACAGGGGTAAACACAGTCCTTCCTCCCAGTCATTGTGGAAATCAAGCAGGAAACATAGAAAACATTTTCCAAACCTTACAAAGTGCTATAAATTATCTTACAAGTTTATGAGAAGGCAGTCCTCGTTTGGAAATTGGGAGCCTCTCATTGGCAGGACCCTGGGACCTTGTGCAACTCCATTTCAGGAAATGACAAACCATTGTCTGAAAATCCCCCTTTGGTGACTTAGCTTTGTTTACCAATCTTCTTCATTTCCTGATCGGGGTTGTTCCAAAATGCCTGGGGAGCAGTTGCCTGTCTACCGTGGTCTCTCCACCATGGGCAAGCAAGGACGTTGCTTCCAGAGGGAAACAGAGTTAGAAATAAAGCTGGCCTCTCCTTTCTGATGTCCCAAAAAGGCACTAAAAAGAAGATCAAAAATACAGCCAGAGCTGCTGAGAGTAGTGGCTATATATGGGAGACAGTGTGGTACAGTGGTAAAAGCCACACGTTAGGAACTAGTTTGGAGTTCTTACAAATGACTAACCGTGGTTTTACCACACAGAGCCTTCCACGTCTCAGATTTTTCATATGAAAATGAGAGAGTTCAACTACTCCATGGTGCCTAATATTTCACATAGTCCAAGGCCTCTCCCAGATTTGACATTTTTTGTCCAAAAGGCCCTCAGCTCTGAAATTCTGGGTTCTAAAGCCCTCCCAGTTCTGGCATCTTGTGTTCTAAGGTTCCTCCCAGCTCTGTCATCCTGTGTTCTGAGGGCCCTCCCAGCTCTGACACCCTGTGTTCTAAAGACCCTCCCAGCTCTGACATCCTGTGTTCTAAGGACCCTTACAGCTCTGACATTCAGTTCTAAAGGGCCCTCCCATCTCTGACATCCTGTGTTCTAAGGGCCCTCCCAGCTCTGACATCCTGTGTTCTAAAGGGTCCTCTCAGCTTTACCTTTCACAAAGGATTGCATAAAATTATTGCATAATAATAAAATTGCATAAAATAAAAAAAATTTACATTCCTACATGGGAAGATGATACTTATAATTCCTAAGGACTTTCTCATTATTAGGGCAATTAGAAGGAGTATACATAGAGGGCACAGGCATGAAATAAAATTAAGGGATGAGAAAAGGAGTGGCCCTAAGAGAAAAGGGAAAGGAGAGGTAGAAGGGGGTAAATTATCTCACTTGGAAGAGCTACAAAAGAGCTTATTTAGTGGAGGGGAAGAGAGGGTGGAGGGGACAAGGTTTGAGCCTTACTCTCATCAGATTTGGCTCAGAGAGGGAATAACATACACACTCAGTTGGGTATAGAAATCTGTCTTGCCCTACGGGGATGTACTAGGGGAAAGGGATGTGAGAAAGGGAGGAGGTACTGATAGAAAGGAGTGTGGATTGGGAGAGGTGATGGTCAGAAGCAAACCTTTTTTGAGGAGGGATAGGATGAAAGAAGAGAGAGAGAAAAATGTAAGCAGGGAAAATAGAATGGAGGAAAATACACAGTAATCATAACTGAAAAAATTTTACAGCAAGTTTCTCTGATAAAGACCTCATTTCTCAAATATGTAATATATGAACTGAGTCAAATTTGCAAGATTACAAGCCATTCCACAATTGATACATGGTCAAAGACTATGAACAGGCTGTTTTCAGAGGAAGAAATCAAAACTATCTATAATCATATTTTTAAAAATGTTCTAAATCACTATTGATTAGAGAAATGCAGATTAAAACAGCTCTGAGGCACCACCTCACACCTATCAGATTGGCTAATATGACAGAAAAAGAAAATGACATATAGAGGGGATTTGGGAAAATTGAGACACCAAAGATGTGTTGGAGTTGTGAACCGATCCAACCATTCTGGAGAGCAATTTAGAACTTTGCCCAAAGAGCTTATGAAATTATGCATGTCCTGTGATACAACAAGAGCATGACTAGGTTGGTATCCCAAAGAAATGAAAGGAAAAGGACATGTATGTATAAAATGTTTATAGCAGTTCTTTTAGGGGTGGCAAAGAATTGGAAATTGAGGAGATGCTCATCAATTTTAGGGACTTAACTGAACAAGTTATGGTATATGGTTGTGATGAAATAGTGTTATGCTGTAAGAAATGATAAAAGGATGCTTTCAGGAAAAACCTAGGAAGACTTATATGAACTGATGCTAAGTAAAGTGAGCAGAACTAGGAGCACATATACACAGTAACAGCCATATTGTATGATGATCAGCTGTGAATGTTGGCTGTTTTCAGTAATACAGTGATTCAAGACAGTTCTGAAGAACTTATGATGAAAAATGTTATGCATCTCCAGAGAAAGAACTGATGGAGTCTGAATGCAGATTGAAGCATACTACTTTTTTTATATTTTCTTTATTTTTCTTGAAGTTTTTTGTCTGTGTTTTCTTTCAAAACATGACTAAAATGGCACTGTTTTGCATGATGGCATATGTATTATCTAAATCAAAATGCTTCCCTTCTGGGGAGAGGAGCAAGGTAAGAAAAAGACTTGGAACTCAAAATTTTTAAAATGAATGTTAAAAATTGTTTTTACATGTAATTGAAAAACATAAAAAATTTTTAAAGAACTCTTAAAAATTTCAGTTCTATTATTCTGTCGGTACATATATAGATATTTGTACACATTAATTTTCTATTTATGAGGCATATATTTTATGTGTACTAGTCTCTTTTCAAATAAAGATTGTCTCATTCTTTGAACTTTGAACCCCAGCATCTAACACAGTGCTTGGTACATAGGAGGTGCTTAATAAATACTTGTCGAACTTATATCTTTCCTCCCTCCCTTCCTTCCTTCCTCCCTTCCTTCCTTCTTTCCCTCCTTCCTTCCTTCCTTCCTTCCTTCCTTCCTTCCTTCCTTCCTTCCTTCCTACCTTCCTTCCTATGTGTGCCCTGAAGTATACACAGGGCCTGATCATGCTGCACACTCTTATAAAGACTGGACTTAATGCCCAGTCTCTGCCTTTATGTAAAGTTGTGATCCTGTGAATCCCCTACTCCCCTTTTGTCTCTAGGATAAAATGTAAACTTATTTAGCTTTTAAAGCTGTACCCAATCCAGCTCCAACGTATCTTTCTAGGCTCATTGGACATCATCCTACTCCAGTTCAGACAAACTGTTCTGTCTGTTCCTCGTGAAGGATATTCCACCTCCCCATAAGTGGAATTCACTTTCTTCTTATTTCTACTTCTGGTGGTGAAGTGAATAGTGTATTGAGCATGAAGTCAGGAACACCTAAGTTCAAATCAGACCTCAGCCACTTACAACCTGCATGACCCTGGGCAAGTCACTTAAACCTCTGCCTGCCCCAGTTTATTTAGCTGTAAAATGGGAATAAAACAGCTTCTACCTCCCTAGGTTGTTGTGAAGTTTAAATGAGATGCTATTAGTAAAAAGTGCTTAGAACAGTGACTTAGTAGCCACTGAATTAATACTTGTTGAATAAGAAATCTCACTGTGTTCATTGTTTCTTACCTTAGTATTCACACCTCATTAGTATCGTCTGCCCTCTTTGGAGGACTGAGCAAAGAGCTTCTTTCAGTCTCCATTTAGAGGACTGCCAGGCCACCACCAATGTCTTCATTTTCCTCTGTCTGATTCCTTTGGACTGGATTCTATTATGCTTTTTGGGAGAGAGCTTGTAAAAGGTCATTTTCTCCTACCAAGTCAAATTTTTAAAAATATAGTCAATAAACAAGCATTTATTAAGTCCATTATTTATGTATTACTTTGTCACATGCTGGGGTCACAAATATGAAAAAGACAGTCCTTTCCTTCAAGGAGAAAAGATCAAGGATCCATTGAAGTGAGAAAGTATTAATATTATCATTACCACCAGCAGCAACCAAAGCATTGAAGTCTTTTCTGTCTCTGAAATGCTAAGTTCTAGCACCTTCCTCCTTTGATAGTTTATGTTCTAAGGTCCCTGCTTCCTGGGGCATTCTCTGTGCAAAGATCCCTCCCAGCTCTCACATTCTGTGTTCCAAGAGCCCACTCAGCTCTGAGATTCTGTTCCAAAGACTCTCCTGTTCTGACATCCTGTGTTCTAAGGGCCCTCCCAGCTTTGACATCCTGGGTTCTAAGGACCCTTACAGCTCTGACATCCAGGGTTCTAAGGACCCTGCCAACTCTGATACTCTATTGTCTAAGGCTACTTCCAGGTCTGATATTCTGAGTTTAAACCTGGAAGTCGTTTCACAACAAAGGAAATTTTCAGCAAAATCTGAGTCATCTTTCTTTTTGAAGGCTTTCAATTCTGTCCCTCCTCCAACTGGTTTGAAATCAGTTAAATGCCCATTAGTAGTCATGGGAAAAGAGGAAATCTCTATCAGCTCATTCCCTGCCACGTGGTCAAAAAAGTCCTTTTTGGGAGGAGCAGGAATCTATTGTTGGAGAGCTGAGAGATGTGGCGAATATTTCCTTTACTTCAACTGACTTTCCCCTTTGCCTCAGTGCAGGAACTGGGAGATTTCTCTGTGAGGCTGCATTTTTCTACTAGGTCCCATGGGGCTGACCTGGAGAGTTTTTTCAGGCAAAATCCTCCTTTATTAGTATGATATGGTAGATAGAGCACCGGACTTGAAGACTCAAAAACATGGATTTGAATTTCACCTCAGATGCTCACTAACTGTGTGATAGTGGGAAGGTCACTTCACCGCTCAGTTTCCTTATCTGTCAAATGGGACAATAATAACACTACGGTAATCCTTTCCATATCATGGGGTTTAGGGGCTCAGTGCCCCCATGATCTGGAAAATCTGAATAAAATTTTTGGTCTTTTCTTTGTAGAAGAAGTTGGAATTATTATGGTATCAAAAGACAAAATATGTTGATATTAAAACTATATATCTACATATATACTATATCTATATCTATGTCTGTGTCTATATCTATATCTGTCTGTCTGTCTAGCTAGCTAGCTAGCGATATCTCAAATGTGTTTCCAAGTTTTTAAACTTTTTCTTTGTCATCTGCTGGCCTTCACATGCCATATGCAGTTTCTGCAAAACTCCCCCCCCCAAATTACTACAGAGGTAGTCTTTGAAATCAGGTCTTCTGACTTGAAATTCATTTTTCTTTCCAATGTAGCATAGATGCCTCTTAAGATGGATTGATATTAACTTGGAATGGGGGCTTCTTTGTCTTGGATTAGCTGTCTACCAAGGTCCCTCCCAACTCTGAGACCTGGTCTGTTGTTCCCTGTGGTTCCCATGGTCTATGAATAAGTAAAAATGGAAACTGGATTTAGTAGACATCATATTGGAGTGATTTATTGGAGGCCAATCTAAGTGTCTTTCTGTGTAGGTGAACAGGAATAAATAACATCTCCCAGGACTGTGAAAACTGGGAAGATTCAGCTCTATAGACTTGTGTGAGGCCAAAGGGCTACACTCAGACTCAGACTAATTTTCTCTGTGCTAGTCTGCAACATCATTGCCCTCCAGAGCACCGCATCCTGTTTTTATTGTCCTTCAGAATTCAGGAGGATCGAGCTAAAATCCTAAGCAATTTTTTATTGACCTTCTCAAATCAAGTTTCTCAAAGCAAGTCAGAGATCCATGGTGCCACCTATATCATGGGCACAGTCCCATTTACATTTGGATAAATTCTGTATGTACTTATACACCGTGTCATCTCCCTATTAGAATAGATACTTCTTGAGGGTAGGGCCTGTTTCGTTTTTGTGCTTAGCAAAAGTGTCTGATACGTAGGATGTGCTTAATAAATGTGTGTAGATTAATTGACTGAATTTATTTCATATATATTTATCTAAATTTAAGAAACCATTGCTGAACTCTAGGGACCAAGTGACTCAACCCTCTTGGTCTCCACTAAGGGGTCCTTTTCTTTGACCCAGATTCAGTCTGGGAAGGGCAGTCACTACACATGGAGTTCCAAATTCACCTGATGATAGAATAAGCAAGCTTTGTTCAAAAAGAAAGAAAATAAACTCAGGAAAGCCCCGAAAGTGTACAGGGCTCCTAAAAGAACACTGAGGGCTGGGTAGAATCAGCTCCTCAAAAGCCAGGCAAGATCCTTCACATCTCAGTGATATTTGAGAACCATCGTTGGGAAAATGGCTCTGATTCCTAAGAAAGCCCCATGGCTGGAGACCAGGCCCACCATCTTTGCCAGGTTCAATCCTGCGGCGACTCTAACGAAAGAAGGGCTAGGCTTATTTTCCTCTTGTTCTTTGGCTTGTTAAACCCTAATCCTAGGGACCCAGGGACAAATTATTTAAAGCTAAGATTGCAGCTCGCATACAAGTCTCCCCAAAGAAGGTAGCAGAAATGCACTCATTATTAGGTATGGGACAGATATTTTATTCCTAAACACGTAAGAAATTCTAAATGTAAAAGACTCAAAATTTGCATTGACAAAACAATTTAAAATTGGATTCAGTAAACTATAACTACTGTTACAATCTATTGCAAGCTTATATTCAAGATTCAAATGTAGGACTGTTTGTAGGACTGATACTGGACATTTTGTATTTCACCTTGGCTCTTCACTGTCCTTCTCAAAGTCTGTATCTTCTGGTAAACCAGGGCTAGGCACATAGTCTTATTCTTTGATGAAGAAATTCCTCTTTGTTGGCAGGCAGCTTTACTTACATCCCTTGAGGCTGGTGCTCACGCTTACGCTCAAAAGAGGCATAAAATGGAAAAAGCTGCCAGGGACCCAGGGCCAAGCTCAACTGGTAGAATCCTCTTCCTTCAACTGCCCTGTGAAAGAGGTTGCCATGATGCTGGGATGGGGAAGGGATTTACACTTGAAGGGATGAAGATCAGAGTTTCAAGATGCCACCAGGATGATCAAAAAAGAAAGAGCTAGGCAGCTGTTGTCTGTCCTTTTAACTGACACAACACCCTGCCCCTACCTCTATCATCAAAAGGGAGAGGACCAAAGGAGTGTTCAGATTTTACCAAAATGACAAATCATTTCAGCTCTAGGTCACAACGTGGCGGGAAACAGCCAGGGAAGTTCATCATCCCCCTAAAGCACAAGCATTAAATCTTCATGTCTGGGGTTTCCTGAAGGTTCCAGGAAGGCTCTTGTCCCAAAGTTGCTGGGATGGCTCCTATAGGCTAATTCAATACCCATTACATTCGCGCATATATATATATATATATATTTATATATACATATATGTACATGTATAGACATAATCGTTTGCCCACATATGCATATACACACATACATACATGTTGGTATATATTTTACATGTATATAGATATACATGTATACAGATATACATATGTGTGTATCTATCTTTATCCATCTCTATCCATCTATCTATCTATCTGTCTGTCTATCTATCTATCTATCTATCTATCTATCTATCTATCATCATCATCATCATCTCCTTCTTTAGAATATAAGCTTCTTGAGGGCAGGGATGATTTTCCTCTTTTTTTTTTTTATATCTCTTGAGCACAGCCCCATGGCTGGCATATGTTAGGCACTTAAGAAATGGTTGTTAATGAGTTGATTATAGTTACTAAAGCCTTCATCTCACAAGCCTGTGATGTGGGTTATGAAAGTGCGATTGTGTGCATTTTATGAAAGAAGAAACAGGGTCGGAGACCTGGAAGCAGACATGTAGCTAGCAGTTTTGGTAAACAAGGGAATTAAGTTTGGGGGTGGAGTGAGAAATGGTGGAGGAAGGAAGCATTTTATGATTTGCCTTACTTAGGTCATACAACAATTTATCGACAGAATTGAGACTTGAATCTCTCAGTGTCTATCTCCAACTTTTCTCTTCCCTCACTTCTCTCTCCCCTTCCTTTCTCCCCTCTCTCCATCTATCCCCTTTCCTTTCTTTCTTCTCACTCTTTCTATCCCCCTTTTTTCCCTTCCCCCTCTCTTTTCTTCCCTTCCCCTTCTCTTTCTGTCTCTCCCCTCTCCTTCCCTCCTCTTCTCTCCCTCTTGCTCTCCCTCTCCTTCTCGCTCTCCCTTTCCCTCTCTCCCTCCCCCCCTTTCTTCCCACACCTTCGTTCCATCCTCCTAGTTGAGTGATCCATCCACTACACCATGATGATGCCCAAGAAAACAGTGTCAAGATCTGTTCTCCAAGTGTGGCATTTTAACAAATAGTCAGAGCTTGGCAGAATTGCTTTACATTAAGGAGAAGTGATGAAGTCTTCCTAGCACCCACCCCTCTAACTCCCTCTCTTAGGTGGCCACCTTCCTTTCCCTTATGAAAAGCTGGTGCTGGAAGAGCAGGAGGATCCCAGAGGAGCTCAGCTGGGGCATGGCTCCAGCAGGAGGTGGGGTGTGGAGGGAAGTTCACTCTTTGGTTACTTCCTGTTTTAATTTATCTTGTCAACTAAGTGCCAGGCTCAGTCATTCCTCTAGAAACAGGAAAAGTAGAAGTGGCTGACAGTGTTGGAGCAAAGTTTCTACCATAGTTAGGGCCCTAATGAGGAACCTGCATGCTAGAGGCCACAGGTAGCCCTCTATGTCCTCAAGTGCAGCCCTTTGACAGAATCCAATTTGTTCTGTGAAGTTTGGATTTAGTTGAAGGGCCACACTCAAGGATCTAGAGAGCCACATATGTCCTCGAGGGTGCAGGTTCCCCAGCGTTGCCAGGTGAAATCTAAGAGCTGGGACTTCCATCTAGTTCTCCAAATGCTGCGTCCTGCACTCTTTAAGCCAGTGGTTCTCAAGCTTCCTAATGCCGTGACCCTTTAATACAGTTCTTCATGTTGTGGTGACCCCCCAACCATAAAATTATTGTCTTTGCTACTTCATAACTGTAATTTTGCTATTGTTATGAATCATAATGTAAATATCTGATATGCAGGCTGTATTTTCATTGTTACAAACTGAACATAACCCACAGGTTGAGAATCGCTACTAAGCCCTGCCTCACTTCCTCTGTTTTGAAATATTGGGCTTTTCCATTCGGGAGATCTGGTGTGACAATCTTGCTCTGAAGGCATGTCTCTCTAGGACACCATCCAGGACGAGGGCACTGGGCTATGTTCCTGAGGTCATGGGTTTTCTTCCCATTTATGTTCACTGCTCAGGGAGGAAAACATTTCAGGACAGGAGGCTACACTGTGGCCCCAGCCAGTGACTAGTGAGCCATAAAAGAGAAGCAATGGAGGAGATATTACAGGTCACCAAGTCCAAACCCTTCAATTTATAGATAAGGAAACTGAGACCCAGGGAAGAGTGACTCATCCAAGGTCACACAGCTGATGAGTGGCAGATCCATGAAGACCATGATGCACCTTCAGACATACTTAGGGCTAGATATTATACCTGTGATTTTATAGGATCATAGATTAAAAGATAGAAAGGACCTTAAAGACCATGGAGTTGAATCTCCCTATCTTACGGCTGAGGAAATTGAAGCCTACAGAGGTTAAGTGACTTGCCCAAGTCACTCAACTAGAAAGAAGTGAAGCAGAGGTAGGATTTGAACTCAGGTCCCCCCTCTTCCAAATCTAGTGTATTGTGCTCCCTCATCAGCTATTTCATAGATATAAACAGGGATAGAGGCTGGACTTGTGATCTCATTGGTCCTGATCACTCCAGGTAAGGAAATTCTCTCTCCCAATACAAGTTGGTACTTTCTCTGCACCTTATAGGTTTAGAGAGTTTCCTCCAGTCCTGAGAGGGTGACTTGCTAAGGTCATGCAGGTCATGCAACCAGTGTGGGTTACAGTTGGGACTTAAACCCAGGCCTTTCTGGCTCTCTCTTTCCACTAAGACCTGCTGCTTCATCTCATAAATACACAGTGTTCAATAATATTCATTTATTAAGTTCCTGTATTCAGAGCCTTCTGCTCAGAACTGGAAGATACAAAGTTTAGAGAAGACATTGTTTTCTATGAGTAGGCACCATGGTGCAATGGGGAAGACACATGATTTGGATCAGAGGACTGTGGGTTCACATCCATCTCTGTCACTTACTACCTGTGTTATACTGGGCAAGCCATTCTTTCTTTTCCTGTTTCAATATCTGTAGAATAAGGTGGTTGGGCTAGATGACCTCTGAAGTTCTTCCAATGCTAGGTCTATGACCCTATAACTCTGGACTCCATAATTTTAGATCTATGACCTTATAACTCTAATTCCATGTCCTCACAACTCTAGATCCACAACCCCATAACTCTAAATACATAATCCTATAATTCAAGATCCACAACCCTAAGTCTAGATCTATGGCCCTGTAACTCAAAATCCCACACACAACCTTATAACTCTAGATCCTTGCCTTTACAATTCAAAATCTACAACACTATAACTCTAGATTCATGACCCTATAACTTTAGCTCCATGACCCTATAACTCTGGACCTATGTATGACCCTATAATTCTTGTAGAGACCTTGTAACTAAAAATCTAAAAATTCTATAACTCTGAAGCTATGACCATATAACTTTAGTTCTATGACCCCCATAACTCTATAACTCTATGCCTATAACCTCATAACTCTGTGACCCTATAAACTCTATATCTTGCCCTCATGGGCTCACAGTATAGCATGAGGATATGGCATACTTCTAATTATCTCTAATACCAAATAACCCATATTGTTTATGTATAGGTTGTCTCTCCAGTTAGAATGTAAGGTCCTTTGCCTTCCTATTTATATCCCCGCTGCTTAGTGCAATGCCTATCACTTAATGAGTACTTCACAAATGTTTGTTGACTGATCAGGAGATTGATTGATCATACAGAGAGAGAAGTACCTCTATAAGAAATGGTCACTTGGAAGACTGTTGAGAAATACGGGAATAGTCATATGAAATGATGAGGCAAGAAAGCAGAGGCAAAAAACCCCCAGTGTTTGAAGGTCTCCTTGGAAATGTTGACCCCGCTCTGCCTCAAATAGTCTGGATCCCTCTTTGTGCCATTGGAGAGATGGTCCAGGACCATGGCACTGACTCGTCACTCAGCAACTGAACATTCCTGAGACCCTTAGCCCAGCTTAATCCACTCTGTGGGGGTGGAGAAGAGCTGAGTGTACCTCCCAATATAAGTTCATTACTGGTGAGGCCTTGCCATGGACATATCATGGAAATAGCCACTCCGGGAGCCCAGTCTTCCTATTAAACCATTTGAATGCTGAAAGAACTGAGAAATAACAGAACTTCTTCCTCCACATCCATCTGCCCACTCCCAAAGACCTCTATGCCATACGGTCTCCAGAACTGCCATGTTTCTTATGCATCAGGGTTGGCTCCGCCAACCCCAGAGTTGGCATTCAGACCAGGGTAGAATATAAAGCAACAACAACATACTGGAAAGACAACTGGGTCTGGAAAAAATATTCCTGTGTTTGAATCTCAAATTCTGACTCTTTTACTGTCTAGGTCCATGATTTTATCCCCATGGTACTGAAAAAGTCACCTGACCTTTTTAGGCCTCAGTTTCTAGAAAAAGTGTCCTTATTCTGGGGTCCATGAACTTAAAAAAACCCAACAACTATTTTGATAACTAGATTTCAGTATAATCGGGTTTGTCAAGCCAACAAACATTTATTATGTACTCAGTATTTGCGAGGCACTGTGCTAAGCCCCATAAGCTTTGTGATTTTAGGATTTTATTTTATGCATTTAAAACCATCATTCGGAGAAGGCATCTACTGGTTTGACCAGATTGCCAAAGAGGGCTAGGACACAAAAGGGTCCATGGACTGAGGGGCCTCTGATTTTCCTCCCAACGTGGGAATTCTGCATATTAATATCCTTGTCTATCTCTTCAATCTCCAAAGGTCTATTTTCTAAGGACACTCCCAGCCTTGACATTCCTTGATATAAGGTACCTCCTAGTTCTATTCTGTATTCTAAAGGCCCTCCCAGCTCTGCCATTTTGTGTTCTAAGGGTCCTAGCTCTGACATCCTGTGTTCTAAGGGCCCTCCCAGCTCTGACATCCTGTGTTCTAAGGGCCCTCCCAGCTGACATTCTGTCTTCTGAGGGCCCTCCCAGCTTTCATATTCTGTATTTTTTGTATCCTTCCATGTCTAGTATTCTGTATTCTAGGACACCTCCATCTAGAATGCCCTTTATTCTAATAGCCATTTGAGCTCTGACATTTCATATCCTCTAGCCCCTTCCTTCCATTTTTGGTCTTCTATATTTTAAATCTCTTCCCTTCCCCCAACCCTAAACATCTGATTCTAAGAAAAGAACAAGAAGTTCCCTCACTAGCACCAGATTCCTTCAAAGTCACACAGCTGGTCTCCTTTGGTTTTTATCGGTTTCTTTCTGCTCGTGAGAACAATGGACCATAAAAATACTTTGCATTCACTTAGTGCCTTTCTGATTTCTCATGGCCAGGTGTTAGGCAAAGGTAGTTACCTGGGCCCAAAGTACATCAAGGAGGAAGGTAAGTATTAATGAGGTTTCCTTTGAAGCTTCATAAATTCTCCCATTTGAAGAAATTGATTTTGGGGTCAGGTAAATCGAGGCATCAGCCCAGGAGGCTGAAATGATAGAGTCATAGGATTCTGAGGGAGGTAGGTCCTTAGAGATTATCTGGTCTAACTCCTTTGTGTTACACTTGTGTTACACTGAGGCCCATGAAGGGCCAGTGACTTGCTCAAAGTCACAGAGTAAGTCATGTACAGAGCTGGAATTTAAACCCAGGCCTTCTGATTTCTGTAGGCTTCTGTGCTTGGCTCTGTGCTAACTCTGTTTTTTTTTTTTTAAATCAGTGACTTAGATAAAGATATAGATGGAAAGTTGCTTAACTTGTAGCAGATAACACAAAGGTATGAGGGAGAATTAACAAGTACATCTGACAGCAGGATTCAAAGAGGTTGTCAAGCTTAGAATGTCAGAGCAAATGCAATAAGGAAATTCAAGTGTTGTTCAGTTAGTCAGGCCTGTCTGACCCTTCATGATCCCATTTGGGGTTTTCTTGGCAAAGATACTGGAGTGGTTTTGTTCCTTCTACAGTTAATTTTACAGATGAGAAGGTTGAGGCAACAAGGTGAAGTGACTTGCCCAGGGTCACACAACTAGTAAGTGTTTGAGGCTGGATTTGAACTCAGAAAGGTGAGTCTTCCTGAAATCTAGGTCCAGTACTCTTTCCATTATGCCACCCAGCTGCTCCTAGGAAATTCAAGTAGATTAAATACAAAGTCTTATGTCTGGGTTCAAAGATACCAGCTTTGTAAATACATGAGGTGGGGTTGGGTGGAGGGAGGCATGGTGAAGAGTGCAGTTCATGTGAAAAAAATCTTGGGGAGTAAAAAGGCAAGTCAATGAGCATTCATGCAATAAGCACGGTGACCAGCCTGAGGTTACAAAGAAAGGCAAAAAAATCAGTTCCTGCCCTCAAGGAATTTACCTTCTAATGGGGCAGAAACATGTAAGTATGGCAGATACAAGATCTACACCTGATAGGTGGAAGGCACTCTGAGAAGGGAAGGCATTTGCAGCTGGGGAGGGGGAGGTAGCCAGGAAAAGCCTCCTGGAGTAGGTGGGATGTGAGTTGAATCCTGAAAGAAGTCATGGAAAAATAAGAGGCAGAGGTGAAGGGGCAGAGCATTCTAGACTTGGTGTAGAGTCAATCCAAAAGGACTGGGGTGGGGATACTGGAACTGCAAAGAGGCCAGAAGTCATAGAAGAGTTTATGGCATAGAAAGGTAGGAATTATGAAAGGGGTAAGTTATGAAGAGCTTTAAATGCTGAGCAAGAGCTCATATTTGGTCTTGGGTATAATAGGGAGCCACTGAAGGTCACTAAGTAAGATGGGATGATAGGGACACACCTATGCTCTCAGACAACTGCCTTGGTAGCTTGGATGGAGGATGGATTAGAATGGGGAGAGGCTTAAGTCAGAGAGAGCAGTTAGTGAATCATTAAACATTTATTAAGCATTTACTGTGTGCTGGATACTCTACTAAGCACTGGGGATACAAGGCAGGCAAACGACAATTCCTGCCCTCAAGGAGCCTACAGTCTGATGGAGGAGACAACAAGCAAACAACTATGTATAAACAAGATATAGATAGGATAAGTCAAACAGAAGGTCGTTGTGAGAGCCCAGGCAAGGGCCTGAGTTAGGGTTATGGTTATGAGTATAAAGAAGTAAAGAGAGGCATGAAAGTAGGACAAGATTTGACAACAGATTGGGTGGGTATGTGATTGGTGAAGTGAGGAGTCAAGGTTTTGAGACTGAGTTAGTAGGAAGATTGTGGTTTCTTCAACAATAAGAGAAAAGTTGGGGAGAGAGGAGAGTTTACAGGGGTGGGTTTAAAGCCACATGTGACCTTCTATATCCTTAAGTGGGGTCTTTTGCCTGAATTACCTGTGGCCTTAAAGCCTAAAACCCTGGTTTAGGAGGAAAGTTAATGAGTTCTGTCTTGGAATTGCTAAATTTGAGATGCCTATTGCACATCTGATTCTAGATGTCTGAAACAAAAGTTGGTGATGTGACGCCGGAGGTCAGGAGGCTAGGTCTGAGTATATAGATCTGGGAATTATCTTCACAGAGATGATAATTGAAACTATGTGAACTGATGAAATGGCTGAGAGAAAGTACAGAAGGAACGGAGAAGAGGTTCTGGATAGAGCCTTGGCAGGGGACATCCGCCATAATCTGCATGAAGAACCAGCTAAGACAGTTGAAAAGAAAGGATCAGACAGGTAGGAGAGATGTGTCATGAAAGCTTAGAGAAGAGAAAACCCAGGAGAAGAGGGTAGATAACAGTATCGAAGACTGCAGAGTGGGCAAGAAGGATCAGGATTGAGAAAAGGCTCTGGGTTGGGCAATCAAGAGACTATTGGAGTTTGCAGAGGCATTTCAGTGGAATGATGAGGTCAGAAGCAAGATTGTGGAGGGTTTTGAAGAGAATTAAGAGGAGAAGAGGTGGAGACCCTTATTGTAGATGGCTTTTTTTAAAGAAGTTTAGCCAAGAATGAGAGGAAATATCTAAGATTATAATTAACTGGGAAGGTGGGATCAGGTGAGGGTTTTTATAGATAAGGCAGATAAGGGTCTATTTGTAAGTAGCTGCAAAGTAAATGATGAGAAATGAAGAGTTGAAGAGAGAGTGGAGATGGAGAAATTGAGGGGGGTGGGATCACTTGTGAATGTTTGTCTTGGCAAAGAGACCACTTCTTCATCTGAGACTGGAATAAAGGAATAGTAGGGGAAGAGATCTGAACAATGCAAAGAGGGTAAATGAGGGAGCTCTTGGTGAATGTCCTTGATTTTTTCAGACAACATTCTTCAGGGGTCAGTGAGGGGAAAATGGAGGCAAAAGCAGCTATGGAACCTGTGGAGAGTGGGACAGTAAATTTATTAGAGAGGAATGGAAGACTTACTTTGCTGCAATTGCTGCAGTTGGTGGGGTCATTTAAATTTGTAGCGAAGTCAGTCACCACAGTTTAGTAAATTCCTCCAGCTTCATTCTGCTTTCGTGATGGTTGAAGCTTAGCAGAGCATGATGAGTGATAGGACTCAGAAATGGGACTCCAGGGCGGAGGACAATGCTGAGTTGAATAGGTTCACCAAGGGGAAGGGAGGAGATTTCAGCTAGTGCAGAACTGACGGGCTGGGAGAGATCTGAGGTATGGAGGGAGTGAAGGTCGATGTTAGGACAGAGAACAAGGATTACATGTTTAATATGAGTCAGTAGTATGGCATGCAAGCCAACCCCCCCCCAAAGTAATACAATTTTTGAGAGAGGCCTTGTATCCCCTAAGGTGGTATTACTACCTTTGGACTCTGCCCTGGTCAGTCCCCATCAGCAGCATTGGGAGCAGTTCTGGGACCACACTTTATAAGGTAAGTTGATTGCTAAGCTGGAAAGGGTCAAGAAGAATGGGCCAAGATGCTAAAGAGCCTTGAGATGATACTGTCAAAGATCAGCTGAAGGAAATGAAGACTTCACCCTGGAAAACAAGATGTGTATGACAGTTGACCTCAAATATTTGAAAATATTGGAAGGAAGAATTACCGCTGGGCTGTGAACTCCCGGAGGGCGAGGGCTGCCTTTTGCTGGTTTTTGCATTTCCAGTGCTCTGTTTAGCACAGGGCCAGTTTGATTGTTCAGTTGTTTCAGTCCTGTCTGATTCTTTGTGACTCCATTTAGAGTTTTCTTGGCAAAGATATTGGAGAGGTTTGCCATTTCCTTCTCTAGTTCATTTTATAGATGAGGAAACTGAGGTAAATAAGATGAAGTGACTTGCCCAAAGTCACAAAGCTAGTAAATGTCTGAAGCTGTATTTGAACTCAGGTCTTCTTGACTCTAGGCCCAGTGCTCTGTGCACTATGGCATCTCCTAGTTATGCCTGGCACACAGTAGGTGCTTAATACATGTTTATTGATTGATTGGATGAGCCTTATTCTGATTGGCTCCAGGGGGCAGAATTAGGAGCTACTGGGCTCCTGGTTTGGCAAGAAGTTGCAGAGGAATGTGGGCTGCCCTAAAGGCTGAAGGCTCCCATCTCCTTCACCAGAAACCTCCACGCAAATGCTGGGGGGGGGGGGGAAGGGGGAAGAGGGTCACTGGTCCCTTTGCTGTAGTGAGGATTTTGTTTCCAAGAGAAGTATGACTAGGTCATTTTTTGAGGTCTTTTTCTAACTATGAAACTGTAATTCTCTGACTACAAATCCAAATTCCTTTATTTGAATCCAGGAATTCTGACTTGCTTTTTCCCTTTTTTTGACTCTAGAAGTATGGGGTTGAGGATGGGGCGTAGGTAGGTTGTGTGGTAGGTAGAGCTCGGGACTGAGAGTCAGGAGGCCTGGGTTTGAGTCCCAGCTTTGATATTAATTAGAGCAGTGGTTCTCAACCTTGCTAATTTGGAGACCCTTTAATAGTCGTATGTGGGTGTATCTGCATGTGGACGGACCCACCTGAAGACAGATAGAGGAAGTTCCTAAGACCATTGGAAATATGTGTTTTCTGATGGTCTTAGGCAGCCCTTGTGACCCCTGTGAAAGGGTGTTCGACCCCAAAGGGGCCGTGACCCACAGGTTGAGAACAGCTGGATTAGAGGGTTGACCTTCCCCATCTGGATGCCATTTTACTTTTCTACAGAAAAAAAGGGCATTGGACTTGATTAAAATTCTTTATCCCTTTTGTCTCATAGACCCCTTTGACAGTCTGTGAAAACCATGAAGTACTTCCCAGGATGTTTTTAAGTGCTTACAAAGAAATAAGATAGAATTACCAAGTAAACAAAGATAAACAAAAATAACGATTTGGTATTTTCCCATTCAAGTTCAGGGACCTTCTGAAATGCATCAGGCCCATTGGATTTAGGAGTTTTGTGGATCCCAGGTTAAGAACCTCTCACCTTGATGTGATTAGGTGCTTTCCAGCTTGGGTATCCTGTGTTCTAAGGCCCCACCTAGCCCTGACATTCTATGTTCTAGGGCCCTCCCAGCTCTGACATTCTGTGTTCTAAGGATTCTCCCAGCTTTGACATTCTGTGTTCTAAGGCCTCTCCCAGCTCTGACATTCCCTCTTCTAATGTTCCTCCCGGCTCTGACATTCTGTGTTCTAAGGGCCCTCCCAGCTCTGACATCCTGTGTTCTAAGGACCCTCCCAGCTCTGACATTCTGTGTTCTAAGGCCTCTCCCAGCTCTGACATTCCCTCTTCTAATGTTCCTCCCGGCTCTGACATTCTGTGTTCTAAGGCCTCTCCCAGCTCTGACATTCTGTGTTCTAAGGATTCTCCCAGCTCTGACATCCTGTGTTCTAAGGATTCTCCCAGCTCTGACATTCTGTGTTCTAAGGCCTCTCCCAGCTCTGACATTCTGTGTTCTAAGGCCTCTCCCAGCTCTGACATTCTGTGTTCTAAGGCCTCTCCCAGCTCTGACATTCTGTGTTCTAAGGCC
>CM053596.1:36230706-36250915 GCA_028646575.1 Pseudocheirus occidentalis | reverse complement strand
CTCTGACATCCTGTGTTCTAAGGCCTCTCCCGGCTCTGACATCCTGTGTTCTAAGGGCCTCCCAGCTCTGACATCCTGTGTTCTAAGGCCTCTCCCGGCTCTGACATCCTGTGTTCTAAGGCCTCTCCCGGCTCTGACATCCTGTGCTTTAAGGCCGTCTGAGCTCTGATAGTCATTTTTTCAGAATTCCCCTCTGAATCTAAGATGAAATTTGCTTAAGGTTGAACTGATATTGATTTTGGAGTTCATAAATCTCTTGTAATCTCACTTATAAATTGTCCAGTGAATAACTCCCAATAAAAAATAATTATTTATTCACCACTATCTGAGAATTCAGGTGCAGATCGAGAGGTAGACTGTCTTGTAGAAGACCCTCTGGGGGCAGGGTCTTTGGCTGCTGACCTCTTACTTGGCATGAGTGATGTCTCACTTCTCCACCTGGTGGTTTATGTGGGAATAGCAGGCTGACCAGAATGACCCCACTATAGCTGGCCACCTGCAAAACAGTGGTTCTCAAAATGTGATCTGGGGATCCCCTGGGGGGCCTTGAGACCCTTTCAAGTAGTCTTCAAGGTAGAAACTATTTTATTAAAAATACTAAGATGCTAAAATGGTAAATATCTATAGACTCTTTAGGGAGTCTACAAGAATTTTCAAGATTATAAAAGGGTCTTGAAATCCAAAAGCTTGAGAACCACTACTATAAGACCTAAGAACTGCTGTCAGGTATAAAAAGTAGAGAGAAAACTCACATTAGAAAACCTTCTAATGAACTTGTCTGCTTTCTTTGGAACAAATCCAGAGGTGATAGAAGGTCTTAGAACTTGAGACCATACCATGATGTGAGAGAGACTTTAAAAATTTTTTAGTCCAAATCCCACCATTTTACAGATAAGGAAATCTAATCCCAGAGAGGGGAAGAGACTGATCACTGGTCACACAGCTATTTAGTATCAGAGCCATATCTGCCGATGCCCAACGTAGGACTCTTCTGGCCAGATTCTTACGGGAATGAGTTAATTTGTGGGCCTATTCTATATGCTAAGTTCCAGAGAGTTCATAAACAGCAAAGATGGTTGGAATTAGGAGGGAAATGAGATGTTATGGCTCCCATGTTGGATACCAGATCTTGGTCATTATCACATTGTCTTACCTCTTCTTGGGCATTTATTCATCTTAGAGGTGGAAAAAAGCCTGACTTGTGTATTGTAGGAGACATAGGTTGAGGGGTCTAGTCTGGCCACAGAATAAATGGCCCAAAAGAGTGAGGGAGGGGGGAGGAGGGAAATCTTTAACCCCTAATAGTACAACAGAGGGTAAATGGAACTAGGTTCTTGGGTGGTTCCTGGTACTAAGGTACCCTAGGAAAAGTGGTTTTATAAAGAATAGGTCCCAAGCCTTTACCCTAGGATGGGATATTTCAGGAGACCAGGTTGCTGCTGACCTAAAAGATTCTGCCCTTTCCCTCACCCCAGTGTCTCTCCATTGTAGGACTGACTTGTTGCAGTGCCACAGGGGTTAGAGTTAGGGATGGGATTTTCCAGGACATCAGTAAGTGGAAGGCTGTTATATATAGTAAGAGGCTTCCAGAAGCCATCTGGGGAGCAGTGAGTACTTGGGTGTAGAAGAAGAGGTAACGATGGTAGGTTTGCCTTTGGAGAGCACACTTTAGCCTAAACGTGATAGGCTAGCGTGTGAGGGCTTGGAGCTTATGAGCACTATTATTGCAGTGTTGAGGATGAGGGGAAGGGAAGAGTATTTGTACAAAGGATTTTTTATTTTTTCAAATTGTGTCATTCTATATCATCAGGGTAGAAGTGCAGCAGCTGCCCACTGGACCTCTTCTATTTCAAATTTCTATTGGTGCAGGACTCAGTGCATATACCCAATTGGCTATTGAAGCTCAAAACTGAGTTCAAGCAATTCACCAGCCTCAACTTTCCTGCTAACTGGATTACAAGAGTGCTTCACCACAGACAGCTTGCACAGGTGTTTATCTTGATCAGGGTTAAAGGCCCAGTTTCTAATACCTGTCCCTCCTCTCTTCTTCCCTTCCATATACTCATGCACATGCATGGATATACCAATGTGGAGGGAGCAATGACAAGAACTGCAAGGCCAGATTTGTCCACTATAACTTCTCTGAATCACAGCCACAGCTAAGCTCCCCTTTGGGCTTCTCTTTTTAAGAGATTCCTGGGGGGGGGAGGGCAGGGAAGGGGTGGAGTGCAGTATTATTTAGGAATCTGTGTGTTTGCAACTAGTACTAGATACCGCTTTCTATAAGCCTCCTGTTAGATTGATTCCTCGATTTATACTCCAAGCTGTCAGCTTGATAAAGATAGACCTTGTAAAAGACTTTCCAGAGAAGCAGGAGATGCAGAGAAGGGACTGGCCGGTGTCCTAAATTTCTGAAACTGGATGATTACCCAGAGAGGGTAATAAGACCTGGGCATTCCCAGAATGCTGTAAGGCAAGTTGAGAACAAAGAACAGTATTTTAAAGAGCAAAAATAGCTTGTTGGGGGATTGATCTGAGGATTCTTGGGGGCCTTCAAGGGCTGGCCCAAGGATGTGAACAAAATGAAGTGGTTGGAAGGGAGATCAGGAGTGAAAATAATATCCACATTTTACTTTCTCACTGGGTATCTTAATGAGAAACAGATCTGAGGAGAAAGAAAGTTATTAAAAAGGTGAGACAGGCTCGGAGCACAGGTCTGGGAGAGGAGGGCTATGGTTTTAATGACTCTAGTGGGGCAGCTAGGTGGTGAAGTGGATAGAATATCAGGCCAGGCACAGAGTTAGGAAGACCTGAGTTCAAATCAGGTTTCAGACACTATCTAACTGTATGACCCTGAGCTTGTCTCTTAACCCTGTTGCCCTCAATTTCTTCATCTGTGAAATGAACTGGAGAAGAGAATGGCAAACGACTCCACAGCAAATGGGGCCATGAAGACCAAAATAACTGAACAACCAAAATGATTATTATTACAGCTGAAGAAGCTGAAGCCTGGAGAGATTGGAAGAATTCCAAAATTTTAGAACTGGAAGGACTTCTAGCGCCATCTTGGCCAACTCATACCCAAAAAGGAATCCCTTCTCTAACATACCTGCAAAGAAGTCCTCCAGCCTCAAGTAGGGGCTTACCACTTCTCTCTACACCTTTGGGACGGCTCTTAGTGCCAGGAAGCTTTTCCTGTTATCAAACCTAGATGTAATTTTTACTCCCTCCTCCTGGGCCAGATTGGGAGGGACTGGAAATTTCTAATCCACCTCTGTTCACCAATCAGAGCTGAGTTTCACTATCAGGGGAGTTCCTAATCAGAAGATAAACAGCTGATTTAAGGTGTTTCAAAGCCTCCCTTGACATCTTTGGTTACTGAGAGCAACCACTGACCATCAATTTATTGATTATTATTAATTAATAAATTTATTATTAATGCCTGAGGGAAAAAGGACAAGTCTAACCCCTTTTCCCTATGAGAGCCCTCCAAATACTTGAAGACACCTCTCATATCTCCTCTTGGTTTTCTCTTCTCCAGTAAAACATTACCATTTCCTTCAACAGTGTTTCATTTAACATGAACTCAAAGCCCTTTACCATAATGGCTGCCCTCATTTGAACACTCTCTAATGCATCAGTGATTTTTTTAAAATGTGGTACCCAGAACTCTAGAGGACATCTAACTAGAACAAAATACGTGGGTTTATCCCCTCCCACTTTCTGGAAATTATAACCCTTTTTATGTCACCCAAGATTAATTACTATCTCCCTATTTAACTTAGATGTCAGCCCCCTGTTGGTTGGGACTTGCCCAAGTCATGGGTAGTATGTGTCTAGACCAGTATTTGACCTTAGGTGCTCTGTTTCCAAACCCAGGGTCTTATCACCAGAGCACTGGTTATCAAGGGATGATTTAAAAAAAAACTGTTCAATCAGATGGCACATGGGTGAAACCACAGATCAAAGAAGAAATAGAGATGACCAACACTGGAGTCTGTAATGAGCTTCTATAAATATGCACTGTTGGAGAGTTTCCCAGTTCCTGCATAAATGAGGATTTCTGGGAAACAAAGTAGACTGGACAATGGCTAAATGTATTGAGGTCTGTGGACCATACTGTCAGAAAATATGAACTTAATGAAAACAGAGAAGTATGGAGATTTGTGTGAACTGATGCAGAGGGAAGAAAGCAGAGTCAAGAGAACACAGGCTATAGCAATGTCCATGGAAGGAAGCATCCCAAAAGGGTTAACAATGAATGTCGTAAAATTATAAAGAACTCAGCCTCAAGTGAAAAGCTAGGGGTGCCATAGTGCACAGAGTGCTAGTCCTGGAGTCAAGAAGATCTGAGTTCAAATCTAGCCTCAGACATTCCTAGTTTTATGACCCTGGCTAAGTCACTTAACTACTACCTCCCTCAACTTCCTCATCTATAAAATGGGGATAATAAATGCATGAACATATCAAGGTTGTTGTGAGAATAAAATGAGATAATATTTTTAAACCCCTTATAATGAGATAATATTTTTAAACAGTGCTGGGCCTATACTATGTGCTTAATACTTCCTTCCTAAGAAGAGATATGATGCCTCTCCTCCACTTTGGAATAAGGGCTTGCAGAGGTGTGTGTGTATATGTATGGGTGTTGTAGGGTTCACTGATGCATAAAATTGCATATAACAATTTTTAAATGCTTTTGATGAGTTTCACAGAATTCTTTTCTTTCTCTTAAAAAAATTCTTTGCCATAAGAGATGGCTCACAGGGGGATGACGAGAGACGTGGGGAACGTCTAGTCAACATAAAAACAAAAATATCAACATAATCTATTTAACATGAATAAATGAGAAGTTTTAAAGAATAAATGAATGGGGGAACCTAAAGAGACCCTGCTTTTCTGTGGGGATGGGTCTCATTCCTTGGGAACATCTGGCTTCTGACACTGTTTATCAGAAGCTGCTGGGATGGTTGATGCTGCTTCTCTCCCCTCCCCTCGCTTCTTAAGAGTAAACACAGGCTTCTGGTTCAGAAATTCCTGAATTCTATTTAAAGCATGTCATGGGGACTGCTGTGTCTTCTGGGTAAGGTCTTTTTCCTCCTCTCTCCCTCGCTCAATGGGGGTTATTAAATTGTCACCCCTGTGAAGTCCTGAGTCCTCAGATCCTAAATGAATCTCAGGCTGAGCAAGAAAGCTGCTCTTCACATCTCAAGACCCGTTTGTCCTCAGATACCTCTTTTAGAGCTTCTCCCCTCCCTCACAGAGCAGTGTTGGGGGAACTAAGTTAATTCTAATCATGGGAGAATCGATCTGGAAGTGGAAGAGACTGCAGAGGCCAAGAGGTCCAACCCTCTCATTTTAGAGATGGAGAGACTGAGGCCCAGAGAAGTTGTAATTTGTCTGGAGCTGAAGACGCAGCAAACATCAGGGACAGAATTTGAACCCAATGCTCTTTCTATTGTACCCAGCTGAGGGGGTCTTGGTGCTGATCTCATCTGAACTCTTCCTTTTACAGAAGGGGAAACTGAGGCACAGACTGGGGGCGGGGGAGTGAGTGGCCCAAAGTCACAAAGACAGTGTGTAGCAGAGACAGAACTCCTCAAAAGATTCTCTGGGTCCAAATCCAATGCTCCTTCCACTCAACTTCACCTAGGCTTCTTGTCCTGGAGGGTCACCTGATTGGTTGGAGAAAACCCATTTTAAGGAAATGCCCAGTCCAGCCAAGTCTTCATTCCTTTTAGAACTTTACTCCTGACTCTCCAGACTTTCAACCTCCTCTGTCCCTCCCCCTTCCTCTGTTCCCTCCTCTTCTTACTCTCATCTTCCTCCTTTAGAAACTGCTCCCTGAGGGCAGGGGCTGTCTTCCTTTCTTTCTGCATCTTTGTATTCCCAGGGCTTAACACAGTACCTAGAACATGGTAATCGTCAAAAAACAAAAACAAAACCAAAACCAAACAAAAAAACCCCAACCCAAACAACCTGCTCTTTAACTTGACTCAACTTGCCTACCCATTATATTGAGCTAGACTGGGGAAAAAATCCCAGTGGGTCACAGTACATTGCAACAGACCATTGGCTTTAAAGTTCCAATCTCACCTCTATCTACTTAGTACCTATGTGACCTTTCCTAGGACACGTTCCCTTTTGTAGGCCTCAGTTTCACATCTGTAAAATGAACTGGATGGACGGAAGCTTTCCAGATCTGAGTCTAGGTTCTGCAGCCCCTTTGGAGAGATGAGCGCATTGAAATTTCTCCGAGAGGGAAAACAGTTTATCCCATGAGGGACATACAGCAGTGACCTATGACTGATCTGGCGCACATGAGGTTTTTTTTTTTTTTTTGCTTTTTTTGGAGGGCAATTGGGATTAAGTGACTTGCCCAAGGTCACACAGCTAGTTTTGTGTCAAACATCTGAGGCCAGATTTGAACTCAGGTCCTCCTGACTCCAGGGCCAGTGCTCTATTCACTGTGCCACCTAGCCAACCCCTGCATATGAGCTTTTAAAATAATCCGTGTTAAGTCAACCTTGGCTGTTCCTGATTCTTCCCCAACTAGATTCGGGTGGGGACTATATCATGCATATAGTAGGTATTTAATAAATGTTGGCTGAATTGAATTGTATCCATCACAGGGTCCTGTATAGAGCATAATTCCTGGGGAATGATTGACTTAAAGTAATAGCCAGTCCCATGCTGGAGCTAGTTCAGACCAGCTCTTAAAAACTTACTGTTAAATTTGCAGTGTGAGCATTTACAGTTTGGACATAGGTAAATGAAGGATTTAATTAATTTAGTTTTTTGTTAAATGTCTAGACATAAAGAAGTAATGAAGAAAATATTAATAATGCATCAAGCCTGAAATTGTGTTGTTGGACAGTGTGGACGCTTTGGATAATGGGTTTATGTGGCCTTTTTTTCTGGAGAACTAGGTGTTAACTTTTTGCCAGCACACTGCTGATAATGACGTACCCTGCAGAGGATTTTAAAGTTTGCCAAGTACTTTATATTTGCTATTTTAGTGGATTCTTACTCCACCTACTTGGTGGACCACTGAGCTGCCCTAATAATAGGGGAAGCTCTGTGGCACAGTTGAATCAGGAAGACCTGAGTTCAAAACTTGCTTTAGCCGTTGACTATCTGTCTGTCCCTGGGCCAGCCTCTATGCCACCATCCACAATCAGGGCCTCCAGTTGGTCAGTAACTCTTTGTATATTGTCATCCTACCACCCGTGATAAAAGGTATTTACCTGGCCAGTGTGAGGGCACAGCCTGTGACTAGAGACCAAAAGGAAGGTAGATTTCAAAAGAAAAGCAGCAGTGGTGGGTGGGCAAACTGGGAAGGCTTTTAAAACATGGAATGTCAGAGCTGGGAGACCCTTAGAATATAGAATGGCAAAGCTGGGAGGGCTCTTAGAGTATAGAATAGCAGAGCTGGAAGGGCCCTTAGAACACAGAATGTCAGAGCTGGGAGGGGCCTTAGAACACAGAATGTTGGAACTAGGAGGGGCCTTGTCTAGTCCAACCCCTCTATTTTCTCCATGAGGCAACTGAGGTCCAAGATCCTCTATCTAAAAGTACAGCATCTGGACTCAACTCCCTTGCTTTTGTCACCGCATCCTGACTTACCTCCTGAGTTAGGCCCTCCAGTTCTTCCAGTAGGGATATAGGCTTGAGCCCCTTCCCTCACCCTCCTGGGCTGACAAAATTACAGGCATTTTTAGCACTACCCACCCCTCTGAGTCATCTCTGTTAGCCTCCTGGGGCCAGGCCTGCTGGGCATCTGATAATGACTATCCTGACTGGCTGGATGTCAAAGAAAAAGGTGCCTCAGGTGTGGACAAAGGGATGTATTCAGAAGCCCTGGGGAGGTGAGGCTTCTGAGAACCTGGTGACTGGGTGGATTTCAGCAGGGTGGGTGATATCACTTGCCTCTGGCCCCAGGCAGGTTTCTCTCCAGATGACTTATGAATGTGTCTCTCTACCCTGAGACTCCCTACCCTCTGCCCTTCCAAGGCATTCCTGCTCCCTCCAAAGATGGACAAATAGTCAGGCAAAGCAGATTGTACTTTATACAGAAGCACACACACATACATACACACATGTCCTTCTTAGGGCACAGGCGCCTTATTACACTTGGAGATTGAGGTCACATCCATCACAATGGCTGTTGGTCCAGAGACACACATAAATTGCTTCCATATGTGTAAGAGTCACATGATTTAGAGCTAGTAAGGACCTTAAAGGTGATACAGTCCAACCTTTCTCTTTTTCACCAGAGGAGGACTTGGGGCACGGAAGGTCACACAAGTAGCAGGCATAGTCACCGGTCCCAGCTCCTCTGACTCCAAATCCACATCACAATAATCTCCCTTCTGATTTCCTTTTCCCACTCATTCTCTTCTCTCAGACTTGAAGAACTGGCATTTTGGCTCCGTTATCTCCCCACAAATACAGAGCTTACCTCATTCAGCTTCTAGGATGAGGGAGGCCACTTTTTTCATTAGTAAAAAATCAGATTCTAGGACCAGAGAAAGAACTCTAAGCCTTCTGGATGTTGGGTCAGTGAGTCATCTTTGTCTGTGGCGGTGAGCTCCGTCGGTTTTATTGTAGCCTTACAACTGCGATGTTCACTTTCCTTGCTCCAAAAAGCTTAAAATAGTCAGGGAACTAATGATGGGGGGGGATTAGAATTAGGGTTAAGGGCTCATAACCCAAAATATCCAGTTGATGTCCAAGATCCCTGGATACTTAATAACTTGAGTTGCTCATGGACGGACATTTGACATTTGGTGCTCATGAGTTCCTTCATGTACCATTACTTTAGGAATTTAGGGAGGAAAGCTATTTCTGAAAAGCTATACCAGTTTCCAAGAGTCTTTTCCCCTTTCTCCAGAACCATAACTAGAATTTTTTTTTCACTTAGGATTGCTTAATTAGGGCAAAGCCACTGGGTGGGAGGCAGGGAAGAAATATGTTCCCGGATGGTGTTTTCGGCACCTTCTTAAATTTTGGCCCTTTGAGGCAAAGCTCCAGGCACCCCATCTCATATCATAGGATCATAAATCTAGAGGTGGATCGACACCATCAGAGGTAATTTAGTCCATTCCCCTCATTTTATGAAGGAGGAAACCGAACCAGAGAAGGCAAGTGATCTGTCCAGGGTCACACAGTCAACTATCCCAGTTATGGCGCTGCCTTTCTCATTTATACTACAGATATGAAATTATGCAAGTGTGTACCAATCCTTTGCTGCAAGAACATTCTTTGACTCCCTAAGAGGCTAACTGAATCTTTATTCAACTGGTGGTGTGTATGGAAAGAATAGGTTATTGGCTTTATAATTGGAAAAGATTTAGAGATTATCTAGTCTAATCCCCTCTCACAACAGAGAAAATTGAGGCCCTGGCCCTGGGAATCGTAGAGAGTGAGTTGCCAAGTTCTGAAGGGCAACAAATGGAAAAGCTGGGACCTGAACCTGGGACCTGTCACTCCAAACCCACAGCACTCAATGTTGCCACAACACTATGGTTAGATTCCATGAGGAATCTGACTTTTTATCTTTAATCTTGCTTTTATCTTTCCCTTTGTGATACTGGGTTTTGGGATCCAGCAGACCCTGATACTCAGGATACCATGTAGAAACTCTGTACTAATGGGAAACAAGGAAGTGGCATAGAGAGAGGTCAGTAATATGGGACAGGGCAGCTTCCAATTGCACCCTGGGTATCATGAAATTAAACAAAGCCCTAGTGGGTAATGGTCTTACTAACCCTTCTAGCATAGGTGGTTTTAGGATGAGTAAAGATCACAGGATTTGAAGTAAAAAAAGTCAAGTCAATTAGTACACAATGGATTTCTCCATGAAAGTGGTAAAATCAGTATAACATATCTATTATCCAGATGTTTCCAGATGCTTAGGATATGATATTTAGGAAATGATATTCTGGACCCCCATTCTAGTGGATGGCTAAAGGTCAAAGAGTAGTTCCTGGCTTCAGTCAAGCACAGTGAACAACTTCATGACTGGGCCTCAATTTATTCTTCTGTTAGGAAGGATTATCATTCTTTAGTCAAAGTAAGACCTAGTTACAGGTATAAATGCTTTTAAAAATGCTCCCTGAAGTTGGATATTTGCTATAATAGTGTGGAAAATCAAATGAATTATCATTTATTCCAATAGGTATTAATGGCTTTAATAAAGACAGACCTTTTTAGTTAAAAACGAATGATTAGTCTCAGCAATAAATGGGTAAACAGAGTCCTAATTTGTGAATTTATATTCTGCCTCAGTCGTTAGTTGGCATTGGCCTCTGGGATTTTTTTTTTTGGCCCTGATACCTGCATGCAAGAAAATGAAATTTTTTTCGAGAATTACTGAGCACCTCTTGTGGGCCTAGCACTGTGCTAAATTATATGATGAATGTAGTCAATCCAGTGAAAAATTCTGTAAAACTGCTTATTTGATCATTATTTAAGTGGATAAGTGTATTTTGCCTTTGCATCCAATCATTCTGACACTGTTTGGAAACACACTGAGTTTTTTTAAAGCCCTTGGCATGACTTTCCATGTGAGTCATGAGTGAGACTGAAGTGAGTGAGAGAAGCTCTGAGCTAGGGCAAATAGCCTTCTTCCCTCATCTCTGAAGGGAGAAGCAGAGGGGTGCCCCCTGCCAGAAAGCCCCTTCTGAAAAGCTATGAAATGTGTTACAGAAATTAGTGCATATTAGTCCTCACAACATCCCTGTGAGGTAGGTAGTGGACAAGGGGCCTTGTCCCTGTTCTACAGATGAAGATGCTGAGGCACAGACAGGTGAGGTCACTAGGCAGAGGTCACAAAGCAATGATAATGGCAGAAGAAACCTTCTTGGTTCCTTTCAGTTGGCCTTACATCTTGGTTAAGACTTATGTGAGCAGACATGTTATATTCCATGTAATGGAGTCATTAAAAAAATCCAACCTAATTCATTATTTAAATACTGAACAAGATTTCCCCACCCCTCAATCCCACCTCCCCCTAAATTAAAGACACCATTGGCACTCTTGAGAAGAAATAAGCTTATTTTCCCCATGGCTCTTGTCTCAAGCAAACTCTTGTGAATAGAGAGCTATTTCAATAAGATCTTTCAGCCAAGTGTATATATCCTGATGCACTAGTTCCACAGGTTGGTCACCTAGCCAATGGAATATCTTAATCTAAGTATCACGTATTCATCCACTTAGTTTTTCCTATGTGGATGGTCAAGTCGATATTCTTAATGGCTGTGGATCTCATTGAAAGAGCTTGGTGGTGTCCTTGGTCCTGAATTAACCAGCACAGTGCCTTTCATTACCAAAAATGTCTGGAGAACATCTTCCTCCTCCATTTGGACAATGTACAGGACATATTCCATGGCATGGGTGAAGACTTTTGGCGAACATGTGTCTCCTCATTTTATGCCTCAGCAGATGGATAGCTTGAGTATGATGCATCCATGAAGTATAAAAATAACTAATGGATGAGTGTTGAGTGAATCCCTTTTGGAAGAATATGGACAAAAACCAGGATGAGACTAGGTCAATGGGTTGAGGTCTACACTGGTGGAGAAACTGGCCACATTGATGAGTCCGGTGTTGAAGTCTGCTTCATTCAGAAGAATCCCATTGTTTTTCCAGGCAATGTGTATGCAGTAATTCTTCAAGAGCTTGACTCACCTTACCCCTAAGCATGGTCACAGTTATTTAACAACTGTACCCACTCCTGGTACAAGGGCTTTAGGCAGGTTAACCACTTGTGCCCTTCATAAATTTGTTAAGTGCTCCCTAAAGCTAGGGATCACTCTTTTGGTGAAAGTCCAAGACCTGCCTCATATCATAAGGTCATAAATCTAGAGGTGGAAGGGACCTTGGAGGTCATCTAGTCCATCCCACTCATTTTATAAAGGAGAAAGCAGAGACCCAGGAAAGGCAAGTGATTTGCCCAAGTTCACACAGTCAACACTCCAAGAAAGATCACGAGATCATAGAAGCATAGAAGTTCACTCAAAGAATATTAGAACAGGAAGAAGCCTTAGAGATTATCTAGTCTAGCCTCTCAGTTTATACCCAAATAAACTGAGGCCCAGGGATAAGGTGACTTTTCCAAGATTCCATAGGTAGTAAAACAACAAATGTCTCTAAATCCTGGGCTTTACCCACTCTGATGATCTAGGCTAGAGTCTGGAAGGTTGGGAAAGCTCCCGTCATCCACTGGAAACAAAAGGGAAAAGAAAACCAAGAGGTGAAGTTCTCACTCTGACAACACACCCCAGAGGCAACACCCCTGGCTCCCCATTGCTTTCCCAATGGTCTGGCCCAGCTAGAAGGGCAGATGCTTGCTAGTCTTCAAAGGACATTTGAGAGGGTGGGGGAATATGGGTCTTTCCCATCCATGGTGGCTTGGTCTGAGACTCAGGAGTAGCTCACAGTTTGTTTAATTATTAAGTTCCCTCTGAAATCAGGCCTGAGAACCTTAGAACTTTAGAGGTCATAGTGACTTTCAAGGGGTCTTAGTCTCTTGTGTTCAGGTGGAAGGATAGATAAACAGTCGAGGACAAGATGTCAGATGGTGATAGTCTTTTTTTAGAGTTCTCTAGGTATGGACCCTCCAGTCCCCACCAGGAGCTCATTTCAGTAGTCTCCTAAAATTGGTTAGCCTATGAGTTGGCTGTGTTTGGTTTGGGGACTGTTCCTTGGCTAACAAGGTGACAGTGCCATGTTGCCACTTAACTCAAAGTTTCTGTGTACACCCAACTGGGTGGGTTCTTCCTAAGTTTCTTCCTTCCCCCTTTGATTTTTCTCCTTGGCCCATGAGACTGGTGGGAATAAAGCCATTCTTTACACATTGGTGACCTCAAGTCCACTGTAGTTTTCTAGACAACGCTGGTCTGATCTATCTTGAGGGTCATCATCGAAGCAGTCTTCATTTCTGAGAGAGCCATAGTCATCATGGAAGTCAATGTCTTTGCTGCTAAACCCCCTGCCAATCTTCCCTAGAGGCAACTGGAAAAAAATAGAATCACAGAATGTCAGATTTGGAAAGGTTCATCAAATGAGGACTGTCAGTGGTGAAGGACTTTAGAATAGAGATTGTCAGAGCTGAAAGGGGCCTTAGAACACACAAGGTCAGAACAAGGAGTGACCTTAAAGCATAAAATGTCAGAGCTGGGAGGGCTCTTAGAACACAGAATGTCAGAGCTGGGAGGGTTTTTAGAGTATGAAATGTCAGAACCAGGGAGGCAGAGGGGCAGAAGGCCAAGAAGGTGGCCATCTCTGAACAGAAAATAAGAACATAAAATATGAGAGGAACAAGGAAACTTAAAACATTAAATGTTGCAGTTGGAAGGGCTCTTCCTAGTCCCAGAGAAATGAAGTGCCCTATCACTGAAGTCCTAAGTGACGAGAGCCTGCATCTCCTAACTTTGGGCCCCTCCTGTTGCCTCCTGATGACTGTCAGAGAGGGGCTGGGAAATAGAGGCCTTGATGCCCAGTCTTACCCGGCCAGTCTTATACTTGATGCTGCTGCTGGTCTCCTCCTTCCCCTGCCGAGTGACGCTGGAAGCCCTTCCTGGTGGGGTCCCAAACCTCTCAGCCTCTCGGATGCCTGCAGTACTGCAGGAAAGGAAGGCAAAGAGTCAACCACCTGAATGAGTAATACAGTCAACTGTGGAAAGCCCAGTACCTGACACATAGCACAGCAGATGCATAATAAATACTTCTGGATGGATTTGTAGGGAGAGAAAACTTTCCCATCTCTATTTGACTAATATAGAAACTGAGGCCCAGGGATGTGGAGTTTCTCCTTGCCTGTGGTCACACAGCCAAGAAGGAGTGGAACTGATATTAGAACCCAGCTCTCCGGATCCCTTCGTTCATTCCACTATACATGCTTAAACCACTTGCTCACTTCTCAGGCTACAGGATCACTGAGAGGTGGCAGGGTCCCCAGAAAATATCCAACCCCCTCTCCTCCCACCCTCACTGTTGCACTCCAGAGTTAGGAAGCAGGAGATCAGAGAAGGAACCTGCTCAAGACCACAGCGCTCCAAGGTGGACAATGCAGATGTGACACAGAAAGGGAAGTATTTAAGTCAGAATGTACAGTCCTTTGTCTCAGATGACTTTATTAGATAAACCCCTGTCACTAGTCCAGCCCTAAGAATGGGACCCACAAGCCACATTCTTAGGGGAATCAGGGCTGGAGGAATCTTAGAAGTTGTTTCCAAAGTCCATGTTTTAAATATGAGGCATCCTATAGAAAGGACGTAAGTGACGTGCCGAAGTTTGCACAACCAACATTATTAAACGTTGTTATGTGCCCAGGACAGTGTTTGGCACTGGGGACACAAAGAAAGATGAGACCAGCAAGACAGAAGGAAAGTGAACCTCTGTGGTTATTAGGGGAGATGAGAGGCTTAAAGAATGTCCAAACAGGATAGGGCCCTGGAGGCCCAGCTTCAACACTTCCATTTTATAGACCCAGAGAGGAATGTGTTTTTTTCCAACATGAAATGACTCACTAGCTAGCACGTGGTTGAGATTAGGCTCCAGTCCTTCTAACTACCTGGTCAGATGGACAGGAGTTCTGAGCAGTCATCTATGGGAACTCTGGTAAGACTCAGAAGTATATGATGTAGATAGATGGATAGATGGATGGATAGAGAGATAGAAAGACAGACAGACAGACAGACAGATAGATAGATAGATAGATAGATAGATAGATAGATGATAGATACTTAGACAGATGATAGATAGATAGATAGATGGATGGATGGTTAGATAGATAGATAGATAGATGGGTGGATGTGTAGATGCATATATGGATAAGTAGATGGATGGATAGATAGATGATAGATCAATAGATAGATAAATAGATAGATAGATAGATGGATGGATGGATGGATGGATGGATGGATAGAAGATGGATAGGTAGATAAATGAATGGATAGATAGGTAGATAAATAGGATAGATGGCTGAATAAATGGATGGATGGATGGATGAATGGAGAGATAGAAAGACAGACAGAAGGATGGACGGATGGACAGACAGACAGACAGATAGATAGATAGATAGATAGATGATAGATACTTAGACAGATGATAGATAGATGGATAGATGGATGGATGGTTAGATAGATAGATAGATAGATGGGTGGATGTGTAGATGCATATATGGATAAGTAGATGGATGGATAGATAGATGATAGATCAATAGATAAATAGATAGATGGATGGATGGATGGATGGATGGATGGATGGATAGAAGATGGATAGGTAGATAAATGAATGGATAGATAGGTAGATAAATAGGATAGATGGCTGAATAAATGGATGGATGGAGAGATAGAAAGACAGACAGACGGATGGACGGATGGACAGACAGACAGATAGATAGATAGATAGACAGACAGACAGATAGATAGATAGATAGATAGATAAATAGATAGATAGATAGATAGATAGATAGATAGATAGATAGATAGATAGATAGATAGATAGATAGATAGAAGGATAGATGGGTGGATGTGTAGATGCATATATAGATAAGTAGATGGATGGATAGATAGATGATAGATTGATAGATCAATAGATAGATGGATGGATAGAAGATGCATAGGGAGATAAATGAATGGATAGATGGGTAGATAAGTAGGATAGATGGATGAATAAATGGATGGATGGATGGATGGATGGATGGATGGATGGAGAGACAGAAAGAGAGAGACAGACAGACAGACAGAAACAGAGAAAGAGAGATGGATAGCTCCTTTAAATTCAGGACCTGAAAAAGAGATAAGGGCAGGGGCAGGATGGGCTGTACATTTTGAGATAAGAGAGAACTCAAAGGTCATCTTAGAGTCTGACCAAATTGCTCTTCTGTTCAAGCAGCTTCTGGAACTCCCTATTGGCTCTAGGATAAAACAAAAACTCTTCTGTTTGACTTTGAAAACCCTTCACAATCTGGTTCCAGTTACCCTTCAAGGCTGCTCTAAAGTTTAGAGAAAAGACTGAACAAAGTTCAGACAAGACCAAAATGACTAAACAGCAACAAAAATGTCAAGTACATGCACATATTTAGCATACTCAGCTAATATCAAAAATTGGTGTATGGGGGGGCAGCTGGGTGGCACAGGAAATAGAGCACCAGCCCTGGAGTCAGGAGGACCTGAGTTCAAACCCAGCCTCAGACTCTTGACATACTTACTAGATGTGGGACTTTGGGCAAGTCATTTAACCCCAATTGACCTCCATAAAGCAAAAAGCAAAAAACAAACAAACAACAACAAAAAAAGAATTGGTGTATGGAGGGGGGAAGGAGAAAAAGAAGAGAATTATTTATTTATATGTTTCGTTGTTGTTCATGTCTGACTCTTCATGACCCCATTTGGGGTTTTCTTGGCAGAGATACTGGAGTGGTTTGCCATTTCCTTCTTATTTCACAGATGAGGAAACTGAGGTAAATGGGGGAAGTGACTTGCCCAGGGTCATACAGCTAGGAAGTGCCTGAGGCCAGATTTGAACCCAGAAGAAGAGTCTTCCTGACTCCAGGCAGGCCTAACCATCTAACTATCTAACCATCTAACACTCTAACCATTGTGCCATCTAACCACCTAACCACCCGCATGTATACACCAAGTTAAAAATAATTTAAATATGTGTCGCTCCCCCCACCCCAGTAGTGAATGTTTGTTGAATTGACTGAATCCAGTACAACCTCCTCCATTTTAAAATTAATAAATTGAGGCCTAGAGAGGCCAAGTGACCCGCATCCTTTGTATTTACTTATCTTTATAGTTGCCGGCTGCCTCTAATAGACTGTAAGCAACCTAAAGGCAGGGATTGGTTGTTCTTTTTTATATCTGCACCCCCTCAGTGCCTAGTCCAGTGCCTGGAACTTAGTGGGCACATGACAGATGCTTGAGGATCCAAATCTTGTCTAACTGCCCTCATCTTACAGATGGGTAAACTGAGGCCTAGAAAAGGTTCATTGTCTTGAATAACAACACTTAGGTAAGTGCTTAGGGGGTAAGTGGAAGATCTGGGATTTGGATTCAGACCCTCTGACTCTTCTGTGTAATCTGGGGGAAAGGGTGCCAAGGCTAGTTCCTGCTCCTAAATGTTGACCGTGATGTTTAAAATTCTGCTCATCCTGGTAAACAGAGAACCAGCTGGGCAGTGTGGTGGGTAGAGTACTGGGAGTACTGAGTTCAAATCCAGCCTCAGGCACTTACTAGATTCTGGGCAAGTCATTTTCACCTCTGTCTGCCTCAGTTTCCTCATCTGTAAAGTAGGGATAATAATAGCCTATCTTTACAAATGATATCTGTAAAGTGCTTTGCAAACCTTAGAGCCCTTTGTAAATGGTGGCTATTATTTCTTCATGAAGGACAAAGGGGGAGCTCTGCCCATCGGAGCTCTCGACCCCTACCTCTTTTGAAGCTCTTCCTTCTGTCTCACATTGCTTTTCTACAAATAGTGTCTCCAGCTCCTAGACACTGACATCCTGGGAAAGAATTTCTGGGGATGCTCTGGTAAAAGATGGCCCCGCTGGGCTCCAGCAGATGCCTGCGATCAGAAGCTTTGCTGGCCCCAGATGTGGGGAACTAGACCTTTCAGCATCTTCCCAAGATGCTCAGTCCCTCCTTGGTGCCAGCACCCAATTTGTGGGGTAGAATTATTGCATAGAGGGTTAAAATATGGGCACTCGGGTGACGACGCCATCCAATTAATTGCCTTGTAGTAGCTGTCTAGAGCTAATTCATCAAACCCAGTAATAGGTTGCCAGCTCCTGGGTAAGACGATGGATGTGCTATTTGTCTGTGCAATGGCATGGGTCAGGCAATTAAGGTGAGAGGTTTTTGTGGAGGTGGAATCTGCAGTTTCTGATGACTGGCTGGTGATGAGAGGTGGGGGAGGGAAAGAGACCACCCCCCCACACCCACACCCCCAGCTGGCACACAGTAGGTACTTATTAAATGCTGGTTAACCGTTTTAAAGTTCCTTGGCTTCAGTTAGGGTTTTTGACTTTGGAAAAGATGAGGAGTGACTAGACAGAAGGGACTAAAGGAAGAGAAAGGAGCAAACATTTATTAAGCACCTACTGTGCCTTAGGTACTGCTCTAAGGTTTTACAAATATTATTTCCTTGGACCCTCCCAACAACCCTGGGAGGTAGGGCTAGATCTTCATTTACAAAGCAGCAAACGGAAGCAGTGTAAGTTAATTGACTCATGCAAGGCCACACAGCTAATAAGTATCTGAGGCTAGATTTGAACTGGGGTCTTCCTGACTCTCGGCCCAGAAAGGGAGCATCACTCTCTCTCCAAAAGAGAGGCATAACCAACCAAGAAAGAACCTTCTTTCTTCCTAAAAAGTAATTATTACAATTTAATAAGGCTTGCTCATTTTAAAACAGAGATGTCAAAATACAGCCCTCTGGTCACAACATTTAAGAAAGTTCATAAGATTCCTGACCACAGTCAGAACCAGATTAAAATGTAATTGGAAATATTTAACAAAATAAATAAAAATACAATAAAACATAGATGATGTTAATATGTGGTTTTCTAAGTCAATATGTAGCCCACAGGTATCCTTGAGTATGACATAGTGGTCCTACCCACCCATTTCTATTTGAATTTGACACCACTGCTTTAAATGTTTCAGCCTATATTTTCCAGCCAGACTGGGGGTCCTGCTTAGAGGAAGTTGAGAATTTTCTCCATTTCTAGGGTTTCTAGACCACAGAGAATGAAAGTGGAACAGGAAGCATGAAGCTGACTTATTCACAGCACTGAGGTCTTATGGCCTTATTGTAGAGGTCAGCTCTATTTTGTTTCATAATGGATGGGTTCCCCCTCCCCACCTTTATTGAGAATAATAACAAGAAAACTGACAGTAATGGAAAATTCTGTTGCTCCAATAATGTTCAAGAAGAAATCATTTGTTTCTAAGAGACACTCATTAATCTTGGTATGGAAGAAGGAAGATACAAAAGCAGAGCAGGCCTGGGGTGTGAGGGAAAGGAGGCTGTGAGGGGGAAAAGGAAGTTATGAGAAGGAGGAGGAGGAGGAGGGAGAGGAGGAGGAGGAGGAGAAGGTGGAGGAGGAAGAAAAGGCTGGGAGAGAGAAAGACAACCATATTCTACTGGGCACACATCTGATAAACCATTTCATCCCCTACTCCAGAGCGGCAAAAGAAGTATATAGGCTGTTATGAAACAAATGAAACTTTGCTGGATAAGCAATTCATATTGAGGATGCATAAATATGGATAAAACAAGATACTTGGGAGGGGGTGGGGTGGAAAAGGCCAGTTGGGATTTCTGAGACTGTCATATCTTGGGAGTGGATTTGAATCTCCCAGAAGACCTGTAGGCTTCAGATGTGACTCCTGCTTCTGGAAGACCAGATTTTTTTCTACTTAGGATGCTTTGATGGCTGAAAGGCAAAGATGGTTCTATCAATGATTTTGTTAAATGACATGTTTAACAGATTTGCAGATGACCCAAAGCTGGAAGCAATAGCTAAGAGACTGGCAAAGTAGAGATCCAAAAAGGCCTTGATAGTCTGGAGAACTGAATTGAATCATTCAGTAGGGATAAATGTAAAGTTTTACATTTGGATTAAAAAAAATCAACCTCATAAATATTGAACACAGGAGCCATGATTACACGGCAATTTGCCTGAAAAAGATGTGGGGTTCTTAGTGGACCAAAAATTCAACATGAGTCAGCAATGTAGCGGTGGGAGCCAAAGAGCTAATATGACCTTGGGTTGCATGTAGAGAGGCAGAGCTTTGAGGTTTAGAGAGTGACATTTCCTTAGCACACTGCCATCTCATAACCTATAGTGTTTACTGGAGCAATAGTTTAAGGGGGACATTGATTAAACTGGATGAGGGAGAGGCCATCAAATATGGGAATCTGCTAATTAAACTCGGGGTGTGTAGGAAGAATCAAGAACGAGGTGGTTTTACTTGAAATAGCTGAATTATTATTAAAATCAACTAGATGACCTCTAGGGTCCCTCCTGGCTTTTCCATTTGAAGTTTGAAATTTCCCTCAGCCCTCTGTTCTAAGGGCCCTCCCAGCTCTGACATCCTGTGTTCTAAGGGCCCTCCCAGCTCTGACATCCTGTGTTCTAAGGGCCCTCCCAGCTCTGACATCCTGTGTTCTAAGGGCCCTCCCAGCTCTG
>CM053596.1:36213391-36230206 GCA_028646575.1 Pseudocheirus occidentalis | reverse complement strand
TAAGGGCCCTCCCAGCTCTGACATCCTGTGTTCTAAGGGCCCTCCCAGCTCTGACATCCTGGGTTCTAAGGACCCTCCCAGCTCTGACATCCTGGGTTCTAAGGGCCCTCCCAGCTCTGACATTCTGAGTTCAATCATTTTGTCTTTTGACAACTCTTCCAGCTCTGATAGTCTATGTCCAAAGGTCTCTCTCAGTCCTCACCTTCTGTGTTCTAAGATCCCTCTCAGTCCTGACACTGCATGTTCTAAAATCACTCCCAGATCTGATATTCCCTGTTCAAAGTTCCAAATCCAACATTCTACAACATCTGAGTGGGTCAGATCCAGAAAGCCTATTTCCCCCAAGCTGCTTAATGAGAATTCCATTCAGGACTGTATTACCTCAGAAAAGGTCATCTGGATGTTTGACATGGAGGACTGCCTCTTGAGAATGGGAGTTGGGGAGGTGGGTCTCAGGTAGATCTCGAGAGGGGAGGGGAGTATCGAGTGCAGGAGGTCCATGAAAAGCAGCTGAATGAGTTTAATGAGGCTTTTCTGAATTAGGACCAGATGGTCAGCACCTGCCTACAGGCCTGAGAAAGAGCCAGGAGTTGAGAACTCTGATAAAGCCCCATCTCAACTAGACAACAACAACAAAACTATACTCAGACACAAGCTGGAGATCCCAAAGGCCAGTTCTAACTGAGTGACAACACTGGTTTTCCCAGAAAGCATTTCTTCTTAAGGGCACAGGAAACTTTTACAACTCTCCTGAGGGTTCCCTAGAGCAGTGGGTCTAAAGGTCAATTCTACCATGCCCACCAGAAGGCATGCTGGGCACTGGGGGAGAAGATGCAGGGAAATGACCAACATTCATGTTCTGCTTTTTAGATTTGCAAAGTACTTGGCGCATATTATAATATAATATTAAATAAGCATATTAATTAATTATAACTTATATATTAATTATGATAATTATGATATAATAACTTATATATTAATTATAACTTAATTTAAAATTAAATTAATTAATTAAATATTATAAATATTTCATATGAGCCTTACAACTACTCTGTGAGGTTGATGTTATTATAATTTCCACCTTATAGGGGAGGAAATTGAGCCTGAGAGAGGTTGTCACTTGGTCACACAGCTATGTTTGATTCCTCAGCTCTAAGGCAAGCACTCTATCTATTACACCACCTTTGCTTCTTATGACTTGATGGGCAACCTGTTTAGGAAAAATGTCCTTTACCATTTCCCGTTGATTTCAGGCTGCATCATCATTTGTGGACCATTCCTGTCAAGAGTCAATATGATCTTAAGGCTTCTAGCTCCTGGGGATGGAGAATGGGCTACTATTGTTTCTTGGACCCTTTATTTCAGAAATAATCTGGCAGAATCAGACAGGAGCAGGTTGGTAGTGGAGCAGAATAAAAGAGGGAGGGTAAAGGAATCTTCATCCACAGTCTACTAGGACGCTTTTATGTGGGTTCAGAGGGATTTTGATACTTATAGGGAGTTGGAGGGGAAGAGCTATAATATCCTCCAACACACACACACACACACACACACACACACACACACACACACACACACACACACACACACACAGAGGATTCAGAGAGTCTCTTAAATTTCCAACAGGGCAGAGTTAGACTGATTTACAAAGGGTCAAGATAGGAAAGGCAGAAAGACCTGGGAGAAAACTGAGGGGTGAAGGGATTGGGAGTCATGTGAATGAGATTGGATGGTCATGTTCTTCATCGGTGGATGACGAATTGAACAGAGGGAGAGATGGAATGACCACAGGTGATCAGAGAGAAGAATTTCAGTTTATAAACATGGAAGAGGAATATTTGTGGTAGATGGCAAGATGAAGGGATTTTGCTTGATCAAAATTCCTTGATCTGACTCTCAGCCACAAAAGCTCCATTTCCATGACCATCTCTGTGTGTAGCTGACGTGTAGCATAGAGGAATAGGTCATGGAAAATTAACAAGTTGAGGAACTGGCAGGGAAAAGTGTTTGAGGGATGTTTGGATGGAAAAATACCCTTCATCCTTAAATTAGTAAAAAAAAAAAAAGCAAACACAGAGATGTCTTAGGATAAAAACAGGAGTTTATTCTCTTCCCCTGGAGAAGAGGGTGGCCTGCCCCATGAGACATCATGAGGAAGAGGCACGTTTCAAAGGGCAGAACCAGAATTTATAACTTAACTTAGTCAAGCCCCCTTTCCTTCTCTTATTGGTGGAGAGGCACACCTCACCAAATTCTTCCCAACTGGGACAGCAAGAGAAGAGAGGGGGGAGGGTCCCACCAAGGCGGGGAAAACAGACAAAGGAAGGTAAAAGTGATCGACAGCAGCCATGGAGGGGGGGGGAGGAAGGGAAGGTTAACAACCCCAAATTGAGAAGTTTTCACTCATTCCACACAAGGGAGTATCAATGTGTATGTTGAAGTCCCCTAATATGAGGGCAGAAGTTGAGAAGGAGAGAAAAGGCTGATCTCAGTGAGGAGAGAGGTTTTTCTGGAGTTTGGTGGATACCAGCTCCTAGGATTTTGATTGGATGGCAGATATGAAATGAATGAACTTCAAAGGGGGAGAAGTTACTAAGTGGTGGAGGTGGAGGGAAAGTTTGGAAGTGAGAATGAGCAACAAGGAGGATTCAAACCCTTCCCCCTTCAACCAGTAAGGGGGAGAGTGGGGATGAAGATGCAGCCGGTCCTGGAAATGAAGGCCAGGGAAGTTTTGTCATCAGGAGGGAGCCAGGCCTTGGTGAGACCCAAAACATGCAAAGAATGGAAAAGGAAAAAGATTTAAGATGAAAGCATGTTTATTTCCTATGGAGCAGGAATAGGGTGGAAGAGGTGGGCAGCTTTAGTGTGTGACGTGGAAGGAGGGGGTGGGTGGGTAGAGGTTGAAGGGGGCGAGAATAAGGGGGTACAGGATGGTGTGATGACAGTAAATGGCTCCGGATCACTGCGATGGGCAGGGTGGGAGCTTGTTAATTGTTACCCAATGAGCTCAGCAGAGTTACTGAAGTCACGGTGTTCAGCCTGGGGGGGGGGGGTGTCTTCTAAGGACATCAGGGAGCTCAGTCAAAGGTACTAGGAGGGAGAGGTGGGAGGGACATTGGTACAAAAACAGAGCTCGCTGGGGCCTTAGAATACAGAAAAGCAGAGACAGGGTATTAGCAAGGCAGCTCGATATGTTCTGTTCTCTCTGGAAATCCAAGGCTCATGTCCATAGACCAACACTGAAAGAAAATGGGTGGTTCGAGGATCTGACGGATCCATAATAGCCTCAAGTGCAGAAATAGAAGGGATTAACTGCTTTGACCCCCACAAGGACAAGCAGGGCAGAGTCCAAAGATTTGGGTTAATATAAACTCCTTAGACTTCACTGGTGGGCTCACCGCACATGCCTCAGGCTCACTGTGTGTCCAGGCTTTGTATTTAGCCAGAGGGCATGTTACCTTCAGAGTGTGTTTGTGCTTCATTAGTGACCTAGGAGGGTCTGTTTCCCTGACACACAGCTGGTGCTTGTTTCCTGGCCCTTGGCAAAGTGGTACGTGGTGTGTCGCTATGAACAGAGCTCACCAAATGGGGTATACTCTGGAAGGTCAGAGGAGAAAAGGAATGTTTTCTGAAGAAAAGCAGTGTTTGTGGAAAGAGCATGGAGATGAGGTTAAGACCTAGCTCCATCTCTGCTCTGGAATCAGATGATAAATACAAGTCATTTTATTTCTCTGGGCCTCAGTTTCCCCACCTGCAAAATGAAGGAATTATGCTAAATATTATCTAAGGCCTCTCCCATCCCTGACATCCTGTGTTCTAAGGGCCCTCCCAGCTCTGACCTCCTGTGTTCCAAGGGCCCTCCCAGCTCTGACATCCTGTGCTCTAAGGGCCCTCTCTGCTTTGATGTTTTGAGCCCATGATTATACAAAAGTACTGCTTGAGGCAGATGAGATACCCCAGTGGGAAGTCTAGGGTACCCCAAGTACCTTAGAAGTTTAAAACAGAGAGATAGAGAGACTTCAGTGGCCAAAGGGTGTCTCAGATCCATAGCAGAAGAGACTTTGAGAAGGGCTAAAGACAAGACTGAACCACTTGCCAAACATGCCAGTCACCAGTGATTGAGAATGAAAGTGTCCTGTCCCAACTGATTGAGCCCCTAGTGGTGTTTTAGTAGAAACAACATGGAAATGAAAGTCAGAGAGTGGGGGAGGTAGAGTGGAATTTGGGTGATGTAAAAACAAAAAAAAAGTAAAAATCTATTTTTAAAAACTTTCAGTTAGCCCATGGTCCTCCTGCACATCGACATCAGTCTCTGGAGACAACTCCCCTTTTTCTTCCTTGTTAGAATTGTGTTTCTTTGTCTTTGGAGTTTCCTTCTTTCAGGCTTCCTTCCCTTCTGGGCTAATGCCCCCGAAAGAACTTTAGTTCATTCAATCCTGCCCATCCTTCCTTTCAACCCTTTGGAGCCAGATTGCTTCAAATCTAGGGTGCACACTAGGGGATGCCAAACCTTCCTTTCCTTCTCTACCACAAACTCAGGGTTAGTGGGGATTAAAAACAAAAACAAACCCTTCTTTTTGGTGGTTCTTCCACCTTTTGAAGAATGAAATTATCCTTAAGAAAAGATAAGAATTAGGAGACCTGAGTTCAGGAGGTGTGAATAGAGATTTTTGTGTTTGGGTCATGTAGCAAAAAATGCCCCTGAGGCAAGGGGCAGGAAATATGCCCTGAGATGCAGGTTGGTGGGGGTAGGAGGTGATGGCCTGGGCAAGATCTCACTTGAGGTACAATCTCAATTTGCTACATGATACAATTTTATTTTGTTGTTATTGTTCAGTCATGTCCTACTTTTCATGACCCCATTTGGGGTTTTCTTGGCAAAGATGCTGAAGCACTTTGCCTTTTCCTTCTCTGGTTCATTTGACAAATGAGGAAACTGAGGCAAGCAGGGTGAGGTGACTTGCCCGAGGACACACAGCTAGTAAGTGTCCGAGGCAGGATTTGAATTCATGAAGATGAGTCTTCCTGACTCCAAGCCCAGTGCTCTAGGCTCTATGGCACCCCCCCAGCTTCCCCGAGGGAGAGGAATAAGGAGTCGAAAATCAAGAGAGCAGGATCTCAGGGGGAAAGAACTGGGCAAACTGAAAAGGCTACTGTTGAAGAGGAAGAGAATTCTAGAGAATGAGTGGAGTTTGAAGTGAATCAAGAGCTATTTTCATACCACTATGTTCCTAATAATGACTCCTGATGGTGAATCCTAAGATGCTGCAGATTCCTGGGACCTACTCTCCTATTGATGATTCTCTGGCTGCCATCCTCATTTCATGGGGGCTCCAGTCATGTCCAGTGCATGCTCTCCCTGCACCACCCTGTTTCCTTTTATCCCCCACCTTTCCATCTCCCCTTTATGCTTTGTCTTCCTCTATAGGAGTTAAGCTCCTCGAGACTAGGGACAACCTCATTTGGTTTTTGTTGGTTTTTTAAAAAATACTGTCATTCCCAGTACTTAACAGTGACAAAGCACAAAATAAGTTCTGAATAAAAGCAATCAGTCCATCTAGTTATTTATCTCTCATCTATTTTCTGTGTGTAATGATAGCTCTTTTTTTCCTTTGCGGGGGAAAGCAAGGCAATTGGAGTTAAGTGACTTGCCCAAGGTCACACAGCTAGTGTCAAGTGTCTGAGGTTAAATTTGAAGTCAGGTCCTACTGACTCCAGTGCTGGTACTCTATTCACTGTGCCACCTAGCCGCCCCAACTCACAATTTTTATAGCGTTTTTAGGTTTGCAAAGAGAATAAACACACTGTCATATCTGGATATCACAACAACCCTGGGAAATACAATTACCCCTTCCACATCTTGACTTCGCCATTGTGGTTTCAATATGTCTCAGGTCAGCACAAGAAATTAAATGGGAATTTGGGGGGAGTTTTGCAGAAGCTGAAAATAACATGCAAAGGCCAACAGACAATGTAGAAAAAAGTTTAAAAACTCAGCAATGCATAAAATTCATATATAGTATTATATAATATCAACATACTTTATCTTTTAATACCACAATAATTCAGGCTTTTTTACATGGATTTTCCAGATCAAGGGGGCACTATACCCCTAAACCCCACAGTGTGGAAAATATCACTGTAGTGTTACTGTTATCCCATCTGACATATGGGGAAATTGAGTGGTTAAGTGACTTTCCCACTGTCGTACAGCTAGTGTCTGAGGTGAAATTCAAACCCATGTTTTTGAGTCTCCAAGTCGGGCACTCTGTGTACTTTATTGTACTGATAAGAGGGGGTGTTGCCTGAAGAAACTCTCCAGACTAGAATGATAGACCTTCAACAGTTCTACCTCCTACTATTTGTGTGACCTTGGGTAAGCCACTTCCCTTTAGCAGAAGGTCTCACATGAGATGGGTTCAGAAGCATCTTCTGGCTCTAAATCTATAATTCTATGATCTAACCCAATGTCCCATCCAAGGCAAAGATCCCCTCTGGAGCACACAGGCCTATCAGATGACTCTTCAGCCCCTGCTTGAACACTTACAGTGATGGAGAAGCTACTGCCATTCTAAGAAAAGAAGCCCCTTATAAGGATAGTTCTGATTGTCGGGAAGATCTTAAAAGGAGGCAAAAATGCATCTTTCTTTAATTTTCCCATGTCTCCTGCTTTTGTCTTAGTGATCTCTGCAATCTCTTCCAAATCTAACATTCCTTCTTTCCTTCCTTCCTTCTTTCCTTCCTTCCTTTTTTCCTTCCTTCCTTCCTTCCTTCCTTCCTTCCTTCCTTCCTTCCTTCCTTCCTTCCTTCCTTCCTTCCTTCCTTTCTTCCTTCCTTCCTTCCTTTCTCCACAAATATAGTCAAGGAAGTTTCCCTACTACTAACATCAGCATCCCAGGTGCTCTTTCTTAGCTCCTAAATTAGAACATCTTATCTTGCGGCAGAGGTGCCACACTCACCTGGCAGGGTTAATGATCGTGCTCATCTCCTCAGCCAGGTGTCTCCGAAGAATGTGCCTCCCGCTGGGTATGCCCAGGGCTGTTGCCATGGCTTCTGCCGTGAATGTGGGCTCCAAGACCAGCACTGCTCCATGGACACCACTGTTGGTCAAGTTGTCAGCATACTCCTAGGGGAATCACATAGTCAGGGATGGAGGCTTAGTCTGGAGGCTGACTGGTTCAGTGGGTTGACACGGAGTGTCAATGGAGGTCAGGGGTTCCATTTTCTTTAGGGACTAGTTACCTTTGTACAGAGGAAGAGTTCTTCCTGCAAGTCATATCACCCCCAACACCAGAGAGCTCTAGGATTACCAAGGAAGGCAGAGCTGGAAGTGACTTCGAAGGTTATCTCTTCCAACCCCCTCATTTTACAATTGAGGAAACTGAGGTCTAGAGAATTTCAGGGACTTACTCAAGATCACATAGGTAGTTAGCATCAGAGATAGATTCAGCCCAGCTCTTTCTAGTGTGTACCATTTTATGAACCATTAACATATGCTGGGCAGAGATCTACCGAGCATATCTATGAGGAGAGTCTATTTCTTTCTTTTTTTAATTTTTTGCTTTTTTGGAGGGCAGTTGGGGTTAAGTGACTTGCCCAAGGTCACACAGCTAGTAAGTGTGTCAAGTGTCTGAGGCCGGACTTGAACTCAGGTCCTCCTGACTCCAGGGCTGGTGCTCTATTCATTGCACCCCCTAGGCACCCCAGAGTGTCTATTTCTAATCCTTACCAGTCATTGGCAAACGTGCTCCTTTAGCCACAAGTGGCCCAGGCAAGAGAGTGTGAATGTTTCAATCCTATCTATCCTCATTACTTCAAATAATGACATAATGGCATTTCATCTTTCTACAGCACTTTCTTAACAACAGCCCTGCGAGTTCAGGAGTACCAGAATTTTACAGCTGAAGTCTACATAATATATAAATGCCCAAGGGCAACTCTGCCATGCTAACCCTCTTCTGAAACAGGAGGGCAGAGGAGTGGGAACTTCTGGATGTGATGGCTGTTGGTGAGATCTGGGTTCAATCCTGGCCCATGTGGAAGAAGGGGTATTACCCTATTCCCTTAGATTGTAGAAAGCTCCATAGTTTCTCTATATAAAGTGAAGTCTTCATTTCAATAGATGAAATTGAGAAATTAAGGACTTATCCACTATCACACAGCTAAGTAGATATACTAGCCAGGACTTGAACTCAGCTCTCCTGATACCAAGTCCACTATATCACAATGACCCCTAGAAAAATTAGACCAAGTGCCACAAATGTGGCTATGTCTTGGAGGATAACATATTCTTTCCTATTACTAGGATAGTAACCTCTCCACCATGTACTTTCTGGTCTAGCCTTCCTTTCTTACATGATACTTTTTCACAGACACTCCATCTCCCACCTCCATGCCTTTTCCTCATGCCTAGAAGAATTTTCATCCTCACTTCCATCTTCTAGAATCTCTGGCTTTCTTTAAGACTCAGCAGAAAGCTACCTTCCACAGTCCTGATGCTAGTGTCTTCCACTCTAAGACTACTTTCTATCTACTCTGTATGTATTGCACACATACCCATGTGTACACATTGTCTCCTCCATTAGAAGTTCCTTGAGGGCAGGCACTATTGTTGGGGGATTTTTTGTATCTCTTTCACTTGTCAGAGTGATAAGTAAATTAGTAAAAAGTATTAGTGCTTTTAGTACTAATAAGTAAGTTAGTAAAAAGATTAGTAAAAAGTAAATGCTTAATAAATGGTTATTGATTGATGGATCCTATTAAAGAGTGCTAGCTAATGGCTCAAACCTAGGAAAATATTGATGTGCACCAACATTCGCACATACATTAACCCAGACTTGCATTTTAATCAGGTTCCCAGAAGCTCCATACCTTCAGGTCAATGTCTCGTACCCACTTGAGCACTCGCTGGTTTGTCCAGACCACGGGGTCAATGTTCTGTGTCTCACAACGAGCCCGTCGCTCCTGGAGAACCTTTAAGAATAAAAACCCAGTGAGCTGAGAATGGCACAATACAAGGACTCTTGGAATTTAAGAGATGAATGAAATCTTAGTGAGAGGAACAAGAGGCATATTCTGGTCTTACTACTACCATCATTGTCCTTCCATCCCCCTTCAATTCCTCAGTTTTTTTTTCTCTGAGAAATGGGAAAAATACTTCATAATACCATAGGCTTTAGAGCTGGAAGGCCTGGGAGATCATTTACTTCAGCTCTCCATTTTACAGATAAGGAGTTAAGTGATCCCATAGCTAGTTCCATCAACAGCACAGCACATGATTAGAACCTAAGGCCTCAGGTCTTTGATTCCAAACCCATTTATCTCTCCACTAAATTCTGATTATTTTAACCCAGATGGCAAAGGTCCTTAGGGGAAGCCCTGTCATGTTAATACTTTTCTGGGAAGGCCATCGTAGCCTGATCCCCTGGATGTCATGGCATATTTCTGGCCCACTTGGCAGAAGGGGTCCTACCCTATTCCCTTAGATTGAGGAAAGCTCCATTACTAGAATGACTTGGGCAGATTCTCTTAGAAAAGATATATGAACAGTTGGCTCCCAAAGGACCAGGGCTATCTTGCATAATATTTGCACAAGGTGAAACAAACTTCAGACTACACGGAAGTCCTTCTCGTTCTTTTTTCAGCCCATCCCATACATTCCCAAAGCCCCAGGTTGAACTGACAACCTGGGATCACTAGCTATCATCCTCCTCACCATCACCATTACCATCACCATCATCTACCATTGGTTGGCCTCTGCCTCCATGAACTCAGATCACTGGATTTTAGCTCTAGAGCTTCAAGGGCCCTTAGAAGCCATCTGGTCCAATCTCTTCATTTTACAGATGAAGGAACAGACTTTAGAGAGGAGAACTGGCCTGTTCATGGTCACACAGGTAGTTTGTGGCAGAGCCAAGATTCAACCTTGGGTCCTATAAATCCAGATCCAGTTCTCTCTCTCCTGGGATGACTTTTCTGAGGCTGGCTTCCTTCCCTGGAAAGCCTTAGGGGGATGGAGAAGTTGGTTAGGCCCTTGAAGAGGCAGCATAGACTTGGAACCGGCACTTGCATGGCCTGGGTTGGAAGGTGTCTCACCCATGCCCTTGTTCTTACCTCCTTGCTGAAGTTCACTTGGTAGAGGAGCTGGATGCCTAGCAATATGCTGACCTGGTGGAATTTTTTGGACACATTCAGGTGTTTCTCCAGGTCGCGCTTCATCAGAGAGTTGAGCATCCTGCCATCAATGAGGTGGTTTTGGAAGGCCTGAGAATACTGGGGCAGGCCGATGTCATTGAGCCATGCCTTAGCCACCCAGTGGTGGTCCAGGTCTGAGGCCTTTGACAAGCTGATCAAGGAGAGACCAAGAGGTGGGGTCAGAGAAATACACCCAAAGGGAGGGAAGAGGAAGAACAGAGATGTGTCAAGAGACAGAAACAGAGGCAGAAGAAACAAGGTCAGGGACAAAGACAGGATTAAGAACAGCAAGGTAGAACAAAGAGAGGAGACAGGAGACATAGAAAGGAAAGCAGAAGGCATATTCTGCCTGTCACTATTATCATTGATGAGAGAGAGGAGACAGGAGAGAAAGACAGTACGGTCGTGGGAGACAGGGAGATATGGCTGGGAATGAAAATCTGCAATATTAAACAGACAGTGAGAGGGAGATGGAGACAGACAGACAAGGAAAGAGAGCAAAGTACATAGAGAGTGACAGAGAGAAAGGAGGGCAGAAAAAGTGACGTGGGCAGAAAACTAGCGACAGGGGGAGCTACACACATAGGGAGATAGATATAAATAGAGAACAGGGCATCCCAGAGAAGTGGAGATAGAGAGAGGGAGGAAAAAAAAGAGATCCATCTCCAGCTTCTCCAGGGGCAGCTCCATCACAGCCAGATAGAGCTGCCCAGCATTCCTGACATGTTCCAGAGCACAGATGGACACGCCCACATATTTCAATGCCTGCCTGCCTTTATGTCCCCTAAGCATTCATGTCTACTTATTTCCCTCAAATATACCCTATGCACTCACAAGAACATAGATTAAGAGTTATAAGGGACCTTGGATATCATCAGGACCTAGCCCTTAATTTTACAGATGAAAAAACTGGCCCAGAGCAGTGGAAAGGCCTATGCAAAGTCACACAATCAGGAAGATGAAGAACCAGGATTCAGACCCAAGTCTCCTGACCTCAGATTGAACACTCTTCTCACCATCGTGCTGTGTCTCAAATCCTAAGCAGATGGTTGAGTCTGCAGAGCTCCCCCTGCCTCTCTGATGATCCTTTCTCATTTTCCTTGGCTGAATCGTCACTAATCATTGTCATCCTTCTGGAGAGCCCATCTTTTTCTGTGCAGACCTCTCTTGGGGATCTCCTCAGCCTCCATGGATTCAGTGATCTCTATTCAGTGATCTCAGACAGTGATCTGTCTCTTTTCTGAGCTATGCACCTAGATCAACAATTGCATAATGGGCATTTCAAGCCTGATGACCTATAGTCACCTCAAAGCCCCAACATGTCCAAAACAAAGCTTCTTCATTCTCACCCCTGACTCTTAGAATATTTTGTTGTTCAGCCATGTTTGGCTCTTCATGACCCCATTTGGGGTTTTCTTGGAAAAAAGACTAAAGTGGTTTGTCATTTCCTTCTCTGCTCATTTTACAGATGAGGAAACTGAGGTAAACAGGGTTAAGTGATTTGCCCAGGGTCATTAGTGTCTGAGGCCAGATCCGAACTCAGGAAGATAAGTTTTCCTGACTCTAAGCCAAGCATTCTATGCTCTGTGCCCCGTAGAAACAGAAAATTGGAACTCTGAAATGTTTGACTAAAATTAGAGAATATGAACTTGAACAAAATAAAAATCTGTTCTCTTCAGAGTCTTTTCTGTTTCCTTCTTTATAAAGTTATCTTGCTTCAGTTAATCCCAGTCATATTGTCAAGGTTTGTTCCTGCCAGGCTTCCAGTGGAATACCTAGGATACTTCCACTCATCTGGGCCTTGGTCACTAATACTTTGTATTGTAATTTATCCCTCTCTCCCTTCCTCCCTTCCTTCCTTCCTTCCTTCCTTCCTTCCTTCCTTCCTTCCTTCCTTCCTTCCTTCCTTCCTTCCTTCCCTCCTTCCTTCCCTCCTTCCTTCCCTCCTTCCTTCCTTCCTTCCTTCCTTCCTTCCACAAATGTTCAGTAACTGGCTTTGATATATAAAGCAGTTTGCCATATCTATGCAGACACAGTGTGTTGCCACAGGAAGAGTGCTGAGATGAGAGTCGGGAGAACTGCCTCCAAGTCCTGGCTCTAATACCTGTAGTCTGGGTGACACTGGGCAAATCGTCCACCTCTCTCACCCTCAGGTTTCCTCATCTAGAAAATTGGATAATGATTCCTTCACCAGTTCCCATGCAAGTTTGCTGTGAACAGGAGGTTTTGTAAACCTTTCAGCCCTAAAGAAATTGAAGTTATTGCTAGGACTGAATGAAAAAAATATTAATAATGGCTAGCATCTATAAAGTACTTTAAGGTTTAACAAGTACTTTATAAATATAATCTCCACGAAAACCCTGGGATGTAGATGCTATTATTGTTCCCATTTCATAGATAAGGAAACTGAGGCAGATAGGGTTAAGTGACTTACCCAGGTCACACAGCTAGTTAAGTGTCTAAGGCTGCATTTGAATTCAGGTCTTTCTGACTCCAGGCCCAGCACTGTATCCACCAATAAGCTGACTATTAAGTACTGACTTTGTTCCAAGTAATTTGCTAAGTACCCAGGACACAAAACAGAGGTTCCCCTCAAGGAGCACCCATTCTGACAGGGGGAGGCAACACACGTGGGATGGCTTAGCCCTGAGGTGCACGAAAAGGATAAATAGTCCCTCAGGTGCAGAGGCAGGTGGCGGCTAACCCATTTTTACCAGTCAATTCCATTGCTGATGCACAGATGATATATTTTTACCCCCAACTAGGCTAGGTGCTCCCAGAGGGCAAGGGCCATGCCTCATCCCCCCAGCATCCTCCCCAGCCTCCAGCACAGTGCTCTGCACAACAGATCCCCAACAAATAGCTGAAGAAGGAACAGACAAGCAGAACGCAATATGGTAGAATAAAAACAAATAAAATACTGGATTTGTTATCAGAAACCCTGGGTTTGGATTCTGCCTCTTCCACTTACTCTGTGTGGCCTTGGGCAAGCAATGTGGCCTCTCTGGGCCTCTGTAAAAGGAAGGGATTGGACTCGTGTCCGAGAAAGTCACCTCCAGAGCAACCCTGGATGTGGATGCCCTAGCCTGGATGTGACCCACGGCTGTCATACAACTCTTGGCCACAAGGTGGCAGGATGACAACAGGAATGGCCTTAAACTGGCTTGGTTAGAGGGAACAGATGTCCCAGGTCCACCCAGCTTAAAGACCTCCACTAGGGAGGTAGTCTAGTCAGAGAAAAGCACAATCTAGGGGGGACCATCGTGGGAACCCCAAAAGGGGAGAATGAAGTAAACCAAGATTCTTAGGCTCCCAGAGTCCTCTCCTTTCCCCGATGGACAAGCATCCTCAGGTTCCAAGCTTTATAGCATCCATGGTAGAAGGGACCTTGGAGATACATCACTCGTATCCTATTCACTTTATAGAGGAGGACAGAGAGACCAAGAACAGAAAAGTCTAGATTTGAACTCAGACCATTTACCCCAAGTCTAATTTTCTTTGCCCCATATGACACTGCCTTCAGCTGTTGGCGAAACTAGACACAATCACGAAGAAGTTATTCTAACTAGGAAGGGGCGAACTGGGTAGATGCCCCAGGCACAGCCTAGACGGGGGCTGCTGGATTGGACACGTAAGTGACCTCAGCTCAGAACAGTCACCCTTGTTTCTGAGTCTCCACTTGTCTCCAGATCAGCCAAACCTGCTCAATGGACTTTTCTTGGCTAATAGGTTATATTAGCCTATTAGTACAGTGGGAAAAGCTCTGTATCTGGAGTCCAAGGACCTGGGTTAAAACTCTACTTTTGATACATTTGATCAATGAGATCTTAGACAAGTTTCCTTAGCCTCCTTGGGCGTCAGTTTCTCTATCTGTAAAATACGAGGACTGGACTGAATGGCCTCTAAAGGTCCTTCCAGCTCTTGTAGCTATGATCCAAGGGCTTACAGGTTTTAGAAGAAGGCGTGATCGGCCCAAGGTCATCCAGCCGATAAGTGCCAGAGGCAGGGTTTGAACTCAGATCTCTCGACTTCTAGTGTAACAGATCAGACTGCTGGATCTCCAATCCATAGCTGCCTACAGCTTACAGAGCCCTCTTCTCATAACAGCCCTGGGATGTGGGTAATTCAGATTCTAGGACTCCTGTCATTCAGAACCTGGAATCTTAATTGTTGTTCAGTCATTTCAGTTATGTACAACTCTTCATGACCCTATGGATCTCTGTCCGTGGTTTTGGGTTTTTTTTTGGGGGGGGGGATTGTTGTTTTGTTTTGTTTTGCAAAGATACTCAAGTGGTTTGCCATTTCCTCCTCCAGTGGATTAAGGCAAATAGAGGTTAAGGGACTTACCCAGGGTCACACAGCTAGGAAATTTCTGAGGCTGAATTTGAACTCAGGTCTCCCTTACTTCAAGCCTAGCACTCTATCCACTATGTCACCTAGCTACCTCGGTATCCTAGTTACAATTACCTGAATGGTTATGAAATCTTTTCTATTGATTGCACTGCTAGCTTTCCAGTCACCTGATTTTATATCTCAGCTATCCCCCACCCTTTTCTCTCTCTCTCTGTCTCTCCTTCTGTCTCTGTCTCTTTCTCTGTATCTGTCTGTCTCTCTCTTCCCTTCTCCTTTTCCTCTGTCCCCCTCAGAGAACCCTATAGGCAATCAGTTGATAAGTTTTTTCCATTCAAGTCCCATAACACCTCTTCTTCTGCTCCTTGTCCACTCACAGGATCACCTCCTCGGTCTTGGATATCATCAGTTTTGGCCTGGACTATTACAACAGCTTTATATCTGATCTCCCTGCTACCGGCCTCTCTGTACTCCAATCTATCTTCTGTGCAGCTGCCAAAGTGGTTTTCCTTAAGCACAGGATTGTCCATATCAGTCCTATACTTAATAAGCTCCAGTGATCTCCTATTACCTCTAGGAAAAAAATAAACTTTGCTGACATTTAAAGGTCTTCTTTAGAATCTGACTCAAACCTACCTGTCCATGATTATTCTATATTACTTCATAGTACACAGTCTATGGTCCAGCCAAACCCTAATTCAGAAACTGTCTTCAAATATTTGGAAGATTGTTTTGTGTGTTACTCAACCAGCAGCATTTACCAGGTGCCTACTGCATGCCAGGCATGATTCTATGTCCTAGATGAATGTGTCCTGCTTGGTCCCAGAAGGCAGAACTTGGACAAGGGAGAATAATAGGGGTATTTAACTTTGCTGTACTTATTCTGTATATTTATTCTGTGTTTATATATATATATATATATATATATATATATATATATATATATATGAGTGTATGTATATATATGCGCATCATATACATATACACTCATATGTGTGTATACTTACTTTCCATGTTAGAATTTGTAAGCTCCCTAATGAATAGAAATTTTTTCATTTATTGGACTTACATACCCAGTGCCTAGTGTAGGGGCTGGTATAAAGTAGACACTTAATAAATCCTTGTTAATTGGTTTATTATGGTGGCAAAGAGGCCAGTTTAGGCTTGAAGTCAGGGGGGAAAGCTAATAACTTCCCAAAATTAGGGTTATTATAAAGTGGGATGTACTTCCTGAGGAGGTGGTAAATTCCCCATCACTGGAGATTTTGGTCAAGGGTATTGCAAAAGGATGTACACATTTTTGTAGGTTTTTTTAGTCATTTCTGACTCTCCCTGATTCCAGATGGGGTTTTCTTGGCAAAGATACTGGAGTAGTTTGCCATTTCCTTCTCCAGTTCATCTTACAGATGAGGAAACTGAGGCCAACAGGGTGAAGTGACTTGTCCAGGGTCACATAGCTAGTAAGTGTCTATGATTTGAACTCAGGAAGAAGAGCCTTCCTGGTGCTCTATCCACTGTGCAATCTAGCTGCCATACAAATGTTAACTATTGGTATTTGGATCCTCAAATTAGAAAGGACCTCAGAAGTTATTTAACCCACATAGATCAAGAATCCCCTTTACACTGGGGACAGCTAGCTGACACAGTAGATAGAATGCTAGATGTAGACTAGAGTAAGGAAGGCCAGGGTTCAAATTCAGCTTCAGACACTTTGTGGGGGGGGGGAATATTGGGAGTGTGTGGGGGGGGGAGAGAGAGACAGAGACAGACAGAGACAGAGACAGAGAGAGAGAGAGAGAGAGAGAGAGAGAGAGAGAGAGAGAGAGAGAGAGAGAGAGAGAGAACTAGGGGATATAGGGGATCTAGGGGATCTAGGGAACTGAGTCCTGTGTGAAGCTGAGGTAAGGCAGTGCCTGACAAGCCTAGCTGGAGCAGGTCAGGACCAAGGATAGGGTATCCAAGGTCTGGCCATTGAGATCCTATTCCTTATGCCTTACTGATCTCTAGCAGAAACGTGGGTTTCCTAATCACGGACATGGTATGTGTATAGTGTCTGGCTGTTTGCAATGGAACTAATGATCCCTGGTCAGGTTTTACCAATCCTTCTCTCTCTCCTTCCCTTCTCTTCCTCTCTGCCTCTGTCTCTCTATCTGTCCGTGTTTGTCTCTCTCCCCTCCCCTCCCCTCCCCTCCCCTCCCCTCCTCTCCTCTCTCCTCTCCTCCCCTCTCCTCTCCTTTCCTCTCCTCCCCTCCCCTCTCCTCTCCTCTCCTC
>CM053596.1:36190414-36212891 GCA_028646575.1 Pseudocheirus occidentalis | reverse complement strand
TCTTCTCCTCTCCTCCTTACTTTATAGAACTCCTATTCAAGTCTCAGGTCTCATTGGTATAGCTTTCTGGCTTCAAATCAGCCTGTTTAAAAAAAACCTGCAAAGCTGGTTGTGCAAATAATAGCACACACCACCAGATTTGATTAATTAACTGAGCAAAAAATGATGGGGGAACCAGTGAAGGAAATAATTATGCAAAACAAAATGTGTCAAGTTTATAAAGTGCCTCTCTCTTTCCTGCCACCCCAAGGGCTAAGGCTGTGCTCATTCTCCCCTGGATAGGGCTGAAGGGAATATGTAAATACCCTCCAAACTCACCTACCTCCTAGCCCTGGGGAGGATTCAAGTAGTGAGGAGGGAGGGGGAAAGCGAAGGAGGGAAAGAGGCAAAGTTGTGGGGTGTGGGAAATGGTATAAGAAAGATACTAATGATAGTTGACATGTCAGTATATATGCACACACACATATACCTACATGCATGTGCCATATAATAAATCACATATGTACATGCATACATACATACATATATGATCTCTTAAAGCATTCTATATTTATTCAGAAGTGATTGCGGCAGTTCCCCGATCTGCTTGAATGAGGCACCTACCAGGGAACAGGCCATGAGTGCTCTGGCTTTGTGAGATCTCTCATCATGCCAAGCTACAAGAAAGGTGCTTTATTCTAGCTGGTCGGGGAGGTTTCCATGATCTCCTACCGTACAGGTAATGTTCTACAGGAGACTTTGAAAAGCAGTAAGGCCCAGCTTTCAAAGTGCTGGGCTTCGAGACCAGAAAACCTGGATTCAAATTCCACCATTATACCTACTAGTTGTATGACATGGATTAAATCATTTCACTTCTATGTGCCCCAGGAAACTCCTTGGAATTTATCCACAAAGTCATCAGTGGGTTGTGATTTATGTTGGTGGAGAGAAGTTCCACACTGGGCTATCTCCTGCCCTTACTACCAGGTGCATTTAAGGTTTGCAAAGTGCTTCACAAGCACTACATCATTGGAGCTTCGTAATAAACTGGAGAAGTAGAAACTATTGACATATTATCCTTGAGTTCCAGATAGGGAAACTGAGGCTCAGAGAGATAAGTTTCCAGCCCACAGTCGCTCAGATTGTATGCTAAGTGGGGTTTGAATTCGGGTCTTCTGGCACTCTATCCACTCTGCCAGGCTTCCTCTTGAAGGGACAATAGTGGGGCAGCTGTCCAAGGTTCAGTTAACTGAGGTGCATTGAATGGAGAAGAAGAGCAGAATGAACAGCCAGCTGTCTGCTTGTATCAGAATTCTCCTCCTCCCTCTGCCTGTGCCTTTCCCCTTTTTTCCATCCAATGATAGGACTCTGATAGAGTATGCATTCCTTGAAGGCTAGGACTGACTGTTTCACTTTTTATCATTTTATTCTCAAGGCTTAGCACAGTGCCTGGTGCGTAGGGAGAGAGACTGAGTCTGTGATTTCAGTGATAGAACGGACACTCTGGGACTTCCTCTGCCAGTGCAAGTCAGTATCTGCCTTGTGGTTTTGAGTCTTTGAGAGTTTCCTAGGGTGCTGACTTGCTCGGCTGGGTTATGCAGTCAGTATATGTGAGAAGCAGGACTCGAACCCTGGTCTTCCCAGCTTAGAAACTAGCTCTTAGCCCATATAGCCACTGTGTTTGGTATATAGTCATCATGAGGGCAGCCTTAATGAGGGCAGCTAGGTGGTACAATGGATAGAGAACCCAGGCTGGAGTCAAGAAGACTCGTCTTCCTGAGTTCAAATCTGGCCCCAGACACTTTACTAGCTGAGTGACCTTGGGCCAGTCACTTCACCTTGTTTGCCTCAGTTTCTCCATCTGTAGAATGAGCTAGAGAAGGAAATGGCAAACCACTCTTTGCCAAGAAAACCCCAAAGGGGGTCAAGTGAAGTCAGACACAATTGAAATGACTGAACAACAACAACACAACGTGCCTTAATGAATGTTTGTAGATTGATTGATTCAGCACTGGAGGGGACCTTAGAGATTTAGACTCAAAGAATTAGAGTGTTCAGAGTTAGAAAAGACAACAAAGTCCATTTAGTTTAACCTCTACCCCTCCAAGAATCCCTTTTCTAGCAAGAGCTCATCTAGCTTTGGTTTGAAAACCTTCAGTAAGAAGAAACCTGCCAGTTCCTGAAGAATTCTATTCTACTTGTGTAGAGTTCTTTTTAAAGACTTTGAATCTCCTACTGGATAATGGATATGTGCTTAAAGGTAGTTTCAAAGAAAAAATTGCAAGCTCTAGCAACCATAGGCAAGACTGTACCAATTCACTAAAAATAAGAAAGATGCAAATGAAAGCAGCTCTAGAGTTTTGCCTTACACCCAACAAATGGGCAAATATAAAATATAGATAAGAAGAAAGATAAAAGATAAGCTAGAAATGATGAGCACTGGGTGTGTTATGGAAAGCAGGCACATTAATACACTCTTGGTGGAGCTGGGCTAAATATTATGGAAAATAATTTGAAATTATGTGAGAGAAGTCACTGTTTCTATCCCAAGAAGGTCAACGGGGACCTATACCCCAAGGTCAAAAATAGAAAGAAAAGTCCCATGTGTAACAAAATATTCATAGTAATGAACAAAGAAACCGGAAACAAAATGAGAGCCCATTGATTTGGGGACGGTTGAGCAAGTTGTGTTACATGATGAAAATAATGGGTTATTATTATGCTGTAGGAAATGATGAATGGGAGGAATTTAGAGAAACATGGATTAAGTGACTTGTCTGAACGCATACTGAAGTACATAGAACCAGAAAAACAACATACCCAGGAACTAAAACAATGTAAATGAAGAGAACATTAAAATGAAACTGAGCTCTATATATTTGTCATGACCCATCTTGTCCCCATAGAAGAGATGAGGAAATGTAGCTCCCCCACCTTGGAGATGTCCAGGAGTATGGGCAGGACATTGCATACCCTACCGGATATAATCCCAAGTGTCGATTGGTTTTGCTTAGCTGTTTTTGTTAGTTTCTTATAGTAAGTATAAATAAGTATAGTAAGTATAGTATAGCGTGATGGGAGTTCCCATAAAGCCAGGGTACTCGTGGCTTTAGTTAGTTAGTTAGTTTTGTTAATTAACTTGTGTTGTTAGGTAAAGCTTCAACCAAGGGCATAAGTAAAAAATTTTTTAAGAAAAAAATAAAAAGAACTTTGGAAATCTCAGAAGAAATCAGTGAATGAAAAGTTTTGTTAAATATTTTGTGTGTGTGTGATAAGCACTAAGTTAGGTGGTTGTAATACAAATATAAGAGCAAGACAGCCCCTACCCTCAAGGAGCTTATACTCTCCCTGAGTCCTAACATTGTGTGAAAAGAACCCAAGTCCTTTGAATCAAATTCTAGAAGTCTTTCCACTCTGTGATGCTGCCTCCCCAAGAGATCACAGTTATTCCTTCCACATCACGGGAGTTATGGACACAGTGCCCCACCTCAATCTGAAAAATCCATGTAAACTTTTTTGGTCCTCCCTTTGTACCAAAGAAGAAGAATTATTATGTTATTATAAAATAAAATGTGTTGATATTATACAATACTATACATATATTGTATGCATTTCTGAGTCTCTAAACTTTTTTTTATTTCATCTGTGGCTTCCACAGAAGTCCTCCAAAATTCCCATTTAATTTCTTATGTTGACTTATGATATGTCGAAAGCAGTCATGATGTGGAAGGAATAATTGTACTCGACCTTTGATAGGACCAGGAATGGAGAAGGGGATAAGAGGGTGGTGAGCCTGCTGGGAGTCAAGCAGTAAGGGAAGCTTACCATTTTCCAGTCTCTGCATCCCTATAGTCCTCAATGGCCAGCCGGAGCTTTCTACGGTGCAAGGAGCTGCACACTCCTAGACCCGTTTCCAGGTCTTCATCGCTCAGACTCAGCAGCACCTGTGCCCAGGAGACAGCGAGAAGTCAGGTTCCAGCAGAACTCTCAGGGGGCCCCTTCTAGGCTCTTCCCAGGCATCAGTAGAGAGGGGGCATCAGTAGTATGGCCCCCAGCAACTTAAGGCCTCCCAGCCAGCTGACCCTTTTCCACTTAGCAAAGTCCAGTCACAATTATGATTTAATTACATTTTTTGCCACAACCCTGAGAGTACCTTATAATCTAAATATAATAAGCTTAATATGACAAATAATACAACATAACAATGTAATATAATGTAATATAAATGTGATATGATAAAAGATGGCACAACATAACAAAATATATAAGAGTTTATAATTATCTTACATAATAATGAGTGGGCCTTGAAGGCAGGTAGGTCATACAGGGATTCATTTGAAATCAGGGTTAGAATCTTACTCACATACTTAAGTAGCTATTGGACCTGGGCAAGTCACTTAACCTCTTTAATGACTCAATTTCCTTATCTACAAAATGGGGATAATAATAGTACCTACTTCACTAGGTGGTTTTGAGGACTGAATCAGATAAAATACTTCACAAAGATTAAAGCCCTTTGTAGATGTTTATTGTAATTGGCAGCTTAGGTGGTTCAGTGGATGGTGCACTGGGTCTGGAATTAGGAAGACCTGAGTTCAAGTCTGGTCTCAGACTTTTACTAGCAAGGTGACTCTGGGCAAGTCACTTCACCTCTGCTTGCCTCAGTTTCCTCATCTGTAAAATGAGCTAGAGAAGGAAATGGCAAATCACTACAGCGTCTGCCAAGAAAATTGCATATGGAAGCATGAAGAGTCCGACCTAACAACAACATTGTTGTTATTATTAACATGAGGATCATAGTGGCACTTACTTCACTGGGCTTTTTTGAAGGTCAAATAACATAATATAAAGTACCTTGAAAATCTTATAAGTGTGATTATTGTCATCAGAAATGATAGCAATTATAATACTACTGCCACTACTTCTATGAGTCCCTCCTTGCCAGTCCTGCTGCCTCGCCCAGTGGATGCCAGTTGATAAAAGAGCTGTCATTGGAGGCAGGAAGACCTAGGTTTAAGTTTTGCCTCAGACACATCCTGGCATCTGTGGCCTTGGACAACAGGACTGGGGGCTCTAGGCAACTTCTAAGACTATAAATTAGTAAGGAGGGGCCAACCTTCGCTGGTGGATGGAGTTTCCTCACCTGAGAATTCCCTATACTGATTAAATCACAGGATTGGTGCAAAAAAAAGGTATCTTTGTTTTGATTTTGCAGATGAGGCAATCAGGGCCCAGAGAGATGAAGAGATATACTCAAAGTCACACAGCTGGTAAGTTGTAAGGTAGGCACTAAAAAGGTTCTTAAAGCAATTCTCCTTCCAAAATATTTTGCTACTTCATCCAGGATGGGTATGGGAGATGCCATTAATCTCCATTTTCTCGATTAGAAAGACAAGGCCTTGTTCCCTGTTACACAGTGAGTTAATGGGAGAACCAGACCTGAAACCCAGGTCTCCCAATCTTGTATATATTCCTATCATGGGACGATATAGTTCTTCTAAGGAGGAAAAGCTTCAGAGGAAGAGAAATTGTTCCATGTACAATGTGAGCAGCAGCAGCAGCAGCAGCAGCACCATTTAAAAAGTCACCTCAGAGAGCAGGAGGGGCCCTTAGCATAGCTTCCTCATTTTATTTATGTATGGGGAACTTGAGGCCCTGAGAACGGGTTGAATTCCATGGCTGACTGAGCTGGAAGAATCTGAGTGTTCCTACCTTCCCACTCTTAACGTTCTCTGCACAGGCCTTGACGTACATGGGCATTGCCATGACCACCTCCAGCCAAGTCTGAACAGTCCCTGCTTTCCAGTGTGACATGGGGGTGGTTCGAACCAGCTCCACCTGCTGCAGTCGATCCATCTGCTCCTCTCCTTCTGATAGGCTGAGGCGGGTTGGGCTGGACAGGCTGTCAGAGTCTGAAACACACAACCATGAGGGAGATGCTGATCTTGGAAGCAGGGAGACTGAGAGCTTGTATCTGCCAAGGAGCTGGGGTAAGAAGATGAAAGGGGTTTCACAATGGGCTCTCTCTCTAGAAAACAGCATCTCTGACATCCCCAGAGGCCTCTGAGGCCCCTTCCTCTGAGACTGTTACTCTATAAACAAAGAATGGAGAATGTCAGAGATGAAGGGACCTTAGTACAGAGAATGCCAGATCTGGGAAGGACCTTACAACATGTAGTCAGAGCTGAGAATGTAGGGCATTAGAACACAGAATGTCAGAGCTCAACAGGTTCTTAGAATATAGAATGTGTTGAGAACCTTAGAACATTTTACTGGAACTGGAAACATGAAATGTTAGAATGTCAGAGCTAAAGAGAGACTTTAGACCATGGAACATTAGACCTGTAAACGATGTTATAACATAGCTTGTTAGAACTGGCAGGGACTTTAGAACACAGATTGCTTGAACATAAGAGTTGGGAGAAACCTTAGAAATCATTCATTTCATTCCTTAAATTTATAAATGGGGTCCAGAGAATAAATCTTGGCCCAGGACCGCATAGAATGACTAACTGGGAGTGAATGTACACTTTGAGAGACACAATAAAATTAAATTTGTTTCTGATCATTTTTAGCAGAATAAACGAAGAAAGAAGGGGCAGTGGGAAAAGGGAGAAGAGAGGGAAAGAGGCAGGGAGAGAGAGAGGAGGAGAGGAAGAGAATGTGTAAGGGGAAGAGAGAGAAGGAAGGGGAAGAGTGTGGACAGGGAGAAAAGAGAAGGGAAGGGAAAAAGGGAGAGGGGGAGAGGAAAAGAGGGGTGAGGAAGAAGAAGAGAGGAGAGGAGACTGAGGGGAAAGGGAAGGAAAGGAAAAGAGAGAAGAAGGGAAGGGGAGAGGAGGAGGGGAGGGGAGAGGAGGGAAAAAAGAAATACTTTTTTACCAAACTACACAGAAATAGGAAACAGAAAACATCAGAAACCTATGGAAAATTATATGTCATATATATAATGTCTGTGTGTGTGTGTGTGTGTGTGTGTGAGAGAGAGAGAGAGAGACAGAGAAAAGAGAGAAAATGCAAGTTGGCTTAGGAAGGCAGTAAGCTAAGAGCAGTGGGCAGAAAAGATTCCTGGGAGTGTGGAGAGGCAGGGAGGACCCCAGGGGAAGAGAAGGGACATCCAGGACCAGGCCTTCCTGGGCCCAGCCCTTCCTCTGCACTCTGAAATCTAGCCTTGCAGTCTGACTTTGCTTTTCTTTGCACCGACTGCAGAGGACAAGCTGCAGGCCTGATTTTTCGAGAAGCTTGGGCCAGGTTGCAGGGGCGTTGCCATGACACCCATTCCCTCCTTCCCGACAGCCAACTGTGCCTTCCTGGGTAGGTGAGGGCCTGATCAGAATCACCTGCTGAGGAAGCCCATGTCTAGACCCTGGGATGATGGGGCCTGTGCCCCAGGGAGCCTGGAGGGAACTTGTCCTAGAAAATCAAACTCAGGATTTTGGAGCAGCAAAGGGCCTTAAGGACACTAGCTCATAGGAGTTAGAGCTGGAAGAGGTTTCCCCACTATCCCTTACAGATCTAGTCCAGGTTGGGGGGTCAGGAGATCTGAGTTCTATTACTGGCTTTGCCACTAACTCATTGGGGAAATCAGTTGACTTCTCTGCATCCCAGTTTTCTTATTTGTAAGATATGAAGGGTGGTGGAAAACAGTCAAAACAATGCCTTAAAATGCTTATAGCCAGACTGGTCCCCCAAGAAGAGCCATGGGGAGGTTTATCCCCCTCGCTTTTTTGTAAAGCTGGGGAGCGTCAGACCAACATCAGTGTGTTAGATCTGCTCAACTCCCTCCTCCTCCTCATTTATATTTTAGGGGATGGCTCTCTAGGAGGAGGGGAGAGGGTAGGATGGATACAGTGGGAAATATGTGACATGAAGACAAAAGACACCAATACAATTAATTGTTTTAAATGAGGAGATTGGACTAGATCAGGATTTCTTAATATGTTTTTTTCATGAGATAGATTCCTTTGTCAGTCTGGTGAAGCTAATGGACTTCTCAGAAAGATGTTTTTAGAAGCATAAAATAATATACATAGGAAATAGTCATCAAAATATTTTTAAAAATCATAGACCTCCCCCACCCCAGGTGAAAAACTTTCAGACTATATAATCTCTAATCTAGATCTTAAATTCTATGAATTACTTGCTAATGGATGCCTGTTCTTTGAGAAAACTAGAGTTAGCATGAGACAAACTCCATTATTCTGAGGGAGGTGAATTCTATAGGAATGGATTTGCTATGAAAGCTCCCCATGCCTTCTGCCTTCCTAAGAACAGATCACGTTAGATTAACCTCATTTCCCACCCCCCCTTTTTTTTAAGATGGGGCTGAGGAAGGGTTTAGTAAGCTGGTAAGCCAGGGGAATCCTAATGATAGAGTCACCACAGATATTAGCCAAGCATTTCAGACCATTTTTTTTTCACATTATACTAGAAAAGATGTGTGATGAAGGCTGGAGGCTAGGAATATTAGAGGATTTCAGAAATGTCCAGGCCACAACATGCTTTCATGGTTACAGGTCAGTGAGGCCACTCCAGTAGCATGTCCTAGGGAATCTGGGCTTGGCCTGGTGCAATTCAACATTTTTATTAATGACTTGAATATAAACATGAAAGGCAGGCTCATCTACTGTGCTGATGACGAAAAGCTGGGAAGGAGACATAATGCACTGAATGTCAAAAATGGGATCCCAAAAGATCTTGGCAGGTCAATATATTGGGCTGGAGCTAATAAGATGAAATTTAGTAGGTGTAAAGTTTTATATTTGGGTTCAAGAAATTGACTTTGTAAGTACAAGATGGGGGAGGTGTGCTTAGACAGCGGTTTGTCTAAAAAAGATCTGTGGGTTTCTGTGGACTGCAGGCTTAATATGAGTCCAGGGTCTGGCCCAAAGGAGGCACGTAATAAATACTTGTTGATAGTGTCAACAGTGGAATATGGTGGCCAAGAAAAATATTGAAGTAATAGTCTACACCTGAAAGGCATAAAAGGAGATTGTTGTTCTGTTCTCTGCCTTGCTTTAACCACATCCAGAGTCCTGTGGTCAGTTCTGCCTTACCACAGTCAGGAGAGGCAAGGATTAAAGTAGGAGAGGAAGCGTCCAGAGGAGAGCAACCGGGATGCCAAACAGCCTTGAATCCACTGTGTAAGACCCAGGCATGGAATAGAGAAGACCCAGTGGGTACATGATAGCTATGGTCAAGTATCTGTAAGGCTCCCATATGGAGGAGGAATTAGCTTTTTTCTATTTGGTCTTAGAAAGCAGAAAAAGGAGCAAGGAGGGGTAGTTAAGTGGCACAATGAGTAGAGCACTGGCACTGGAGTCAAGAGGAACTGAGTTCAAATCTGACCTCAGACACTTAACACTTACTAGCTGTGTGATCTTGGGCAAGTCACTTAACCCCAATTGCTTTGCATTCTTCCCTCTAAAAAGCAAAAAAAAAAAAAAAGGAGCAAGGAGGCCCTATACTGGGCTTAGTGTTGGGAAAAACCTTTCTCCCAATTAGAGTTGTCCCAAAGTGGAAAGACAGATACAGACAGGGAGACAAACACAGAGAGACAGACTATAATGGCAAACAAAGTAGGATTTTTTGCTGGGTTGAATTCTAGCCAATTAGAGACTTGTATGTGCATTGTTTTAGCCAATCAGAAATTGGTATGTGAATTTTAACCAATCAGATTTTTGACTATAACTATATAAAGAGAGCTGATAGTGTAAAAGAGCAGGCATTTAGGAAGCCAGTGTTGAAAAGAAGAGAATCAAGGGAAGAGACAAAGAATAAGAGAAGAATGAGCTACGAGCACTGAGCTGAAAGGAAACCTAAAAGAGCTGGGGAGAGACCTCTGAAAGTGAAGAGGAGACCTCTGACAGTGAAGAGAAGACCTCTGAGCTGGGAGACCTCTGACAGTGAAGAGGAGACCTCTGAAAGTGAAGAGGAGACCTTTGAGCTGGGAGACCTCTGAGAGTGAAGAGGAGACCTCTGAGCTGGGAGGAGACCTCTGAAAGTGAAGAGGAAACCTTTGATAACCAACTTGCTGAAGGAATTTCTGAGCTATAAAAGCAAATAGAACTTGGGGAAGCTAGGTGGCACAGTGAATAGAACACCAGCCCTGAAATCAGGAGGACCTGAGTTCAAATCTGGCCTCAGACACTTAACAATAGCTGTATGACCTTGAGCAAGTCACTTAACCCCAATTGCCTTTTTCCCCCTCCAAAAAGCAAAACAAAACAAACAAAAACAAAAACAAAAGGTAAACTCCCTGAGGACAAGGACTATTTCACTTTGTCTTTGTGTCTCTAATGCCTAACGTAGTGAATGCCACATAGTAGGTACCTACATGCTTGTTGACAGTTTTATTTGGAGATAGAGAGCGCTTCAAAGTACTTTACAAATATTATTGTGACAACAATCCTGGGAACTAGGTGCTAGTATTATCCCCATTTCACAAATGAGAAGACTGAGGCTAAGTGACTTACTCAGGGTCACACATTTAGGAAGTGTTTGAGGCTGGATTTGAACTCAGTTCTTCTTGACTCCAGGCCTAGGAATCTAGCTATTGCACCACTTAATTCCCTCTAAATTAGAAAGAGTAGAAAAAGAGATAGAAAGGAAAGAGATGGATAGAAAGCTGGAGAGCTATATATGTGAATATATTTATAGAGGAATAGAAAATAAGAGATATGATAGAAAAATGATAGAGATATAGGAAAAGACAAAATTAGACAGGATAAATGAAACAAAGAAAAGAGGAAACAGAAAGAAGGATAGGAATGGAAAGAGAGAAGCAAAAAAAGAAAGAGAAGAGCAGAAAAGAGAGAAGTAGGAAGAGAGGAACAGAGAGAGATGATAAAAGAGAAAGGTGGAGATAGCTAGAAAAAAATAAATGCTGGGTAAAAGACAGAATGGCCTTGAGAGCACAGAAAAAGAGAAAGATTGAAAGAAATGTCACAGAAAAATGGTTTTGAAGATGGGTCAGGCATATCTCAAGCCTGGGTGCTGATCCCATAGAGGGAAGGGTGTTTAAATGTCAGGCATGCTCACTGTGTCACCTCAAGGGCTGCTGGGATGTGGATCATGTCTTTAGTCCGTCTGAATTCTAAATGGAATTCATTCAGAAGCTTGGTGCCAGGGAGATGAGCTAGCTCTCTGTTATAGGGCCTGCTCAGGTCCATCTGAGCCGCAGTGCCTTTCTCTGATCCAAATGGGATGGGTTTGCTTTTCCTTTTTGGAATACTGGGTGCTGGTGCAAATCCTGGGGCACATTATATCATTATCTGGATTGGCCAGCAAGGTGTTGTTCAGCTGATGGCTGTGGCAGGTTAGGCCAAGGGGAGAAACTTAACCATGCTTATTACTGATCTCATGAAGTCTTGGGCATGCTTCACATTGAACCATATCAATCAGAGAAAACCACAAAGGAAAAACGTGCTTTTTAGTTACTGGTGTACATGGATGCACTGAGGGCTGGGGAAGGAGTCCAGATCTCTGAAAACCTTTTGAGAATCAAAGAAGCAAAATGTCAGAGCTCAGAGGAATCTTATAAGAGATGTCAGAACTGGATGAGACCTTAGATCATAGAGTGTTAGAGCTTCAACTACTAGTATGAAAGAATCTTAGAGGATGTGCAATTTGGAGCCAGGATCATGAATTTAGAGCTGGATAGAAGGGACCGCAACATAGAGAACATTAGAGCTGGGAGGGGCTTTAGAACAAAGAATATTAGAGCTGGGAGGGCCCTTAGAACACAGGATGTCAGAGCTGGGAGGGTCCTTAGAACACAGGATGTCAGAGCTGGGAGGGCCCTTAGAACACAGGATGTCAGAGCTGGGAGGGTCCTTAGAACACAGGATGTCAGAGCTGGGAGGGCCTTTAATATAGAGATTTAGAATTGCCTGGGGCTCTTGATATCATTAGTCTTAGCTGGTCATTTCATGCACATGTACATAGGAGACTGAGGAGAGTTTCTGTTTTGATGTTAGCCAGTGAGTCAATAGCAGAGCCAGTTCTGGAGGCTGGGCTTCCCATTTCCCAGGTGATCAGGGTTCTTCCCTCTGTCCTTCCTTCAGTAGGCCTGGGCAGTGCCTGTCCCCTAAGCTGGAATCTCCCTCAGGGACTAGGGGCAGGATGCTCAGAGCATCCTGTGGTGAAAAGGAGCTCCCTGATGACAACACTGACTTTTCCCACCATCAGAAAGCCCCTGTGTCCTCCTGGATCCCTTGTCTACTCCTCATCCAAGTCTGGCTCCGATTCAAAAGGGCCCCTTTATGGCTTTTTCCACATCTCCCTTTGCTCTGACTGTTCTTGAGGGGCAGGGAGCAATTCATCCTCCACCCTCCAGGATTTAAAGCCAGGAGAAGGAGGCTCCAGAAGGGGTGGGTGGCCTCTCCTGCCTTGCCTGGGCTATAAACGATTAATTAAAGGCACTTTTGGAAATGCAAGCATTATAGCTACAGTTTTTATGCCCTAGAATCCCATCAATTCCTGACTTTTTTATTTCGGCTCGTTATCCGCCCTGAAAGGAGGCATAACTCACATTTATAACCGGGCTTGGCGGGATGGAGAGCCACCTAAATTGGAGATGTCTGCAGGATGGTTGCATCCTGGCCAGCCTGTGCTCAGTCTCCTCACAGGCACAGGGACATGGGGGTATCTGCTGGGCTGAGCACTGGGCTAGACCAAGGCCAACACCACTTGCCCCCATCCCCTGCTCTCAGTAATGTTTAGCCAAACTGGAGTAGAAGATTCTTCCCTTCTTGGCCTCCCCCTTCCCGGAAGCTTGAAATCTGAGAACTGGGAGTTAGGGGCTATGGTGTGGTCCAATACAGAGTACTCTAACCCCCCCTTCCTGGTAGTGAGTGCCCTCTTCTTCCTTTGAACTTATTAATGCTTAATGGCCATAATCTTTCATTAATTAGCTCTATTCTTTTACTATGAAGTCCCATCTGTGATTTTATTAACACAGGGAACTCCCAGGTAAGGAAATGCTCTCTACTAATACAGGTGAGTGCCTTCTCACTTTGAGAGCTTTGCGGGAGAAGGTACCAATGGTCACTTGTCTACAGTCACACAATCAGTACATGCTGGGGGTGAGACTTGACCATCTTTAGGCCATTTCTGTCTGTCACAAGAAGGATAGCTGACACTTTTTTATTTTAAATTTTGTTCCATCCATAAGCACACCCTTGTGACTCCTAATATTAGGGAGGTTGAGGCTGGCAGATCTCTTGAACTCAGAAAGTTCTGAATCACAGTAGACTAAAGCCAATCAGTTTCCAGTGTTAGCACTAAGTCTGACATAGATATGTTGAGCCCCCATGGATGGGAGCCAACCAGGGTTTGTAATAAAGAGAGAACCAGCCCAGGTCAGAAACAGAGCAGGTCAAAACTCCTATGTCCAGTAGTAGGGTTGGGTCTCTATTTCCATTCTATGTGAGATGAGACCTAATCAAAATTTTTCCTATTAAATTCTAATAACTTTTTCTAATAAATTTACTCACTATGTTAGCAAATCTTGAGACTTAGAATTAAGGAAGAAAGAAAGAAACACAAGAAAAAAGGATTTTGCTGTTGGGGAGGAGTTAAAAAAAGGTAAAGCTGAAGCTTGGAACCCAATTCAGGGTTGATGTGCCTCCATCCTCTGGAACTAACCCTTCTAAATAGCAGGAGGCTATTATATTCCTGTTGCCAGGATAAGGGATTTACACGGAAAAACCACACTAATGCAAATGGGGTCAGTGTGCAAGCAAAGAGGAGAACATGTTCATCAATCTTGGAAGGGAAAATTGAATTGGGAGGGCTCTGGGATCATATTAGAAGGAACAAGGGGAGAGAACATTGACTGAATAGCCTTGAAAAAGCTTCCCTCTCTCTGCATCTCCAGAGGAAACCACACCTAGGAATGGGAGGTATGTCCATCCCCATTCTTGCCCATCCCCAACCTCCTAAAGTCAACTTAGGTTCAAAGGTTTTAGACTTAGAAGGGACTTCAGAGATCTAGAATCTCCCCTAATTTTACAGAGATGGAAACTGAGGCCTAGGGAGGAGTCACTTGTCCAAGGTCACACAGAACTAAGAAGGAACAGAGCTGGGATTTGAAGCCAGGTCCTCTGACTCCAAAATCCAGTTCTCTTTTATGGATCTGCTCTAAGCTTGGGATAATATTAGAGATCATTGGATCATAGACTGAAACCTGGCAGCGGCCTGAGAGATCATCTAGTCTGATCCCTTAATTTTACAGATGGGGAAACTGAGGCTCAGGGAGCAGAAATGAACTGCCCAGGATCACCCACTGCAAGTTATGATTCCCATTCAGGTCCTCTAATTTCAGATCTCTTCAGTGGACCCAGATCAACAGGCCTGCTCTTAGTCTGATCAGAGGAGACTGTCCCCTTTGCCTGCCCTGGCCTCTTGAGTCCCAGCTCACTGTTCTCTAGACCTCACTTTTGCTGCTCAATGAGGATCTAGCAAGTGGGTCATTTAGGTCTCTGCATGTGAACTGTCTTTTGTGCGACGCCTCTTGCCTCCCCATGGGCCCAGAGAGGGCCACCGATGTACAGATGTACTCGGCCTGATATCCATAGCACAGGCAGGTCTGGGGCAGGACCTCTGATGTTGGAGGGCTGAGGACCCCAGATATCCTGAAGCTACATTGTTTTTCCAGTCACCTGCATCTCCTGCCCTGTGGAACAAAGTTCTGTCCTGGCATCCTTCTTCAGACAGAGTTCTCTGCCTGTGGGGAAAGGGGACTAGGGCTCATCTGTTAGCACACTTAGAGTCAGAAGCTGAAACCTCGCTTTAAAAATGCTGTGTTTTGATAGGAGAAAGTGATTTTGGGCAGTGGATCACGGCTCCTGGGTTTAGTTTAATTTTTTTCAGTACTGTATTCAGCCACCCCCTCCCTGATTCCCTGGAAATAAGCGACCAAGAATTTCTCTAATCATCAGAATGTGTTTCACAATAATATTTTCTTATCAGAAGCTTTGTGGCCCAGAGCATGTAAGCTCCTTGAGGGCACATGCTGTCTTGCCTTTGAATTTGTTTTACTAGGGCTTGGTATACAGTAAGAGCTTCATAAATGGCCTTTCATTCATTCACATAGTAGGTACTTAATAAATGCTTGTTGAAATAACAATAACTAGTCTTTAATTTAAGTGGTTTGCAAAGCACCTCACCAAATATCTCATTTTACCTTCACAACAAGCATGGGAGAGAAATGTTATATTATCTCCACTTTGCAGCTGAGGAAATTGAGGCAGATATGTGATATGTGACTTTTCCATGGTCACACAGTTAGGAAGCAAGAAAACTGAGGAATACAGAAGTTATGTGACTTACCCAGTGGCACAGAGCTAGTGTCTGAGGCTGGATTTGAACTCAGGTCTGCTGGTAATGTCCAGCACTCTGTGAATTGAATGGAAGTTCAGAAATCCTGAAAAGAGTTGGCATTGACCAAAATGGAAATGCTGGTAATTAACCAGAATTTCAGAAACCCGGCTTAGAATTTGAGTCCAAGTACAGGCTGGACTGGAGGAAGGGGGTGCCTTTATAAGCTTGAGGAATAGCCCAAGGCCCTCTCACTGTCTGTGAGGATGAGACTTCTTAACCAAATCAGCCAGCTTTTCTCCTTCTCACCAAACCTCTCCCTCCTGATTCCTGGTGTCAAGGGTCATGTCAGTCAACCACCATTTATTAAGGGCCTACTATGTGCCAGGCATTGTGTTAAGTGCTGAGGATAGAAAGAAAAGTCAACACCCTTCATCCCCCAAACCTGCAACAATTCTGCCCCCCCTTCCAGTACAATTCCAAAGAGCTGACAATTTAATGGTAAAGACAACACGCAGAGGGAAGGAGGTAAGATTAAGGATTATGGGGCATGTGAGGAGAATCCCTCATTTATATGACCAATTTGCATTTCACTCCAGTTCATAGCTTCTTCTCTAGGAGCATTAAATTTCAGATTCTGCTAATATGTACTCAGAGATTCCCAGAATATATACTGCATTTATACATACAGACTATGTACCCATTTTTCAGAGCTTTTGAGGGGGAAGGGATCCAGACCTAGGATTTCTTTGGTGCAGGGGACCCTCAGTTAGAAAAATTTCCCTGTTCAGAGTACCTTCTCTGTAATTTGTGCCAAACAAGTTTGAAATGAAAGCCAGTATGCAAGGATCCCTAGGGACCACATATTAACTTAGAAAATCACGTATGAACATTATCTATATTCTATGGCATTTTATTTCTTTTGCTAAATATTTCCCAATGGAATTTTAATCTGCTTCAGGTTTCCCTCCAGAGTACAGAAATGTTGAGGGCCAGGCTGGAGGATCTTGTTTTGGATACTTCTGGCCTAGGACACTGAGAGGTTAAGAACCTTGCCCAGGCTCACACATGCAGCGTCAGTCAGAGAAGAAAACTGGATTTATTTCCTGATTCCTTATCCCTGTCAGTTAATCTACATTAAGTCCTTCCTTCCTTCCTTCCTTCCTTCCTTCCTTCCTCCCTCCTTTCCTTCCGTCTTCAAAATTCAAAACTCATAGGAAAATGTTCCCATTTTAGAGCTTAGATGCTAAGTCAATCAATTAACAAGTGTTTATTAAGCACTTTCTGCCTTTCTGACATGCTTGGAAAATATTATCATATTGTGTTATAAACGTGGTCCTAAGAAGCAGGTCATAAAAGTCTCTAAACCAGGGTATTCCTGCAGACTCCTCACTAATTGACTCCAATATCTGACCACCCCCATCACAAGTAACTTCAATTTCTGATGCAGCATATGTATGTGCTCTCCTTTCTTCCTCTACGTCCAGCTGGCTCCATCCTCCACATGTTATTGCGCCTGCTCCAGGAGGCCAGTGAGATCCCCATTTTATGGGTGATCCCCATTTTATAATGTGTTTTCTTACAGCATCTCTCCACACAGGTAGATGGATCTGGATTGAAATTTCCCAAGAAGAATGAGAAAGGTATTTGTAGAAGTATTTTTGTTGGGAATATAATCCTATTCTAGACCAGTGTGGCAAGGGGCATAGATGCAGGATGCTGACCTGGAAAGCAAAACTGAGAGAAACAATACTGGCCAGGTTGAGGAGATTAGCTACTGCCAGAGCTATAACTAGCATTTTTCATGCCCAGGGCAGGCTTCACAGAATATAGGATGAGAGGTACACTCAAATCAACTTCTTAAAAAAAAACATCTTCAGTGAAAGAGTGGGCGACAGCAAAGTTAGTCTGGTACTTGGGCTGCAAATAGGTTACTTGAGATGGGAGGGGGGCAACCAGAGGGGAAAAAATGTCAGAGCTGAGAGAGACTTTAGAACATAGAATGTGCAACAATGAATAGCTTCCTAAATTTAGCTAATTATTGCAACTTTTGTTATTGTTCAGTCATTTTAATCATATCATACTGTTTGACCCCATTTGGGGTTTTCTTGGCAAAGATACTAGAGTGGCTTGTTATTTCCATGTCCTTCTCCAGTTCATTTTACAGATGAGGAAATGGAGGCAAACAGAGTTCAGTGACTTGCCCAGTGTCATACTAGTAAGTGTCTGAGGCTGGATTTGAAGTCACGTCTTCCTGACTTCAGACCTGGTGTTCCATGCACTGTGCCACCTAGCTGCCCCAATTATTCCAGCTAATTAGGTACTAAACTTGGTTGTTTCTGTCTACTGAAGAAGTATAAGTACCATCAGCATCTTCTAAGTTTTGACACCCAGGGACAGAGTCCCAGTTGCTCCACCATAGTTATGGTTCTGTTGTGTGTGGCATATACAGCTTCCCAACTGGGCTTACACATGAGTTCCCTGCAGTTTACCGCACAGAGGCATTGGGAGATTTGTCTAACCACAGGGTCTTTTCCCCTGCAGGTTTGCTCTGTAGATAGATTGTAATGCTCATTTGCATGTCTCACATCTATGGAATGTTCAGGTCACTTTACAGTGTCCACCACTGGGAATGTTCTGAGGTTCTATGAAAAACAGGGCCGTTATAAAAGGACGGATGATTTTGGTCCAAAGCAGTAGGTACATCATTATTACTTGAAGCCTTCTTTGATATACTCTGTGCATCTGGCTCTTGAGCAGCACTGGACCTAAACCTGGAACTTGCGTGCAAATGGCTGAGGGAACACAGATATGACACTATCCTGACTAGGTCTGTCTGAGATTATCAGCAGCCAGGCCACACAGAACACACTAAGGCAAAGGAAGCAATGCCAGACCCCTATACCAAGCTGGTGCAGAAATTCTGAACCTAGGATCTGGGCTCTCTCTCTCTGTCTCTGTCTCTGTCTCTTTCTCTCTGTCTCTGTCTCTTTGTATATATATATATATATATATATATATATATATATATATGTAAATATAACTATATTTAAATATATTTGGCTTCCTTTATAATCCTATGTATTTTACTTTATGCATTTTACAACATTATTCTGAGAAGGTGTCTAGAGGTTTCAGCAGACACTGCCAAAGGGGGTCCAGGACATGCCAGGAAAGGTTAAGAGCTAGTCCCTCCTTGTAGAGTCTCACCTGACCAATCGCTCCCAAATATTCCCATCTACCACACTGGGAGCCTCACAAAACAAAGGCTGGCTTTACATTTATCTACCAGCGCTCACTAGACTGTTCTTTACCCAAGTACAAGCAGAGATTTAGACCTGGAAAAGACCTTAGAGGTCATCTTGTCTCTTTCATTTTCCAGATAAGAAAACCGAGGCCCAAGAAGTCAAGTGTTTTGCCCAAAGTCACATAGCTAATGAGTATCTGAGTCAGGCTTTGAACCCAGGTCCACTGACTCCAAACCTAACATTCTTTCTACTAAACCAAACCTGTTCTGGAGCAAAGATCTAGTCATGTTCCTTGACCCCGTGTATCCCTTGTTTCTTTTTGGCTAAGAAAAGGTCTTGGGTTGGAGCTGGGCAGTTTGTAGTGTGGAGGTCTCTCACCCCCTCATCCAGGACTAGAATTGTTATCTGGATATTACAATTATCATCAGGTTGCTGAGGATCAATCAATCAATCGATAGACATGTATTAAATACCAGCTATGTCCTGGGCACTGTGCTAAGCTCTGGGAAGCAGAGAAATACTGGAATTGCAACTTTTCTCATCCAATCAAAGGTCCGCCTGGCTAAGTAGAGGATTTCATCTGTGACAGTGAATGACATCGGTGAGTATTCTGAGGGAGATTTATGGTTGGTGCTTCAAGATGTTAGCTTTCAAAGAAAGGCCTCCCCAAACATCCCAGCTTCCCTGAGTAATTTGTTACAGAATGTTGTATAGGAATTGATCCAAACCCTTCTGAAACCAATTAATATCTCCAGCCTGTATTATATGTTGGGACAATGGTTTTATAAACTTGCAGCGACTCTATGAAGCATGGTCTCCTTTTATTTGTTTCAAATCAGGGCCCCTGGGAGTAGGGGTGGGGGGAAAGTACCAGGCTGCCTGAGAAAGAGTGGCCAGCCTGGGTCAGAGCTTCTGAGCTGATCAGAAGTACAGGCAGATCAGAGGCTGCTGCATTGTGAGCCTGAGAGAGACAGGAACACACAGTCTCCAAAAGAAAGCAAACAAAACAAAACAACCCTAAGTGACCCCTTATTTTAGTATTCTGTGGTTGATGACAAAGAAGCATGTTTCTTATAGATACCATTGGTGGTCGTATAGACACCAGTCATATTACAGAATGATTTTGGTTGGTGATTTACAAGAGCCCTCCCAGCCCTGACATTCTGTGTCCTAAGGGCCCTCCCAGCTCTGACATTCCATGTTCTAAGAACCCTCCTAGCCCTGACATCCTGTGTTCTAAGGGCCCTCCTAACTCTGACATCCTGGGTTCTAAGAGTTCTCTCAATTTTGACATTTATCATCCTAAGGGCTCTCAGCCCTGACATTCCATGTTTTCAGTTCCTTTCTAACTATCATTTTGTGTTCTAAAGGGTCTCCCAGCTTTGACATTCTAAGTTCTAAGTTCCCTCCCAGCTCTGACAGTCCATGTTCCTAGAGCCCTTCCAGCTCTGACACTCTAGAATTCTAAGTTTACAGTGCTTGTACACAGTAGGTGCTTAGTAAAATGCTGGACTGAATTAAATGGAATTGTTGGCTGTCATCAGTAAAAATCAGCTTTGCAAATAACCACCTGCTTAGGCAAACAGCAATTTATGCCTTGAATGAGCAATGAAATAGGCTGATCTATCTTACTATAACCCCCAGGGTACTTCTTAGGGGAGAAAAGGTGGGTCTAGGGGATAAAGTAATCCCTTCCAAGGCTGAGTAATTAGCATTTAGTTGGGCATACATATATTTATGTATGTCTGTTCTTAATTTTCCATGCAAAGAGAGCAATGTTTGGATAATGCAACATAGTGGGTAGTAAAAAATAATTTCTATTTGGCTTTGGGGGCATGATGCGATTTTTTTAACAACAGATTTACTTTCCTAATTATGTTTGGCTCAGGCTTGTGTTAAAATGAGTTCATATTTTCTGAGGCTGTACCAACAGACAGAGGGAGGGTGGGTGGTAGGGAGAAGTAAGCTGGGGGCAAATACACATGGAAAGAATAGTGAGAAGAACATTAGGTTCAGTCAGAGGATTTCTGTTTTAATCCCATTCTCCTACTTACTCATTCTCACTTCCCTCTCTGGGCCTCACTTTCCCTGCCTGTATCATTATCATACATTATAACAATGGAAGCTATTACACAGAATGATGGTATATAATATTATTACATTATTTGTTCTTGCCCAGTGGTTTTTTTTAGTTATATTTGACTCTTTGTGACCCCATTTGGGGTTTCCTTAGCAGAGATACTGGAGCGGTTTGCCATTTCTTTCTCTGGCTCATTTTACAGATGGGGAAACTGAGGCAAACAGGATGAAGTGACATGCCCAAGGTTTTACAACTAGTATTTGAATTCAGGCTCACTCTATCTACTATACCACCTAACTGCCCCTATTACATAATTATTCTAAAATGCTCACTTATCTTTATATTTAAATAATACATAATATTTAAATATATAGGATATAATTGCATATAAGATATAAAATTATATGCAATATAATGTTTAAATTATGTATGCACATATATGTTAATATACCCTCTTATTAGGGGGATTGAACCAGAGGTTCTCTAACATTTCTTCCAGTTCTAAGTCCTATGCATCTCAGAATTGAGAAGTGATTTTTTTTCCTTATCATTGCTGACACCATATTTGTAGACAGGAACCACGCTGAATTTGGAGTCAGAAGGCCTGGGTTCAAATCACATCTGTGGGGTTATGGGCATATCAGTTCCCTGACCCTTATACTTCAGGGGCTCCTCCATCCTTCTTTTCCCAAGAACAGGCCACCTCCAAAGGAGGAATGAAGGGGTCATCTGTGTAGGTTCCAAAGTCAATTTAGTTCTCCAAAGATACATATCTGCTTTATTCACAGGAAAGTAATTAAGCATCTTCATGCTGGGAATAGTGTGATAAAGTGTTCCAGGTAGCAGACCAAGGTTGGAGGAGTCAGCCCTTCTTCCTCTAGCAGAAGATTCTTAGCCTGGGGTCTGGGAATTTGTTGTTGATACTTTGTTAACTATATCAGTAAAACTGGTTTCTTTTGTAATACTATGTATTTTGTTTCATGCATTAAAAAAAACACTATTCCCAGTAGCCCATAGGCTCCACCAGACAGCCAAGGAGTCTGTGATACCAAAATAGTCAAGAAACCCTGCCATAGACAATAATAACAATGGCAATCTTAGCTGGCATTTACATGGTGTTCTAAGGTTTACAAAATGCTTTATGTATATGACCTCATTTTATAATCAGAGAAACTGAGGCTCAGAGGTAATAACTTTGGATATGTGTTATAGAAGAGATTTTTGTTTGAATATAGGTTGAATAAAGGCTGGACTAAATAAGTGTCCAAGGTCCTTTCCAATTCAGGTTGGTGGCCTGACCAAGGTCATATATCTAGTAAGTGTCTGGGGGAGGGGGAGAGAAGGGAGTGGTCATGTCTAGGAGGAGCTGCTGCCTGGCTTATCCTGGCTCTGATCAAACCCTGAATAGTCCACATTGACTTGATTCTTGGTCCATAAACTGAGTAATAGGAGGAGGTGTGGTACATGGAGAATATTAGGTATTACATTTTCAGTGTCCAGGAGATGAGGGATTAGGGTCACTATTCAAGGGCTGGGAACACATTTAATGGACAGGGCCTCCTGAACCCAGTCTTGACTTTCTGGAAAACTATCTCTAGACCTGGGCCCACCATACAGTCATATGCAAACTCAGGTGAGAGCCATGTGGTTCAGCACAGGACTTGGATTCAGGAAAGAGGGTTTAGAATCCCACTTCTGATACTTGTGAGCTATGTGATAATGAATTAGTTATACAACATCTCTGAACTTCATTTTTCTCATCTGCAAAATGAGGTTAATAGTGCCTGTAGCATGAAAGGAAGGAAGGAAGGAAGAAAGGAAGGAAGGGAGGGAGGGAGGGAGGAAGAAAGGA
>CM053596.1:36138442-36189914 GCA_028646575.1 Pseudocheirus occidentalis | reverse complement strand
AGGAAGGAAAGGAGGAAGGAAGGGAGGGAGGGAGAGAGGGAGGGAGGGAGGGAGGGAGGAAGAAAGGAGGAAGGTGGGAAGGGAGGAAGAAGGGAAAGAAGGAAGGAAGAAATGAAGGAAGGAAGGAAGGGAAGAAAGAAGGAAGGGAGGGAGGGAAGGAAGGAAAGGAGGAAGGAAGGAAGGAAAGCATTTATTAAGGACTTACTGTGTCCCAGACACTGGGCCTCATAGGGATGTTGTAAGAACCAAATAGGAAAATGGTTATAAAAATATTTTTTAAATTCTAAAGCCCTATACAAATGTTTTATTGTTATTATTATTATTATTACTATAGAGAATAGAATGGCTCTCAAAAATAACAAAAAGTGCTCTCAATAGTAATAATAGTAGAGAGAAAATTGGCTTTTAAGTCAGAAAAATCTGGGTTCTGGTCCTTCATCTTGAGCCATCCCAGTTGTGTGACTCTGGGCAAGTCACTTAACTCAATGCCCCAGACAACTCTCTGAGACCCTAAAATAACAGAGGAAGCACTGGGCCATACTGGTCAAGAGAACTCCTTAAACCAATGAAATTCTAGGTCTAGCAAAAACAACAACATTATTATCACATCGTCTCTTTAGGCTTCAGTTTCTCCATTGCTGATTGATTTAAAAAATGCCAGTGCTGACCTTTCCCTCTTTTGAAGGGAGGAGGCCAAAAGGAGAAGTGAGATTACAGGTGAAATTCTCAGAGATGCTTCCAGTCAAAGGCAGAGCTAATCATGTCAGGTTCAGGATGATGTCCTGGGAGATGTAATGGAAGACACAGAAAGCTGAGATCCGAGGTAGATGCTTTGCTTTGAGCCCTCTTATTCAGAGCAGGGGTGGGAGTGGAGCTGATATCCCCCTGCAGATAGAAGCTTCTGCCTCCTGCCCTTACACATGTACTCACAATGACGAGAGACCTTTGAACTGTTTTGCGTTGGGTTGTTTTTCTGTGCTCCAGTGCCCAGATAGCCCCTTGGAACGAGGAGATGGGGTCCTGGGAAGTTTCTTTGAAGATCTACTTAACCTGCACCTGGAGTGAGCATCTTGAGACAGCTGTGGGTCTTGGGAAAGGTGTGGGGGGTGAGGTGGGGCAGCATCTTAAGATTCTGCTCCTTCTCTGCCTCATGGCGGCAGGGCCTCCAGATCCTCTGGAAGCTGAGTCTTTAACTTCCTCAACCTAGAGGGTTGTCATTTTTGTGGGACAATGAAAAAAGATTGTGAGAGAAGTTTCTTTGGTCTTAAAGACATCTTGGAAATGGAGAGGGACAAACAAGAAGTGGGCTTTTAAAAACAGAATGTCAAAGAAGGGAAGACCCTTAGAACACAGAATGTGGGAGCTGGGAGGGGCCTTAGAAGAAGGAATGTCAGAGCTGGGAGGAGCCTTAGAATACAGAATGTCAGAGCCAGGAGAGGCCTTAGAACACAGAATGTGGGAGCTGGGAGGGCTCTTAGAACACAGAATGTCAGAGTTGGAAGAAGTCTTAGAACACACAGTGTTAGAGTTAGGAGTGTTCTTAGAACAGAGTATATCAGAGTCCAGAGGGCCCTTAGGGGATCAAGTCTGAAAGTACCTTTAGGACACAGGATGTCAGAGCTGGGGAGAGACATTTGAACAGAATGTCAGAGCTGAGAGGACCCTTAGAACACAGGAGGTCAGAGCTAGGAGGGCGCTTAGAACACAGGATGTCAGAGCTGAGAGGACCCTTAGAACACAGGAGGTCAGAGCTAGGAGGGTGCTTAGAACACAGGATGTCAGAGCTGAGAGGACCCTTAGAACACAGGAGGTCAGAGCTAGGAGGGCGCTTAGAACACAGGATGTCAGAGCTGAGAGGACCCTTAGAACATAGGAGGTTAGAGTTAGGGGGGCCCTTAGAACACAGGATATCAGAGCTGAGAGGACCCTTAGAACACAGGTCAGAGCTAGGAGGGCCCTTAGAACACAGGAGGTCAGAGCTGGGAGGGCCCTTAGAACACAGGATGTCAGAGCTGGGAGGGCCCTTAGAGCAGGGAATGTCAGAGTTGGGAGGGACTGTAGAACATGCAATATCAGAGGGACATGGAATGTCAGAGCTGGGAGGAATATTTCTGGGAATGGGATGGACTAGATGGTCACTGAGTTCTCTTCCAATTCTCAAATTCTATGATTCTATGACTTAAGGAGATAAAATATCATAGCTTTTAGGGACATTAGAGCATAGAACGTTAGAACATAAAATGTTAGCACTGAGAGATCTTAGAACCTAGACTGTTAGAATGTTGCTGAGGCAGTGAGGTGACACAGTAGATAGGAGTCAGGAAGAGCTGAGTTCAAATGTGGCCTCATATATTTACTTGCTGAGTGACCCTGTGCAAGTCACCTGCTCTCTGCCTCAGTTTCCTCATCTGCAAGATGAAGAGAACAATGGATAGCATTTCCCTCCCTGGCGTCTTAGGAGGATAAGAAGATACAGCACTTTCTAAACCCTAAAGCACTATATAAATGTTAGCCATTACTATTGACAGGCTGTTAGAGCTGGGGAAACTGAGCCCCATAGAGGGGAAGTGACTGGTCTAAGGTCATAGAGAGCTAGGTCTTGCCAGTGAGAGGACGGAGCTGTTCTTCCTTAGCTCAGGGCATGGGTGTGTCAGGGGAGCTGGCGAGAGCAGAGCAGGGGGCACTCACAGGGAAGGAGACAGCTAGGTTTGGGAGAGGTGAAGGCTCGGTGTTGCCATAGCAAGCTATCCCCATGGCTGTGGAGCTCTTAAGGCTGCTGGGTTTTATGTTACAGCCGCTCTCTCACAGTCTTCACCAAGCTCCATTTGGTGCTCCCAGGAGGATAGCCTTGGCAGGACACTTGAAATGATCTACAGTCACTTTCTGTAATAGATGTTCTCTCCGGATTTAGGTCTCCGAGCTGTGCAATAGGGAGGAGGTGGTCAAGGCTTTCCCTCTGAGCCTTTCCTGACCTTTCCTCCCACTCTGCCCTGTCATTCCCTTTTCATTTCCTCTTGCTTCCCCCCTCCCATCCCCAGTTGCTGGAGGACCCCTAGGTCAGAGACCCACTATGCACCAGCCCCAATACCAAAGGCTTTTGTGGACCAGGGGCAAGCTGATGAGTGCCAATCCCAGCTCCGCCATTATTGCCTCTGTGCCCTTGGACAGAGCACTTCATTTCTCTGGCCATCCGTTTCCTCATCTGTAAAACCAGAGAGTTGGACTAGAACGGCCTTTGAGACTCCGTCCGTATCTAAATCTCTCATCCTTTTACCTCTGTGGCTCACTTTCCTCATCTTTGAAATGATCCCTGATCTGCAGCTCCCTAAGTGATACCTTTGGAAACTGTTTGGCCCAATTCTCTAGAATGGGGTTTTAGGATGCCAAGCCTTTATTCAGAGTTTTTGGGTGCTCAGAGCACTGCAGCTCCTATTCCCTCACCCATCAGGCTTCTGGGAAGAGCAGGGACATTTAGAATGTCCTAGTATAGAGACAGGGAGCCTAAGGCATGGGCATTACCAATGGATCCATGGAGAGATTCCTGGAGACTTCCTTTATGCCTCCTCACTAAGGTGCCTCTTTCTATTGCCCTCATCACCCCACACATGGTTTCTCTTTCTCAGCCCCTCTTTTTCCTGCTTTCTCCCCTTCCGCCCACCTATGCCTATGGTTTTCCCCAGGACATTATTTAGGTTTCCTGGGGCGCCCTGCTGACCCCTTCCTTCTTGGGGAGGTGCTAGAGCCCCATTTTAGAGAAGACAAAGTCTACTAGGTTGAGTGCTTTGGGAAAAGGGTTGGGAATCATAGATTTAGAACTGTCAGAGGCCTCAGAGGTGATCTGGTCCAACCATCTCATTTTACAGATGAGGAAACTGAGGCCTGGGGTCAGTGTCATAAGATCATAGAATGAGTGCCAGAAAGGGCCTCAGCAACCAGCATTCTCCATGTCCTTGTAAACCATCCTACCTTTTATCTGTTTCCTCTCTATTCCATGACTCCAATTTCTGTGTTTGTGTATGTCTGTCTGTCTATGTCTGGCTCATTGTATCTTGCTCTTCTCTCCCTCCCTCCCTCCTCCTCCTCCCTCCCTCCCTCCCTCCCTCCATCTCTCTCTCTCCCCCCTTCCTGTTCCTCCTCTTCCTTCCTTCCTCTCCCTCTCTCTTTCCCCTTCTCCCTTTCTCCCCTCCATTTCTTGCTCTGTTTTTGTCTCTCTCTTCCTTCCCCTTTGTCTCCTTTCTCCTTCTCTTTCTGTCTGTCTCTATCTCTTTCTGGGTTGTCCTGATAGATGTAAGCCCCTTAAAGTCAAAGAGAGCTTTTCTTTTATCTTTCTCTCCATGGCATGTAACAGTGCCTGGCACATAGTAGGTATTTAATAAATACTTGATGGATTGCCTGTTTCTATCTTCCTTTCTGTCTCTACATGTCTCTTTCTAAGTCTGACTTTCTGTATGTCTTGTGTGTCTCTGACTGTCTATCATTGCCTTCCTTCCTTTCTTTTTGTGCCTGTCTTCCTTTCTTTGACTGTGTGCATATGTGTCTCCTTCTCTGCCTCTCTGTCTCTGTCCCTCTATGTGTCTCTCTCTGTGTGTTGGGCCCTGAATGTCTTCTTACACCTCCCTCTCTGTCTGCCTTGGTGTCTTGCTGTGGGCTACTTCTCCAACCCTACTTCTGTCTGTCTCTGTGTGAACCTTTCTTGCCTGTTTCTCTGTCTCTCCATCTGTATGTGTCTCTCTGTTTAGCTTTGTTTATTCCATGTCTCTGTGTCTACCTACCACAATCAGTTAGTCAATCTGTAATCATTTTTGTTAAGCACCTAGTATGTACTATGTACCTAGTGTTGAGTACTCTCCAAGGTACTGAGTTTACAAATACTTATAATGAGCTTACATCGTTTCTGACTGTTTCTCTCTGGCTGTCTTTGTTTCTATGTGTTTGTCTACCTTTCTCTAGCTCTGTCTCTCTCTACCTATCCTCCCTGTCTCTCTCCCTCCCTTCCCCCTTCTCTAATTTTCTGCTTCCATATCTTTGCCCACTCTGGCTCTCTAGGTCTCAGCCCAACTCCATATCCACTTGGCTGTGAAAGTTGAGTGGGTTTACCATTTGGTAAATGCTACATGGTTTGATCACAGCAGCTCTATCTTTTCTTGTATGGAGCTCAGACAGCTCACCAATCTCACTAAAGGGGTTTGCTTGGCTGGTGCTGCCTGGGTTCAAGGCTGACCCATGGGGCCTGTGGTACCTGGAAGTCTGTACACAATAACAGATTCTGAAATGTTTAAGAAAGTTTAAGGCATTCTGAAGAGTCCAGGGAATGTCTCCTTCTTTAATTGCACCCACCCTTTTCCATGCTGTAGACATGTAGAGGGTATCCCTTTTCATCTAGAGATTGGAGAAGTCCCTTCTAACTAATGTTGAAGTTCTAAGGCCTTCAGCCTCATTCCAAGTTTCCTGGGGGGCGGTCCAGCACAAAAGCCCTGGAATAGGTGGGAACAATGAGTGAGGCCTTTGGCTCTGGGGCTAGACTGAGCAAGACTGACTTGACAAGATTGTAGGAGTTTACAGGACCATAGATGGAGAAGGAGCCTCAGAGATCATCTAGTTCACCCTTCTCACTTTACAGATAAAGAAACTGAGACCTCAGCAGTAAAAATGACTTGTTGAAGGTCACCCAGTCAGTAATCATCAGAGGTAAAGTTTGAACTCAGATCTTCTGATTCCAAGGCCAAAACTCTTCCCATGGTACCATGTTGCCTTCAGTTTAGTAGAAGGGGATGTCTCCTAGCTGTAGGAACCAAAATGAGACAGAGAGGCCCAGTGGGAGGAGGGCCTGATTTAGAATGTAAACCCAGGTTGTCTGGCTATATGATGGATATCAGAGAAGTTAACTTGAGTTTCTCATCTAAGAAGGGGGAAAATGCTTTTTTGTAACTTTGGACAACAGAGTTAGCACAGATACTCCAAGTTATTTAAACTGGTGTCATTTCAGGGGCATTATTGCAAAAAAGTAATATATGTGGTAGAAATATTGTTCTCATTTTACAGATGAGGAAACTGAGGCACAGAGGTTATTTTTTTACTGCCCTGTCCAGTATCACAGAGTGAGGAAACAGAAGAGCTCAGATCTGAACCCAGGTCTTCTGACTCTAAATTCAGGGCTCTTTGTGGCATAGATAGTTGCAGCATGGAAGGTTATCCACGTATCTAGCTTGGAGATGGTGTCCCTTTTTAGCTAGAGACTGCATTAGATGGCCTCAGAAGTCCCTTCTAACTAATTCTGGGATTCTCAGGTCCATCAGCTTCATTTCAGTTTCCTGGGGGATGATACAGGACAAAAGTCTTGGATTGGATGGGAACAATGAATGAGGACAATAGGAAATTACCAGCCCTGGAAGCCAGATTTTGGTCTCTGGGAACAGAAAACAAGACCTGCCTCCCTCCTTACTTACCTAAGATGGTCCCTCAGAGGGAAAATCTCAGTTTCTGGTGGGCTGGGGTCAGAGCTTTCAGTGACCTCTGTGGTCCAGGGTACATGCCCACCGAGAAACAGTGAGGTTTGGTGGAAAGAACTTGGCTGAATCTGGCATCATAGGATCTGGGTTTGAATCCTAGCTCAGCCACTTGCCACCTCTGTGACCAAGGCCACATCACTTTCCTCTCCCTCTGAGGTCATTTCCAGCTCTAAATATATAATTCTATGATCTGAGTACTCCAAGTCAAGAATGGCACGCAATGTTTGCACTACTGTGCAACCACTGAATGCCCCTGAGATCTCTTCCTGAGGCTCTGAGTCACTACATTCCATGCCTTCTGGGTGTAGACACTGCTATCTTCAGTCTAGGTAGAGCAGTGTGGTACTGAACACTGTATTGGATATGTACTCATATGGAAACAGTATGTCACTGTTTTTGGCTATGTCTCAGTTGTTTTCCCCTTCTATATTGAGGGGCTTCTGAGGCCCCTGCCAACCTTGACTTTACATGTTCTAAGTTCCCTCCCAAATCTAACATTCTGTGTTCTAAGGTCCCTCCCAGCTCTGACATTCCATGTTCTAAAGGTACTCTCAGCTCTGACATTCTGTGTTCTATGGTTCCCTCCAACTCTCAAATTTTCTGTTCTAAAAATTTCTACCAGTTTTCACCTACTCTATTCTAAATTCTTTTCTAGCTCAATAAATTCTATTAATCTACTCAAATCACAAGTGGAGGTGGGGTCTTGTCTTCTGACTAAAAAATCTCAGACCTTACCATGGGCCATTCCAGTATCTTCTTGCTCTCATTATTTTGTCCTGACTTCACCATTTTCATCAAAGCAAATTTAAGTTCTAAGGGACCTCAGAAACAACTAGTCCAACCCACACTTGGACAAGAATCTTCCTTGCTTTGCACCCTACTCAACAACTGGAGTGGCAGCCCAGTCTTTGCTTTATGCCCTCTGTTGAGAGGGATCTATGACCTCCTAAGGCTGTCCCCTCTACTTTTGGAAAGCTTTCATGGTTTGGATGTACTTCTGTCCCCTGAGCCTATAGCTGCCTCTTTTCAACTTTCAGCCATCCCTACTAATTCTGACTTCTGGGGTCAAGCAGATCAAAGCTAATCCTTCTTCCATGGGAAGACCTTGAGGACAGCTATCACTTCCTTTAGTATTCACTTCTCCAGGCTTCCACTTCCTACAACCAAGGCATCCAGTATGATCTTGGGCAAGCCAGCTAACAGCTCTAAGGCCCCTAAGCTAATAGCTCTATAAAGATGGGGCTAGATCACGTAGTCTCTGAGGTCCCCTCATTAAAGTTAGAAAATGGTGGGTACTTAGGGCCTCTCACCTTTCTGATAGTCCTCCAGCCTATCAATGCCTTTACTCAAAATGTGGAAGTAAGAATTAAACAGAGGGCAGTGGATGTGGTCTGAACACAGGGCAGACCGCTCCCATGAACCTGGACACCAGGCTGTTTGGTGCTGCCTCCTCTTTCTTTTCTAATTGGTTTCATTTCCCCTCCCCCCCCCCCAAATATCCTCTATCTGATGACATTGTTCTTTCCCTTCCCAAAGTCTCTTGGTTCTAGGCCTGGTTACTTAGCACTCTTTTTTCCTTGTTGCCTATTTTATTTACACACTACTCCTATGCTCCTAGCACCTTGGAGTGGAGGGTAGTCCTGGCTGATAAACTCTAGGCAGGTCACTTAACAAGTCTGTGCTCTAGGCAAGGGAAGATGCCAACCCACATTGACAGATTAAATTTCTTCTATCAATGAAGTTGCAGTTCCAGTCCCCAGCTCCTCTTCTATGCTCTCAGCAGCATGGGTTTTCTTTGGACACTATTCTCATGTTTATCCTTTCCTCAATAACAAGAGCTAGCTTTCATATACTACCTTCTAAGTGCCAGGGACTGTGCTAAGGACTTTTACAAACATTATCCCATTTAAGCTTCACAACACCCCTGAACGGCAGGTGCTATTGTTATCACCCTCATTTTAGAGTTGGGGAAACAGGCTGAAAAAGGAGAAGGGGCTTGTCAAAGGTCACACAGGTAGTGTCAGAAGCAGGATTTGAACTCAGGTTTTCCAGACTCTGGGCTCAGTGCTCTATCTACTGTGCCACCTAGCTTCCTCTAAAGATCTAAGGAATAATGAGGCCCTTGTCATCTTCTTGGCTCCTAAGGAGGAGAGTACTGATAACTTAGATGGGAGTGGAGGTGGTGGTCTGTTTCCTTGACTATTCCCAGAGTGGGGGCAGGTGCTGGGCAATTGGACCAGGCCAGGCTTTCCTGCACCCTCTTGGCTGCTGAGGCAGCTAGAAGTTACACAGAGAGCCGAGGATCCTGGAATGAACATGACTCATTAGACATAGATGTTTGACAGGTGATGCAGGAGATGTCTGATTGGGAAAGCAAGCTTCCTTGTGGAATGCTGAACATCCTCCAATGTGTAGGCAGGTTGGGAGCTTTCTGGCCCAGCTGGGATTGGGCTTTTGTGTCCTGACTTTTCTTCAGCTGAGCAAGTGGACAGCAGGGATAGGTGTAAGGGGATTGTGGGCTTTCCTATAGAGTCTGCAGAGATAAGCAGTGGGATTCCCTCTGTTGGGTTAGAAGTGTGGTATTTCAGAGCTGGAAGGAATCCCAGAGACCATCTCATTCCACTCTTCTCCCTATATAGGACAGGACTTGTTAAACTTTTTCTACTCACAGAGCTTCTTAAACTGTGGGTCATGACACCCCCCTTCCCCAATATAGGGACTCAGAGATTAAGGCCCAGAGAGTGGGAGTTAATTCCTCCAGGTCTGGCTTCAAACCTTGCCCTGAGTTCAAATCCAGCTTCAGACACAGAAGTCAGCTAGGAGTAGCTGAATGACCTCCAATAAATTGCTAAACCTCTCCCAGACTCAGTTTCCCCAACTGTAAAATAGGGGAAATAGCATCACTTACCTCACAGGGTTGTTGTGAGGATCAACTGAGCTAACAAAGTGAGACCCAGGGAGGCTCTTATGGAAGAAGAGCATGTCTAGCCTGGACCCAGGTCTGGCTTCCTTTCCACTGTTCCAAATGGCCTTTTTAGGAGCATCTAATGAAATAATGGTTGTAAAACACTTTGCCAACATCAAAGCGCTACGGGAATGTAAATTATTCTTAGGATTATTTCTGCTTGAGGTCACAGAGCTCATGAGTGGCAGAGATGGGCTCCTGGGTTTCAGCTCCAATTTCCAGGACAGCCATTTATTTTGGGATCTCTCGAAGGCATGTTGGTCTCAGCTGCCCCTGAGTTGTGTTACCTAATGCCAGCTACGGCTAGAAGCCCACAACCTGCCTATACTTTGGAGGATTTTCAGCATACTTTCTCTGAGGAAGCTTCCCCTACTCCTGCCCCCAAAGAACTCTGATAAAGGGCAGGATATCTCTCCCCCATCAGCCATCTCCTGCTGTGCACAGATGGTGTGGGTTGGACCTTCTCTGAACCATTGCAATTCAGTCACTGTTCTTTGAGAGAGGGCTTTTGGGGCTCCAGCACATCCCAGCTGGCCTGCCAGGGCACCCTCTGTGACCCCAGGGCAGCCTAATTGCTTCCTTCTCGGTAAAGTGGTCTCTGTCTGAATTCAAATAGGCCTGAAGTCTGTACAGCTGGCTTCTCTGCTCCTAATTGGAGGCTGGCATCTCCTGGGACTGGGGAGCTTGGGTATGAAGAGAAGCTTCCATGTTTCTAGCATGGGAAGGCTGGGATCCCAGACTGAGGGGGACCTAAGGTCTAGGAAGAGACAGCTGGCTCAGTCCACAGGGTACTGATAAACAGGAAACTTAAAGTTCCATTCGGCTTTCTCCCACATTTTTTAGTAGCATAATGGTCCAAGATCTGTCTTCCCTACCCCTGACAGAGTGCTCTTCCTAGTGGGCTATTTTATCTGAAGACCAGTCAGAAGAGACTCAGGATTCTTGGATTTCCTGGCTTTCCCCTAAACTACTTAGACATCTAGGAATTAGGCTGTTAGATATTCTAAAGAGCCTAGATAAAATAAATATAAGGTCTCTAAAATTACCTTCCTTTTACTCTGTATGAATCTTTTTTTGGCAAGGTAATCAGGGTTAAACGACTTGCCCAGGGTCACACAGTCAGTAAGTGTCAAGTGTCTGAGGCTGGATTTGAAGTCAGGTCCTAACTCCTTGACTGGTGCTCTATCCACTGCACCACCTAGCTGCCCTGCTCTTTGGGTATCTTGTACTATTTATTGCATACGTTTTTGGCTCCCCCATTAGACTATAAACTCCCTGAGGTCAGGAACTGGTTTTTTTGGTTTTTTTTTTTTTTGCCTTTCTTGGCATTCCTGGCATTTAGCAGTGCCGGACACATAGTAAGGTCGTAGTAAGTACTTGGCTGAATAAATACAGTGAAAACCTGTTAGAGTCTTTTGTGGTTGGTGCTTGATGGAGGAGTAGACAGAGCTCTGTGTCTGAAGTCCCATGAGCAGCCTTTAAATCCTGGTTTTGTGACTAAACTATCAGAGGGAAATTCCTTTCCTCCTCTGAGCCTTGGTTTCCTCCTTTGTAAAAATGAAGGGGTGACCCAGATGGCCTCTGAGGTCCTTTCCAGCTCCAGAAGTATGACCCAAGTGATGGGTTTTTCCAGATCACTGATTAACAACAATAATAACACACAGTCAAAGTTTACAAAGCACTTTTCCTCACTCTCAACAACTCTCTAGGGTAGTTGGTGTTCCCATTTTACAGGTGAGGAAGCTGAGGCCCAGAGAGAAGGGACTTGTCCAAGGTCTCACAGTTGGTATCAGAAGAATTCGGACCCGTGTATGACTCAAGATCCAGAAAGGGCAAAACTGGGTTTGAAATCCGGGTCTCCTGCCTCTAAATAAAGGCAACTTCATGCCCAGTACAAGAAACTGCTTTCAAAATGGAATTGCCCATATTCCATGGAGGCAATCTCCCTGGTGCTGGGAGAGACAGCTTTTTTAAACCTCCCCAATTTTCCAGTTTCTCTTCCCTTCCCCCACCTTGGCTTTATCTCTCAGGTGACCTGTGGCTCTCCAACCTCTGCCACCAATGAACTCTTACTCCAATAATCTGAAGGAAAGGCTGGAGAAGCAGACCCATGAGATCACAGGCTAGATTTAGAACGAAAAGGGACCTTCAGAAGTCACTGCGTCTAAGCCCCTCATTTCACAGATGGGGAAACTGAGGTCCAAGAAAGGTAACTGATTTGCCCACTGTCACATAGCTAGTAGATATGTGAGATAGTAGGTGGCAGAGTGGATAGAATGCTGGACCTGGAGCTCAAATCCAGCCTCAGAGATATATCAGCTGTGTGACCTTGGGCAAGTCACTTAACCTCTTGTCTCCCTCAGTTTCCTCATCTGTAAAAATGGGGATAATAAAAGCACCAACCTCCCAGGATTAAATGAAACAATATTTGCAAAGTCCTTTGCAAACTTAAAAGTGCTAGTTACTATTACTATTATTGTTGTTGTTGATGTGTCTAAGGCAGGATTTGAATTCAGGTCTTCCTGACAAGTCCATTGTTGCCTCAGAGAATGAGAAAGGGCAGCTCCTCTGGGGGAGCTGAGGCATCCCAGGGCCAAAGGCTCTCAAAAGATGATTGCCACGTGTCCAACAGAGCAGAAGGAATGCCTTCCAGACCTGTGGACTGTCACTGCTCAATCGTTCAGAGCCCCTGCATCCTGGGATGTGGCTAGATGGGTTACGTAGGTTAGAGATGGTCTGAGAATCCCCACATATTCATAGGATCATAGATTAAAAGGTATCTAGAGACCATCTAGTCAGAAGGGGAAACTGAGGCACAGAGAGGTTAAAAAGACCCATCCAGCATAAGTACTCTTTCCATTGTGAAGATTCCAACCCTCTCCACCCCCACTCCCACCCCCAACCAGATGGATTGAGGCTAGGCTATGGGATGGAATGGGTGGATTACTTTTCCCTGGGAATCTGGCATCCTGCTGATTCTAGGAAGATATAATCTATTCCCTGTTCTTCAGTGGGGGCGGGGTGGGGTGGGGAGGTTGGAATGAGTCTGCCTCAAGGGGCTGCTTATTTACTGCCCCTTTGCCATAGTGTATAATTAGCATTAGGAAGGCCTGAGTTCAAATTCTGCCTCTGACACGTTTACCTGGGTGATTCTGGACCTCAACTCTGTAAACCTCAGTTTCCCCATCTTTAAAGTACGGATATAACAACAGGGCTGCTGTGAGCACCAAAAGAGAAGGTGTACATAAAGTACTTTTAAAAACTTCAAGCTTTTTAGTACATTATAACACACATATATGTACATGTCAGATTATTATTATTTGGTTAATGACACCTTCCTAGATTTAGAGCTGGAAGGGACAGCAGAAAATGCACTGGTTTGGGATGCAAAGGATGTGGATTCAAATTCTGCTGCCTTGGCCACTTACAACCTTGGTGATCTCAGGAAAAGTTCATAATTTCCCTGATTTTCCTTCTCCATATGATGAGAGTCCCTTGCCATGGGGAACAGGCTAGTTCTTTTTTTAAAAAGCCTTTTAAACTGTATTTAAGATTCATTTGGCTCAGGGCACTAAGACTTAGATCAGAGATGCAGCCCCAAGTTACCTGGGTACAGAAAAGCCCCAAAGAAGTGCCTGACATGCACTGGGAAGATTATCTGATGCTCACTTGAATTGGCTTTCCTTGTTATGGCCAGGTAAATCCTCTATTGCTGATGGGTGGACTCATTTCATTATAATCTTATAATTTTGAAACTAAGCTCACAGACTGACTTGGTCAGCTTTGGCTAATTATAGGCTCGGGGGTTCCTTCCAAAATCGATCGTCCAAATTTTTCAGATGAGGAAACTGAGGTAAAGGAATGGTTTGTCCTAGGTTCATACATTATTAAGTGGAGGCAGGATTCAAATCCTGGGTCCCTGACTTCCAATCCAGTGATCTTTTCTCTTGTGTCAGACTTCCTTAAGGCAGAGTGGGAAGATGGGAAGAGGTCAGGGAAGGCCTGGGTTTGAATCCCTGCCTCAAAGGTTTCTGGGAGCAGCCCATGGGCACTACAAGGGGATGTTTACACTGTACCCTGATTCCTGTGGAACTCTGGTTCTTTGGAGCTGTCTATGCCCCATCTAGGCTTCACAAGGATGTGAAACTCTTAAACAAGGGTAGCTCCAGCCTTATGGGCATCAGAACATTCTGAAGCGTTTGGGGCTGTTAGGGCCTTTAGACAAAATTGTCTAGGGCCAACTCCTTCATTTTACAGATGGGGAATATGAAATTAAGAGGCTTGCCCATGATCACACAGCTTGTATTCAAAACTAGCCCCTGAGAGTCTGGAGTAGGGGCTGTTCCCACTAGACCACAAGCATTGCTTGGTCAAGCTAGCCTGGCAGAAATTAGAACGCTCTTTTTGTTTCATTGAGGTGGGGAGGGTCTTGCTCTGAGTCCACAATAGTCTGGAAGGCATCTACCTGGATGCCCATTGAGCAAACAGCTGGGGAGGGGCGCCCCCTTCCTGGTGGGATCACATTCAGCCCAGCTTTCCCAGACCTAGCCGTGGAATTCCAAGGTTCAGGCTACATTGTGGGGCTCTTAAAGGGGGGAGAGGAGAGGAACACCCTGAACTGACAGACTCCCCACCCATCAAAACAATCAAATGACATAGAATTCAATCATATTTTAAAATAAGCTTTATTTAGATTTTTTTTTATATTTTTATATTTGCATCCATGCCTTCAAGAAACCTTTCCCACAGGAAAGGTCATTATTATCTAATGTTACCCATAACTCATATGCTATTTGTCATACTTCTCTTAAATAAATCATCCTCTTAGTAACTTTTAGAATTATTTAAAAAAAACTGAAATGAACAGGAACTACTAACTCATTACCAGGAGAGGCTGTTTTGTTTTCTCTATTAAGGAAAAAAAATAACGGGTAAAGGAAATGAAAGGAAATTGGTGGGGGATAAAATGTTTTCTACTCTTCCTCCATAGTGCCAGATGCTGGTAAGGGCAGTTTCCCCCCAGACCCAGGCCAGATCCCTTTGCTAAAGCAGGGCAAGTCTGAAGTCCCTATCCTGAGACTGTTTGGGGCTTCCCACCTTCCCTTTCCCCAAACTGCTCATCCCATCCAAAAGAAATCCAGAAGCTAGTTTGTCATGCCAAGGTTTGCTTTGCTCTATAACTTGAAGATAAAATATCCCTTTTTAAAGAGGGCACACTGAGAGGAGTTATTAAAGCAAACAGGCTTCCTAGAACTTAGTACATGGTTGACTTTAAAGAGCTTTAAATGGTATGGTTAGCGGGAAGCATGGCGTGCAGCCGTCTGCAGTATACACCTGACTTTGGGTTGTATTAATAGAGAGGGTGAGGGGGGCCTGGGTGGGGAAATCACAGTTAAAAAGAAAATTGGCCATCTGTTTTGAAACCACAGGCAGACCACAATTGGTCCACCATCATCAACACACACAGCCCTTTAGCTTATGAAACGTGATCAAGGGGATGAGCGGGTGAGTGGGTGGGTGGGGGTGTAGACAATGCCTCTGAGAAGCTGAGAGAGGCCACTCAGACAGCTCTTCCTACCTGGGTTGCTAAGGCTCACCTGTTGCAGTGTGGGATGGATGACAAGACAGAAAGAGGCCCAGGGAGTTTTGTTGAAGTGCCATGGGACTAAAAGACAGACATTTGGCATGGAATGGGTCCCCCATGCTGGAGAAATATGCTTGGCACAGTATTCCCTTGAAGACACTCTCCTCTACTCTTAAAGGGTGGATGAACAGACTAAAAAAGCAGAGAAAAGATGGAGAGGAACTTGAGGTCTCCTCGGGGTGGCAGGGAGCTCACCACTTGGCTGACCCTGGCAATATTGATGTCTGCTCAGCTCTCAGACTGGTAGCAAGTTCCATGAACCCCACTCCTTTTGCTCACCTGTGGCCAGGCCACCCCTGTGATCAGCATTTGATACCCTGGATGAATTTATATAGACAGACCAGACTGAGGCTATGTGTGGGTCTAGCCTGGGGAAGGAGGTTGGGGGGAATGTTCATGAGACAGAGAGATGGGGAGGAGGAACAGAAAAATGCTGGAGAAAATACAAGAGGTTGAAGTCACATGTTCCCTGGGCTCCAGCCATCTTAAATGCTATCTCTATTTGGCGGCAGCGTGATATAGAACATACAGGCAATAGAAACACGCCCACCTCCCTCCCACCCCTTGGAAAAATAGAAATTCCAATATTTATGCAATAATTTAGATAGAATAAGTTTTCTGCTTTTGTGCAAATAAATTAAATGAAACAATTTTTTTTCCTTCTTAAAGAAAAAAAAATTTAAAAACTGGTAGGCCATTAAAAAGAGCCTATTTTTTTTTTTAATTCTCCTATGAACCCAGCCAAGAAGACAACCACTTGGCTTGGCTCATTAGTCTTTGTGGACAACACACCTTGCCAGGATGGGATTGGCATTTTTGTTGTTAATGTGACTGAGGCACTGAGTGCCCTGTGCACTCTCAGGACCCCACTCCCCCCAATGCTCACACCGGGGGTTGGGTGGGGGGGGAAACAGACCAGATACAGAACGCACCACAAGGTTGGGCTCCAGCAAGAGTGGTTTGGACAAGAGACGTTTACAAGCACGAGGTGCACATGAATTTTTCATTATTTACAAATACACAGCAGTCCTTCAAGTTTCATAAAAGAAGGGGTGCAAAAAAGTGGAAAAAACAGAAGAAACCCCCAAATGAACAACAAAAAAGATTAAAACAAAACAAAAAATAAAGCCCCGAACATTAAAAAAGAAAAAAAAAGAAACCAGCGACAACAAAAAGAAATCAGAAAACAACACACCTACATCGCTCCAAAGACAACAAACAGTTAACATATTCACACATAGTTTGTAATATATACATCAGTTACAGAGGTGGTGGCGGAGGGGAGGGGAGGAAGGGGCTCACACTTCTTGTTTTTCTTGAGTCAGACACATCCCCACGCACACAGACGCACCTGGCGCACAGACACGCACGCGAACACACACATACATGGGCAGCAGTCGGAGGCGGGTTATCACCAATCCGCGTCCTCCTCAATGTAATAATCAGGGGCAGTACCATCAAAGAGGCCTGGATCGAGGGATTTCCGCTGCTTCCCTCTGGCAAAGACCCGGGAGATGGAGCCGAATCCCATTTTCTCTTTCTTCTTTTTCCTTTTTTGGTCTTCAAGGTCCTCTAGTGACTAAGGAAGTTGAGGGGGAAAGGCAGCAGGGGAGGGAGAAAAGAGGGAAATGACACTTAGATGCCACAAAGTTGCTTACGGGAACAGCATTACCTTACTTTTGAAGGAAACCTAATATTGGATGGGGCTTTAAAATACTGATTACAGACCCCCAAATCATAGAAGACAAATAATGGTAATAATTATTATATCTCTTCAGCACCATTAGGCAGTGCCATCATGCACAGAACTCTGGACTTGGAATTAGAAAGATACCTCTTCATGAGTTCAAATCTAGCCGCAGACCCTTATGAGCTGTGTGACCTTGGGCAAGTCATTTAATACTGTTGGCCTCAGTTTCCTCATCTGTCAAATGCTGGAGAAGGAGATGACCAACCAATCACTCGAGCATCTTTGCCAAGAAAACCCCAAATGGGGGTCCCAAAGAGCTGGACATGACTGAACAAAAATGTCTGCTCACATTTCTGTAGCGCTATACAATTTACAAAAGTAAATGCGTTCTTTTATCTTGAGGGCAGGTAAATATGTGGTATGATTTACTTTGTACAGAGGAGTCTAAGTTCAAACAACTACTAAGTGCCAGAGGCAAGATTCAAAAGCAGGTCTCCTGAGTCCCAAGTCCGGCACTTTATAAAATGCCAGTGGATCTTGGGTATCACCTAGCCCAAAGCTCTCATTTCCCAGATGTCTGAGAATGGAGGCCCCCAGAAGCAAGATCCAAGGTTATGTGTTTGCCAAGCAGCACAGTCCCAGTCGAATATGGATATCCAAACAGTGAAGAAGCACACAAAAGCCCGCCAACTCCCAAGGGAAGATGGATTCAAAGGGCAGGCTGCCATTTCTATGGTTAGAAGGTAAAACAATGAGAAATAGGTCTAAAACAAGGTGGTCGGCCTACATGATCTCTGAAGCTCCTTCTAGCTCAATGGACCCTAGGAAATGATGACTTGGATTCTGTTTTCTCAGGCTTTTCAAAAGCTTTCTGAACCACCCGAGTGAGGCAGACATGGATATACACGGCTGATTCTGACCTGTACAGAAGCCTTCAAGAGCAGAGGTTAGAAAAAGACCTCAGGGGCCATCTGGTCCAGCAAGCACCCAAACAGAAATAAGGATCAGATATCCCCAACAAATAGTCATCCAGCTTCTACTCAAAGACCTCCAATGGTGGGGAGTCCACTCCTTCTCAAAGAAAACCAATCCCCAGATTTTAGGGTCAGGGAAAATCCCAAGATCCTGGATCCACAGAAGGAAGGAATCCTAGGGGACATCTAATCCAACCTTCTCATTTTACAGATGAGGAAACTGAGGACCAGAGAGGTTAAGTACCCTTTGCTTAAAGCAAGTGTCCTCCTTATTGACCATCTCCAATTTAACCTGCACACGGCTTATATACACATAGCTATTTTCATGTTGTGTCCCCCATCAGATCTTGAGCTTGTTGAGAGTTGGGGAGGTTTTTTACCTTTCTTTGCATCTTTAGTGCTTAGCACAGAGCTTGGCCCATACTAGGTGCTTCATCAATGCTTGCTGCCTGAGATCACCGGGTAATATGTGGTAGAGTTGAAATTCAAAGCCACGTCTTCTGACTTCAGAGTCACCCTTGGTTCTGCTTCCCAGGCTGAATTCTTTTTTTTTTTTTTTGCTTTTTGGAGGGCAGTTGGAGTTAAGTGACTTGCCCAAGGTGACTTGCACTTTGTGTTAAGTGTCTGAGGCTGGATTTGAACTCAGGTACTCCTGACTCCAGGGCCGGTGCTCTACTCACTGCGCCACCTAGCTGCCCCAACCCAGGCTGAATTCTGACTCAGTTTCTTATTTCCTGTGGATACTGGGCATGGATTTCTCTGGCTCTGGGATTCGGTTTCCTCCTTGAGGAAATGAGTAGGTCGGCCCCACAAGGTTGCAGAATTAGACTAGGAATGGGTGAAGAGCTGAGCTCTTAGGGAGGGCCTAGAATGGGAGGCTCAGGTTCATGTCCTTCTTGTTTACTCATTGGTCAAATGGGAGAAATAATCATACTTGGGCCAGTTATTTGCTGTCATGAAGAAAACACTCTGAAAACCTTAAGACACCATATACAAGCGTGAACTGGTATTTTAATCTCTTTTTCTAGAGAAAGCCTTTCCCCATGCTCCTTAATCCTAGTGCCTATCCATTTATATTGACTCTCCCATTAGACTGTGAGCTTCTTAGGGCTGGGATGGTTTTCTGTCTTTCTGTATATCTTCTGCCTTAGCACAGTGACTAACACAGATTAAGTTCTTATTTTGTTTTTTACTCAACATCATCAACCTTCTCAGTCATAGGGTGAGAGATTTAGAGCCAGAAGGGACTTCTGAGGTCATCTGGTCCAACCCCCTTATTTTAAAGAGGAAACAGTAGCCCAGAGAAGCCCAATGAGTTATCCATGGTCACAAAGGACGTAAGTATTAGGGGAATAATTTAAGCCCAGGTCCCTGATTCCAATGGCCCCCATGTACTCTGATTCTTTATCTCTCCTGCTTCCATCTGCAAAGATGGAATGTGGGACCTTGCAGATGTGTTGTGAAGGTGGATGAGATGCAGGGTCCTCTGGTGAAGAGGTGCCATGGGATAAGGTTATTGGGTACTGGGTCAAAGAGGGCATAGCTGATTTGGGGAACTCCAGCCTACCTGTACAATTGGGTTGTGTAAATTCTTCTGTACGGGTCCGGGACTGTCCCCCTATCAGCAGAAAGAGAGAAATTCAGTTGATGGATGCAACATAATCGCAGACCCCCATGACCAGCGGTTCTCTACAGAGACTATAGATCCCAGAAGAAAACATCCCATCTCCTCCTGCTCTCACCATTAGAATCAGAGGATACCTCAACAGCCATCAAGGTACCTCAAAAGCCATCTTCACATGTCTAACTGGTAGTCCTTTAGCTTTTGCTTAAAGCCCACCAAGGAAGGGGGAGTCCCATTACTTCTAAAGATAGAGGTAATTATCTTAATGGCTCCCATGCATTCCTTCAGTGAACTGTGCTAGGCTAAGAACCCATGTGTATATGAGCTAATCCATCAATAACCTAGAGCCTTCCCACCTCCCCAGTCTTCCCTAACCCTCATATTCTACTTCTTTCTATGTACTACTCTATGAGCCAGCTATACTATCCTCCATTCCACTGTTCACACAGGACATCCTATCTCCCACCTCCCTGCATTTGCATTGGCTGGGCCCTATTTCTCCCTTCTTGTTGCCATCTCTTATTTTCTCTGGCTTCCTTCAAGACTGAGTTCAATTTCTGACTTCTATAAGAGGTCTTTTCCCCATGGCAAACCTGCCTGAGCCCCCCTGGCCCCCTCATTTGCTAGGCCTTTCCGTTTGAATTACTTTTCATTTATACTTTACATACTTCATATGTACATAGTTGTTTGAAAGTTGTCTCTCCCAGAAGAATGAGAGCCTTTTAAGGGCAGGGACCATTTTTTTGCCTTTCTTTGTATCTCCAGACCTTAGCACAGTACCTAGTACACAATAAGGGTTTAATGATGACTGACCAGAGTGGAAAGGACATCAGAGGCCACTGAGTCCAATCCTTTCATTTTACAGAGCAAGACTACACATGGAAAACCCATATATAGCTAGTATGTGTCAGAGGTGGAATTCGAACCCAAACCCAAACCCTCTTACTCTAGAGCTAGTACTCTGAGACAGAGAGGATGTCATTAAGTTTCTTTTAAAAATAGGTCATTCTTGGTAGAGTTGTGAACTGATACAACTATTCTGTAGAGCAATTTGGAACTATGCCCAAAGGGCTTAACCTTTGAGACCTCAGGCTTTTCAAACCTTAATGAGGCACCTAATTTGGGACAGGTGATTTCAACAGATTTTCTATATAAAGTTATTATTCTTATTACTACTACCTTACATTTGTATAACACTTGACATTTAAAAAAGTACTTCTACACATTTTCCCAGCCACATGTGACATTCAAGACAGGTATTAATTACAGATAAGGTAACTGAGGCAAAGAAAAATGAAACATTTTGCCTCAAATCACACAGGTAGTGAATGGCAGGGCCAAGACCAGAGAACCTTGATCTTTTGACTCTCAACATAGGAGTCTGTCTATTTACTACATCTGTACACCGTCTAGATGTGGAAGTGTATGCAATAATTGAAGACTGTTCTGTGCCTCTGGGAAACCTAGGTGCTTGGACCAAAGAAGAAAATTACAGCCAAAGGAATATTGTACTCTGGTGGTAGAAGCAATATTCTGATTATATCAACCCAAACCTATAGACATCTTACTTCTTGAGGTGTTGAGGCCAGAGCAGGAGAGGATCTGGAATCTTAGAGAACACAAGGCAGATGAGGGTGGGAGAAGGAGCAGTTTCCAACAGGCAGATATTTTGGAAGGCTCTCCTACCCTGGTGGGACATCAGCCCAGGCCAGTAGAGCCTTTACAAACTCATGGACTACATTCAAAGAGATGGGATAGGCTGAAGACAGAAATAACTTAATTTTTAGCTGAATTTTTGGATAATGGATTCACATTTGCAAGTTGCCCTTCCTGATCACATTTATTAATGTGCTCCCCTTCCTCAAAGTCTCTCACACTTACTGATCCAGTTAAATAAGGTATTCTGCCAAGCAGAACAGAAAGTCCACAAGGGTAAAGACTGATTTTCTTTTGTCTTTGTATTCTTAGCTCCAAGCCCAGTGCCTTGGACATGGTTGTTTAATTTGCTTTTTTGCTCTAGACTTGTGATTTCATTGGAAATTCTCTCTACCAATAGATTGGCTACTTGTAAATTGATGGCTTCAAACTTAGGGAGAAATAGATCTCTGTGTGACCCTACTGAATTGGACAATCACAAATTAACATTAGCTATGTTATAATTCTTACTTATCTTGTTAAACATTTTGCAATTACATTTTAATCTGGTTTGGCTGTACTGGGAGCATGGCTGGAGAAGTTTGATGACTCTGATGTAAATAACCTACAGTCTTAGAGAATGGCCTTGGGCCATTCTATGCCCATAAGTAACGGGCATTGAGAGGTTCAGTGAGTTGCCTAGAGTCACAGAGCCAGTTTGTGTCAGAGCTTGAATCCAGGCTTTCCTGGCTCTCCAGGCTTGTCCCCTATTCATTAGGCTGACTCTCTGATACATAATCAATTCTTAGTTGTTTGTTGAACATAACTGAATTGAAGGCAGGTACTCTGGGGAGGTCCCTAGTTCTCTGAGGCTGCCCGAGAGGCCAACTATACTCTGCTAGAAACTGTGCCTTTTAATCATAATCAAACCAATTGTTATTGCTCCTGGAAAAAAAGTGTGCTAATCTGCTTCCCCATGTTCACTATTCTTATAGGCTTTCCAGACCAGATATCTCCTTGGCTGCCCCTGGCTTTTGTATGTTGTCTTCCTCTAATGGAATGTGAATTCTTTGAAGGCAAGACCTGTCTTTGCGATTGTATTTTGTATCTCCAGCACTTAGCACAGTGCTTGCATACAGTAAGCACTTAATAAATGCTTTTCTATCCATCCATCCATCCATCCATCCATCCATCCATCCTTCCATCCTTCCATCCTTCCATCCATCCATCCATGGAGCTACATGGGCAATGGTGTTGGGTCAGGTTGGTAATAATGACTTTTTCTTACTCCTGGCTATAATGGAGAGGCCGGGCCAGCTCCTGACTTTTTCTTGGGTACTCAGCCTAGAGAGTTCTTCACTCCCCTATCCTCCCTGAGGCAATGATAGCAAACACTCTCCATTCTTTTTTATTCTTCCACACCCCAGTGCTCCTGCAGTGGGAAGAAAGGGAATATGAAACACTAGACAAATGAACCAAAGGGACAGGGTGATTTCATTGGGTTAGCCTGGAGTGAAATGCAGAAGCCTGAATGTTCTTACTTAAGAAGGGAGGGGGATTGATGAACAAAAGAGGGAGGGAAAGAGGGAAGAAAGAGAAGGAGGAGGAGGAGTGTCCTCCTTCTGCCCACGCCATCCTGTGCTCTGCTTTCAGGAAGAAGAGACAGAAGCAGTTGGAGTGGGAGTGGAATGAAGGGGAAGGGAAGACAAGGACCCTACCCCATTGGCCTTACATTGCAGAGGGAGTGCGTCCGGTGACGAGGGGAGTTGATGTCACTCGGCGTTGATGACCGGTCTCCTTCAGCTGCAGATGCGTCAGAGATGATGGAAGGCTGCCGAGAGTGACAGGGGCTCACCCGGACAGCTGGAAATTGGGAAACAATGAGTAAGGAAGGGAACAGAAGGAAACGATGCTGGCACTGCTGTCCTTATTCTCCCGAGAGCTTCTCGGGGCTCACCCCTCATACGTACACCCTGACTCCATGGAGTGATTCCAATCCTATTATACCCCCTTTGTTCTCCTAAACACTCCCAAACACATTAGATAATGATGATAATATTAATAATGATTATAATAATATCCATGATAATGACAATGATGATGGGCATTTCCATGGTGCTTCATAATTTCAAAGTGCTTTATGCATATCTGAGCCTGTGAGGTAGGTATTATTATCCCCATTTTACAGATGAAGAAACTTGAGTCTTGGAGAGGCTAAATGACTTGGCCAGCCTCATCCAGCTAGAAGGGCCACATGACCATGGAAGTATAGACTTAGTGCTGGAAGGGAATTTTGAGGTTACCTAGGCCCTCCCCTCCCATTTAATAGATGAGCAAAGTGGGACCCCCTAAGGTTCAGTGACTTGCCCTAGTTAAGTGGCAGAGCCAAGATTTAAATTTAGGTCATTTAACTCCCAAATTCAACACTCTTTCCATTACACCTGAATTTCTCTTATCAGCTATTCTTGGGTATTATGGTTATTTATATTTATGCCTTGTCCCAAGGTGAGGCCGTGTATGTTTCTGTGAGGTCAAGGACGATTTCTTGGCTAAAGTATAGGCCTTTAAGACTTATAAAGTACTTTATATCCACGATCTCACTTGCCCCTGTGAGATATATCCTATAGGTATTAAATTATCCCCATTTCATAGATGAGGAAGCTGATGTCCAGAGAGCTAAAGGGATTTGACCAAGGTTCCCTACCTACCAAGAGGTGGGGTTTGAACTTAGAACCCTGCTGACTCTGAGCTGGGTTCTCTTACCACCATGTCAGGCTTGAGAAACATTTACCAAATTGACTTGAATTCTGTACATTGTTCTTTTCTATCTCTGAACTCTCTGAAGTCCTCTAAGCATTGGGCCATGTGGTATTCTACTGTCATGATTTCATCCACATGGTAGTGCTCCCAGTATGGAAACTCCTTTTACCAATGTAGAGAGGCAGTAACTCATCTGTAACCTAGAGCCGTGAAGAGCTACCTAGGGCCCTGAGAAGTGAGGTGACTCTCCCATGGTCACCCAGGTAGGATATGCCAGAGATAGGACTTAAACTTGAGTTCTCTTGATTCCGATGTCAGTTTTTAATCTATCCCACAATATTGCCCCTTCGGCTGCTAGTGTCAGAGTGGGAGCTCCTTGAAGGGAGGGGCTGGCTTTGCCTTTCTTGGTATCCTGACCCCAATCACTTAATACATGCTTTTAAAATTCACTGATGGATTGCCACCACCATCATGACCAAGCAGCATAATAAATGTCACTTTACTCCCTACCAGATAAGGGCACAAGGCATAAATCTAATAAAAAGGAGTTATCTTCAGGATGCCCTGAGAGGGGTTCAGGCCCAGTACCTGGGAAACAGTTCACAAAATTAAAGATCACTCCTTCCTTTGCTTCAACCAAGGGCTGAAAACCACCCATTGTGGGGAAGCACAAGGACCCTACCCACCTCTGCTAACCCTTTTATTTTTGTTCACTCATTTCAGTGATATCCAACTCTTCGTGACCCTATTTAGGGTTTTCTTGGCAGAGATGCTGGAGTGGTTCGCCATTTCCTTCTCCAGCTCATTTTACAGATGAGGAAACTGAGGCAAACAGGGTAAAGTGACTTGCCCAGGGTCACACAGCTAGTAAATGACTGGGGCTGGATTTGAACTCAGTAAAATGAGTCTTCCTGGCTCCAGGCCCAGTGTTCTATCCACTGTGCCACCTAGGGGTCCCTGCTAACTGTAGCAATCCATCAAATCAAGAATGGCTTTGCTTTCAGACACCTCATACAGCTGCCAGTAACATCATACTCTATATACTCCAGAAGATCCACAGACCCCATCAATGTCTAAAGAAAACAAATATACAAACAAAAAACCAACCCCTTAACCTCCAAATAACAAGAGCTAACCCAAAGCAGGATGGGACACTCTCAGGAGGTAGTGAGTTCCTGAAATCAAATGAAATGTTTGTAAAGTGCTTAATGCACAGCAGGTGCTATCTAAATGCTAGGTACCATCACCATCATCACTGAAAGTCTTTCAATATTGTAAAAGAAATGCTAGTTCAGGTCACACATCAGACTAGGGGGCATCTGAAGTCCATGGGAACTCAGATTCACCAGCCCCAATCTCTTCTCACCTGGACAGTTTTATTACCAGTCTCCCTGCTTCCAGGTCTTTTCCCTCTTCAAAATATTCTCCAATCAAAGATCAAATTCATGTTCCTAAAGCACAGATCTGACTTTATTACTCCTCTGCATGAGAAGCTTCAGGGGCTCCCTATGCCTTCCAGCATAACATGTTAGAATGTGAGCTCCTTGAGAAGAGACCATGTCAGGGAGGCAAGACAGCACAGTTAACAGAGCACCAGCTCTGGAGTCAGGAGGACCTGAGTTTAAATCTGATCTCAGACACTTAACACAAAACTAGCTGTGTGACCTTGGGCAAGTCACTTAACCCCAATTACCCTACCTTTCCCCCCCCAAAAAGCAAAAAGGAAGGAAGGAAGAAAGGAAGAGAGAGAGAAAGAGAGAAAAGAAAGAAAGAAAGAAAGAAAGAAAGGAAACAAAGAAAGAAAGGAAAGAAAGAAAGAAAGGAAACAAAGAAAGAAAGGAAAGAAAGAAAGAAAGGAAACAAAGAAAGAAAGGAAAGAAAGAAAGGAAAGAAAGGAAGAAGAGACCATGTTTCCACTTCTTTCTGTATTCATAGTGCCTGGCACATAGTAGGGGCTTAATAAATACCTGGTGATTTGATTGGTTCTTTTTGGTCTTTATAGCCCTTCACAATCTGACTTCAACCTATCTTTTCATAATGATTCCCCACTAAGGTGCTCTATGTTCCAGCCACACTGACTAACTTGGTGTGTTTATTGTATGGGATATCTCCCCCTATCTCTGGATCTTTGAACAAGCTGTTCCCCTATCTGGAATGCAACATTAACAATTTTTGGTGCAGTAGAGCATTATCAGCTGGAGGCATGAGGAAAGTGCTCATGTTGAAGGGGTCCCTCACTCAGGGCTCTTGGAATCTCTAGCTTCCTTCAAGGTTTGTCTCCAATGTGAGGCCTCTCCCAATGTCTCCAGTTGTCAATGTCCCATTGCACCAAAAAACAAAAAAAATATACAATATTTAATTGTATATTTACTTATCTATGTATATATTGTTTTCCCAGAGTAGAATGTAAGCCTTTCAAGAGCAGGGACCCTTTTTAATCTTCATTTTTATATCGACATCTACTAAATGCCACGTGCCATGTGCCCTATCTGGTATGGAGTAAAGTGACAATGATTATGGTGGTTGGTCATGGTGGTGGTGGCAATTTAGTAGACACTTAATAAATTCTTGTTGGCAGGGGCAGTTAGTGGTGTAGTGAATAGAGCACTAGCCCTGGAGTTAGGGGGACCTGAGTTCCAATCTGGACTCAGACACCTACTAGCTGTATGACTCTAAGCAAGTCACTTAACCCTGATTGCTTCCAAAAAACCATAACTAATTACATAACTAAAGAAATGCTTGTTGGATTAGGCTGAATTGATTCTATGAATGTGGGTGTTTTCTCCACCAGTATCTATGAAAACTTTCCCGTTTGAATTTATTTTGAATGTATTCTGCACACACTTTGATGTGGCCATGTTATTTCCCCCCAAAAATGTATGACCCTCAAAGAGAGAGGGACTGTTTAATTTTTGTCTTTGTGCCTTGGGCACCTAGGACAGTGTCTGATTCACAACAAATCCTTGAGAAACTCTGGATTGGAATCCACCAAATATAAGAATCAATGGGATCTTGCTAGCATATTGAATGGATTGGTGGGAGATCATCAAAGAGACAGGGGTGAGAAGAACCCAGAATCTGAAGGTGTGGATGGGTTGGGATCTGTTTCAGTACAAAGAGAAATCAGCCCCGTGGGGGCCTTGTACATGGAAGTTATCAAGGTCTTTGGGGCCACCAGAACCCATTCATTCAATTAAATTCAGCAGGTAGGTACTAAGTGCCTGATGGGTCAGCGAGAACATGGTGAATCCCACTTCCTGTGGCAATGATTCAAATGCCAAAAGCAGCTCCCATATCCTGTAAGTCTGACATCAGGCCGTAGATTTCAAGCTGGGAAGGAATGTTAGGCACCATTAGGTTCAACTCCCGTGATTTTCACAGATGAAGAAAGTGTGGTCTAGAAAAGCCCAGAGGTTTGCCCAGGGTCATATGGCCAGTTAGTGCCAATGGTGAGATTCAAACCGAGGTATTCTTGTTGAATTCCTCTAAGTACAATCCTATATCTGCTCTGCCTTGTCGTATTCTCTTTTCAGCAGTTCTTTTTTTTGTATTCTCTTTTCCCAGCGTTCATATAGCAATGCTTTTACATCCTGGGCACCTGCCTCTGAATGCTCTCCAGCCTATCTTCTCCAAGAGGACGTTGGCCAAAATTGGACATAATAATCTGGATGAGGTCTGCTTGTCCTCTCCTATCCTTTTCAAATGCCTTTGTTCTTCAGTCATTCTTCAGCTGTGTCTGACATTTTTCCAGCTCATTTTACAGATGAGGAAACTGATGCAAACAGGGCCACACAGCTAGTAAGTATCTGAGGCTGGATTTGAACTCACAAAGATAAGTCTTCCTGACTTCAGGCCCAGAACTCTATTCACCGTGTCACCTAGCTGCCCTTCTTAAAAGTTTTACTGAGGTTTTAAACTTAATCATTTCAGAAGTATAAATGCCACAAACTTAGAAAAAAACTCATTTATTTAAATTGTAAAAAAGACTTATTTTTCTTATTAAAATTAATGTATCTTGTGCTATGCACCACTTGTCAGCTTTCAAACTTTGATTAAAAAAAAACATTTTCATCAGCTGCTGCTCAGTCACTGAAAGGATGGCATTTGTAACCCTTGCCTTAAGATCATCCAAAGAATGAGGTGTTGATGGGTACAGGACAGTTTTGACGTGACCCCACAAGAAAAAGTCTAATGAAGATGGATGAGGAGCCTGAGGTGTCTTCTCCCAATCTGCTGGTCTGAGACCAACATACAGACCAGAAACTCTGTCTTGTTAACATTGAAAATGTATGCACTCCAAATCCACAAAAGTAAATAAATGGAAAATAAACTTAAATAATTACACTTTCAAATGATGGGGATTTTCCGGGGTAAGATTGTAGCATTTCGACTTTTGAAGTTATTAAAGCTTAAAACTTCACCAAGACTTTTGGGACACCCTGTCCTATCCTGTCCTGTCCTGTGTGCTCCTGTACTCTGTTAATACAGTCTGAGATGATGCCATCCAATCACCTTCTGCTGAGACTGAAGTTTGCTAGCACCCTCAGCTCTTTCTATCTAGCCATGCCTCCCCCGTTCTGTGCTCGTGGGGTTGATCTGCTGAATTAAATGAAGGAACAGCAGCTTTGGGCCTTCAGCACTGGCCCGCTGACCTCCCCCGCACTCCCTCTGTCTGATACAGTCCTGTTGCATCTGTCACTCAAATCCAGGAACCTTTCCTTTGTATCTTGTGGACAGAGCACCAGACTTGGAACCAGGAAGATCAGAAGTCATAGCCTACCCACGATCCTCTCACTACCAGTGACTGGCTACATCACTTCCTCCCTCTGCCTCAGCTTAATGAGGGCAATAATACTGATTTCATGGGGCTGTTAGGACACTTCAATGAGGTCATCTGAGGCAGGGGCTTTGCAAACCTTAAAAAGTTATACAGATGCCAGTGACCATATAGTTGTTGATGTTGTTATTATTATTATTATTATTATTGTCATAAAAAGGGGCAAAACAGAATCTGCCAGGAACAGGGTTTGAGGATTCAAGACAGAAAATTGGGGGGCTCTTAGGGATCATCTAGGTAGGTCATGGGTTCCTAACCTTTTGCTTATCCTGGACCCTTTTGGTGGTCCAGAAAAGTCTATGGACCCCTTTTCAGAATAAAGAATAAATAAGCATTTATTAAGCACCTACTGTTTGCCAGACATTGTGCTAAGTGTTTTATAGAGAACGTCTCACTTTAAGTGCTTTTATTACCCCCATTTTACATATGAGGAAACTGAGGCAGAAGGGGGTTAAGTGACTTGTGCAGGCTTATACAGCTATAGCTGTCTGAGACAAGATTTGAACTCAGATCTTCCTGACTCTTAAGTATGGGGCTCTATATGCTGAGCCACCTGGCTGCCTCTAAAGATGAAATTTTTTTTGGGAGGGGGGAAGGCAGGGCATTTGGGGTTAAGTGACTTGCCCAAGGTCACACAGCTAGTAAGTGTCAAGTGTCTGAGGCTGAATTTGAACTCGGGTCCTCCTGACTCCAGGGCTGGTGCTCTATTCACTGCACCACCTAGCTGCCTTATTTTTTTTTTCAATGCATAAAGTAAATAGCTGAGAATTATAAAGGAAATCAATTATATAGAAATGCAATTATCAAAAATGTTTTTAAAAACCAAGTGCCTGGACTCCTGAACCCCTGACAGAAGATGCCAAGAACTCAAGACAGGTAAAGCCTGGGCTTGGTGAGGAAGGGAGGAACAAGGCCAGGATTCAGTCCCATGTCTATCCTCAAATGGGGCTCAGGAGTTTGGACCATTGGTCACTAGTGGATTCAAATGCCAGAGCTCCAGAGAGCTAGAACATTGATGCTTTTTTCTAGAACTTTCCAGAGGAGCTGGCTTTCTCCTTTCTCCATTAAAAGTCGGCCACTGCTGTTAGCCCAGCTGGGACTCACCTTGCCGGTCTGTGGGGTGGGGGGGATGCGAGTGGTAGAGCGTCTGCTGGCTCTGCCGGATGGCCGCAGTCAGTGGGAGGTCCGCCTGCATCACCCATTCCTGACTGCCGTTGAGAACCGTCTCTCCAGGCATGGCAAGGGAATGCCGCTTGGGGACGTCCTTGGTCAGGGTGGCTAAGGACTGCTTTGCCTGAGCAGAGAGGAGAAAGAAAAAAGCTGCATCACCTGGGGCTCTGATACCAGCACTGCCCCAGTATTCCCACCTCTGTGCAGCCCATCTTCAGAAAGCCTTGATGTCTTTTACCATGATCAACAACCCTGCACCAACCAACTCCACAGGCACTGTCCCAAATGGTATTAGAAGGGTGTGAAACTAAATTTTTTAAAGAAGAGACAAAAAATTAGAATTAGCCCTTGGATTGCAAGATGCAAATTTTCATGATACACAATGCATTTTGCATTGACACGAATTTTAATTTTTTTTTTTTTTTTTGCTTTTTGAAGGGGGAAATCAGGGCAGTTGAGGTTAAGTGACTTGCCCAAGGTCACAGGGCTAGTAAGTGTTAAGTGTCTGAGGCCAGATCTGAACTCAGGTCCTCCTGACTCCAGGGCTGGTGTTCTATTCACTGTACCACCTAGCCGCCCCTATACAATTAAAAAAATTTTTTTTTTTAAATAAACATGAGGGGCCTTCTTGGTTCCAGTGGATTAAAAAGCTCTCCGGAAATAAAAATGAGTGATGAAATTAAAAGAAGTGCAATTACAGCACTACTGGAAAGGTTGTTTAAGAAGAACATTATACATAAACTCTGCAGCAATGGGGCATTTCTTTTTATTTCGGTTCTTTTGCTGGAGCACATCATCTATTGCTTTATTCTGTACTTATAAAGTACCCTGCAATCTCCACCATTCTTAAATTTGTTATGAAATTACCAATAATCGGATATATAATTTGTATCCGTATTTTTATTTTATTGCTTCATGTCCTTATAAGTTATTCATAATTGACAGCTGATTGTAGCCCTTACCTAAGTATTTCTTTCCAATAAAACAAAGCAAATCACACACACACACACACACACACACACACACACACACACATGCACGCACACACACAGTGTGAAACCAGGGCAGAAGGGATGTTCCTTCCCTCAGGGTCCTGCCCATCAGTCGGACTGAGATGCAGTAACCCTGCACCTGATGCCCCTTGAAGGTAGCATCAGACTGGAGTATTTAAGAATGGTTACACTTTGCCACTGAGGAGCAGAAGGAAAACTGGAGCCCCATCTCCTCCTGGGTCCCTCTTCCCTCCCCCCTCCATCCCTGCTGTTCTCAAGGTCCTTGGTTCTTTTGGGGAAGAAAGCCACCTTCTGGAAGGTAACTCCTGCTAGTAGTAGTTGTGGTAGGACAGAAGCTACTAGACAGCACCCTGATCAGGGGACAGAGTCCTTGGGTTCAAATCCCACCTCTCAAACTTAAGTCAGACAAGTCCCTTCTCTCTGGTCTTCAGTCTGCTCTGAAGAAAATCGAGAAGGTTGGCTCTGATAGCCTCAAAGGCCCCTTCCAATTCTAAATCTATGAGCCAGTGATTCCAGAGGACTAGGGCTTGACTTATTCTATCCTTCTATTCAGAGGCACAAGTTAGTGGCTCATGACTACGGAGATTCAGACAGAATGTGGCTTCAAGCCATAGACCCAAAGAACTGGGAGGGCCTTAGGACACAGGATATCAGAGCTGGGAGGGTACTTAGAACACAGAATGTCAGACCTGGGAGGGGGCCTTAGAACATAGGATGTCAGAGCTGGGAGGGTCCTTAGAACATAGGATGTCAGAGCTGGGAGGGCCCTTAGAACATAGGATGGCAGATCTATGATGTGTGTGTGTATGTGTGTGCGTGTGTGTGTGTGCGTGTGTGTGTGTGTGTGTGTGTGTGTGTTGGGGAAAGGTCTGACCTGTGCTTTTCTTGGTGCACAGAACTCTATTAATGTGCACTGGTAAATCTTTGCAATGTAAGTAATGAATAGAAAGAAGGCTGGTGTTGGGTTCACCTCCAGCCCCTGACACACACCAGCTGTGTGGCCATGAACTGGGCAATCCTCTAACAGGATCAGTGGCAGACAACTGACAGTCTGGTTGGCGGAGGGATATCCTTACAGTGGAGGCTGCCTATAAAGATAAAATCACAACATCACCCATCGGAGTTGTATCTCATACTTCTAGAATACTTCACAGTGCATAAAGCCCTTAGTCCTCACAACTCTGTATGGGAGGTGCTATTATCACCCCCATTTTACAGATGATGACACTGAGGCTAAGAGAGGTTCTGTCACCTGCCCAAGTTCACAGCTAATAAGTGTCTATCTAAGGTGACATTTTAACTCAGGGCTTCCTGGCTGGAAGGCCAGCATTTTGGGTCTTCGTTCTGCCTCTAGGGGGCGCTTCATAAGAATTGGCAGAAGCTGAAAAAACACTTGGGGGCAAGTGGGTTTCAGCCTAGAAGGAGATGTCGGTGACAAGCCTAGGCGCAGGCGCACTCCGCCCCTCCGCGGTGATTTACATGCACAGCACTCTCTCTAATCCCTGAAACTGACCGGTCTGCAGCTGGCCAGCAGCTCCCAAGCGCCGAGGCTTGGTCATTCTCATCCCAGTCTCCTCTGCCCTTCCTGAGTGAGCCCAATCAGAAGAGCCCTGCTGTGGGAGCCTCTCTTAGCTTGCTAGGCGCCCCCCATGACAGGTGTGCTAGGACTTGGGAAGACAGGGTTGGAGTGGCCTGCGCCAGACATCCCACCTCCCTCCTTTCTCAATTGCATGGATACTTCACCATTTGGGGGTGGTGGTGTCACAAACCCTCTGGCGGTCTGGAAAAGCTGAAGGGCCCTTTCTCAGAAGTGGCCAGTGAGGTGTGGGTATAGCAGATGAGAGTTTTGGACTCGAGTTCCAATCCTGCCTCAGAAACTTAGCTGTGTGAAGTACCTTCATCTTTCTCAGTCTCAGGTCTGTCATCCATAAAGTGGGGGTAAAAGTAGCACCTACCTTACAGGGTTGTTGTAAGGATCAAATGAGAAAAACCTTTAAAGCCTTCTGCAAACCCTGAAGTTATACATAATTGCTAGTTATTGATATTACTAATAAAAATGAATAAATTAAAACCTATGATTACATGGGGAACTAATTCTACTGAAATATAGTCCCCAAATTATTTTTAAAATATCATGGACCCCAGGCTAAGAAGCCCTTCCCTACTAGAGTAGGACAAATAGTACAAGAGCTCTTGAGGCCCTGAGGTGTATCCAGAGGCTGAGAAACAGCAAGGGGGTGGGTGGGGTGGCCTAGTTAATGCTCCAATGACTGCAGGCCCTCTTGACTTTCTGGGGACCTGTCACCTGGCTTTGAAAATTCCTTCCAGCTGAAGACCAAGAAGCCTTTATAGAGGAGTTATCAGGGGAAGAATTATAACAAGGTGTGTGTGTGTGTGTGTGTGTGTATGTGTGTGTGTGTGTGTGTGTGTGTGTGTGTGTGTGTGTGTGTGTGTGTGTGTGTGGTGTGAGAAATGATTATTTCTCTCTTGCATTAATAGGTTAGACTTTAGAGACTGGCTCTGTAAAATCCTGTTAACATAACTAACTACTGAATCTGAACCAAGGTTTTCCCCCTACTTCCTCATCCAGAAATCAACCAGTGTGGGAAATCTTTCTCAAAAGTGTTTCCAGGCCAAGATCTGATCAAAGAAAGTAAGCAAAATTCTAAGTTTGGGCTAACAGGTGCATTTGTATTTGCTCAGACAGGTCTGGGAAAATGTAGATCCTCCCTTTTGTCAGACAGGTGATAAGGAAATTGATAAATCTCTTTGACCAAGATTTGGGTGATCCAAGTCATGTACCCTAAGACTCTCATTGTAATAGAGCCCAGCCTCTCATTGTTATATGAATTCCCTCATTAATTGTTAACCAGAGCTCAATTGCCTCTCCCAGGAACACGTACTCTTCCAAGGGCATATAAACTGTGGGCTACTGCCATGAGGGGTATTTGGTTTAAGAGAGATGGCTAAATGACCATCCTTTCATTAATAAACATTATTTTGATGAATAAAAATGACTAAACTATCCAGAAATTATGTCTCAGGACTTTTTAAAATCATCACAGTGTGTATGGTGGGGAGGTGGGGGTGGGGGGTGGGGAGTATAGAAAGGGCACTGGGTAGGAGTCAGGCAGAACTGAATTAGAATTCTGACCCAGGCACTCACTAGCTGTGTGATGATTCCTCTTCTCCCACCCTCTTCGGGCAAGTCACTTAAAAAACTCAAAACTCTGCGTTTCTCAGTTTCCTCGTCTGTGAAATACAGGCAGAAGAGGGGAGGTTGGATCTGATGGTCTCTAAGGTTCCTTCTAAATCTAAGCTCCTCTGATTTATGATCAGATATCCCCTGATTTCTCGCCTGATTTATCTGTCTTTCATGGTCTCTACTTTGTAGTCAATTCTATAACTGGATAATACTAGATACTGCCAATCTCTATTCTCTACCCTCTATCTACCGTCTCCTGTAATAACCATCTCCTGCAGTAATAACTAGCATTTGCAAAGTATTTCACATGTATGTTATCCCATTTGATTCCCATTATCGTCCTATATTGGAAGTGCTATAATTATTCCCATTCTACAAATGAGGGAAACTGAGGCTGAGAGGAGGTAAAGTGACTTACCCAGGGTCACACTGCTAGCGTCTTGTCTGAGGCGGGGTTTGAACTCTTCCTGATTCCAAGGCCAGCACGCTATCCACTATTATGAGGAGGTACTTAGGATTATCATGAAGTTCCGAGATAATATCCATTAAGGACATTGCCAACTTTAAGGTGCCATATAAATGTCAGGGACTATGGCACAGGGCTAGATGACTGGCTATTGAAATAAGAAAATCAAGGTTGGATTCTCACCTCTGAAACTTCCTGGCTGTGGGACCCTGGACAAGTCACAAAGCTCACATGCTTAAGAGCTCAGTGCTCAAGGTAACCTTCTACCATTTCAAGTTGAAGAGGTGCCAACTTATATCAGGAGAGGGATTTTCCTCACCTGGCAGTTCCCTAGAGTAATAAAATCCTAAATCCTTATGGCACCTTCTAACCTTGCCATTCCAAGATACCCCCCCCCCTTTTTCTTCCCTCTGGAAAACAGCTGTGGTTGTGCTTGATCTCTCTCTCTCCCTCCCTCCCCCTTCTCTCTCTCTCTCTCTCTCTCTCTCTCTTTGTCTCTGTCTGTGTCTATTCTCATCCCTAAGGGCTATAAAAGGGCTATAAATTAGATCATCTTTGGCATTTCCCCGGGATCTGAATTCCCTCACATAACAGTCTCTTTTGGGCTTGTCTAACACTGTAATTTGTACATTTCATTCTTTTGGCCTTCTATCTCAGTCTCTGACCTGATTAAATTTAACTTTTCTTCTTTGGTGCTGAGTACAAGGGATGGGTGCAACAAGTGTTTGCTGAAGTGAATGGAACCTGAGGCTGATGACGGAGGACAAAACTCTGCCATCCTGCACATTCCCCCCTGGTACCCCAATCAGATGAAGTTTCTAGGGCTGGAGGGACCATTAAGCTAATCTCCCATCCAATTAAGTTTCACTCAATTAGGCATCCTGGTGTAGAGGAGACAATACTGGACCTCAGTCAGGGTGATGGGTTCAAATTGCATCACTGACAATTGCCAGCTGGGTGACTTTGGCTAAGTCACATTACCACCTGAAGCCTCAGTTTCCTCATCTGCAAAATGAAGATAATACCATCTGGAGTAGCGTCTAGCACATAGTAGGCACTCAATAAATGTTTAATGACTGATTGACTACGGTATTTTCTTCAGAGGTTGATATGAAGCTTAAATGAGCTGATATATGTTCTGAAAACCTGAGAGAATGATGTAAATGACAGTTGTTATTATTGTTAATAATAACCCCTGTTAGATTCTGGGGTTTTTTTTTTGTTTGTTTGTTGCTTTTCTTTGTATCCCCAATGCTTAGCACAGAGCTTGGAAAACAGCATGTGCTGCATAAATGCTAGCTGACTAATAATAATAACAAATACATATTATGGACAAAGCCCTGTGTTGATATCTTTACTTTGGATAGCCTTGTCCTCTGATCCCTATGACAGCCCAGATTAAATAAAAATCTCTGTTTGGCTTTTACAAGTGGGTCCCTTTCCAGTCTTCTCACACCTGAATGCCATCCATAAAGGCTTTTTTTTTCTTTTGGAGTGGGGGAAGGCAGGGCACTTGGGGTTAAGTAACTTGCCCAAGGTCACACAGCTAGTTGAGTGTCTGAGGCTGGATTTGAAATCAGGTCCTTTTGACTCCAGGGCTGGTGCTCTATTCATTGTTAGCTGCCCCTCATGAATTCTTAGGATCCAAACATGGCACTCCATCTACCAACTCCGGGCATCTGTGGCTGTCCCGCATGCCTGCAATGCCTCTCTCTCTCCTCTGCCTCCAGGCTTCCCTGGCTTCCTTCAAGTCCCAGGTCAAAATCTTACCTTCTACAGGAAGCCTTTCCCAATCCCTCTTAATTCTAGTGCCTTCCCTCTGCCACTGATATCCATACAGTCTGTTGGTATCTTGTACACATTTGTTGTCTCCCCCTTTAGAATGTAAGCTCCCTGAGAGCAAGGGCAGTGTTTTTGCCTTTCTTTTTGCCCCCAGAGCTTAACACAGTGCTTGGCACATAAGAAGCTCTTAATAAATACTTGCTGACTCACTGACCGATAAAAAAAGGTGCCAATGTATTCCTCAGAGGAATTTCAGGGCAGAACAGCCAGGTGCCAAAGGGGCTGACCTGCTTTGTGTGTAGTCTGATAAAAGCAAAAAAAAAAAAAAAAAAAGTTTGAACTGTCTTCCCATTCATCTCAATCCCTATTCCAACCAAACTAACTTGTTTGGCATTTCTCTGTCCATGCCACTTCCAGCATCCATGCCTTTGCACAGGTTGTGTCTCATGCCTGGAGAGCCTGCTTTCCTGCCTCACTCCTGATTCTTGGAATCCTGAGCTTCCTTCACGGTTCATTGGAGGTGTGATCAACACAGCGCCTGCCTTCATGGCTTTCCAACAATGAGAGTATCCTCTCTCTTACCACCAGAAAAGACTTTTTATATATTTTGTATTCACTTCTCAGCAAACATGTTGCTTTCTCCCAGTACAATGTAGCTCCTTGAGTTGGGTTGTTTCTGGTTTTGCCTCAGTACCCTCTTGTAAGTCAGAAATAACTCGTTGAATCAAACTTGCAGATGTGGTCAAATGTGGTAACAAACAAAGCACTTTACAAACTGTAAGGGACCATATAAATATTATTATTGTTACTTCTGCTGCTGCTGCTACTACTAATAATAGTAGTACTACTAGTACTACCACCACCACCACCACTACTACTACCACTACTACTACTACTACCACTACCACTACCACTACTACTATTACTACTATATGTATTGAAGGATTTTTTCAGGTTTTAAGAAATTTGCTTAATGGTAGTAGTGGGAGGGACAGATTAATTTAAAAGCTTGCTATTTATAAAAATTTTTAAATCTAAGCTACTTACACAGTGAGAGACTGAAAGGGAAAGAGGAAAGGAGAGAGACACATACAAAGACAGACAGAAAGAGACGGGGGACAGAAATGCTGTAACTCAGTCGGCCATGGCTCCTGGTATTTTAACCTCTTGTTTCCTGGGAGATGTAGGTGGCAAGAAATGCCTTCGGCTCCCACTGAGGTGGGCTGGGCCCCCTAGATCTGCCAAGCTGCAGGAAATCAGCCAGTCAGTGGGGAGAGAGGCCTCCCAGACAGGCCAGCTGGCAGCAAGAAAGGAGAAGCCTGGGAGCGCCAGGGGGTGCAAAGCCCAAGAGGTTCACAGGACTTTAGAGCCCATCTAGTCTCAATCCTTGGCTTAGGAGCTAGGAAGAGCTAGGTTCAAATCCTGCCTCTGACCCCTACCATAGTGTTTAGATTTAAAGCTGGGAGGGACGGGTGGGCACCTAGTCCAAACCACTTACTTCATAGAGGAAGAAACTGAGGCCCAGAGTGGGTTAGTAGGACTGAAACTGTTCTGTAACTTAGAGTCTTAGGGAGTTGTCTGGGGGTGTTGAGAGGTTAGGGAGGGGAAGCAGGGAAAGGAAGGGGGGGGAAGGAATAAACATTTCTACAGCACCTTCTATGTGCCAGACTCTGCACCAAGTTCTTTGCAAATATTATCTCATTTATCCTCACAACAACTTGCCACGTAGGTGCTATTATGATGTCCATTTACAGATGAGGAAAGTGAAGCAAACAGATGTTAAGTGACTTGCCCAGGGCCACACAGAGGTTCAGTGACTGGTCCAGGGTCTCACAATCAGTAAGTGCCTCTTATTTTCAACTCTCTCATTTTATAGATGAGGAAACTGAAGCTTTCAGAGGTAGAAGGACTTCCTTAAGTCACTTCTCTACCCACTATGCAACACTACCTATGTATCTCAGATATATATGGCAGGTGCTTAGTAAATGTCCATGGCTGCTGATGCCTATGGTCACACAGGTATGAGAAAGTGGCAAATCAGAGAACCCAGATCATATCTTCTTTCTCTAAATCCAGTGGTCTCTCCCTGCTTTTATCCTTAAGCAAATCCCTTAACCAGCCTACCTCAGTTTACCTAACAACAGAAAGGGGAAAACAAGGTTTTCTTCAAATACCAGCTCAGAGAGACCAGATCTTCTATATATTCTGATGTTCTGTGGACTGCATGAAAGACAGGCAGCTCTCCAGGAGATTTAAGCCAGGATAAGCCTGAGGCTTAGGAAGCAGTTCTCTCCGCCTTTGGAATTCTGGCTTCTGAACACTATATTGGCTAACTATTAACCAGCACTGATGCCTCCTGACTTCAACTGCATGTACACCTCCTTCTCCCTTTCCGACCCCCAGAGAAGGGACAGAGGTACTAATTAACCAGACTGAGGACCTCTGAAGATGACCCATGGCCCCAATCCAGCAGAGAACTGGAGAGTTACAGACCAGAAGAGCAGCTAGCTAGTTCTACCTTCAGACATGGCTGGGAATCAGGTTTTCTCTTATAGCTGGGACCCCAGAACTGGCTTGGATATGGTTTTATCCCATCCGCATTCTGGAAAGATGAGGCAAGAGCTGGGACTAAAGAGAGAATTGGTTTATCTCATGGAAATCACATCTGGTCAATGTGAAGTAGGGGAAGGAAGAGAGTCTGCCTGAGAGTCGGGTGACCCAGGTTCAAGTCCTGGGTCCATCAGTAACTGTAGCAAGCTTGATCCCCTTTTCTGGGCCTCAGTTCCCTCCTTTGTAAAATGAGGAAGATGAACTAGGTCATTTTCAAGCTGGGAAAGACCCCAGAAACTATTAAATGGTATCTGGGAAGCATTTAGTACAATGCCTGGCAAATAGTGTTTAATAAAGGCTTTATTCCTTAATTTCTTCTGAAAATCTCATGATTCCTCTGTAAGAGTCTTAGATCGGTGAGTCAGGTGACCCAGGTTCAAGTCCCGGGTCTGTCAGTAACTTGCTCTGTGACTGTAGCAAGCTTGATTCCTTTCTCTGGGCCTCAGTTTCTTCCTTTGTAAAATGAGAAAGATGAACTAGGTAATTTTCAAGCCGGGAAAGACCCCAGAAACTATCAAATGATATCTGGGAAAGGGGCGGCTAGGTGGCGCAGTGCCCTGGAGTCAGGAGTACCTGAGTTCAAATCCGGCCTCAGACACTTAACACACAAAAAAAACTAGCTGTGTGACCTTGGGCAAGTCACTTAACCCCAACTGCCCTCCAAAAAGCAAAAAAATAAAAAATGATATCTGGGAAGCATTTAGTACAATGCCTGGCAAATAGTGTTTAATAAAGGCTTCTTTCCCTAATTCCTTCTGAAAATCTCATGATTCCTCTGTAAGAGTCGTAGATTGGTGAGTCAGGAGAGCTGGGTCTTGGATCTGCCACTGACTTGTCTGTGTAACCCGTCTCTGTGCTCCAATTTCCCCAAGTGTAAAATAGGGTACTTTGGAAGAGCTGTAATACTGCTTCCAGGTCTCAACATTCTAGGAATCCTTATAAAGATTCTCTCTGAAGGTCAGTTTTCATGCCTATTTCCTATACTAGCATATTATTAAGTGTCAAACACTGAGCCAAGTGCTTTAAAAATACTGATGCTCACAACAACCCTGGAAAGTAGGTGCTTTTGTTACTTATGTTGCTACAGATGAGGAACCTGAGGCAAAGAGGGTTGAGTGACCTGCCCAGGGTCACACAGCTAGTAAGTATCTGAGGCAGGATTTGAACTCAGGTCTTCTTGACTCCAGGCCTGTCTTCTATTCACTGTGTCACTTGGCTCCTTAGAAACATGAAGGAAGTGGTAGAAATGAGCGGTAGAGAAAGAATTGGTAGGACCAGAAGCCTTGGACTTAAAGCTATGTGACCTTGTACAAGTCACTTCATTTATCTAGGCCTCAGTTTCTTTATCTGCAAAATGAGCTGAAAGGTAAAGATAATTGCTCTAAATTTTGCTTATGTCTTCCCCCAATCTCAGGGATTGATAAGAGAAATCTGTCCACTAGGTGGCAGTGTTGGGCAACAAAGCCAAGCAGCCTGTGGAGGGGACCTTCCAACCTCAAAGAGTATCTCACAGTGCTCAAGTCAGAAGCCTACAGGAGACATCCGGGGCATCTTTCAGCCCTGGAAGGACAGCTGTGTGGAAGAGGGACTGACTGGATGAGCCTTGTTCTTCTTGGCCTGAAAGGTCAAAACTAGGATCAATGGATAGAAATTGTAGGGAGAGAGAGTTGTTTTTAGTCACAATGAAAACATTCCAAACAGAGTGGTCTAGGAATACACATACACACACATACATACACACACGCATACATACATACACATGCATACATACATACACACACGCATACATACACACACGCATACATACATACACACGCATACATACATACACACGCATACATACACATGCATACATACATACACACACACATACATACATACACACATGCATACACACATGCACACACACATACACACACATATATACACAAACATAAATATGTATCTATATGTCTAGGAATATATTATATATGTTTAGGAAAATACATATTTTATATCCTCATTGAAGTTATAAACCTTAAGCCTCAAGTTTGATATGTTTTAGGGAGGTACAGGTTTTCTCCCCTTCCTTCCTCCTTTCTAATAGAAGGTAAATGTCTAGAGGACAGAGGCTTTCGCTTCCATCTTTGCAAAGCTAAGTGGTAAAAGGGCAGCTAGATAGTGCAGTGGCTGGACAGAGTGAGGAAGGGGTCAGGAAGACTAGAGTTCAAATCTGACCTCAAGTCACTTACTAGCTGGGTGACCCTGGGCAAGTCACTTTACTCTGTTTCTCTCAGTTTCCTCATCTGTAAAATGAGTTGGAGAAGGAAATGGCAAACTACTCTGGTATCTCTGCCAAGAAAACCCCCAAATGGGGTCACAAATAAAATAAGTGAACAAGAATTGCACACCTCCTCATTCCCTTTGTACAGGGCAGCAGTGTTTAGCATGTAGTAGGCTCTTAAACATTTGACTGCTTCATACTGTAAGGGATTATCGATTTAAAGCTGGTCACCTAATGCATTTCCTTCATTTTGCAGATAAGGAAACAGGTTCACAAAGGTAGAGTCACGAGCCCGGGGACACAGGCTAATGAGTATTTGAGGCGAGATTTAAAGCCAGGTCTCCCTATTTCCAAGGTCATGGCTCTGGACACCGCACGATGCTCTCTGAGCTTGTTTCTGCTGCAGAGATGCTGATTTGGGGCATGCTACCACCACTACTACTACTACTACCACTATCATTAGGGAATTCTGGAGTGTCTGGGGGAAGAAGAGGCTTCGGAAGCCAACTTGTCCAACCTCCTTCATTTTAGAGAAGACAAAGGGCAAAGGGATCTCGATAGTGCCTCCCACGGGCCGAGCCAGAGGCTAAGGACTCTACTGTTGTTACCTTATTTGATTTTCCAAGAACCCTGGAGAGAAGGTGCTGTTATTATCCCCAACTTAGTGATGAAGAAAATGAGGCAAACAGGGGAAATGACTTACTCAGGGTCACACAGCGAAGTAGGTGTCTGAGGCTGGATTTGAATTCAGATCTTCCTGATGCCAGGCTCAGCTCTATAGCCACTTTACCACCCAGCTGACTACAGCATTGACTAAGCATCTATTATGAGCCGGGAACTGTGCTAAGGACTTTACAAAAACCTCATTTGATCCTCATAATAGCTCTGTGATGTGGGTGTTATTATTTATTCCCATTTTACAGATAGAAAACTGAGGCCCATAGAGGGGAAGTGAACTAAGATGGGAAAACAGGGTAAAGCAAGACTTGAGACTTGAGTCAAGGTTTCCTGACTCCCTGAAGGCCTCAGGGCTCCTTCCCCTACACCGCACTGACCGCATCTGGGTGCTCTGAGGTAAGAAGCTTCTCTCCCTGGCCCTAGCTCCCGCCTTGGCTTGTAGATTGCAGGTGGGAGAATCCCATGGCTAGGCTGGACCCAGGGACCCAGAGTCTTATGGAGCAACTACCTTCTGTGCCTCGGTGGGCCTTGTCAAAGAACCCCAGAACCACCTTTCCATACTGTACAAAGTCTGCTCCCCCAATTTCCTGGAAAACAAGAAGGAAGCTCTGGGAGGGGCTTTTGCATTTTGGGAGGGGCTGTCAAGAAAAGGCATTCTTCTAAGTATGCTCTATTCAGGGCCAGACCGAGGCCCCAGGCTCTCTGTTCACTTCTCCACTAGGTTTCCTTCTAGTCACCTGCAGCTCCAGGGTCTCACCATGAATTCCCTGCCTGGCGGGGCACATAAGCCCATTCCATCTGCAGAAACACTGAGGTCACGATCAGTCTGTAGAATATGGGATTGGGGACCTTAGTCTAAATCCCAGAGATGTGACCTGAGGTCAATTATTGTTCAGTTGTGCCTAACTCTTCATGGCCCCTTTTGTGCCAAAGATATGGGAGCGGTTTGCCATTTCCTTCTCCAGCTCATTTTACAGATGAGGAAACTGAGGCAAAGAGGGTCAAGCGAGTTGCCCAGGGTCACACAGCTAGTAAGTGTCTGAAGCTAGATTTGAATTCAGGTCCTTCTGACTCCAGGCTTGCCACTTTCTACACTATGGCACCACGGTGGTTAAATGACTTTCCCAAGGTTACAAAGCTAGTAAATACCAGGGCTGGGGTTTAAACCAGGTCCTCCGACTCCAAATCCAGCTTCCCTTTAGTGTGTTCATAGGTCCATGACCATGCAGTGACCATGAAGATGTTAAGATCCTACACTATCATTATTGATATTATTGTGGTTGTTACACTCTGAATTATCTCTCCCCACTGGCTGGAGTGGAGTGAGGGGAGGGCCGGACCCTACTGAACCTCTGTTTGCCTCAGTTTCCCTAACTGTAAAATGGGGATAATAATAGCACCTAACTCCCAATGAGATATCTGTAACATGCTTAGCACAGTGCCTGGCACATGGTAGGTGCTGTATAAATGCCCATTATTGTTGTTGCTGCTGTTACTATTACCCCACTTTTTACTATTACTACTACTACCACCAGTACTGCTACTACTATCATCACCACCACCACCACCACGACTACTACTACTACTACTACTACCACTACCACTCCTCCTCCTCCTCCCCTTCCTACTACTACCACTATTACTACCATCCTTTATCCCCTTTCCTCACTGGCTAGAGTAGAACAGGGGGAGGGCCAGACCCTCCACTCTTTATTCTCTCTCTCCTTTGGCTGGAGCAGAGCACAGGGAGGGCCAGATTATCTTACCATGGCCAGCTCCGCCTCAAGCTCCTTCATTCTGTTGTCCTTCAGGTCCAGCTGTGAGCGCAGGGATGTGGCATGGTCCGTAGCTTCTTTGGCTTGCCTGCGCAGCTCCCACTTCTCCCGTTCCAAAAGGTCCTTCTCTTTCGCCAGGGCTTTGACCGCATCCTCACTCTCCTGTGGAAAGAAAGCAGTGACAGGCATTAGGGAGCTCTGGAGCACCTCCACTGGGCTCAATCTGGCCTTCTCCTTGTCCAGGTGTCCAGAGAGGAACACTGTTCTGTAGCTGGGGCCTAAGGACAATCTCCTCCTTATTCCTGGGCAGCACGTTGTTTCTCGACAGCAGCTAATCAAGTGGCCGGTGAATACTTCCTAAGTACCTACTATGTATGTGTTAGATGCTGCAAGTCACTGGGGATACAAGTATATGAATGAGGAATCCATATCCCACTGTTATTATGAAATCTGAGGCCCTCCCTGAGGTAAAGGGGAAGAGATGGAGGGGGATGGCAGCCAGTGTCTGAAGGGAAGGGGAAATAGGGTCTGAACTTCCTAAACAAGGATGGCATTACAGAGAGGGCGTGGACAGAATTTGAAGTCAGGAAGGTTTGGGTTCAAATCTCACCTGAGGAATTTACTCCCATTGTGACACTGGGAAAGTCTCTTAACCCCTCTGTTCTCTCAGTTTCCTTAGCTATAAAATGAGGGGATTAGACTTGATAGTTTCTGAAGTCCTTTCCAGTTCTAAATCTATGATCTCATAATCCTAAATCAATAATCTTTCTGGGTCTCAATTTCCTCATCCATCAAAGTAAGAGGGCTGGACTTAATGGTTTTAAAGCTTCCCTTCAGTTCTACGTCCATGACCCTGTGAATCGGAACCACTGATCACGTGAGTGGACACTGTAGTTCTCCTGTTCCCCTCCCCCCCCCCCCCCACATTAGGCCACATTTACACTCTCTCCTCATTTAGCTGGTTTTTTCTCCTTTCCTTCTTCTAAGCATGGGAATTACTTTCTCATGGGGAGAAAGAAGAACCAATCCCACAGTTGAATGACCTTCCCCCTCCCCTAGATAAAGTAAACAAACTCCAAGCTGGGTTTTCACTCTGTTGGTTCAAAGGTATTTCTGGACAGCCATGATCCCCTTGGGATAAAGGGGAGCTTCTAGTTCAGCTAAATCTGGGGCCCCTAGGCTGCCTCTGGCAGTCACTTCCCATCCCCTCACCCCCCACCATCAACCTCTCAGTCAGAAGCTGACTCTAATACATCATAGTGGAAAGGGAGAAAAAGTGTGTGCGTACATGGGTGCGTGCATGCATGTGTGTGTGCATGTGTGAGAGAGGCAGACAGACAGAGTTAGCTTAGGTCTGAGGTTCTTAAGCTTTCATCGGAATAAGGTTTTAAAATAATTGAACAAAATTTTTGAAGTTGAGGAAAGTCTGAAGCTAAAGGCTTGTCTACCTATTGGGGAACAGCTAGACAAACTACAGAATATAGATGTAACAGAATGCTATTAAACCCTAAGAAATGATGGAATGGACAATTTCAGAGAAAACTAGGGAGAACTGTATCAACTGATGAAGGGTGAAATGAGCAGAACCAGGAGACTAAGAACAATAATTTCAAAAGACTTTGGAACTCTGATCAATTCAATGATAAAATGAGACCCAGTGAATGAAGATGGTAACAATGAAGTATGCTGTTCACCTCGTGACAGAGTGGAGATGAACTTAAAATGCAGAGAAAGACATGTATATTCTTACACATGGCTACTTTGTGGCAATTTGTTTTGCTCAACTGTGTAGTTATTTATTGAGGATTTTTCTATTTAAAAAAATGCTCCACTGGAAGAAGCAGGTAGGGGGAGGGTCAAATTAATTTTAAAAGTATATGTCAAAGGGCTATAAAACTGTGCATACCCTTTGATTTAGCAGTACCATTGCTAGGTCTATATCCCAAAGTCATCCAAAAAAAAAGGGAAAAGGACCTGTTTGTACAAAAATATTTATAGCAGCTCCTTTTGTGGTGGATAAGAATTGGAAATTGGAGGGATGTCCATCAATTGGGGAATAACTAAACAAGCTGTGGTATATGAATGTAAAGGAATATTATTGTGCTATAAGAAATTACAAGCAGGACAATTTCAGAAAAACCCAGAAACTCATGTGAACTGATGTATAATGAAATGAACAGAACCAAGAGAACACTGTATACGGTAACAGTAACATTGTATAACAAACTGTGAATGACTTAATTATTCTCTGCAATACAATGGCCGGAGACAATCCCAAAGGACCAATGATGAAGCATGCTATCTGCCTCCGGGGGGTGGGGGGTGGGGTGGAACTGATATTGATGGAATAAAGACTGAAGCAAGCTATTTTTCACTTTCTTTCATTCTTTCGAGTCTTCTTACACAAAATGACTAATACAGAAATGTTTTACATAACTGCACACATTTATGCACATGCACAACCTATATCTGAATGCTTATTGTCTGGGGAGGAGAGGATTGGAGGGAGGGACAGAATTTGGAACTCAAAACTTTAAATAAAAAATGTTAGAAAAAATGGTGGGGGAGAGTACATGTTCCTTGACAAATAGAAATAATAAACTATTCAAAAATAATTGAAAGAAACATTAAATTTCAGTTGGAGGTTAGTAGAAATAAAGATACATATTTTTTCAATCTAAATTCATGAATATCCTGAAATTTATCCATGTGGATTTCTGTCTAAGGATCCCTGCTATAGTGAAAAGCATCCAGCCTACTTTCTGCAACTTCATCCTCTCCTACAGTCTCATTTTGTACAAATGAATCAGAGTCTTAAATCTTCCTATGTGTTAAGAAGTTATGGGCTGGTGCATGGCTCTTGTGTACTGGGAAAGAAAATCAGTCCTTTGGTCCTTCGGTTTGGGTAACAGGAGGAGAAACCATGGTTTTATAGGAAAAAAGAAACTAGCTCCTTCCTTCCTTTTTTCCTAGCAATCAAGGTTAAATGACTTGCCCGGGGTCACACAGCTAGTAAGTGTCTGGGACTGGATTTGAACTCCATGCTTCCTGACTCTGGGGCTAGTGCTCTATGCATTCTACCACCTAGCTGCCCCTTCGAGTTCTCTCTCATTGTGGGATGGAGTCAAGGGCAGAGATGAATGTATGTTAATGTGTGTTTGGGGAAAGGAAAGTGTATTAAAACTCCCATTCTCAGTGTGGAGAGGCTCAACAATTTACTACCTTAATGGGATGTCTGGGCCTCAGTTTCCAAATCTGCACATCTAGTGATCACAGACTTTTTTGGTCTTCTAGGCTTTCTTTGTCCAACAGACTGCCGCCTCTGTCCTCGCTCTTCCTTATGCTGGTATGTCTTCTTTTCATTCCCCCTATCCCTTTCCTCCATTCTCTGCCCACCCCCAAGCCTCAGCTTTGGATTACTCTCACCATCTGCTGCCTTCACTGTCCATTATCTCCAATAGCTCCTGCATACATCTTGTTTGTACATACAGCTGTCTCCATATTGTCTCCTTCTGAGCTCCTCGAGGGCAGGAACTGTCTTTTGCCTTTCTTTGCATCCTCAGCACCTACCACACACACACAATGCCAGGCACACAGAAGGTGCTTAATAAATGCTTGTAGACTAACTGACACTATCTGGAACCTTCTATTCCAGGAAAGAAACTTCTGCTTTTCTGCACGATTGGTCCCAATCCCCCTGCCTGTGACTTCAGGGGTGGGAAAGATATTAAGCTGCATTAGATGCCCACTAAGATTGCTTCAAGCCTTAAACCTATGATCCTGTGAGGAGATGCCTCATTCATTCACTCATTTCTGATAACATTATTTTAGTCAATTTGGGAAGCAGCTGAAATGGAAGCTGGAGGCTGGCTTCTTTGGTCATAGTTAGGGTAACTATCATCCATGGTGGGAGGGAGGCCAGGTACCATACAGATCTGGACTGGAAATAGTGCTGGTGATTCCTACTGAACAGCATTCATGGTAGCTAAGGAATAAATGTTTTTAGATGAAAATGGGACACTATTTCCTTATCCCCAAATACACAATCTCTCTCTTTCTCTCTGTCTCTGTCTCCCTCTTTCCTCTCTCTCTCTCTGTCTCTCTCTCTGTCTCTCTCTCTGTCTCTCTCCTCTCTGTCTCTCTCTGTCTCTGTCTCTGTCTCTCTCTCTTCTTCTCCCCCATCACAGCCTGGACTCTGAAACCCTTTCTGTTTCCATTCTATTCAACCAAAAATAAACAATAAATAAACATTTTACAAAGTGCCTACTATGTGCCAGGCACTGTGCTATGAAGTGCTCAGAATGTCAACTGTAGAATCACACCCCCCTCAGAGCAGCAGAGCAGATTGGAGCAGGGGAGAACAGAAGCTGGGAGAACGGCTGGGAGGGAGGCTTTGTGGAGATGTGGTGGCCAGAGACTTCCCTAAGCTAGCCTTCCTCTGTCTAACAGGATGTCTGTTTCAGTGCGGTACAGCAGAAAGCCTTCACCCTGGGATCAGAGGGCCTGTGTTTAAATCCTGCCTCTGGCATTGACTAGCTGAGCGATGACAGGCAAGCTATTTAATTTCCCTCGGCCTCAGTTTCCTCATCTGTAAAAGAGGGGGAGCTGGCCTAGATGGCCCCTGAGGTCCCTTCCGGCTCCAGAGCTAAGCTCTTCTCTTCCTTCACCATCTCTGTCTCTGAGGGGTAGCTCTTCTTCCTGCCCTGCCCGTTCTTTGGACCCACCCCCTCCCCTAGCTGTAACCTTCTAGTCCTAGCAAGACACTTCTAATTTCTCCTCATCCAGGAATGAGATGATAATAAATAAATAGTAATGATAACGAAGCTGACAATAGCAGCTAACATTTATACATGCTTATTATATGTCGGGAGCTACCATGCTAAGGACTTTACAAACATCCTCTCATTTGGGCCTCACAACCATGCTGGGAGATGGGGGTCTTTAATATCCCCATTTTTCAGATGAGGAAACTGAGGCAAACAAGGTGGTAGTTAAGCATCCACTTGAATTCAGGTCTTCCTCGCTCCAGACCCAGGGCTCTGTGCACTGTGGCTGCTCCAGCTGATAATGTAAAAAGGCCGGTGGAGGAGTAGGTGATTTCTAACCACGAAATCTTCAAGATTCATCTTTCATAAGCAATTTTCATCCTGGAAACACTGCCCAGCAGGCGGAATTTCATGGCTTGACTTGGAGATGTCCTGAGTTCCCCTGCAGACCACAGCCATTCATTCACAAGGGAGTTCATGCTGCACAGTGTGTCACAGTGTGTCACAGTGTGTGTGTGTGTGTGTGTGTGTGTGTGTGTGTGTATGCGCGCAGGAGGGGGGGGGGTCTATCCTGGCAGGCCCAGAGACAGACTTGTTCCCTCCATGTCTACTGTGGCTCCTTCCTTCACAGCCCCACAGAGTCACAGCAAGGCTATCTACACACAGCTTTAGCCAAGACCTAGACTCAGCACAATTCTAGCCCCAATCCTGTAGGGGTTAGGGGTGTGGGGGATGTGGGGGAGGAGATGTTGGGCTGACAGTGCCCCAAGGGTGAGCAGGTCTGGATTGATCCTCAGCAATTCAACTAATCACAAATGCAATCCATGGGCCAGCTAGCTCACAGTTTGATTGGTTTTAAATGAGTAAATCTGTTCCAGAGATCTGCAGATTCAGCTCCTTGTAAGCATGTTTCTCTTATCAATGGGAGTGTGACCCCTGGGCAAATCACTCTCTCTGGGCCTGAGCTGTCCTGTTTGTAAAATGAGAGAGTAGGGCTCTATGACCTCTAAGAGCCTCCTTTGACATCCTGTGTTCTAAGGGCCCTCCCAGCTCTGACATCCTGTGTTCTAAGGGCCCTCCCAGCTCTGACATCCTGTGTTCTAAGGGCCCTCCCAGCTCTGACAGTCTGTGTTCTCAAGGCCCTCCCAGTTCTGACATCCTATGTTCTAAGGGCTCTCCCAGTTCTGACATTCTGTGTTCTAAGGGACCTCCCAGCTCTGACAGTCTGTGTTCTAAGGGCCCTTTCAGCTCTAAAATCCATGATCTCCCAGAAATCTGCCTGATACTGCCTAAGAGAGATTAGTAAGCATATTTCTTCTATGTTCTACCCCTTTCAGGAGAGCTACATTGGGCCCAACCAAGGCTTCAGGGTTGGAAAAAGGAGGAAGGGAAAAAGAAGCGAAGGGGAAGGCCTTTTAACTGGAGAACAGAGGAAGAGGCTACTAGGAAAAAAGGTCAGAGGTCTTGGGATTCCTATAAGTTCAGAGTTCAGAGAACTCTCATGGCCCCAAGATCCTGGGGTTCCCTATTTGAGAAACCCTGTTGTAGGTCAAAGGCTGTGGTGAGTTCAGGGAAGTCTGTATTCTAAGGGAACACATCTGCCAAGGAGAGCGTCATGGCAGTGCCCAGCCTCCACTCCCAATCCTCAGAAGCCCCCGCTCTGAACATCACTCTAACATGTATCATTCCACCTTGACTGAGAGCTCATCAATACCTCTTCTCTTGGTTCCCAATTAATTTTTTTCTCTCTTCGGATTTCACAGGCTGTCCACTTATCATCAGTACCCTTGGCTCGCCATTAACAGAACAGAGAACCTGATTTTGAGGCAAGTGTATCCATTTCCCATGGACAGTAGAACAGCATGGTGACATCTGGGCAGCCAAGGTCCTCAAGGACAAGCATGAACTTGAACTGTGTTAGCACCCCAAAAGGCAGCCATCTCTGGGGGTCCCAAGTCCCCAGGGAGTGCTATCTCAGGGAGGAGGGATTTGAAGGGACTGGCTAGGTCAGTCCATCCCTTGGGGATGGCCATTGTTAGCCAGGAGGAAAAAGGAAAAAGATGTCTCACAGGAAAAGAAACAATGTGGAGGAGTTTGGGAATGCAGATGTTGAGCCAGGCTTCATTCTCAAGGTGCGCACCATCAGAGAAATGGGTACCCTCTCTGATGAATTCCCCACCATGTTCACATCTTACCAAGATTGCTACCTCCTCTAGGTAGCCTTCCCTGGTCCCCATAGTTTAAAATGAAATCTCCTCATCACAACCACAAACACTTTATACCCCCCAAATTCACTTACGGGCATGCTGTGTATTAGAATTACTGTGTTTGTCTTAGCCTCCCACTTGAAGGCATGTGCCACGGAGGCAAGAACTGTCCCATCTAAGAGACCTTGCATTTCTCTCACCTCTGCTCTACCCTACTGGTGCCTAAAATAATGTTCTATGCCTTAGAATTTAGTAAAAGTTTCTTGTGATAAAGTATTTAAATTTAAAGAAGCAAATCTTTAGTCAAATTCTGGACATTTAGGTATTTATTCTGACATCCATCCATCCATAATAGAGAAGTGTGGCACAGTGGATAGAGTTGGCCCTGGAGCCAGGGAGACCTGGGGTTACATTCTGCTTTTGACATTTACTAGCTGTATGAACCTGGGGCAAGTCACTTACTCTCTTAATGCCCCAGCTCTAAATCTATATTACTGTTAAGACTGTATGTTACAGAGAACCTCTCTGTTGGCAGAGAGTTTCCTCATCTGGGAGTTCCCTGAGCTAATGAAAGGACAGATCTAGTCTATCCTTATGCATTCATTATTATGACTGACTTCACTTTACACATGCTATCTCATTTACTTTGTATATACTGCTTCTCTTATGAGGTATATGAATCTATCCAGCCATCTACCAACCCATCTATCCATCAATCTATCCATCTACACATCCATCCATCTATCCACTCATCTACCTATCTACCCACCACCCATCATCTACCCATCTATTCATCCATCCATCTACCATCTGTCCATTCATTCACCCATCCATCCATCCATCCATCCATCCATCCACCCCTCTATTCATCCATCCATCCATCCATCCATCCACCCCTC
>CM053596.1:36103907-36138342 GCA_028646575.1 Pseudocheirus occidentalis | reverse complement strand
ACATCCTTGGCCTAAGTCTAGCAGGGACCTTGTGATAAAGCCTGAAGAAGTTCCAGAGTCCATCAGATCAATCCCTCATTTTACAAATGAGAAAACTGAGTTCTAGGGAGATTAAGTGTCTTGCCCAAGGTCATAGGTCAAGAGCGACAGATGGGACTTGAATCAAGGTACATTGGCTTTAGAGCGATATGTTAACTGAGAGCTTAAGGAATAAATAATATGGAACATGGTTTGGTGGGGCTTCTACAGGTTGGCTAGAACCTGGTCCCAATCACCCATCATCTCCTCATTCCACATCTGCTGAGGATAATGAACTTGGAATCATGTTAGATATGTGTTCAAATCTTAAGTACTTTCTAGCTGTGTGACTCTGGCCAAGTCACCTAATGGGGGGCGGGGGGGAGGAGGAAGAGAACCTGCAGCCTTGAGGCCATATGTGGCCCTCTAGATCCTCAAGTGCAACCCTTTGACTGAATCCAAATTATGGCACTGAGACCGCAGGTTCCCCAGACCTGATAACCTGTCTGCCTCAATTTCCTCAACTGTAAAATGGACTCAATGGATCTCTACCTATGCTCCTACCATGGAGTGGCATCTTGTGTAGCTGTATGAGTACACATCCTCACCCACATACATGCACACCTAGGCACACGCAGGTCATGAGACAGCAGTAGGACAGCTGGCCTTACTTTTCTGTGCTGCTCATAGTTGCGGATGAAATCCCGAAGCTGCTCCTCCCGGCTCTCCAGGGTGGCGTAGAGCTGTTGCATTTGGCTCACGAGGTCTGTCTTTTCAGCCTTCAAACGCTTTCTATCGGCCTTCATGGCTAAGAGAAAGAGAGAACAGGGTATCAACGTGAGACTGAGCTGGAAGATGGTTTTTTCTTGGCTTCCCCTCCTTCCTTCACCAGGCACCTCTTTGTTCCCCGCTGGCCCTTCCTGAATGAGTGCTGATTTCTAACAGGGAAGGCCATGGCCCATCCTGCTGGGAGGAGCTTTGGGACCCCTTGTCTCGACTTTGTGGGGCCAGACAGTAGCTGGTTTGAACATCAGGTTCTATTGAAATAAACCACAAAGCCCCCTGAAAGCCAGTGAGTAGAAGCTGTCAGTCCACCCTGGTCAGAGATGCTGCCAATTGTTCCTGTTCCCACGGTTGGGGACCCAGCTTGATTAAAAATATGAAACATCTCACCTGGAGAGGAGCCTCTTAGCAAGTAAACAAGGCTTTTTCATGCTACTGAAACCCTCTTTGTCTCTTCCTAGACTTGCCATCTGGCAAAGGATTTCCTAGCACTTAAAACACAGCTTCTCTAATGTGTGGGAAGAAGACAGTACAAGATCCATCCTGAGGAGACCCACTAAGGGTGGAGGAGCAGAGCAGCCCTCTGAAGGGATCTTACAGTGAACCAATGATTGACCGATGATTAACAAGCACCTACTATCTGCTGACAGAAGCTCCACCTGGTCTTGAAGCTGAGAAGACACAGGTTCAGATCTAGCCATCCTCTGGGAATGGCAAATATCAGATGAAGAGAAGGTGTTGACTCACACTGGGAAAGAAAGCTTCCTCATTCAGAAATGACCAAAACCAGAGGGAGCGGTCCTATCCCTGTTTTACTGTGCGCCAAGTACCACGGACAGCCAGACCCTCAATCCTCACATCCACCCATTCCCACAAACAAAATCAGAATAATAGAAGCAACCCAATGTAAAGGAGGTAGTAGGGGAGAGTAGATAGAATGCTGGTCTTCAGAGTTGGGAACAGAAGGAAGGAAGAGAGAAAAGGAGGGAAGGAAGAAGGGGAGGAGGGAGAAAAGGAAGGAAGGAAAGAGAGGAAGGAGGGAGGGAAGAAGGAAGGGAAGGAAAGAGGTAGGAAAGAATAGGGGAAGGGAATAAGGGGAGGAAGGAAGAAAGGAGGTAAAAATGAGGGAAGGAGAAAGGAAGGGAAGGAGGGAGAAAAGGAAAAAGAAATGTGGGAAGGAAGAGAGGAGAGAAGGGAGGTAGGAACAGAGGAAAAGAGGGAGGGAGAGGGAGGAAGGGAGGAAGGGAGGGAGGAAGGAAGGAAAGAAGGAAGGAAGGAAGGAAGGAAGAAAGGAAGGAAGGAAGGAAAGAGTAGAGAGAAAGGAGGGATAGAGGAAGGGAAGGAGGGAGAGAAGGAAGAAGCAAAGCAAAGAAGAAAAGGAGGGAAGGAGGGATGATAGATGGAAGGCAGGCAGGAAGAAAGAAAAAGAGGGAGGGAGGTAAGAAGTGAGGGAAGAGGGAAGAAAGAAAACACTAAGTGGTCAGGATGGGGCAGAGCACCTGCTCCACAGTGAGAACACTACCTGCCCCAGAGGTGAAAGGCACCAAAGGGGAAGGAGAGAGATGGGGTACATGAGACAGTGCCTTGCAGGATTCTCATCAGACTTTAAGCCTGCTGAGATGTCAGAGATGATCGGGTTTAATCTCCTCATTTCCTCAATAAGGAACATAAAGCTAATAAAGAAGTGACCTGACCACGGAGCACAGCATACCCTCCCCACCCCCACCCCCAGTAGCTAACAGGAACGCCCCATTAACGTTCCCATGAGAGGAACCCTCTGGAATCCAGAGTTCACATTCCTCTCGATCACCATGACAGCCAAGGGCTGTAGAAAGCCAGGGGAGAAGTCATTAACGTGTCACCTGGGTGATTTTTCTATCAGGGAAAATGAGAATGACCCCTCCCCCACTGCAAAGTGGGACTGCCCTAATGGGAAGAGGCAGTTTCCTCCACCAGATGCCTTCTGTTCTCTCCTTGCCCTCCTCCTCCCAACCCCAGGGAAAATAACCTGGCACAGATTTTTCATCGAAGGCTTGGAGGAGCCCAGGGATGGGGTGGCTGGCGGCATTATGGCGAGCTGCAAGAAAGGAAGCCCAAGGTTCTGAAACATTCCAGCAATGCCCCCAGGAAACCCCTCCAGCCTGGTGCCCTGTGGGGGTCTCCATGGCGAAAGCTGCCCTTCTGGGGCAAGTGCCAAGGGAATGGGGGTAGGGCAGGCAGCTCTCCTTGGTGCTCAGATTCAGCCTCATCAGCAACCCCTCCCATGAAGGAGCAAGTGGGAAGATTGCTGGATATGGAGTCAGAGAACCTGGGTTCAAATCCCAGTGCTATGTAGGACTTGGGCAAGCCACTTAATTCTTTGGACCCTCAAGTTTCCTCATCTGTACAATGAAGGGACCGAATTCTGAAGTCCCTTTCAGTTCTAATGGAGGAGCCTATTACCCAGAATCAAATCTCAACTCTGTCACCTGTGTGACCCTGAGCAAGTCATGACCCATTTTTGTGTTTTCACTCTGTGACCCCATCTGCAGTTTCCTTGGCAGAGATACTGAAGTATTTTACATTTTCTTCTCCAGCTTCATTTTACAGATGAGGAAACTGAGACAAGCAGGGTTCAGTGATTTATCTAGGGCTGTCTGAGGCCAGATTTGAATTCAGGTCCTCCTGACTCCAGGGCCAGTGATCTAGCCACTGTGCCACCTAGCTGCCCCAGGTAACTTCTTTAGGGCCTCAGCAACCTTTAGACTGGACGTTGGAGAGCACATGCCCATGTGCATTGGTGGAGGGAATTTCCTCACCACGAGTTCCCTATAGCAATGGCATCCCAAGTCTAGTTTAAAAAATCGACAACAACCCTATATTATCATTATATTTGCCAAGCCTCAAACTGCCTTTTTCATGCTTACAAATATGTGCCATCTCACACTAGTTACAAAGGTCTTTCCCTGGCAAAACATGCCCCTAAACACTTCCAAGTTAGATTTGCCAATGACAACCCGAGAAATCTGTTGAGTGTCTCTAGATCTGGCCCCTGCTTCTAGGCAGCCAGCTCCTGCCCCCAGTTCTCCTTCCTAATCAACCTGGTTCACTCGGGCATGTCCCATTCCACTGCAACTCCATCAGAACCATTTCCATGGTGACAGATGATGTCATACCACAGACCGGGGCTGGGAGCACTGAATGCACATCACAGCAGGAGACCAGCCTCCCAAGGATTCCAGGACTTGATGGAGGGTGTTGGAGAGGAAAAAAAAAGGCGTTCTGTTCCCAGCTGGGAAAGGGGATAGGGGAGGTGCAATATATAGCCAGGTACCAGAAATAAGTCTGTTGTATAATAGTGTATCCAAATTGCTGCAGAATCTCACTGAGAAGGGAGCTCAGATGCCACCTAGTGCAATCTGTAACTAAACAAGAAAGATCAGTCACTGGCTTGGAAATCTGAATACCTTGGATTCAAATCCTACCTCGGCTACTTTTTATTTGTGTGACCTTGGGCAAGTCACTTGACTCTTGTAGTTTCTTCCTCTGGGAAAAAACAAGGGCGGGGTGGGGTGGGGTAGACTAGATGGCCTCCATGTTCCTTTCCAGCTCTAAAGCTAGGGTGGATGAATGAATAGATTAATATTTAATTTTGAACTTGGGACACACGCTGAGATGATTTGGTTTAATCCTCATCCTTAAGGACCCCATGTCTGCTGCAGGGTGGATGGAAAGCACCGCCCACCCCCCCCCCCCCAATGCTAAGAGTCTCTCAGATGCATCTATGATTCTTCTGTAACTTGCTGGCTAGGAATCATCCAGTCTTGGCTTGAAATCTAAAGTAAAGGGGGATCCACTAGCTCCCTATTCCATTTCTGTTGTTCTCCCCATCATCATTAGGGATTTTTTTCCTTCTACAAAGCCTAAATTTGCCTCATTGCATCTCCTGTCCATTCTTCCTCCTGCCCTCTCAGGTCAAGAAGAAGAAAAAGTCACAGAGCCACAGAATCTGAGAAATGAAGGGGCCTTAGTGACTACCTAGTCCACTGTATGCCTGAAAAAGAATATTTTCTATAACAAAACTGACAAATGGCCAGGTGACCTTCCCTCTTGTGAGGAAGAACCCAGGGGCAACCCATTTCACTGTCAGACAGCTCAAGATTGTTAGTATTAATAGCAAAAAAAAAGCAGGCATCCATGGAGTGGGGAATAAACATTACTGTGTTGTAAGAAATTATGAAAATGAAGAACTTATTATACTGTTATCCCTTCTACCTCACGACTTCCCCCATCACAGTTTCGATATGTCGCAGGTGGGTATAAGAAATTAAAAGTGAATTTTTGGGGAGTTTTGCAGGAGCTGTAGATGATACAGAGAAAAGTTTAGAAACTCAGAAATGCAAAAAATGTATGTATGGGGCGGGCAGGTGGCACAGTGAATAAAGCACCAGCCCTGGAGTCAGGAGGACCTGAGTTCAAATTCGGCTTCAGACACTTAACACTTACTAGCCATGTGACCTTGAGTAAGTCATTTAACCCCAATTGCCCTGCCCTCCTCCCTCCAAAAAGCAAAAAAAAAACCATTATATGTAGAGTATTGTATAATATCAGCCCAAACTTTACAATAAGGCACTGTAAAGACCCTATAAAAGAAAAAGAAAAAATTCAGACTTCTTCTCTGCTATGAAGGGAGAGCCAAAAAATTTTATGCGGATTTTCCAGATTGTGGGGAGTGCCACGTCCCTAATCCCCACAATGTCAAAGAGATAACTGTATTTAATAATGCCAAGGGAAGTGAGCAGAACCAGGAAAACTATGTGCCATGATTTCAATGATGTAAACTGAAAGGACATTCTATGTTCCGCAAAAAATGGAAACTGAACGCTGGGAAGTTAAAATGACCACAGATTACCTTTAACTTCATATATGTGTGTGTATGTATGTATACATGTATATGAGTATTTGTATATGTATATTTATATGTGTCTAGTTATTAACCTGTTCTCTCCTATTCTAGAATGTAAGCCCCCTGAGGGCAGGGCACACACCCTTTGCCCATTTTGTAACCTCAGTACTAAGCACAGTATCTACCAAACAGTAAGCACTTAATAAATGCTTGTGGACTGACTGACCAAAGAAGAGATATGGGAAGGGTGCACCCCTGCTTCTTTGCAAAGGTGGGGGGATTTGGGTGTGTCTAATGTCTAATGTCAGTGTCTTCACCTTGTTTTTTATTCTTAGTTATTAGGGAGGAATGTAGGTGATATGAAAACAAAATCTATCCATAAAAATATATTTAAATTTGCTATGAATAACTGATTTAATCACACAGGGAGGAGGAAATAAGTTCTTTAAATTTTATTTATATATTTTTAGTTTTCAACATTCACTTTTATAAGATTTTGAGATCCAAATTTTTCTGCCTCTCTCCCCTGCCCCTCCCCAAGATGGCATGCACTCTGATATAGGGTCTACATATACATTCATATTAAACAGAGGAAATTATTTTTAAAATGATGCTTTGGGCATAAGTGGTAGGGGAAAAGGGTTGGGGTTGGGGGAAGACACATACATAGGCTAAGAAACAGATTGATAGCCACTCTTCCAAAATGCCTGTGGCCCACAAATGCTCCTATATTCTCAGCTAAACCAAGATAAATATAGACATTATTTTTGCTACTGTTATCATTAGGGGATTTAATATGAGACAAGACCTCTGGGATCACCCAGTTCAATTCCTTTATTTTCTAGGGGGGAAGCTGAAAGTCAGACAGGGAATCTAGTATCTCAAGGTCATCGGGTTGTGAGTAACAGACCTATTCTTCAAATCCAGATCTTCTAACTTCAATGTTAATACTCTTTCCACTATCCCATATTGCCTTCTCGTAAAAGCAAATATTTCCCAGAAAGTCTGAACCCAGCACTCTTAAGGGGTGGGGAAACCACCCCAGTACCAGTAAAACCCACCCTTTCCCCATGAAAACAGCCAGCTGTAGCCTTGGATGGCTGTCTGTCAGAAGGGTGTTCCCTCTAGTCCCAGCAGGGGGACAGCCTGTCTTTGCCAGGCCACATTCCTGGCCTTGGCTCCTTCCTCCCTCCTCCAGGAATCTCCCTCCTTGCAGCCCACATGTCTGCTAAGGAAAAAGTCTCTGAAAAGCCATCCCTGGCCAGGTGGCCATGCCACATGTCTCACGCCGAAGGGAAGCAAAATATGTGTCTCCTAGTGTGTCTTCTGTTATGGGTCAGGTTTCCCAAGCTGCTTGAGGGCTCTGTGCTGCTCTGACCCTTTGGATACCCTCAGCCCAGGGTAGGGATCATTACTCAGGGATGAATCTAGCACAGGACTTCCTGCTCCAGCTTCAGGTGGGGTGGGGAACATGGGAATAGGGAAGGTATAGGGGATAATGGAGAGAGACAGCAGAGACAGCTTTCTAAATGGTTGCCTATTCATGTTGTGGGTACCTAAGACCCCAGTTTAAGGAAGATCTGGACACATGGACAGAGATGGGGAATTATGATTATTCTAAGCATTGATTTCTAAAAAAGTACTAATTAGTACCCCCTAATATCCTCCAGAGCACAGAATGTCAGAGCTGGGAGGGCCCTTAGAACACAGGATGTCAGAGCTGGGAGGACCCTTAGAACACAGGATGTCAGAGCTGGGAGGACCCTTAGAACACAGAATGTCAGAGCTGGGAGGGCCCTTAGAACACAGAATGTCAGAGCTGGGAGGGCTCCTACAACATGGCATGTCAGAGCTGGGAGGGGACCTCAAAATTTAGAATGTATCAACTGGCAAGGACTTCAGAGCATAGAAGGTTACCAGAAGAGATTGTATAAATTATGTCAATGCAAGGGCAGCAAGGGAGCCTAGCCTACCTCAGGGTCTAATTCTGGGCTTGGCCCTAGGAAGGTACTTTGATGGGAGCAGGTCTCCACTGTTGGGAGATCTTTGTAAATCCACTTATCAAATGAAAGGAGGCTAGAAGTGTGTTCAGGCTGGGCAGGAGACCAGGCTGGTGGTGAGGGCCAAAGGTCCTCTGAGGCAATCTTGTGAGTCTGAGATGATAATGCACTTCAGAACAGCTCCTCTGGGGTCCACTGTATGTATATGTTGCATCCTACAGACGGACTGACAGCCCCTCCCTACCCTCTCCCCCAAATGCTTATTTGCTGGTTTTCTCCTCCCTTGCCTTTTTCTGCCTCAAAGCAGAGTTGAGAGGGACACTTCTCAATAATTAGACTTCACAACTTTGGGGGAATAAGAAGTCAGTGCAGCAGAATGGGAAGGACCTGAATTCAAATCTTTTCTCTGATCCTTTCCAGGAGGTGGCTTGAACTCTCACTGCCTTGAGAATCTGAAGCTGTGGCTCCAAATCTCCTCCACCTTCCCCACTTCTACCTATGTGACCCTGGGAAGCCCCTCTACTTTCCCCCGGGCCTCAGTTTCCTTACTTGTCAAGTGAGGGAGCTGGCCTTAATCCTAGTGCTTTCCCTGGAGGTTAACGCTAGAATTTCCTTCTTTGTACACCCATATTCACTCCTCATTAGAGTATAAGCTCCCTCAGGTCACTGATTATGTTTTTTTGCCTTTCTTTGTGTCACCAGAGCTTAACGCAGCATTTGTATATCACCTTCCAGCCATGACCTGTGGATTTCAGAATATATTGCCTGGTATCTCTTGCCTTCACTTGGATTTACTGTGGGATAATGGAAATGGGATTTGGGAAACCCCAGGTTCTAGGCCTGCCCTGATTATTAACTTGCTGTAAATATGTAAATATGGTGTCAAGAAGACTCGTCTCCCCGAGCTCAAATCTGGCCTCAGATACTTACTAGTTGTGTGACCCTGGACAAGTCACTTACCCCCACTTACCTCAGTTTCCTCATCTGTAAAATGAACTGGAGAAAGAAATGGCTAACTACTCTAGTATCTTTGCCAAGAAAACCCCAACCAGGGCCACAAAACGGGGGACACCACTAAAACGACTGAATAAAACATGAAGGCTCCTTCCAGGTCTAAGCCCATAAGCCTATGATCCTTCAATCTTTCTATAAATGCTTGTCATCACTGTTACTTTTTTCGTGAGTGGACTGGAAAGTGACTTGCTTAAAGTTACACTAATTAGACCGAGACTTTTTTTTTACATTTAATTTTTACAATATTTTCTCCCTTTTTCTCTATTACATGTAAACAAAACTTTAACATTTGTTTTTTAAACAGGACTTTGTAGGCATTCCAGTACTGCTTCAGCTGCTCCCTAATATGCTGGTCCTGTCAGAATTTGGCCCAGGCTTCAGTTTGAGGGTGAGCTAGAAAGGATGGGGTGATTGACGGTCTAGTTGCTGGGTTGTCCCACCATGAGCAGTCAGTGGGCTGACCTGGGGTTCATTGTCCCTGGCCATGCTTGCCCTCCCTCTGTGGCTTGGAAGCAATAGGGGGCATCCCTTTGCCTGCATCTTCCCCTAGCAGTCCTGGATCAAACCCAATTTGAATTTCATTGTACTGCCTGACATGAAACGGGCCATTGGCTGTGATGTTTTCAAAGTTAATATAAAGGTTATTGTTCCAGCCAGAACACAGTAGACCAGTGATCAACTGAGTGTGGGGCTGCTTTACATTTCCATCAGCCAGTGAGGGACAGCATGGTAGCATCACCTCTGTGGGAGGCCTATGAACAGGGGGCTAGAAGTAGATTAGAGAGTCAAAAGGGAAGACCACTGCCTGAAGGTGAACCAGGCTCACAGGACCAGAGACAGAGCCAGAAAGAACCGTCAAAGCTGTCAGATCCAGTCTTCTTTTCATTTTACAGATGAGGACACAGAGGCCCAGCCTAGGAGAGGCTTGTCATAGTCACAGAGAAAGTCACTGGCAGAATGAGGACCAAAGCCAAGGCCTCCGGCTCTGTGGCTAGTGCTCTGACCACTGCACCATTCTGCCTCTGGAAAAGAACCCTATTTGGAAAATTCAAAGGCCACGGGAAGGAAAAGAGATTGGTGCCCTCCTCAGTTCAGCTTGGGTGCTGAGGTTCCCTTTCCAAAGGAGAATTCACATATCTGAGGTTCTAAGGGTCTTTATTACTTGAACAATCTTTGTCCTAAGGTCTCTTCTAGCTCGGCCATTCTATGTTCTAAGGGCCCTCCCAGCTCTGACATTCCCCGCTCTAAGGGCCCTTCCAGCTCTGATCCTAGGTCAATTTTGGTAGGGGCAGAAAGGTCCAGAAGGGAGATGGCATCCTGTCCAGCTTCAAAATCCCAGAGGGAATTATATTTCTATGAAGCCAGAGGGTGAAAAAAGGGGCAAATGCTTTTGCTCACAAAAGGTTGAGGAATGGACTTCTTTTCCTTTGGAATCCTGAAATTCCCACCCTTAATGCCCTCTACTTCCTTCCCAGAGCATGTCACCTCCGAGCCTGACATTCTCCCTGCCTCCAGGCAGTCCAAAGAGGAAGAATCAGAGTCAACTCCCATCTGGGGTCAGGGCCACTTTGAAGCCAAGTGAACATTCTTGCTCTGTCCTCCAAATTCCTTCCCAGTCAGGGTATTAAAGAATGACTATGAAGTGCTAATAAGTCACAGATGGAGTTGTCTGTCAGTAGTTGAGATCACAAGGTCAGTGACTTCAGTCAAAACCATAAGCACATCTGCAGCAGGGAGGTGACAGGGGAAAGGGAAGAGGAAGGGGAGGAAGAGGAAGGAGTCTGGGCAGGAAAAGTTACTAGAGAATATACAGGTAAGTCTGTAAAGCTGGTACAACATGGATGAATTAACAGCAGAGGCAGAAGGCTAAGCTCTCCATCTGTCCATCCATTCATCCATCCATTGGTCCATCCATCCATCCATCCATCCATTGGTCCATCCATCCATCCATCCATCCATCCATCCATCCATACTAAAGGCCTACTGTATGTAAGACTCTCCATATATGCAGAAGCTACAATAAAAGATACCATGCATGTCTTGCTTTAAATGGTTGTCTAATATAGTAGCCAACTTTTACATATCACTTCTGCAAATTCTTCTACATACCTGAACTCATGAATGACCACAACAATTGAGGCAGGTGCTATTATCATCTGGATTTTACAGTTGAGGAAACTGAGTCTCAGGTATCATGATAAAGGGACACTAGGGAGTAGGTAGCTGAGCCCAGACCCTCTGTCCAATCCAAGGCTCTGTTTTCCTACACCATACAATCATAGGATCACAGATTTAGAGATGGCCATCAAAGCTGACTTGATGTGATTTTACACATGAGGAAACTGAGATAAAGAGATTCAGTCACTAAGTCATACAGTGAGTAAGTATCTGAGGCAGAATTGGAACCCATGCCTTGCTAGCTCTTAAGTTCAGCTCTCTATTTACTAATCCACCCAGCTGTCCCGTGGCCTCTCCAAATGGACCTATAGATCATTAAGGCCAGTGGGGTCAAGCTCAAATAGCAAGTCCTGCAGGGTGCATACTGACTTAGAAAACCACAAATTAACATTATCTATGCTGTGTGTTGTGTCTTTAATTATATTGTTAAGCATTTCCCAATTACATTTTAATTTGGTTCAGGGCCATGCTTGGGAGTTTTGTTTTGGGGACCAAGTGGCCGCAAGTTTGACACTTCTTATCTGGAACATGCCTTCATTTTACAGAGAAGGAAATTCAGGCCCAGAGATGGGGAAAAGGCTTGTCAGAGACAGTGACACAGTAGACAGAGAGCTGAACCAGGAGTCAGGAAATCCTGAGTTCAAATCCAGCCTCAGACACTTCTTAGCTGTGTGACCTTGGCCAACTCACTTAACCTGTTTGCCTTCATTTATAAAATGGGAATTAAAAACAACACCTCTCTCTGGGTTACTGTGAGGATCAAATGAAATAATATTTGCAAAGCACTTAGCACAGTGCCTGGCCCATATAGGTGCTATACAAGTGCTTATTTCCTTCTCTTATTTCCCTTGTCCAAGTATCAGAGCCAGGATTTGAATTTCATTTTTTGCTCACAAATTCATGCACCCACCCACCCACCCATCCATCCATCCATCCATCCAACAAGCATGGATCAATGCCTACTATGTTTAAAGAGCAGTAGCTTATATTCTATTGGGAAGAAGCAAGCCATTTGGACAAGGTGATGACAAAATACAGACAAAGCAAATACAAACTATCGGGGGGGGGGGGTACTACCAACTAAGGGACTCAGAAAAAGCCTTGGGTAGCAGGCAGCATTTGAGTTTGGAACCTTGAAAAAAATCTAGGGCTTCTTCTACAAGGCTACATGAAGGAATTGAAGGCTACATGAAGGAATTCCAGGTATAGGGGACAAAGGCATGGCTGTGGGAAATGGAATCCATTTCAGGCAAAGGTAAGAGAAGTTGGGCCAGTATGGTGGGAACATACAGCATGTGTGGAAGAATAAGGTGTGACATATTTGGAAAGGGGTCAGCTGCAGCATGTGAAGCCTTTAAGTGCCACGCAGAGGAATTAACATTTCATCCTCAAGGCAGTAGGGCACCACTGATGTGACTTGAGCAGAATGGCACAGTCAGCCCTATGCTTTAGGACTTTCAATGTGGTAGCTGCATGGTGGCTGGATTGTGTTTATTTTCCACTATGCAAAGCTGATTCCCAGGGATGGCGGAACTCAACTTCCTCTTTCTATTAAAAGTGAGCCTGAGGAATCTCATATGGCAATTAGGGGAATATTTGTTTTCCTGGCCTCACTGGGGGAGGGGCAGGGGTCCGGGAAGAGCCCTTTTGCCTCTGAATCACAGTCCAGCAGTAACTAAAAATAGTAGTAGATGGGGCTCAGGATGCTCCCATTCCCTCGACACAGGAACTCTGGAAGGGACTTTCTGGAAATGAATGTTCCACAATAATCTTCTCACACAATGGGCTCTATTTTTAAAATTCTATGCAGTTCTATGAGGTCACTTTTGGGCCTGGCTCAGAGTTCTGAGGGGCACATGTCCTCTGAGCACTGAGGAGCCCCTTGGGATTAGGCCCATTTATGGCCCAAACCTTATTGCTGGGGTTACCTCTCTGGACCCCAGCTGGAAGGCACTACCCTGATATTTGCAAGATCAGTCTCCAATCACCCTCTGATATTTCCTAAGCTTCAACTCACTTCACATAGCTAAAACTCTGCCTGAGACCTTCTTAAGTGGAATAAGTGGAAGGGTGAGAGACAAGAAGGGTCATTCTGATGACCTCAGTTCTCCTACCTACTCTGTCAGTGGCTGACTGAGTTGTCAGTCAGCCCCAGCCCAGTCAACCCACTAGTGACTTTAGTGGGTTCATTTCTAGTTCTGGGGAATCCTATGAGAGCCAAAGCTTTGCATACAGCCATGAAACAGGATTATTGCCCACAGGTCCACCTTGGAGACACAGGTGCCCTGTGTTTCTGGGCTCTGTGGCTGATCTGTTCTGTCCCAGGACAGGAAATCTGGGACATAGGCTAAAGTCTGACCCCATCCAAGATGGACCAACTTGCACTTAGTAGTCTGGGTAAACTGAGGTTTGGGACAGTAAACTGTTCCAAAGTCAGTAAGAAGGGAAATTAGGCCTGGAACACAGGTCATTTGATTTCTTGTCTGGTATGCTAGCCATCACACCATACCACCTTCTCTAGCATGTATAAGAATTTACTTAGCACTCATGTTTAAATACTGCTTAGTTGCTAGGCATTATGGAACAGGGATTCCTCAGAGATGGAAGGGTGCTCCCTGGCCATCCAGTCCAACCCATACTGCAGTAAGAACCCCTCTCTACATCATACCCAAGAAAGGGCCAACCAACCTTTGTCTGAAGACCTCCAGTGTGTGGAACCATAACTTCCTCAGGCAGTCCATTCTACTTTGACATGTTGGTAGGAAATATTTCTTATCATCCAGTCTAAAGCTGCCTCTCAGCAGTTCCAGACACTGTCCCCACTACTGCCCTCCAGAGTCCAATAGAACAACACTTATGACCCGTGTAACCTTGGACAAGTCAATCACCCAAAGCCTCAGCTTCCTCAACTATAAAATGAGAGGATCAAATTAAGTGACTTCTGAAGGCTCTCCAAATTCTAGAGTTATGACCCCAAGTCAAATCAAGTCAACCAGCATTTATTATGTATGAAGGCAATGTCAGTTCCTGGCATCAAGGAGCTCACAGTCTAAGGGGGGAGTCAAAATGCAAACAAGGACAATAGCATCTCTTTAAGTATTTAAGGACACTGAGGGAGGGAAGGAGAGAGGGAAAGGTCAGAAAACACCTCATTTCTACCCTCCACACATCTCCTGTCTTTCCTTTCTAATTATCATGTTGTGGAAGGAGATTTGATTGTCCCCCATAGCCCAGCATGGGCCCAAGCTCTTCTGGTTTCTGGGGTCTCATTCAAACTAGACAAGCTCCCTTTTACTGGGCCAAATGGTTCAGAGTTCAAAGAGGCTGATCAAAGTCCATTCATCTCACACACACACACACACACACACACACACACACACACACACACACATCTGCTATAATTTTGTATTACGAAGTTTATCAGTCCTGAATGTATATTTAGTGAAAGGCTCAACCAATCTTTCATCTAATTACACTCATTACCATTTAAATGTGTAATCATTAATATCTCTGGGCATGATGGTCTAAATATTTTATAGAGATCTTAATTATGTTAGACTTCCAAACTTGACATAAAACTAACTCATTCTACCAATTAACAGGACAACATCATTTCAGAATCCTATTAGGGCAAGCTGACTGGATTTTCTGTAGTCTGGCATGAGGGTCAGGATCTCTCTATTTAAATGTAAGTCTGAAAAGTCACCCAAGATTGAAAGTCATGAGACGGTGGTCCAATTCCACCATCTTGTCTGTCCCTCATAGATGCTTTGAAGGATGAGATGGTGGAATCTCTGTGAATTCTCTTGGGAGTTCACCTCTCCATTGTTCTCCTCCTTGGGGAGACAACATATGACTGGGCCTGGCTCATGCCCTAACTAGGAATTTTCTTCAGATAGCAGGACCCCTCCCCTTTTGGGCCATCTTCTTTGGTCACTGCTCTCTTGCTACTCCTAAAACAAGGGAAAGAGGAATGGTGTTCCATTCTCCCCAAACTCACTTTCTCTCTCCTCTTACTCTTCTTTTTGTTTAAAGAGCTCATTTTTTGCCTCATTTCTTATTAAGCCTTAATCACTTAATAGGCATTGTCTCAATCAAACTGAGACATTGTTAAAGACCTTAGCTTGAAAAGGCCAATGTTCCTCACTACATGCTGGGCCATCTCCAGTCATCCATACCTGGCCACTGGACCAAGATGGCTCTGGAGGTAAAAGTGAGGCTGGTGACTTTGCACAGCCCTGCCTCACTTAAATCCAATTCACTTCTGTCACAGCATCCTCCCTGATGTTATGGTCCTCATCGAGAATGAAGGACAAACTGTGACTCTTCTTCCCCTTTGCTTTCTTTCTTCCCTCTACTTTTCTCTCTCCTTTCTCTTTTCAACATCTGCTTTTCTACAATCTCCCTTTATATTTTCTTTCCTTCTGCTCTGTCTTCCTCCTGGAACCTCATCTCCCAATTATACTCCCTTAATCAGCCCTCTTCTCCATAGCTTCACAGACCCTTCTGGGAGGTCTCCGCCTTACTCTGGGACCTCTATCTCCTGGGTGGGGATGGGTGTGGTAGGGAACAGTGATAACAAATAAAACTGATTACCAGGCAGGAAAGGAGGAAAGAGGCTACACAGCCATGTGACAATGGGAAAGGCCTAAGAATGACTGTGTTAGATTGGAAATGTTAAGGGCTCCAACCTCATGGGTGGTGAAAACCAACTGCTTTCTGTCCCCACTGAAACCCAAAGGGGTGGAATAAGGCTAAAGCCACATCCGAAGAGACTTAGAAAGGATTTCCTGAGAGTGAAGGCTGAGAAACATTGGAAGGAGTGGGTTTTGTGTTTCCTGGTATTAAGGCCTAAGTACTAAGTCAAGAATTTAGACCCCAAGGTAGGAGTCCTTGATTTCCCCTCTTGGCTCTGCTCCTGACTTCCAGACTACAAAAGCAGGCCTCAGCTTCTGTCTCATCGTGGGGCTCCTTAGCGCTCATGAACGGAAGCCTTCCTGACTCCAGGCTCAGCGCTCTGTCCGCTGTGCCTCATCCCCTGGAACATCCAGCTGCCTTCTCCAGGCTGGCTCCCTTCTCACACTGTTGAGTACCTCTGGGGCCCTCCATTTTGCAGAAGGGCCCAGACTTTATTCCTCGCCCTGCTTGGCTCCAGACTTGCAGACCGTGCCCGTGGAATAATTTCTCTTCTCCACCATCTCCTTTTAGTTCCTTTTTGTGTATTGTCTTCTCCTATTAGATCATAAGCTCCATGACATCAAGGACTATCTTCCTGTTTCTACTTTTGTCCTCAGGGCTTAACATAGTAAGCGTTTAAAAATCCTGGTTATTTCCTTCCCTCCTGATGCTACTACCATTTAACCAGCTGCGTGACCATGCCTAGCACAATGCCTGGAATACAGCAGCTATTTAATAAATGTTGACTGACTGAAAAGCCACAAAATCAGGGGTTGTTACCTTAAAAGTTGAGCCACCTCCTACCTCTCCCTCCCTGACTAGACATACTCCTTGGCAGTTGGCTGGCCAGGGTGCTCCTCTCACTCTCCAGTCTCTTGTTTCTCCACTACTTACTAGGTGTATGACTTTGGGCAAGTCAAAGTCTAGCTTTCATTCTCCTCTTCTGTAAAATGGGAGAGTGATGGATTAGTCCACTGTTGTTGCTTCAGTCCTGTCTGACTCTCAGTGACCCCATTTGGGGTTTTCTTGGCAAAAATACTGGAGTAGTTCGTCATCTCCTTCAGCTCATTTTACAGATGAGGAAACTGAGGCAAACAAGGTGAAGCGACTTGCCCAGGGTCCCACAGCTAGTAAGTGTCTGAGGCTGGATTTGAATTCATGAAGATGAGTCTTCCTGACTCCAGGCCTTACACCCTATCTACTGTGCTACTGCACCAGCTTTGAAGCCTTGCTACTATGTGCTCAGGCTGGAAAAATGCTGACTTGGTGGATGGCACCTATTTATTATTACTAAAATGATTGCATATTAAAAAGAGAAATGCCATCCGACTTCTCAAAGGGGAACAGGAGGAAATAATTTCCTGTCTAGTTCTCTAGATTGGAAACAAACAAAACCCAACAACAACAACAAAGCTGGGAACTCGGCTAATAACAATCTAACTAAGAACTGAGGAGGACATAGGGACTGACAGAGGGAGGGGGGAGGGGAGGAAGGCTTTGGGAAGGGCACAGTGGGAATAGAGGAAGATCTGTTTCTGCTGCATCTCCACACACCCCTCCCCCACCCACCATCATCATCTCTGCCTGAAGTTCAGAGGCTAATAACAGCCAACATCTACACAGCACCGACTATGGATCAGGCATGTGCTAAGCACCTTACAAATATTCTCTTATCTGATCCTCACAACTCTGGGAGGTAGGCGCTATTACTATCCCCATTTTACAGATGAGGAAACTGACTTGCCCAGGCTCACCCAGCTAAGAAGTGCCAAAGGTGGGATTTGAACTTAGGTCTTCCTGACTCCAGGCTCAGCAATCTGTCCCCTGCTACCCTGGGAGCTCCATTACAGAGCCAAGATTGCAAAAATATGCCATCCTGCTGATGGTAGCAAACATCAGAGTCCTAGACTTGTAGTCAGGAAGACCTGAATTCAATTTCTGCCTTGTTCTGTGGCCTCGAGAGCCTTTCTTCTAATCTCTAAAACAGAACTAAAAATCCTTGCAGTATTTTCCTCAAAGTACTTCCCAAACTTTCAAGAGCTATAGAAATGTCATTTTGAAATTCGCTGTTGTGGTTGTAATTCCATTACTGTCCCGGGAGCATTATCATTTCCTGGGAGCAAGATGGGGAGGGAAGAGACTGGCATTTGAATTCTGAACTTTGGACATAAAACATTCAGGGACCAGAGTGCCCTCATCTGCCCAATGAGGAGGCTGGATTCCCTCTCTAAGGTCCATTTCAGCTCTGAACCTATGTTCTCAAGGTCCTCTCGACATCAGCTTAGAGCAACTGAGCTTATGGAAAGAAGCCCCTACAGAATGCTATCCTTAAAGCTGCCCCAAGAGCTGAGATGCCTGGATGCCTTCTTAGCCAACCACACTGCCTCAGTTCCTGGTGCCCATATGGAACACCTAGGATGAAGGAGGAGATGTGGATGGTTGGAGAAGTCAGTGCGATGGCCTCAAGGCAGGTGAATCAGGCCCCTTTGGGTCTGGCCACACCTGGAGACAGGCAGAACACCTTGAAGGCCATCCCTGTCAGGCCTTCTCTGGGAACGGTAGAGACTGGGAAATCTACTGGGAGAAAAAAAATTCTTATGCAAATCAAAGCCTGAGAGTTTAATAGGCAGTGGCAATCAGATTCGTTAGCAAACAGTAATATGCAGGAAATGAAGAGATGGGAGCTGTGTTCCTAAATACCCTCCTCAAGCTTTAGAATTATCCACTTTACATGGCCTGTTAAACATCTGTCAGAAACTGCAGTGGAGATACCTGCCCATCATGCCGGGGAGAGGATTTGCTGCCTCTGCCACAATATGGTGTGAAGCCTGCTCTGCACCCTCCCGCAAGGCTGCATGGGACTGACAAAGCCAGTCAGGCAGTCAATCAACAAACATCATGGTACTGAATTGCTTTTTGCTTAGGATCCTAAGCCTTGAGGGTATAAATAAAGGGAAAAGCCATCGACCCTGCCCTCATGGAGCATCCGTTCTAATGGATGAAAGCCGACTTCCGTCCCTTCAAAGCCTAAATGTGAATACCGCCTCTGCCAGGAAGCCTTCCCTGCCCTCCTTCCAACTCCCCTTGAATCTCCCCTAGAATTTTGTGTAGCTTCTCCTTGGCATTCTCACTACTCTCCCTTATTTTTTCATAATGAATTGTGTGCTCAGATTCTCCTCCCAGCCCATCAGATTGCAAATTTGCAAACTCACCAATATTTAATAATCAGCTACTATGTCCAATGTATTAAAAAGTTCATCGGATCTTGGTTCTAGAGCTGAAGAGGACCACGGAGGCCATCTAATCCAACACCTCCTCATATTACAGATGAGGAAACTGAGGTCCACAGAGAAATGACTTGTCCAAGGTCACAGCATTAGCAAGAATCCCAGGGAGGATTTGAACAGAGGTCCCCTGACTTTGGAACCAGGGCTCTTCACACTGGGCTAGACTGCCTCTTCAAATGCTCTTTCTATCAACTATCTATCTATATCTATCCATCTCTCTCTATTAACTATCCTTATCATCTATCAACTGATCAATAAGTGTAAGGAGATGCGGTTTCAGGACCAAGAAGACCTAGGATCAATCCTGCCTCTGATATCTAATGGTTGCGTTACCTTGGGCAAGTCACTTAACATCTTAGTGTCCTGGGGGACTCTCTAAACCTCTAAGTTGCAGAGAAGGTGCCACCTCACTGGTAAAGGGAGTTTCTTCCTTTAGAGAGTTGCCTGTCCCACTGAAATCCTGGGTCCAGTCCCTCTCTCCCACATGCCCAGCACTGTGCTGGGCATACGAGGAGACATTTACACTGGGCTAGAGATGACATAACATGTACTTATATTAAGATGCTGGTGGTCTGATGGACAGAGCACTGGGGTTGGGAGTCAGGAAGTTCTGCATTCGAATGCAGCCCCAGATCCTTCCTGGCTGTGTGACCTTGGGCATGTTACTTGCCTGCCATCTGCCTCAGTTTCCTCAACTGTAAAATGGTCAGAACAGCAGCATATGTCTCCCAGAGTTGTTGTGAAGATAAAATATGGAAAAGACTTTGCAGTCTTAAAGTGCTATATAGATGTTAGCCGTTATTATATAATGGTACATTTTAACATATTATTATTAGCTATTAGGCAGCTGGTGGCAGAGTGGACAGAATGCTGGGCCTGTAGTTTGGAGTTCAAATCCAGCCTCAGACACTGCCTAGCTGTGTGACCTTGGGCAAGTCCTTTGGCCTCTGTCTGCCTCAGTTTCCTTACCTGTAATGTGGAGATAATAGCACCTGCCTTGCAGGTTGCTGTGAGGATGAATGAGACATTTATAAAAGCTCTTGGCACACAGGAGGCTCTAGTCTAGAGCAATGCCTGAAATAATATATAGCATTGATATAAGGTTGCCAAGGAGGGAGGCTTGGAGCAAGATACCATATTCTCTGCATTCAAACTGAAATTCAGGGGAAACTTCCTTGGTGATTCTCCTTGGCTGAATGGGGGCCTGGGAGGAGGAGCAGGCCAGGGCCTGCCTGAGGGCCGTGGGGCCAGTGCCTCCCAGGCCTCAGTGTCCTTGGGGAGGGCTGAAGCGGGCTGGGAATGGAAGAACTGAGGGAAGGGCCGTGTGAGCGGCGCAGAGGCGCTGACAGATGGTACCTGTGAAGTGAGTCTATGGTAAATATTGTAATGTTTTGTGTAATCTATCAATCAACAAAGATGCTGGAGCTCAGAGCCCAAGCCCAAGCGTGTGGAGCAACCTGCGAAGAGGCAGAGTGTGCTCAGGTAGAGAGAATCACAGGTGGCAGAAAAGAGGGAAAGTCTCTGCATCTCAGCTTCCTCCTCCGGCCTCTTTAAGTGTGCCAGGGGAGGGGAGAAGAGGGGAAAGAGAAAGGGAGAGGGGAGAAGAGAGGTCAGGAGTGGGGGGAAGAAAGGAGGGGAGGAGGGTGGGGAAAAGGGGAAAGAAAGGGAGGGGAGAGGAAGGGAGGAAGGGAGGAATAAATATTAATTAGGCACCTTACAGATCTTTCTGTCCACACCTAACAAGTACTCGGTGACTTCAACTGAAATATATACTATTCTTCTCTCTAGCATTTAGGGGTCAGCTGTTAACAGAGCAGCCAGCTCACTGTATGTACAATGGACCCACACGCTGAAATGCTAATTTCTTAAGGTTTGCATTTACTGTTCCCCCTTTCCTGAAAAAGAATAGGCCCCGAGTCCCTAGAAGGGGCCTTTCATTCTCCCTTCCCCAGGAGCTGGGCAGTGGGGTGACAGGCTGCTCAGGGAAGTAAACGGCAGCTGGCAGTTACCCAGTCAGGAGATCTGGGTTCAAATCCAGGCATTTAGTACAGAGCCTGGCTTGCAGTAGGCACTTATTACACATTTACTGACTGACTGGCTGACTTAGTCCCTTTGGGTCTGTTTCTCTCTCTTTTATAAAATGTGGTGGGCGGGAGGCAATCAGAAGAAAAGGCTGTAAAAAGATAAGGACCAAGCTTGGCCCCAGAGAAGAGGCAGGAGAAGCCAGCCGCCTCCCCCACCCTCCCTGTTCCTTGTAGAGGTGGAGGGTCATGGGTACAGAACACTGTATATCATGTCAGACTCGTCCAATATGGTGCTTAGCTTTGCTGAACCTTCCCCCTTCTCATTTTGAATTCCTTGCTGTAAGAGGTGATGGGAGGGAATAAACTTTGAAATGCACATGATATAAAAATGAAAGATGCTGAACATATTTTTGAAGGAAAACAAAAATTAATTGAGATGTTTAGATGTTGTGACATCTAGAAAACTGTTGTGATAATTAGCCCAAAGAAATGCCAAGAGTGTGAGGATTTCTCTCCCTAAGCCAGTTTGAGCTTGGGGGGTGGGGGTGGGGTGATAGATTTGCTCTGGGCAGCCCCCCTTGTCCCTCTTCAATGACATGGCATGGGTACCCACCTTCTCTTCCTAAGGGCCGGGACCAGCCCCTCCTGCTGCTACTTTATAACTAGCAGGCCAAGTCAAGGAGGCCTGCCAAGAACGTAATTAAATACCTAAGACTGACAGCCACAACTTCTCCTAATTAACCGGCAGATTTAGGAACCTTAATGATTTACAGACAGGACTCCCTTTAAGCTTGTGTGGAAACTGGTTGCCTAAGGATGCCTCAGGGTAGGGGTGGGGGTGCAAATCCACAAACATCTCTGTCTGACCAAGAGCTGGAAAAAAATGCTGGTGGGGCTGCATGGCTTGTCATGGCATCACCCATGTGGTCACAAGATGCCCATGGGCATGGACCTCTAAGAGAAGCTGTGGCTGGGGCAGACTGGAGAGACAAGGGCTCACCTGGTTTGCTGGTGGTTTCTGAAAAGAAGCGTGCCCAGGACACCCTCCAGTTCCTAGGCTATTGGAGGACTGACCACTATGGGGGAATAGGAGGAGGGGGGATGGGGATCCAAACCTAGTGCTCAGCCCCGAACAGAGGAGGAGCTTAATAATAATTAATTACCCAGAGTGGGGCTGAGCAGAGGAGGAGCTCCCCCTGGAGGACTGCTGCGGAAGGGCTGGCTTCTAAATTCTGGGACAAAACCTTCTTCACTCCACCCTAGGTACCACACTGCTCAGATGGCATCCCATTTACCCCTTCTCTCCCCTAGATACTGGATATGTAGTTATTGTTTTGAGATCTCTAGTGAAGACAAAATTACAACCCAATGAAGCAGCTCAGTGTGCTTGTGTTCTAATTGCCAGGAAATGTTTCCATGTCTCAAACCCAAATTTGCCTCTTTGCATAGCCCAAGAACCCTTTCTTACCTGACTCTCCCAGACACTTAGTCCCTTCCCCTCCATAATAACCTGCTCTGGCTATGGTTTGGTTGTTTGGTTGGTTTTTTTTTTTTGGAGGGGGGAGAGCAGGGTAATTGGGGTTAAGTGACTTGCCCAAGGTCACACGGCTAGTTTTGTGTTAAGCGTCTGAGGCTGGATTTGAACTCAGGTCTTCCAGACTCCAGGGCCCATGCTCTATTCATTGCACCACCTAGCTACCCCTCTGGCTATGTTTTGAATACACACATTTGTCTGCACACAAAGTAGGGATTTAGATACATGTGTATTCTCTTTCAAAGCAGAAGGCAAGCTACTTGAGGGCAGAAGCAGCATCCTTGATACCCAGCAGATAACTTGTCACTGTTGCTGCTGCTGCTGTTAATGGTGATGATGATGCTGTTAATGGTGATGATGATGCTGTTAATGATGTGGAGTTGTTTTAGTCACGTCTAACTTTCAGTGACCCCATTTGAAGTTTTCTTGGCAGAGATGCTGGGGTGGTTCCCCATTTCCTTCTCCAGATCATTTTATAGATGAGGAAACTGAGGTAAGGGGTTAAGTGACTCACCCAGGGTCACACAGCTAGTAAGCAAGGTTGGATTTGAACTCACATAGATGAGTCTTCCTGACTCTAGGCCTGGCGCTCTGTGTACTGTGTCACCTAGTATGTAACAGTTAGTTAAGAAATGCTTGTTGATTGCTTTGTTAATTTGTAATTTCCATCCAGAGTCTTCAAAGTCTCCATGGACCAGCAGTTTCCCATTGTCACAGGAGCTGGTAGAGATTTTGCTAAGGCCACCAAACCTCAGAACATCATAACACACTACATCCGTACCCCAGACCCCTGGCATGAAGCGGTGGACCTGCTTTTTAAACACCCTCCTTCATGATTATTCCTAAGACAGATAGCATGTTGTTGGTTATTAGAGACAATTTGGTAGATCAGTGGGTGTTTGATATAAACAGAGCAAGCCAAGAGTTGGCAGGTATAGGGGTGTGTGTGTGTGTGTGTGTGTGTGTGTGTGTGTGTGTGTGTGTGTGCGCGTGCGTGCACAAGAGTGGGGCAGTTTTCTCTTGTATACCTTTTGTTTCTCGGTCACCCATATTTTCCCAATATAATCCCCCTGCCCTACCCAGAGAGTCAGCATTTACTATAACAAGAGGGGGGACAGATTTAACAAAACTAACAAACAGATTGAAAAAGTCTGAACTTATGTTCAATATTCCATATCCACAGTCCCCTTCCTCTGTGAAGAAAGGGCTATGGCGAGTGAGGGTGAGATAGAGTGAGTGAAAATCTTTATGCTAACTGAATTGGGAGTCAGAGGATCTGGGTTCAAGCACTATTTCTGCTACTTAACTCTCTGTGTGATCCTGGGCAAACCAGTTTCCCTCTTTGGGTCTATGTTCCCTTACGTATAAAATGAGGGACTAGGGATTCTTAAACTGGCCTTCGTGAACTTAAAAAAAAAAAAGTTGCTAACTGTATTTCACTCTAATTGGTTTTCTTTGTAATCCAGTTAATTTTATTTTATGCATTTAACAATACGACTGCCAGAATGCATCCATAGGTTTCCCCAGACACCACTAAGAAGGGCCAGGACATAGACCATGTTAAGTATCCCTGGATTCTAAAGCTCTTTCCAGCTGGAAATCGTGGCAGATGAAGAATTAGCCTGCTGATGCCATCTCACCCTTAGTCTATACCCTTTCTTCACAGAGGAAGGGGACTCTGGGTAAGGAACTGACTAAATATATATGGTCAGACCTTTTTCAGAGTTTGTTAGTTTTGTCGAACTTCCCCCTCCTTCTCTTTTTCTTTGCAGTAAAGGATGGATCTTTGGGGGAGGGAGAGATATATTGGAAAACATCAGTGATCAATAAATGAAATATATCAAAATTTCATTTAGGGGGAAAAAGATTATTTGCTGAAGTTATGGGAACCATTCTGGTAAAACCTCTTCCTAAGCCTCAGGTTATCTCTCAAGAACTGAAGGGGCTCTTACAGGTCTTCCTGTCCAACCCTGTCCTTTTATACAGATGAGAAAGTGAGACCTAGAAAGATTAAGTGACTTTTCCAAGGTCAAGAATGGCAGCAAGTCAGTGTGCTGGGATGAATTCAGATTCACAGCCAGGGACTCCAGGTTGGGCATTCTGGTCTTTGCACCATCTCGACTCTAAATACTCTAAAGCAAGGGCTAGATGACGACAAGTTCTCAGACACTGGTATAATGGGGATTCTAGTTCTGGGAAGTAACAGCCTGGCAGACCTCCATGATTCCCCTCTCAAATCTGAGATGGTTATTCAGTGGAAACAGAAGACAGAAAAGGGGTACCTGGCAGTGGGGATGAGGCCCGCCTTGCCCCACTGCCTCAGATTTGTGCTGCCACCACAGGGTTCTGTTTATTCTTCATGGGCAGAACGCAGATTTGGCTAAAGAATAACTGAGACCAAGCAGCTCCCTGGGCTTTGGGGAGTCTTATTGGGGTCAGAGAGTTGAGCCAAGAAGTCCTATCCCCCAATTTTCAAGATGGGGGAGGAAAACCCAAATAGAAAAACATAACCTCCTATCTAGAGCCCTTTCTGAACCTCCACATCTCTCTGCTGCCTTTCTTCTCAGGTCTGTGTAGTTGTGTGCTTAGTTAGCTAGGAGACCCAGAACCTGAGGATCCAAGGGTCAAGAGCTAGAGCAGGAGGGCCTTGGAGAGCATCTGGTCCAACTCTCTCATTCTGCAGGTCAGGAAAAAAACCATGGCTTTACAGGGGCTGGTCCCCATGTCTGGAATGTACTCTCCTTCTCACTTCTACCTCTGAGAATACTGCAGTGGGGGCACCAGCTACACAAGACCTTTCTTGATCTCCCTAGTAATCAAGTGTTTATTCCTTAGTGAAATTACTTTGTATTGACTTAACTGTGAAGCAGCTGAGCAGGGAATAGAGAGCCGGTCTTGTAGCCAGGAACACCTGAGTTCAAATTCTACCCCTGATTCTTGTGAGTCCCTCATTTTAAGGAGCTCATGATCCTATGAGGAGAGACGACATGTGTGTATGTACACACATATATATACATATTATATATATATATGTATGTGTGTATATATGTATATGTATGTATGCATATATATAAGCAGACAGACACAGAGACAGAGATGGAGACAGAGAGGAAAGAGAGAGAAAGGTGAGTAAAAAGAGACAAAGACAAAGAGAAAGGAAAATAGAAAGAAGAGAGGGAAAGAGGGAAAGGGAGGAGGAGAGAGATAGAAAAAGAATGGGAGAGGAGAAGAAAGGAGAGGGGAGAAATAGAGAAAGAAAGAGAGAAGATAGAAACTGGGGAGGGAGACAGAGGAGAGGGGAAGGGAGGGGAGACAAAGACTGATTACAGTGCTAATTTCACTGCCCATGGGAACTCTCAGATGAGGAAAAATTCCCTCTACCAAGGCAAACTGGTACTGTTCCTGGTCCCATCACCTGTTAGCATCTTCCCCTCTGAGATTACTTCTCATCTACTAGGTTTATTATCTTGTATTTACCTAGTTACTTACATGTTATCTCTCCCATTAGTTCTGAACTCCTTGAAAGCAAGGGCTGTTTATGCTTTTTCCTTTGCATTCCCAAGAGTTTAGCACAGGGCCTGGCACACAGTAAGTAATTCTTGTTGACTGATTGAACTAATATATCTCCATAAGTAGTTATGGGACACACTCTGGGGATGAGTATTTTAGCTACAGTTTCATTATTACGGGGAACTCTTTCTGCACCTTCTCTGCAATGCATGTTCTTAAGAGGCATGGTGCAGGAGTCAGATTAAAATGGAATGGGGAATATTTGATGAAATACATAAAAATACAAAACAACATAGATAATGTTAACTTGTGGTTTTCTATGTCAATGTATGACTGCAGGGATTAATTTCTATTTGAGTCGGACAACAGTGGCCTTGGTTACTGAAAGGGTCAGTGTGTTTCAGAGGCAGGGCTTGAGCCCAGATTTTTGCTTTCATTATTATTTCTTCTTCTTTTTGTTGTTTGAAGCATTTGGGCTTTCACCTCTAATCCTACCTGCATCCTACAAGGCAACACCAGAGGAGATAAGTAGCCTCCTACCTGCCAAGGATCATGTCAGGACATCAGGGACAAGTGACTGCTAGAAGAACTGGTCTGTAGAATAGGCCTTGATGTCTTTGAGAGAAGGAACATGGTGCATTACACTGGCAAAGAGTGAAACTTGGGTGTTTATTTCACCAGGCAATTGCAGGGCATGTTTTTTTCAATCAAAGACCAGGTCCTATTGGGAGGAATTAATAAGACTGAAAGAGTATCACGGCCATCCATCAGCAAGGTGTTCTAGGATGGGGTCTCAAAACACTGGCAATTGGGTACCAAGAGAATGGAGAATGCAATTACACACAGGCCATAGTCCATGACGATAAATTCCCAGGGTCTATTTCAAACCCCTTCCTTGGGCTGGAATATTGATGGGCTGAGGAGGGCTTAGAAAAAGAATAATAGCTCAAATTTCTATCTTTACAAAAAACACTTTGCAAAGTATTAGCCACACAATGACTCCACCAAATGGGTTGTGCAGATTGGATTATCCCCCCTCTGCCAAGGAAGATACTGTGCCCTAGAAAAGTGACTGGCTCACAGTCCTATATCCAATTCAAGTGTTCTTTCCCGTGTGCCAAATTAGAAACATACTGGTCACACAGACGTATTGTTGGATGAGGGAGCATGGTGTAGCGGAGACAGGGCAGCATTTGGAGCTAGAGAAAACTGGGTTCAAATATCACTGGTGATGCTTCCTAACTATTTGATCCTGGGCAAGTGACATAACCTTGGTATCCTCCTCTGTAAAACGATTGGGGACATATCTGCCCTAAGCTCAGGGGCTTGCTCTGAGGGTGCTCTAGGCAGAGTATGCTGAAAACTAAGACTTCTTTGTTGGTGCCAGTTCTCATCATCCTTATTAGCATCATCATCATTACTATTACTGTTATGGAAAGGGATGTTTAGTGTCTAGTGATGAAACCTCAAAGACCAATCCACCAGCTGCCTCTATAAACTACACTATGCCCAGAGAACTCAAAACTAGATGCGATTAAACACTGGAGCCCAACAGACAGCATTAGCTCCTTTAAGTACCTCAGACTTAGGGATGTTCTTTGTTGAATGTAGTCCTGCCCCTCCCCACCCCCCAAAATAACTTGAAGTCAAATGGTTTATGTGAAAACAGATGCAGAGTTGAAAGATCTGGGTTAAAAACCTGCCACTAAAAACCTGTGTGATCTTGGGCAAGACATTTCCTGATCACTGAATCAATTTCCTTGATGGTAAAATGAAGGAATTTGGGGCAGTTAGTGCATAAAGTACCAGGTCTGGAAGACCTAAATTCACATCTGGCCTCAGATACATACTAATTGAGTGATTCTGGGCAAGTCACTTCATCCCATTTGCCTCAGTCTCTCATCTGTAAAATGAACTAGAGAAGGAGATGGCAAACCACTCCAGGATCAATTCGAGGAAAACCCAAAATGGAGTCATGAAGAGACAGACACAACTGAAATGAATGAACAACAAGAAAATGAGGGGATTATACAAGTTGTCTGGGGTTCCTTTCAGCTGGAACCTAGGATCCTAGGGTTCTCCCATAGAGTCCTGAGTTCTTCTTAAGCTAAGTAGACTAGACCAGCCTCAAGGAGAGACTGCATTCTCTGGGACTTATTTAAAGGACTCCCTGAGACATGCAGCTAGCTACTTCCATGGGCAAACTCAACCGCTACATATTCAATTAATGGCAAGCTTAGCTTCAGACTGAATCTCAGCTACTTATCTACGTGACTTTTGGCACTTCAACATAGAAAGGACTGGACCAGGTGAGGTCCAAGATCCCATCTCTTTTAGCTCTGATATTTTAGAGCAGTGGTTCTCAACCTTCCTAATGCTGCGACCCTTTAATATTCATATGTGGGTGTATCTGCATGTAGGCAGACTCGCCTGGAGATGGATAGAGGAGCGGTGTGTTGATTCCTAAGACCTTTGGAAATATGTGTTTCCTGATGGTCTTAGGTGACCCCTGTGACCTCTGTGAAAGGGTCATTTGACTTGACCCACAGGCTGAGAACTGCTGTTTTAGAGGGAGCTAGACATGGTAGTGGATAGGAGTGTCAGACTAGGAGACAGGAAGACCTTGACTCAGATAATTACTAGCTGCATGACCTTGTACAGGGCACTTTAATCTCGCTGTCCCTCAGTCTCCTCATCTGTAAAATGAAGGTAATAGTAGCACCTAGTTCCCTGGGTTGTTGGGAGGAAAAATATTGTCCTGAATTAATATTGGTAATAATGTAAATAATGAAATGTAATATAATCATGTAAATAATTATTATGAATAAATTCATAGCAATGTAAATAATATAATACAATATTTGTAAAGAGATTTGGAAACCTTAAAGTACTACATAAATGCTAGCTCGCTAGTAAAGTAGTAGTAGTAGTAGTAGTGGTGGTAGTGGTGGTAGTGGTAGTAGTAGTAGTAGTAGTGGTGGTGGTGGTGGTGGTGGTGGTGGTGGTGGTAATAGTAGTTGTTTACATTTTATGTTTAGTACTTTTTAGGTCTAGTACTCTGTATAACATTCTGTTGTAAAGTCCCTTCTAACTCTGACACTGTTTTTTTTTTCTTTTTTTGGAAGGCAATCAGGGGTAAGTGACTTGCCCAGGGTCATATAGCTAGTAAGTGTCAAGCATCTGAGGCTAGATTTGAACTCAGGTTCTGACTCCAGGGTCAGTGCTCTATCCACTGTGCTACCTAGCTGCCCCTGACATTCTGTTTTCTGAGGGACTCCCAGCTTTTGACATTTTATGTTCTGAGGCCCTTCTAACTATCACAGTCTATATTCTAAGGGCCCTCCTGGCGCTGACATTCTGTGTTCTACGGAAGGGCCACTGCAGACCCAAATCCTACAGTCCCACTGGAACGGTCTATGTGATGGTCCTCCCTGGTTACATGGACAGAGAAGAAGAAAGAGCCCTTAGCTAGGGCTGATTAGGATTTTAGCTTTATCAGTCCAAACAACAAGGGGAGAGAGCAGAGGGAAGAAACCATTTCCTGCCCTAAATCACGCGCTAACATTTTAAAGAGTTCTCATATTCCTCCCCAGAGGCAGCTGTGAGGAAACACTGTCTATTGAAGTGAGGCTGGCCACGTGTGTGGGGACCTTTGGCTCTGGGAGGAGGCGGGTTTCCAGGGCTGGCAGAGGGAGGTGGAGCAGCAGCAGGCCTGGGGGTTGCTACAGCAACAAGGAGCCCTGGGTTTTGAAACCGTTGCTATCCTGGGTCCCCAAGAAGTGAAGCCAACCTGCTTCTCTCCTCCACCCTCATTTCCCTCCACCTCAGGATTTTCCTTTCCCCAAACCAAGAGGAATCTGAAAGGGCCCAGAGGAATGAAACAAGAGAACAGGTGATTTTTTTATTTACAGCTGCTCGCAGGTCTCTCGAGCCATATCCTAGGGCAAATGCCACTTTGGAGAGCCTGGAATGAGGTTCAAAGCCAAGCTGGAGGCTGGGGAGCAGGAATAATAAACCAAGCAGCTCCTTTTCTATAGGGCTTTAGGGTTTTGAAAGCACTTTCCGTACAATCACCTGGTAACGGAAGGAATGTGGTTATACCGACCCCATTTTACAGATGAAAACTAGAGGTGAAAAGATTCACCCCAAGGTTCCACAGCTAGGGAGTGGTGGAGTTGGAAGTCTTCTGACTCTGAAATCAGTCCTCTAGTACAGCACAGCTACCCTTTTGCACGATATACAGCAGGTGTTTAATAATGAAGGTTTGTTGGAAGAAAGAATCCAAATCTTACAGATGAAGAAAAAGAGGATTTTAGGCGAAGCCTTCTGACTCTGGAATCAGTCCTTTCTACTACAGCACAGTCATCTTCTTGTACTGTATAGAGCAAGTGTTCAATAATGAAGGCTTAAGGGGTGGCTAAGTGGTGTAGAGAATAGAGCACCGGCCATGGAGTCAGGAGGACCTGAGTTCAAATCCAGCCTCAGACACAACACTTACTATCCATGTGACCTTGGGCAAGTCACTTAACTCCAACTGCCCTGCCTTCCCCCTCCAAAAAGAAAAAAAAAAAGGCTTGCTGAAAGAATGAATCCCCATCTTACAGATGATGAAACAGAGGCTGGGAGAACTTCTATGATTTTCCCACAGTCACACGGATATCAATCAACCAACCTCCTCCCAACATTTATTAAGCTCCAACTGTATGCTAGGCACTGGGCAGAGAGCATGTACACATCTAGGTATATTCAGAATATGTAAGCAATAGAACTAGGTTACCAAAACCACATTCCTCCCAACTCGGGCCGGAGTGATTTCTATAATACTCAACTTTCTCCCCAACCTCTTACAACATGGAGGCTAGTATGGACAAGCCAGGCCATAGCTGTGGGCTCAGCACTTGAATCCTGATGACGTCCTCCCAAGGCTTTCAAGGAGAGACCCTCCCTCCTGACCACTAATGGCTACCGTTCTCCAAAAAACTGAAAGTTGAGAACCTGGGAGTCATAAAAAGGCTATGAGGGGCACTGGCTTTGGGTTCAAATCCCATTTCTGATGCTTTCTACCCAGGTCACTTAACTTCTCTGGGCCTCAATTTTCTCATCTATAAAATGGGGGGGGGGGGGAAGCATTGATTAGATGGTCCCACCCACCTCTAGAGGTCTTTACCTCTAACTCTGCCCTATCCCCTGCATTTGTTCGTTGGTCTCTAGGGTGCCCTGGTCCTCTCTTAACCACACGACCCTGCCCATAGCAGATACTTAACAAAGGTGTATAGAATGGAAAGACCAGCCCTGTGAGGTAGGAGATGAATTGTTCCCTTTTTACAGATGCAAAATCTATCCCTTCTTCTGATCTGCCTGTTCCTAGTCTTTCTGCTCCTGCTTTGGTCATGCTCCAGCTTAGACTTAATGACCTGGTGTTCAGACCCTGGCAGGAGCCTGCCCTCCTGCCTGTAGGGGACAAACACTTACAGAAAGCCTCTGTGCTAAGTGCTTTTCACAAATATTATGTGATCCTCATAACAATTCTGGGAGTTAGTTGCTGTGAGTATCCACAATTTACAGTTGAGGAAATTGAGTCAAACAGAAGTGAAGTGATTTGCTCAGGGTTACACAGCTAATAAGTTTCTGGGGGCTGGATTTGAACTTAGAATCAAGGCCCAGGTCTCTACCCACTGCACCACCAGTTGCCACGATTTCCCCCATTACCTAGACCCCACTGCTTCTTTTGTTGACTATCAGGTCCAATGACCAGAAGCAGCTGGAGAAAGGGCAACTGCTTTCCAACTCAGCTGTTCCTCCCTCGGCCCCTTCTGCAGGATGAACGTGCACGGTTGATGGAAGTGGACTGCTCAGAGCTGGTGAGATGACAAAGCCTGGTGCTCTCATCCCTCATTTGGAGTATATCATTCATTCAGTCAACAAACACTGAGTACCTACTACAGACCAGGCACTAGGCTAAGTACAGGAAGTACAAAGAAAGATTAAAAACTGTCCCTGCTCTCCAGAAGCTCCTAGCTAGTGGGGGGCAAGCTTGGACAATGATGAACTGGGGCGTTCCCAGAGAAAGGACATTGTCTAGGATGATGAAAAGACTGAAGGAGGCCCATAATGATGAGGACGGGCTGGAGGAAGTGGGGAGGTTTAGCCCAGAGGAGAGAAGACTCGGGGCATGATCTTATATTTGTTGTCTCTTCCAATTAGTGTGAGCTCCTTGAGAACAGGGGCTGTCCCACTTGTCTCTGTATCCACAGCTCTTAACATAGTGCTGAGTGGACAGAAAGCATTTGGTAAATGTTTTTATCCATCCATCCATATGTCCATCCATCCGTCCGTCCATCTGTCCATCCGTCCGTCCGTCCATCCGTCCACCCATCCATCCACTCATGTTTCCTCTAAAACTTCAGGCTCATAGATTTGGAGCACGAAGGAACTTTGGAGGTCATATGGTCCAGCCTTCCTTCTCCCTTAATTTTACATAGGAAGAAACAGATCTGGACAATAAAGTCACTTTCCCTAAGATGTTGTAGAGGAGGCATGACAGAGCTGTGTTTAGATATCTGAAGAAGAATTAGTTGGTGGAAGAAGGACTAGCTTTGCTCTGCTTGTCCTCATGTAAGATTGTTATAAGAATCAACTTCCCCCAAACAGAGCTATGGCAAAGTGGAATGGGGGCTAGCTTTGAGAAGAAGGGTGTTCCCTCTTAGTGGAGGGCCCTTAGAAGAAGCTGGATGACCCCTTCTCGAGTAGAAGGGATTCCTGCTCTGGATTAGAGCAGCAACGGAGAGCTGTTCCCATCCTGAGATTCTGGGACTCTGATTCTCCATGGGGTAAGAAGCACTCCATCTCCACCTCCCCTCTCAAGGCTTTGCAGGCACATTTCTGATCCAGGCAAACTGAGGCAAGCCTTCAACCTGGAGCCCCACCTATTGCTCCCGGGGCCTGGAGCTGTGTGTGTGTGTGTGTGTGTGCGCGCACACATGCACATGTGTGCCCATTGGGAGTTGCATAATCCCATGCAGTGGTTTTTTCCCCCAGCAAGTATCACCCATTTTATAAGAACAGCTGCCTGTCCCTGGAGGTTGGGTGAGTCATGGAGAAAGACACCATGAGAGGGGAAGGGCTAAGGTGTCAACCTTGGGCAAAGGCAGTTTATATAATGTGTCGTAGCATGCTTATGCACGTATGTGTGTATACATTAGTTGTATACTGTATATACAGTACCTATCTCCTACCTACCTATCCAACCATCCATCGATGTATGTGTACAAGTATTTTACACTGTGTTCACTAATGTCTATAATGAAGATGCTAATAAAACCATCCAGAAATGTGAGTTAAGCTTAACAAAACATTTTCTTAACAATCAGCCTGTAAAGTCAGAATTGCAACTATTTCAATTTTACATATTGGGAAACTGAGGTTAAAGAGGCAGAGGGACTTGCTGTGGCTTAGTAGAAACTTCTCAAGTCTGGGGACTAATCTATTGGAAAGAGTGCAGGGCTTAGGAGTTAGATTTCCTGGTTCTAATCATTCCTGCGATGATTTTTTAAAATTTATTTACTATTAGTTTGTAACATTCAGTTTCACAAGTCTTTGAGTTCCAAATTCCCTGCCCCACCCCACCCGCACGGCACCATGCAAATCCTATACAGGTTCTACATATACCTTCACCTTAAACATTAGTCAGTTGTAAAGAAGGATTATAACCAATGGAGTTTGCCTCAATCTGCATTCAGACTCTAGTTCTTTCTCTGAATGTAGACAGCCTTTTCCATCATGAGTCTTTTGGAGTTGTCTTATAACCTTGCATTGCTGAGAGGAGCCCAACTATCAAAGTCAGTCATCACAGATACAATGTGTCTGTAACTATGGACAAAGTTCTCCTGGTTCTGCTCCCCTCATTCTGCATCAATTTATATAAGTCTCTCCAGGTTATTATGAAGTCTGTCTGCTCCTCATTTCTTATAGCACAACAGTATTACATTACATTCATATACCACAACTTGTTCAGCCATTCCCCAATTGATGGGCATCCCCTTGATTTCCAAGCTTTTGCTACCACAAAGAGCGCTGCTATAAATATTTCTGTACAAATGGGTCCTTTTTCGACTTTTATGTTCTCTTTGGGATACAGCCCTGGAAGTGGTATCCTGCAATGATTCTTTTTTTTTAAATTTGTTTTCTTGTTTACATTATTCATTTTCATTACATTTTTGCATTACAAATTTTCTCCCCATCTTGCCCCTGCCCCAACCCTAAAACAGCAATCCCACTGTAAGGCCCCTCCCCTGCTCTGCTCTCCTATTTTCTGGTAGGGCAGGAAGGGTCTCCCTATCCCAGCCCCTGAATATCTTAATTCCTAGTTGCAGGTATTACAGAACTTTAAATTCTATGTCACCCACACCCACTGGAAGGACACTCACTTCAATACAGGTTGTGGATGTGTGATTATACAGGACATCTTCATAGTGGACATATTGTGACAGTGATCATCCATCTCTCCTTCCTATCCCTCCCCTCCC
>CM053596.1:35967398-36085935 GCA_028646575.1 Pseudocheirus occidentalis | reverse complement strand
CCCTTAGAACACAGGATGTCAGAGCTGGGAGGGCCCTTAGAACACAGAATGTCAGAGCTGGGAGGGCCCTTAGAACTCAGAATGTCAGAGCTGGGAGGGCCCTTAGAACTCAGAATGTCAGAGCTGGGAGGGCCCTTAGAACACAGGATGTCAAAGCTGGGAGAGCCCTTAGGGATCATCTAATTCAACCTTCTTGTTTTATAAATGAAGAAACTCAAGTCCAAGAAGACGAGTGCATAAAACCGTGAAGTGACTCCTGGGAGACCAAGTCCCAGTTCCGTGCTGGACCACAGTGCCCAGCAGCTGGAGACCTGCTCACAGTGAGAGCAGCAGCAGGGGTAAGCTGCTGTAAGGGACCCAGCAAACATACCAGCTCTGTCAGCAAACCTCCCTGGCTTGGCAGGGGTCTGCTCTGAAGACAGCAGATTACACAGCTGGGTCAGCACTGATGCCACGTTACTGCAATGCCTCCCCAAGACACTACCGCTCCCATCACCTCCCATCTCTGGGCCCAGAATCAAAGGCAGCCTGGCTTTCGAGGACAGCTGCTGTGGGCTTCCAGGACTGTCCCTATTTGCCCTGAAGCTTTAATGCCAGCTGGAGTTTGGAATGCAGGGAGGGAGGCATCTCCAGGGCATGGTTATTTTTTATTCATTTGCTTATTTTTAAAAATGCTTGGTGAGTTGCTGAATCTTGATGTCTCAGGGAGGTAACTTGAATACCTCAGCTCCCTCCATGGCAGGCAAAGTGCCAACAGGTCAATCCCTCCTTCTGCCAAAGAGACGATGCCTGAGGGAATGGCAGATTAACCTTTTTTTTCTTTCCTTTTTTTATGACATCACTGTCACTTCACACTGACTCAACCTACCTCCACCCTCCCTTGTAACAAATGAGTATAGACAAGCCTGATAAATTGAAGAGGAGATTATTGTTGCTTTTTGGTCATTTCAGGCACGTCCAACTTTCTGTGACCCCATTTGGGGTTTTCTTGGCAGAGACACTGCAGTGGTTTGCCATTTCCTTCTCCAGCTCATTTTACAGATGAGGAAACTGAGGCAGACAGGGTTAAGTGACTTGCCCAGGGTCACACAGCTAGTAAGTTTCTGAGGCCAGATTTGAAAGCAGGAAGACACATCTTCCTAACTCCAAGTCCCATGGCTTGTTCCTAATGAGTAGATTAATCTTCTTAAAACACGATTTGGCATATTAAACTCCTCAGCTGAAATGCCTTTGATGGAGGTCCATAGCCTACAGAATAAAGTCCAAACTCATTAGCCTGGCATTCAAGGCCCTCCCAACCTTTTATAGCTTCAGGCGTCATAGTGCTGGAAAGGAAGCTTAGAGAGAGGTCAACCAAATACTCCTTGTAAAGAGGAGGAAACCGAGGCCTGCATCGGGAAGTCATTTGCCCAAGGTCACAGAGGTCAGTAACAACCACCATCTTATTTCTGTGGCTTTGAAGCTTACAAAATGTTTTCCATCTTCTCACTGGATCCTCTCAACAACCCGGCCATACAGATGCCTTTTTACAGATGAGGAAGTTGAGGCTGGTAACTGACCCTCAGTGGGGCCTCCATGTCTGCACCCTCTTCCCTCCTCCTATTGAAGAGGTTATCCATAAAATGTAGAGAGTTAGGGTTGGGGTGCTCGAGACCCCAAAATACCAACATGCCGGGTCCTGCCGAACGAATTCGACTCAAGTCTTCTCTCAGCCAAAGAAAAGCAAAATTTATTAAAAGTTCTCCTGTATTGGACACAGAGCAAGTCTGTGGTAGATTATTCTATGGCGCTTACACACATCAGGGCAAGATGGGGTCTTATATACAGAAAGACTGTGGGAGGAATTTGAGGGTGGTCTAGAGGAGGAGTTTGGGAGGGTCTTCAGGAGGAGTTAATGAGGTAAATGAGTGAGTAAGGGTGGGAAATTGCTGGAGGCTACCTAGAACTGACAGACAATGTGGGCTAGGCCAGTTTAAGAGTGGATTGATATTTTGATAGGCTCAAGGGTAGGAAGTAGATGGACAATGGAGGGCTAGGCTAGTAACAAAGGTTTGGGCAAAGCCACAATGAAAGGCTTATGGCCTCCTGCAAATGCCTCATCAAGTGGGAAGATTCAATCAGAGTTCAAGGGGTTTCCCAGAGCCTGCACCTCATCACTATCCCTCTCCACTGTCTTCTGTACCCCCATTGTGGTTAAAACCAACAATTCTCCACTGCTCACCTAGGCTAGGGCTGGTCTCCATAACTCGAGTGCCTCTTTCTCTCCTTTCTAATCATGTCTTATTCAGCCCCTCAACGTCCAGGTTAAATTCAGCTTCCTCCAGGAAACCCTCCTGGGACTGTGGGAAGTGGGGAGTGGTCTCTTTCTTTTTGGATGCTGACTTTCCTTGGGCACCTTCTAAGAGACCTCTCAAAATGGAGATCTGGCTTATTAGCTGCTTCCACAACTATATCTAAGCTCCCTGAGGGCAGGCCTCCCATCTCACACCAGTTAGAGTACTCAGCCAGGGGACAGGGTCTCTCTGGCAGCAGGGACTCAATAACACTCAGTGCAGTGGCGACTTTGTGACTGAAACTGACAGTAATGACAGAGCACTGCCTCAGACCAAATATGTCCCTCTAGTTTCAAGGACACTGGCTGCTCTTGAAGAAAAGCAGGAAAGACAGAGACAGCAGGCTGGGGGAGAAAGGACTCTGGGTTTGGAGGGGGAAGATCTGTATTGAAATCCTAACTTAATTTCCCAACTAACTGGGTGACCCTGGACAGGTCATTTCAAAAGTGCCTCAATTTCCTCATTTGTTAAAGTAAGGTTGGCCTAAGTGATTTCTGAGATCCCTCCCAGACTGGACATTCTATGATCTAAGGTCATTCTCTCCTTTCTCCCTTCATTCCTCCCCACCCACCCCACCCCAGATCTGAAGAGTCTGCATTTAAAGTCTGATATTCTATTATCTAACATTTATTCTAGTTCTGACACTGTGAATTTTTAAATCCCTTCATATGCTCTTCTATCCTGTGTTCTAAGACCCTTTCCATTTCTGATATTCTGGGTTCTAAGGTTCTCTCTAACAACTAGATTCTGACCTAGTTTTATGTTCCCTCCCAGCTCTGCCATTCTATGTTCTAAGATCCCTCCCAGCTCTGCCATCCTGTGTTCTAAGGGCCCTCCCAGCTCTGATACCCTGTGTTCTAAGGGCCCTCCCAGCTCTGACTGGCAGTGATCTGTCCTCTGACTGCTTCCTGCCTTGTAAGTCCTCTCCCAAGACCAGTTTATTCAAACCTCGCTCACTCCCAATGTGGTGTTTGCTAAAACATTTGTCAACAGTGGAATTCTTAGAGGGCTTTGTTTCCTCTGTTGATGGGGACACAGACTGCTAACAGGTGTTACCCAACATGTGCTGCTGTTTCATGGCTACCTTTCTTCCAGTTTTTCTCCTTCCAGGCTCATACATTCCTGTTGACATCCAAGCCATACTCTGCCTGCATCTGTCTGCGATTTATTCTCCAGGTCCGTAGGTGGCAGGAAGCAGGCGAATGCTTCTCTGGAGCCCAACCGGTGCTCAGGGGGTCCTGGGGCCCAGATGGACTCCAGTACTGAGCCCAATGCAACAGTGATGCTGATACAGGGCGGTACAAAGAGCTGCGGATTCAGTTTCTGAGCACTGGCGTTTAAATCCTGCCTCTGCCCACGTACTAGCTGTGAGCTTTCAGCAAATTACTTGATTCCTTCATTGTAAAAACAGGTAGTTGGACCAGATCAATTATCTACAAGCTGTGTGAAAGGATCTCTTCCAAGTCAGGGGCCAGGTACCGGGCACTGGTGGTGGCACAACAAAGAAAGAAATGATCCCTGCCACCACCGAGCTGACATTCTCGACAGTGTCTCTGGGGAGCCTTTAGCTCTGATTCAACAATCCACAGGCAATGTCCTCCACCAGAAGATACAGGCTTTCATTCCTGCCTCATCTCCACCTCAGCCTGACCACCCTCCATGGGGTCCTAGCTGCGGCCAGGTGCAAGAATACTGAACCAGAAGTCAGAAGACCTGAGTCCCAATCTGCCACTCACCAGGTTCTGGGTCACTGGAGAAGTGGCCTGAGCTTTCTGATCTTTCATTTCATCATCTATAAAATGGGAATGATAGACAGCTTGGTGGCACAGTAGAGAGAAAGCTGGGCCTGGAGTTAGGAAGACCTGAGTTCAAATCCAGCCTCAGACACTTAACACTAGCTGTGTGACTTTGGGCAAGTCATTTAACCCCAACTGCCCTCCAAAAAGCAAAAAAAAAATAGTCATTTAACCTGTTTGCCTCGGTTTCCTCATCTGTAAAATGGGAATAAAGGCAGCACCTACCTCCTAAAGTTGTGAGAATCATATGAGATAATAGTACATAGAAGGTGCTATGCAAAAGTTAGCAGCTAATTATTGTTATTTAGCCTCATCATCATCAAAATGGGGAGTGGGAAGCGTTTTGAGGGTTTGGGAAAACGTCAATTATAATAATTATGATTAATTACAATGACTCTTCTAACCTGTCTTTATTGCTGATTTTGTTGTATGACCCTAGATTAGTCATTTAATTTCATCTAATTCAATTTTCTTATAGTTGGGGAAATCGAGACCCAGACAGGTCATATATGATCACAGCCTATGGGGCTTAAATTAGCCCCGGAAGACAGCATGCTCACCTAGGCCAACCCCCTCATTTTGGAGGCCCCCTTTGACAAATGGAGATTTTTTTTGGGGGGGGGTGGGTGAGGGATTCTCAAACCTGTGATTTTGTTCATGTTGGGAACTTCTAGTGAGGAAACTCCCTCCCCTGTTACAGATCGGCAATCTGTCTGCATCGACTGGTCTTAGAAAGTTGTGGAGATGGCTGAGGGGCTAAGTGATCTGCCCAGGGCCACAGGGCCAGAATCTGAAGCCCCCCTATGCACTGAGCCTCGTTGCCTCTCTCCTAGAGAGGTAAAAGGACTAATTGCTACTTTACAGATTTGTTATGATCAGGGTAAGAAGTCTTTATGTGGCTTTGACAACTCTCAATCTAAAAAACAAACAAACTTGTGGTTTCATCATTGTCGAAAGGAAAGATAATATGGTGGTTATTACTACATTCGGAACCTGATGGTCCCCAGACATTGGTTTTCTGGACAGCCCTACAGCAAAGTAATATGTTTTTCTGTGCTAGGATTTCTCTGCTTATATAAGAAGAGAAAAAACTGTGATCATGCTTCATTTGGGGTTAGAAGACCTGAGATTGAATCCTGACTCTGCTGCTTCCTACTGGCGTGACCTTAGGTAAGTAACCCTACCTCTCTGGGCCTCAGTGTCCCTATTTATAAAGTTAGGGGATTGGACTAGGTGGCCTCTAAGGTCCCTTTCAGCATCTCTAGGCCTCAGTTTCCCCATCTGTAAAAAAGAAGGCTAGATGGCTTTTAAGGTCCTTTCCAAATCTCAGTTGATGGTTCTATGATCTATAATTTCTTTAAAGAGAAGCTTAAAGAATGAATAGTAATACTTAATAAAAAAGATGAATAAGTAATACTTGTAAAGAATTTAGGATGTAATTTAATTATTATCTGCTTGGTGTCAGCTGAAGCCATCCAGCCTCTTAATCCTCACCTGCAGGGCCAGCCCCACCCTAGACTCTGAGGCCAGCCGGGCCCTAGATGGGAATTCAGGGAGCCTCCAGTCACTCTTAGCTCAGCTGGTCTTCACAGGCTATGATGACACAGTCAGTGTGGTAATAAGATTGGAATCTGTGCTGGGCTCAGAGCCAGGAGACCTCCAGGCCCCTGATTGAATCAGGGCAATTCCCAGAAGCCTCGGTCAACTGCTCTGTAAAATGGGGATAAACCATACCTGTCACACAGAAAGTGCGCTGCACAGGCTGGAGGTGCCAGATTAAGTGAGTTTTGCGAATGGTCCCGTTCTGGCTTTGGAGCCGAGTCTCGCCTGTTGGTTCTGTGGCTGGGCCTCAGTAACCAGGCTCTTAGGGCTCACTCTGCGACCCCGCACCCACCTGACTTGTTTTCCTCTGCCCCACCCCCAGTGCCTAAGTCCCTTCCTGGATATTTGAGTTCTGGGAAAGGGCCAACCTTCTTCCTTTCCATCCTCTCACAGAGTAGAAAATCCTGTCCTTGCACCTCAACTGCTGGGGCTGGGTTCCCTGTTCCCTGATGTTAGTGGAACTAAATTGATGCCAGGCATCCTGTCTGCTGACAGGCAAAAAAGTATAATGGAAATAGCAGTAGGCTTACAGGCAAGGGTCCTGGGTTTGAATCCTGACTCACCTACTTGGTGGCTGTGTGATCTTGGATCTCTCTGGGCATCAGCTTCATGAAATCCAGTACCACACAGAGCTAGAAGACACTCCAAAGGCCATATAGTCTATCACCACACCGTCCTTCAATTTACAGATGGGGAAACCAAGGCAAGAGAGATGAAGGGACTTGTTCAAGGTCAAACAGCTCTATTAACTAACAGGGTCAGGATTTGAACCCAGGATTCCCGCCTACAAATGAACTACTCTTTCCTTTATACCCCTTTGAGCTCTTTTGAAAGCCACAGTCTCAGGGTGGTTAAGTAACTTAACTAAGGTCATAAAGGTACTAAGTGGCAGAACCAGAATTTGAACCCAGGTCCCTTTAGACCCCATGCTCTGTTAGGACACCACATGGTACCCTCAGGATAACCCTCTATAATCCTTCAGTGTGATCCCCTGATATGTGAATTTGGACTAGGCTTTATAACTCTACAATGGGGAGTACTGAGTGTGTTTAGGCCAGAGCAGGCTGGCTGGTCTCTGCCTTTTTCCCTTCTTTTCCAGGAAGAGCCCAGGGAACAAGGACTTTCTCCTCTTCCCAGCTCCATAGGGCATGCTGGTACAGACCTGGGAGGGAGAAAACAGGGCTGAGTGTTCTTTCTGAGGTTAATTCCATGGAGAGGTTTTGCAGTCTTTGGAATCAGTGCTGGGAAAGGTTGTAAAAACAGCACTTGGCTGACACCTGCCACAGCCCCTACACTCTAGAAGCTCACAGAGCTCAGGGAGCAGAGCCTGCTAGCTTACCCCACCCAGCGCCAGCCAGAATTTCCCCTGTGGGAGAGTCTCTGGGGCTCTGCTCAGACTAGTCTTGAGTGTTTCCAGCAAGGGATGCTTTCCCTGCTTGCTGGTGAAAACTATCCTAGAGCTAAGGGGAGGCTGAAATTACAAAGAGCCCTAGCAAGGATCTGCATAAGATTGTGGAGGAAAAGCATTTGTAGTTGGGCAGGACCACAGGCCTTTTTAATAGTTTAATAGTGCCTAAGCAGAAATAAAATCATCAGATGATGTGGAGGTGGGAGGAATAACTAACATGTGGAGTGGCAGTCTCACTAGGTCAGAATGATGGGCTGTCTATAAAACAATGAAACTGAATAGGAATAAATGTAAAGTCCTAACTTTGGGCCCAAATAATCAACAGCACAAGTACAACACAGGAGAAAACTTGTTTAGATAATAGATCATGTGAAAAAGACTTGAAGGAAGGGGGTCTGGGTAAAATGACTAGACTATAAACTCAATACAAGTCAGTGGAGAGACAGCAAAGCCCCAAAAGGTCACATGAAGTCCCAGTATCCAAAGAAATGGACATGACTACCTCATTTTTCCGTGCTTTGCTCCTATTACATATCTAGATGACTGTGTCTACTTCTGAGTCCCACACTTAAAAAAGATATTGACATATTGGATTTTTCCCCCCAAATGGATGATGACAGTGACAGTAAAGTGACTGAAAAAAACATGCCAAGCAAAGAACAGCTCAAGAATCTTGGGATGATGGACAAGGGATTCCGGTGGGAGACCAGGGGTCAAGTCCCTGAGAGAGACTCAATGGTTGGGAGAGGGTGGGGAAAAGGAGGGATATCAGACTGAAACACAGTGGAAATAGGGGGTGACATCTTGTAATAGGAATGCCAAGGTGAGGCTGCTGCTGGAGGGAAGGAAAAGAGCGTGGAAGGCCAGGGCAAGAGCCCACTCTGACACATTCAGTTTTAACTAGTTAGGTGTGATAACTATAATGGTAATAACAGCACACAGTAAGTGCTTAATAAATGCTCAATCTATGACTGTTGTGGTTATGTTACTGAAACAGTGCAAGTGCTTTCAGAGCCTTTGGGACAAAGGTTCGATTGCCCTACCTTAGTTTTGGCTCTGGATAGCACAGCAATACTCAAAGTAGATCTATGCCTTGAGAAAGAGGGGTCAATATAAAATCTATTTGTGCAACTGCTCCATGTCATCCTCCTCTTCCTCGAGAGAAGGATCGTTGCAGTCATGCAAGTTCATGCTACAGCATACCATTCTACCCCAACTCTGCCTCGGAGCCCTTCTTAGGACTCAAAAGTAACCACTAGCCTCTCCCAGACATCCTCTGCTCAGAGCACGGTGTCTGTGCTATCTCCCACCCTGGCCCTGAAATTCCCTGTCACTTTGTCTCTTTCCTGCAGGACTGCCCAGCCGGGCAGGCAGCTAATGGGTTCACTAAGGGAGGGGGCATCCAATGCATGACACTCACCAAGGAGGGCTTCTTTGGCTCTGGCTAGCTCCTGCTCCTTCTGGGCCAGCTGGACTTTGAGCTCGGTGGCTGAGAGAATCTCTGTGGACTTGCTTCCGTGAGACTCTTCTAGGTCTTTTGTGAGCATTTCCTTCATCTGCCGGAGGAGATGAACCTCGTCTTGCAGCTGTGATACCTCTTCTCGGAGTAACACTGGAGGAAGCAAGAACAATGCAGGGAAATGACTAACATTCTCAATCTCTTGGTTTTTTTTGCACTGGGGCAAGTTGGGGTAGGTATATTGAAGACCTTCAGCCTGTCTAAGCTTCTCCTCGAAAGGGAAAAAGCACTTGGGTATTCCCAGTGGCCATTTACCCAGAATCCCTGCTCATGTTAGCTGGGGGAATACCACCTCAGTGAACGGACCTACCTTAACAGGCGGTTCCTGTTAACTGAGTCATGGGATCTTTGAATAGCTGTCATAAATAATAAAAACAGTAATAAGAGCTGACATTTCTAGAGAATTTCAAAACTACAATAGCATCATTTTACTTGATACTTACAAACGTCCTGGAAAGTAGGTGCTTTTATTTCCATTACATAGATGAGGAAGTGGAAGACTAGCGAGTAAGGCATAATTAATAATGCTAAAAATGAGAATTTTTATAATGCTTTAAAGTTTGAAAAGTACAATGCCTTGACTGCACATATAACCCATATGAGACTGCTTACCATCTCCAGAAAAAGAGGGAGGGAGGAATAGAATTTGGAACTCAAAACTTAAAAAAAAAAAGCTTAAAAATGTTTTACATATAATGGAGAAAATAAGTATTATTAATAGATAATATATTAAAAATTTATGACAATTTTACTATATAACATTAATACTACATAATGATGTAAGAGATTAATGTATTATGTAATATTTAATATTATTTAAAAGATATTTGCAAAGCAAAAAGAAAGAAAAGTGAAACCCATTACAAATAGTATGTTACTTCATTCTCACAGACACCCTGGAAGGTAGGTGTTATCATTACCCCATATTATATTGGATGAGGAAGCTAAGGCAGACAGAGATTAAGTGACTTGCCCAGAGTCACACAGGGAGTAAGTATCTGAAGCAGGACTTGAACTTGGATCTTTCTGAGCCACCTAGCTGCCTCCCTGTGTAGTGGACTTGGAATCAGAAAGGCTGGGTTAAAATTTCACCTCAGATACTAGCTGACGCCAAACAAACCACATCTTTGTGTTTCAATCTTATTTATGGAAAGAAGGAGCTGGACCCATGATCCTCTCCCGTCTTTCCAGCTCTCACTGGGTGATCCTATAGAGTGAGATTTGTCATAAACATCTGAGGCAAGATTCAAAGCCGGGCCTTCCTGACTACAAAGCCAAGCTGCTTCTCATCCACTCCTAGGCTCAGAAGGTCAAAGTTGGAAGGAAACTTAGAAATCTTTCATCTCAACCCCTCTCTGATGGATGAGCTGGAGCCCAGAGATGGCACCAAATTTGAGCTAGGTTAATCCCAGGTCACTGGGACCTGAGTCTATAGAACCAGTTCTATTTAAGCCAAACAGCCTCATTTCAACCCTGCTCTTCTCTTCTCCCCTGATGAAAGAAGATTTCCATAGAGATCATCCTCATTCATCTACCCATCCATCCATACATCCACCCACCCACCCATCCATTCATCCATCCATCCATCCATCCATCCATCCATCCATCCATCCATCCATCCATCTCTCCACATTTGCTCATCTGTCTCACACCTACTCTACACCAGGGACTGTGCTAAAACCTGGGCAATTTCTGTAGGGACAGCAGTAGCAACTGGGGAGACCGGAATTGGCCTCTTTTAAGAGGGTATACTTCACTGAAGGAAGCTCAGGATTCTAAACTAGGTGGTGCAGTAGAGAGAATGTTGGGTCTAGCAGCAAGAAGATAAATTAAAATCTGGCCTCAGACACTAGCTGTGCAACCCTGGGCAAGTCACTTGACCCTGTTTGCCTCAGTTTCCTCATCTATAAAATGAGCTTGAGAAGGAAATGGCAAACCACTCCAGCATCTCTGCCAAGAAAACCCCAAAATGGAGTCCCAGAGAGTTGGACAAGACTGAAAAAGGACTGAACAGCAAAAGACTCTAAGAGTCAGAGGCAAGGAAGGAACCTTTTCTAGGCATGTGGGTAGTCACACTCAGCTGTTTCAGTGTACCCAAGTAGAAATGACACCTTCCTGGCCTGAGGAGAAAACCCAGTCCCTCATCACCTCATTTGATTGACAATGCCTAAGATTCTGTCCCCCAGCCTGGTTCTGTAACAAAGAGCTATGGGAGCATCATTGTCTCATTTTTCCTGAGAGTCACATTGTTGTGTGTGTCCTTTGTTCCCGAAGAAGACTGTGGCATGAGGGAGAAGATGACATGACTTACAGTTGACTTTGATTTGAGTAGGGAAGGGCTGTGCAAGGTCACCAGCCTCACTCTCTCCTACAGAGCCATCTAGGTCTAGTGACCAAATATTCACCAGGATGACTGGAGATGCATTCACCAGGATATAGTAGGAGACCTTGGCCCTTTTAGTCTAAGGCCTTTTCAGGTTCTCACTTAGGGTGAGGTAATGCCCATTCAGTGAATAGGCTTCTTTAAGAATTGAGTCTAGGGATGGCCCCTTTAATTAAAAAAACAACAAAACAAAACTGGGAGGGGAAGACCTTCAGGATTGCTGATCAAAAGAGAACCAGTTACCATTGACATTCACTCTGAGCCAGGAAGGCCCAAAATACAGCCATTAATGGAGCTTGGGTAGGGACCTACTGTGGTCCAATTTATGAGCTCCAGAGAGCTGAACTTTTTTGTCTAAATTCATGACTTCTAAACTGGGGGACAAAGGAAGCAGCACTTTATGTAGACCCTGGAGATCATGAACTTAAGTTAAAATTCAGCTGGCTCAGAAGAACCCAGAGAAACTGGGTTCAAATCCTACCTTTGGTTCTGACTACCTGGATTGAGGCAAGTCACTTAGAATTTCTGGGCCTCAGTTTCTTCTGCTGTAAAAAGACTGAATTAGATAGGCTTTGAAGTCCTCTCCCATTCCACTGCTATGATCCCATGACTTTATACAAATCACTTGTGTTCCCCAAACCACAGCTCCTTCATCTCTAAATGAGAAGGTTGGGCCAGATGACCTCTAAGGTCCCTTTCAAGCTCAAAATAATAGGATCTTTATCTTTTCCCCGTTAATGGGTTTTTAGAAGAACTTTGAAACTAAGTCACAAATGGCTTTGGTGAGCTAAGTACCAAAGAAAAAAAAAATCTTTGTGATTTATCACACACACCACACACTTCCTCAGAAAAGGATAGGTCAGGAGAAAGGATGCTGAAGATGGGGCAAGGGGCATTTATATAGAGCATACCACGCGCTGGGCACTTTACAAATATTATCTCGCTGGATCCTCACACTAACCCTGAACATAGGTGCTATGATGATCGCCATTTACAGTTCAGGAAATTGAGGCTGAGTTAGTGACTTGCCCAGGTTCACACAGTTAAGTGTCTGAGAATGGATTTGAACTCAGATCGCCCTGACTTGAGGTCTAGCCCTCATTCCACTGTGGCAGCTAGCTGCCCATGAGACCACAGTTAACAAAGAATTAGATTCTGCTAAGCCAGCCTGGACAGCTCTCAAAGCCCTGACCGGCGGTCATTTTAAACAAAGGCCATGGGATGGGCAACAAGGAACCCCTTCTCCTTCAATGAAACTGAAGAAGGCCTGGCTCTGTCCTGCTGGTGAAGGAGCAGCTCAGAGCAGTGTTAGGTTGGGAGGGGCGGGATGACCTCGGTGTGAATCCTGCTCAGGTGATTTAATCTCTGCCTCAGTGTCCTCATCTGTCAAGGTGATGGAGGTCAGGTTGGATGACTGCTAAGGTCTCTCCCAGCCTATATCAATTATGTGACTCAGTCACAGGACCTGAATTCAAATTCTGATTCTGCTACTTTTTACCTGTGAGATCTTGGGCAAAGCCAGGAACTGCTCTGGGCCTTAGTTTCTTCAGTTATAAAATGAGAGGGGTTTTCAAGACCTCCTCCCGGCTCTGACATTTCATGTTCTAAGGGCCCTCTCAGCTCTGACATTCTGTGTTCTAAGGTCCTCCTGGCTCTGACATTTCATGTTCTAAGGCCCTCCCACCTCTGACATCCTGTGTTCTAAGGTCCTTCCAGCTCTGACACTCTGTGTTCTAAGGCCCTCCCACCTCTGACATCCTGTGTTCTAAGGTCCTCTGACATCCTGTGTTCTAAGGTCCTTCTAGCTCTGACATTTCATGTTCTAAGGCCCTCCCACCTCTGACATCCTGTGTTCTAAGGTCCTTCTAGCTCTGACATCCTGTGTTCTAAGGCCCTCCCACCTCTGACATCCTGTGTTCTAAGGTCCTCCTGGCTCTGACATCCTGTGTTCTAAGGCCCTCCCACCTCTGACATCCTGTGTTCTAAGGTCCTTCTAGCTCTGACATCCTGTGTTCTAAGGTCCTCCTGGCTCTGACATCCTGTGTTCTAAGGCCCTCCCACCTCTGACATCCAGTGTTCTAAGGCCCTCCCACCTCTGACATCCTGGGTTCTAGGGTCCTTCCAGCTCTCACATTCTGTGTTTTCTAGGACCTCTCAGCTGTAACATTCTGTATGGGAAGGTCCCTTCTGTTCTAACATTAATACTTGCAGGCTCTTTCCAACTCTGACATTCTGAGTTCTAAAATCCCTCTCAGCTCTGACATTTTATGCTCAAAGTCCCTTCTGGTCCTCATCCAACAAGTCAAAAGTTGAACAGACAGTCAAGTCCAGGTCTGTTCAGCAGAATGATGTCAGTGGGTCCTAAGCCCTGCTTGGGGCAAGGAAAGGGGCAGGGAATTTCCCTCTGACCAGCTCATATGGAATAATCAGTTCAGGGCTGGGCTTAGGGTTACCTTTGTATAATTTCTTAGGAAAGGGTTGGCCCAAGCAAATGAAGGGCTGGAAACCTAAGATCCCCTAGGGGTAAAGGAGTGTATGTATGCATGTCTTCCTTGTCTCTGCCTTTCTCTCTCTATGTCTCTCTTTCTGTTTCTGTCTCTGGAGGGAAAAGAAAAAGAAGGGAGGAAGGAAACCACACTAATTTTAAAGAACTCTTTTAATCAGTTTATGAATGATACATGTTTGACATGGCTCTCTAACAGTCTCACTGCAAATCGTGACTGTTTAGTCATTAAAACACGGCCCTTGAATGGGTCTTCTCTCCCTGAAAGATGAGGTTAAAAGGGACCTTAGAGGTGGTACAAACACAGTTAGCTTACCATAGATTCAGAGCTGGAAGGTACCTCAGAAATCCAGCCAAATGCCTGCATTTTATAAACAAGAAAATTGAGGCCCATGGAGGTTACATGACTTACCCAAAGGTCACTCAGTAAAGACTCTCTCCTGATTCTGTGCCCAGTGCCTTTTTCACTATACCACCTTTTCAGAGGTGGCAGCAGCAGTAGCAGTAGATAGGAGATCAATCTGGGAAGGGTGAGGGTGGGGTGTGTGTGAAAAGGGAACTGGCAAGGCCTGGGTTCGAGTCCTGTTCCTGACTCATAACTGGCTGTGTGTGGCCCTGGGCAAGTTACTTAATTTTTTAGTAAACTCTCTAAGAGAAGGTATTGACCTACAAGGGTATGTGTTTCCTGAACGAAGGAAATCCCAGGTCTGGCCCACACAGAGGGCAAAGTTGTGCACTTGGACCATACCAAGAGCAGCCTCTGACTTGGCAGGACCACACAATGCAAGATCAGGCTTGTCAGACTCTCAGAAGGTGAAGTGGGGCCCTCTTCTCCTCTCATAGGCAATTTTCCCTTCGTTTCTGTAATCCAAGGGCCTGTGACTTTTAAAAGGGCACTCACTGTTCTCTTCACTCCCCAAACACTCAAATAATATGCCTTAATAAGAAAGGAGAGGAAAAGTGAATGACATGACTTTGCATTTCTAGAGTGCTTTACGATTAATTCACAAAGCAATTTCCTCACATCTACCTACATTATTACCCTCTTTACAGATGAGGAGACCAAGACTCAGAGAAAGCAACCAACTTACCCCATGTCACACAGTGGGCAGACCTGAACTGGAGCCTATGTTCCCCAACACCCAGGTTTCTCCTAACACCACTGACTGGCTTAATAAAGAGGCAAAGGCAAGGAAGTCACAGCACAGTGGGGCACCCTGCCCCCCCCCACAACAATCACATGGTCTCAGAGGTTGATGGAGATGGTTAGGGAAGAAAAAGGAGACAAGGCCCCACACAGAATCTAAAGGGAAAATTCCAGAAGCAAAGATCTTGGGCTGAGCAAATGTTCCTAATGAAAGAGCTGGAGTCTTGCTCTGGCCTTTTAAGGAGCTCCAGAACTCAGCAGTCAATCCAGCGTTCTATCCACTGCCCAGAGGCTGGAGGGGATTGGAACTCTCTGAGCCAGCTCAGGCATTTCGGTGCCCATTTTATTGTTTTGGGGATTGTCCAGACTGAAGAAAATAATGAGGCAAATGTTAATACTATTGAAGGTTAAACTTAAAAGTATACATGTTTTTCCCCAAAGAAGTAGTTGTCAAACATTCATCAGTACATGCTTGGTTATATGACTCGGGCTGGTAGTAATCTGCAAGGTAGCTTCCAACTTCTCCTTAATCCACAGAGTCAAGTTGTTGCCTCTGATATGGTTTCTGTCCAATTCTATTTTCAGCTAGTCTTCCTCAAGCAACATTTCAGAGCAGACAGTTTATCCTAGTGGTCTCCCCTATTAACTTCACAGCGTACCCCACTTCTGGCAAACCGTCTCTCTAGGTGGCCCATTCTGGACCAAGACCCCCAAATTATCCCTCCTTCAAATCTACTCTGCTGTATCAAAATCTCCCATTGCCCCTTTCCCAAGATATCTGTCAGAAGGGAGACTGTTTTGCAAGATTTATGCTAAAGTGTTAGTGACTAATAATAGCTGCTTTCCTACTTCTCTTCGTTGGTATAACCAATTTCCAGTGTAGAAGCTCCCTCCTACCATTCATGCAGTTTGGCAATGCATCTGTAACTTACAATCTTTTAAGAGTTACCTAGGAGCACTGAGAATTTAAGTAACTTGCCCATGGCCATACATCTAGTCTGAAAGAATGAATGAAAAAGCATTTATTAACATGTGCCAAGCACTGTACTAAGTGTCAACCAAAAAATTCCAAAGCAAAGTATGTCAAAAGCAGAATTTGAACCTGAGTCTTCCTGGTTTCTATCCACTATACAAGGATTCATCTGACTAACAGATTAATATACTTATATTTTAACAGAAGACTCCTTGAGAAATTTTCTTAAGCAAAGGAATGAATCACCAATGGTAAAAGTTCCTGCTCTACAACCAGCAGGTAAAGGAGAGGGGTTTTGTTTTTGTTTATGCAATGGTTAAAAGACTAGAAGCACAACACTGAGGGTTCCCCTCTATCTCTTCAGGAGGACAACCCTAACGTTTAAGGCAAAGGAACCCAGAAGCTCCCCTGTCTACGTGCAAATGTGAGAGGGAAGAAGAGAACAAAACTGGGCTGGCTCGTACCCAACCCCCCCCCCCACCTTGAGAAATGTTTGTTTTTCCTTTATGGCATTGAGGCTGTTGTCCTTGGTTACTGAGAGTGATAGTTGTTTTCTGCCCCGCTCACCTATTAGGTGTACCTGACATCCCAACCCTTCCACGCCCCAAAACAAAAAAAGGAGGGAGGTGCCACCAGGTGTGGTGATCCTAGGAGCTGAGTTTCAGAAAAGGTAGAAAAACCACTTCTATAGAAAGAAAGGTTCCAAAGAGCTTAACTGAAACTGTACCAGCTGAGATACTGATAATGCTCTTAAGGCCTTTGGGGGCCAGAGTCCTTTGATCAGAGGCAGAAAATCAGAGGGAGAGGGCTTATGGAGAAAGAGTTCCAGCCAAGGGGATCAGATGACCCGATTTCTGTTACTGGCTGTGCCACCAACTTACCGCATGACATCAGGCAAGTCACTTTACCTCTACGGGCCTCAGTGTCTTCATCCATAAAATGAGGCAATTGGGCCTCTGTTCTCTAGGGACCCCCATAGTTTTTGACATTTCACACTTTAGGCTCTAAGTCTCCCCAGCTGTGACGTTCTCTGACCTCTGTTCTTTCCCAGCACAGACACTGTGTTCTAAGGTATCAACCAACTCACATTTTCTGTTCTCATGTTCCCATCTCTCATCTCTGACATCCTGTAATCTAAAAACCCATCCAGCTCCAACTTTCTCTCAAGGGCCCCACCAGCTTGGACATCTTAGGTTCTAAGGTCTCTCTCAGCTCTGACATTGTGTTCTAGAAACCTCTCTCCCTCTCCGTTCCTCCCCCCAGCTCTTACATTCTAGGTTCAAAGAATTCTCCCAGCCCTGACATCCTGGGTTCTAAGGCCCTCCCAGCCCTGACATCCTGTGTTCTAAGGCCCTCCCAGCCCTGACATCCTGTGTTCTAAGGACCCTCCCAGGTCTAACATTCTCTGTTCTAAGGGCCCTTCCAGCCCTGACATCCTGTGTTCTAAGGACCCTCCCAGGTCTAACATTCTCTGTTCTAAGGGCCCTCTCAGCTCTGGCATTCTATATCCTAAGGATCCTTTCAGCTTTCATATTTTAGGTTTAAGGGCCCTTTTACCTTTGACATTCTTTGTTCTAAGGGCCCTCCCAGCTCTGACATTCTAAGTTCTAAGAACCCTTCCAACTCTGACATTCCAGGTTCAGCTTGGTCCTAGACTCAAAGAAACATAATCACAATAACAAAACAAAAATAAAAATGCCTCCAAGCACCCTCTCAAGCTCCCTAACTGGGTAACTGCTTCAGTGGGAATACGCAGAAAGCACTGTTGGGTCTCATTTTCCCTGCCAAGGCAAAACAAGGAGCCAAAGGCATTCCTCAGTTAATTTAGAACTGGAGAATCTTTTGCTGGAGAGGTTTCGTTTTTTTTGTTTTTGTTTCCTGAATCACCTGGATGATTGCCTCCACCCTCCACTTGGCATTGACTTGTTGGCCTTTGTGTGACTTGGGGGTGGGTTGAGTTGACTGGAATCAAGAAAAAAAAAGTTTTAACATGTGGGCCTTAAGTCAGACAAAAGCCCTCTGCAGAAGTAGGGCTGCCCCAAGTAGGTGAGGACAGATGGCTGGGCAACCTTCCCCTCTCCTGAAGAGCCTCAAGTCTCCTTTGATTGTCTGAAGGGTTCTGGGGAGCCCTGTCTGCCCTTGACAGAAATGACATCAGTGACCTCACAAGGACTCTTCTGGGACTAAGGACCCTTGTGTGAGCCAACTTGGCTCCATCCACAGTAGCCCCAACTTGTACTTTCTTGTAAAGTCAACAGAAGGAGAGAAAAGACCAATGAGGAGGGGATTAAGTAAGATTATGCCCCTCTCACTAGCAGGAGGGAAGGCCCTATCCTTGCAGTGAGCAGGGAAAGAGGAGTCATGCTTTTATACCTATCCTGGTGAAATGAGGGAAGGAAGAACCCTGACCCCTCTAACAAGGTTAGGAAGGAGAACCAGGGCCCGCTCAGCCCTGACCAAACACAAGGGAATGGAACAAGGAAGAAATTACAGTTTGCAGAGGGGCTGTTTTCTCTTCCTCTCAGCTTGGTATAACTGCAGGAAAGCTGGAATTGTCTCAAATAAACTCCCTTTGGCATTTAAAGTCCTTTACAAGCTGGTCCCACCCTCTCTTTCTCACCTTATTTATTACACAGAGCCCTCTTTCTTCACTCTAACCAAATGGACCTTCTTTCTCCCATCTTTGTGATTCCCCCATACTTGGAATATCACGCCTCCTCAACTCCATCTCAGAGTCTTTATCCTCTTTGAAGACACAACTTAAGCATTGCTTTCCATATCACGGGTTCTGTGGTCCACAGACATCTCCCCTACCCAAAAAAAAGGGTAGGGTAGGTAGATTTCAGGGCATCCACAAACTTGGGATGAAAAAAAACACATCTTTATTTTTATTAGTCCCTAGCTGAAAGTAAGCATTTCCTTCAATTATTTAAAAATATTATTCTGAGAAGGGTTCCCTAGATTAAAGCTGTTCCAGAATGGAGCAGTCTCTCCTTCCTTGTAGATCTTTGAGCAAAGACTGGAGGACCCCCTATCAGGTATGCTATAGTGGAAATCTTTTTCTCCCAGATTGGACAAGATGACCGCCGAGGCCCTTTCCTCTTCTAAAATTCCATGTTTCTGATTGGCCAGAATGAAAAATCTTTGCCAAGTGCACATTGGTGTTTGTGTCTTCCCAAATATCTACTGGCTGGCACTCTAAGGAAGACTCTAAATGAACTGATTTCATAGGGTTAGGGGCTGGACCTGGGATTTCATCAGCATAGGGATTATTCAGATCTAGAAACTTCTATCAAAGCAGGTCAGTATTTCTGCAACTTAGGGTTCTCTCCTGAAAACCAGCCTGGCTTCTTTGTGATGTCTACTCATGGCTAAAAGCAAACAAGCTGAATCTCTCCCTCCTCCATAAACCAGATCTTTTGGGCTTCAAACTCATCTGTGAGTTGTGGAGAGGGGAAGATTTTCCCTGGAGGAATGGGCAGACAAGAACGATTCCTTCCAATGACCAAGAAGGTGGATGAAGTAGGCACTGTGGAGTGCTTAGAGCTTGATCAGACATTGAAGATGCTAAAGTCATCCACTGTATCCCAGGGCCATCATCAGTCATTCTGACTTTTGTTCTGCCACTGGACTTCGATGATTCTGGGTGAGAGGGTAAGGTTGACGACTTTGTGCAACTCTGCGTCACTTAAATCCAGTTCACCTGAGTCAGGACATCATTCCATGATGTTACCAATCCTCTTTGAAATGAAGCACAAACAACAGTGTCCTTTCCACCTCTAAATTCAATGATCCATGACCTGAGTCACTTCATTTCTCCAAGGCTCAGTTTCCTTAATCTCCAATATGGGGATAAATCTTACTGATAACTATCTGCCTCACTGAAGTCTTGGGAGGAGAATGCTATGCATGTGGGAGTTATTATTCACTCCAGTCTTCCTTACTAGACTAGGTAGAGGCAAGGGACCATGTCTTATGTACTCATATACTTATATTAGTATATTTAATACTCAGTACGCCCCATAGTCTAAAGCACAGGACTAAGAACCTAGTATGTCCTCCAGAAATACCATAGAACCTCAGAACTATAAGAATGAGCAGAAGACATCCATTCCCCAGTTCAGGAATCTCCTCCACAACATCCCTGAGAAATGGTCTTCATCCCACCTCCTCCGGCATATACCTTCAGGGACCAAAAGGTCACTATCCTTTGAGGCATCAACTTTCAGACAGATCCCATTATTACCGTCTTCCCTGTTACTGAACTGAAACCAGGCTCCTCAGTCACAGCTACAGTGACTGCCAAGGAACCGAATAGTTAGGCACCTCATGCCTCACCAAACTGCAGCCTCAGAGCAACCTGTGGGTGGAGGGAGCTCCTGGAGTTAGTGGATTCCCCTCCTGCTCCAGAGAAGGCATTCAGACTACTGCAGCTTCAGATTCCCCTTTATCCCTGCACATTTCCACACTGGTGACAAAATACATTCAGATCCTTCTCATTTCCCTTTAGTTCTTTGTTGAATCCTGATCCCACTGGGCCTAGAGCTGTTAGCTCCTTCCTCTGTTCCTCAGGCTGCTGGGAGAACACTGGGCCCTCATCCAGAGGCTTGAAGGTGCAATTCATCCAAACGAACCCTCCTTGAGATCATCTCAGAGCCTGAGATGACAGGAATAATTTCCAAAATGGCTCTATCCCTTTGGAGTTGGCTTCCTTAATAATGACAATGGGCCACAGGACTATTTGTCAATGCCAGGGTGGCTGCCTGATTCCATTTCTGGCCTGTGCTTTGCTCGTGGGAGTAAAGAGATAAGTCCTGATAAGTTGGGCCTTCCCTGGATGCATAGCTCAGAAGCAATCTGAGTCTCTAAGAGGGAGAGAGAGCTGCTGACAGGCTGCTCCTGAAGGGGTGGCTTCTGAGCCTCATCAAGTGCTCTCTGGTTATGACCCTCCAATTACAAGAGAGGAGGGCAGTAAGTGAACTGTTTGAAGCAATTGTCAGAGAGCCCCCCTGGCTCCCTCATTCTCCCAAGCCTTAGAATTCCAGGGCCACCACAGAATTCCAGCTGGATTTTAAATGTAGCCAAGCTATTGTAAGTGGTGAGAACTGGGGGATGGCTGACCAGGAAGGGACATCAGAGGCTAGTCCAGCCTTGCCTCAGGAGGAAAATCTACTCTCCCTTCCCCCTCCCCCCCCCCCCCAGAGTCCTTCAAGCTCTTCCTGAAACCTCCAGTGAAGGATAACCTTGCTGCCTCCCCAGGCCACCCATTCCAACTGGGAACAGCTCTGGTTGGTAGGAAGCTTTATTTGGCATCCTGCCCAAATGGGCGTCTTTGCAGCTTCCTCTCACTGCTTCTGCTCTCAGGGTCAAGCTGGAGGAAGCTCATCCCTCTTCTACAAGATGGTCCTTGAAATACTTGAAGATGGTAATCACAACCATACATTCAAAGCTAGAAGGCCCTCTAAAGGCCATTCAATTCAACCTTCACATTTTACAGATGAAGACATTGAGGCACCCAGAGTCCCAAGATCTCACAGGCTCCAAACATGCTCCCAGTCTTCTCTTCTCCAGGTTAAATACCCTTAGTTCCCTCAACCAACTTCATATAAGCTAGACCATCCCAGTTGTTCTGCTCTGGACACTAGTCAGCAGATCAATCTCCTACTGAAAATGTGCTATCCCAAACTACCTGGGATACCCTGAGTATTGTCTGAGCAAGAGAGAATGATAGGGCTGACCAGCTCCTCATTCCTCTCTCCTGAGGACATAAGGTCTTCTAGCTGCCACATCACAGTGGCACTTACATGACATGCTAGAAGCTGGGGTGTAGCTCCCAGGCTGCAGTCATGCCACACAAGTCAGGGCTCTCTCCTGGATGGAGGCAGAGAGCCAGCTGGAACCGAGAGAGAGAGAGAGAGAGAGAGAGAGAGAGAGAGAGAGAGAGAGAGAGAGAGAGAGAGAGAGAGAGAGAGAAAGAGAGGGACAGACAGACAAACCCACTGGAAAGACTGAGAGACCAGGAGACAGAGAGACTAAGAGGAAGAGAGGGAGAGGGGGAAAGAGAGAGAGAAGAGGGAGGAGAGGGAGGAAGGGAGAGAGGAAGAGAGAAGGAGAGAGACAGAGGAAGAGAGGAGAGAAAGAAAGGAAACCAAAGCTACTGACATACAATTATCCAAACACAAATGCAAAAAACCCCCCAAATTCCTGGATTCCGAGTTAAGGACAGGCTGCTATAAGGTGAGCTGATTTAAGGGTGGCAGATCATTACTGACCAAGTAAGTCTCCATGCTGAGAAGAGGTAGCTCTTTGTGAAGCCTGACTGCAAACTCTCAAACAAGCAGGGTCCTCCTAGCTAGAGGAGATGGGGCAGGAAATACTGGGGTCAGTTACAGGCACTTCGGATGTTTAGCCTAGAGAACAAATGACCTGGGAGGGACATGATAACTACCAAGTATTTGAAGGCTGGCCTTCAGAAGTGGGGCTAGCTTTGTATTGGCTGGCCCCAGAGGTCCAGGAGCTCCTAGAGCAGGGGAGGGGAAGGCAAGGATGCTCATTTAGGCTTCCCAAAGGCAAAACTTCAAGTCTTTCAGAGCAGCCCAAATCTGAAGGGGCTGCATATGGAGGGGTCAAATCCCCCCTTACCGAACGTCCCTAAACAAAGTCTGGATTTTCAAAAAAACAAAACAGGGGCGGCTAGGTGGCGCAGTGAATAGAGCACCGGCCCTGGAATCAGGAGTACCTGAGTTCAAATCCGGCCTCAGACACTTAACACAAAAAACTAGCCGTGTGACCTTGGGCAAGTCACTTAATCCCAACTGCCCCCCAAAAAGCAAAAAAAAAAAAAAACAAAACCAAAAAAACAAAAAAACAAAACAAAACAAAAAAACAAAGTCTGGATTTTCTGGTACGCAGACAGGAGGATTCTTGGGGCAGTTCAGGCTGGGATGGATCAGTTCAGTTTAATAAGCAAGAGGAATCAGAATCTATTGGGTTACAGGATCTATGAGTGGGAAGGGACCTCACGGACCCCCTAAGTCTGAGGTGAATAAGAATCCACAACAACTCAGCCAACCGTAGGCTCAGCCTTTGCCTTAAAGATTTCATAGGGGGTGGCTAGGTGGTGCAGTGAATAGAGCACCGGCCCTGGAGGCAGGAGTGCCTGAGTTCAAATCCGGCCTCAGACACTTAACACAAAAAACTAGCCGTGTGACCTTGGGCAAGTCACTTAACCCCAACTGCCCTCCAAAAAGCAAAAAAAAAAAAAAAAAAAAGATTTCATAGAGTTGGCCAGTGAAGCTGGGCTGACTAGAGAGGTTGAGCTCCCCATCCCCTGAAGGCCTAGAGCTGAAGCTGGATGGGTGCTCATTAGGAAGGGGTGGGGGGAAGGGAACTCCTTTCTACCTGACTGGCCTTAAGGAGCTTGAAAGATTCTTTCTTCCACATCCCAGGATCTGAGCTGCCTGTTTGAAAACAGCCCTTGGAAAAAGTTCCAGGAGTCCTGGTGACTCCTAGCTCACCTCATCTAATACCATGGGGTATATAGAATGTAGCGCTAATGGGGACCTGAAAGATCATCCAGTCGAATCCCTCCTCCCCCATTTTACAGAGGAAGAAATTGAGGCACGGAGAGGCTAAGTTATTTGACTATAGTATATCTTAGAGGAAATCCAACGTTCTTTCTATTATGATTCAAGGTCTCTATTTCCCTCCCCAATGCCCTACTGAGTTTACAGTGAGGAAGGGGGTGGGAAGGTGAAGTTAGACCAGATCCTTGCCTCTCCCAACAAGGCATGCCCAGAAGCCAAGAAGTTTGCCTACAGAAATACTTTTAAGCAATGCCCTCAGAGGGATGGATTTTCCCTTCCTCTCATCCCCCAGGCACACTAATGTTGATTCCTATTGCCTTTGAACTCTGGGCTCCAACTGTGCCTGCAATTATTTTGTGAACAGGTTTGCTAGACTGCGTATGACAAAAACCCCTGGTGGTCCTCAGAGCTCAAAACTCTGTCCCTCCTGGATCGGAGGTGGGAATTAGGCCCATAGGCCAGCATGATTCACAGGGAGAGCAGAAATAAAAGTTCTCCGTAGGAGAGGCTCAAGCAAAGCCAAATCTTTTAATCTAATAACTATCCGATTACAACAATCCAAATGGCAAAGCCTCCCAGATTGGCTGAGGACTGACTCCCTAGTGCCCTTTTGGGGGGAGGGGGCTCCCATCCAGATGTATCTGAGGAAGAGGAAGACCAGGAGGAGCTGGAGGAGCTGGAAGGAGAGAGGACAAGAAGAAGGCATAAGGGGAAGGAGGGAGGAGAGAAGGTGAGAGAAGGGAGAAGAGAAGAAAGGAAGAAGGAAGAAGGAAGAAGAAAGAAGGGAGAGAAAGGAGGAAGGAAAAAGAATGGAATCGGAAAAGGAGGGAAAAGATGATAAGGAAGAAGAAGAAAGGAAGAGGAGAAAGAAAGAAGATGCAAAGGGAGAAGAACAGGGTAAAGATAAGGCAGAAGAGAAGACAGAGGGAGGATAGAACACAGAGGGAAAAAGAGAAGGAAGATGGTGAAGCTGAGGGAGGAGGAAGGAGAAAGTAAGAAGGTGAAGAGGAAACCATGAAGAAGAGGAAGAAAAGGCTGGAAGGAAAAAGAAGGAGAAGAGAGAAAAAAAGGTCCAGGACAAAGAGAGGAGAGAGAAGACCATGGTGGCCCCTTTCAGCACAGACAATGAGAACCGCTGGACAGAGCCCTGGGAGAATGGCGACCAATGCCCCTGGGGAGCCATTCCACCCTGGCCACAGGGACAGGCCGCAGATTAATGGAAAACTTCTTCCATTTCTAATTTCTTTGAGGTCACAGGGCTTAGCACTGGGTGGGAAGGGAGAGTAGGAAGAAACAGCTTTGCCCATTTTGAGCCAAGTTTCTCAAGAAGGGAGGAAGTAGTCTTTGGGTAGCATGAGGGGGTTTCCAAAGCACTAGAAAGATGACTGTGAAGAGCCCAAGACACAACAATGGGGTCCTTCAGAGATGGAACTGGTGTTTTTGGCTCCCTCTCCAAAGGACATGACCTCTTAGCTGTTTATCCAGCAATGAAGATGGGTTCCACTGAGGTCTTGTTTCCCATCCCTCTAACCCCCACCCCCAATCCAGGACACACATCTATCTCCAAGGCAGGGGGCTAGGGCCAGAAGTACAGTCTGTGCCGTGTGGGTCTGAACACACCCTCAAGTGTTAATTAGTTATCATCATACTCATCCTTTTCCCAAAACAAGTTTGAGAAAGCAGCTTTGAGGACACTCTAAGGTCAAGGAAGCTGGACATTCTGCTTTTGTCAGGAAAGTCCTGGGTTTTGGCAAACTTCAAAGATCCATAGATGTTCCAGGAAGAGTTCCTAGGGCAAGAGGATCCTGCACACAGCTCTAGATAAACTTAAAAGTGAAAGATGTTGATCTGTAAATTACCATAATATGAAGTAGTGATCTAGGTATTCACCAAGTAATTAAAGTGCTTAAGTGTTTGTACTCAGTCAACAAGTATTTACTATGTGCAGAGAAGGCACTAACTAGGAGCTTTGGGGGAGTGGGGGTGGGGGGATACTGGGTCAAGTCTCCTGCAGAAGGTAGGCTTCCTGCCGAGTCCTGAAGGAAGCCAGGGAAACTAAGACGGAGGTAGAGGAGAGGAGGAAGAATATTCCAGACATGGGGACTAGCCATGCAATGGAGCACAGGAGATCTCATACAAAGAATCTGTGTGAGTCTAAGCAAGTTACCTAACCTCTCAATGCCCCAGGCATGTAAACAATCACTGTCAGGGGTGTCAGAGCAGGTGCAGATTTAAAATGATTGAGGGCATTTCATATTAAGAGAAATCACAGAGATAGAATTCCATCAATAGCAACGCAAAATAATCTGGATATTGAGTAAAGCCTGGAAGCTGTAGTCTTGGGAGAAGATATCTCACGGCTCACATGTCCCCCCCCCCCCCCCAAGACAGAGCAAGGAGACGTTGGCTGCAGAACCAGAGGACTGGCTCTCCCTCTTGTCTTCTGTGCACACACCTCTCCTGGCTTCCTCATCTTTCTCCTATTCTATCACAAAGGCTCCTTTCCTCAGTTCTCTCCCCTCTCCAAACTCTTCACCCTGCTGTCCAAGGGATTTTCCTAAAGCTGGACCATCCTGACCACGTTACTCCCTTACTCAATAAACTCAGTTGTACTGAAACCTGGGAAAGACCTTAGCTTTAAAAGGCCAAGGCCTCCCACTACATCTGGGGCCATCTTCAGTCCACCTGAGGAGAGAGTGAGGCTGGTGACTTTGCACAGTCCTCCCTCACTTAAATCCACTTTCAAGTCATGACATTGCCTTCCCAATGCCATGGCCCTCTCAGAGAACAAAGAACAAACAACAAAGGAACAAATGAACCAACAGAGAGACCTATCACCTTCAGAATAAAAACAGACTCTCCACTGTTTGGTTTTAAAGCCTTTCAGAACTTGGCCCCAACCGATCTTTCCTTCCTCCTTATACACTCCCTTTCCAAGGAGACATCTCAGCAAACAGTAAGGTGCTATTTAAAATAGGAACTGGCAGGGCGGCTAGATGGCGCAGTGAATAGAGCACCAGTCAGGAGGACCTGAGTTCACATCCTGCCTCAGACACTTAACACAAAAACCTACCCATGACTTAGGGCAAATCACTTAATCCCAATTGCCCTGCCCTCCCCCCTCTGAAAAGAAAAGCAAAATAAAATAAAGTATAATTAAAATAAAAATAGGAATTGACTTTCCTAGGAGTAGCCAGGGTCCCTCCTCAGTCCCAGCCTCAGGGCACAGAAAGGGCCAGATCTACCATTTTTTATTCTCTTGTTTTCTTCCTGGGCTACTCCTAGGTTCTGTCTCACTGTCACACAGTGGGCTAACTGAAAACCTGGTCATGGTCTCCACCATGCTCTTGGTTCTTTGTGGATTTCTTGAATATATTACTTTCCCAGACCCACCTTATCTACCTTTGATGCTGAGACAGATTTGCCATCCCCAGTGAGCCAGTAACAGGGATGGGGATGGGCAGAGAGACAAGGCAAAAGCAGGCTTGAGACTATGCCAAAGGAGAATTACAGCTCTACGTGCTCAACTGCCCTGTAACCCAATTGGGAAAGCTGAAAGTCCCTGGATTTTTCAAGATGTAGCAACAATTGGGGAAAACCCAATGGACTCAAACCATCTTGCTGGTCCATATGTACCTGCTCCCCTAAGCCAGAAAATCCTGATGGTTGTTACTGGGAGGGAGAGAGGATGCTAGAGCCTCCTGGGTACCCAGTAATCATCACACCAAGAGGATGGCACCTTCTTCTATGACTTCTCAGTGACTGTCCCTTCTTTTACTTCCTTTCATCCACCTCCCTTGCCTGGGATGCTGTGGTCACCAGCAGCCTCTTAAACATAGCTTTCAGCTGAAACTCAGAGTTTCCCATCATCCCCTCTGAGTCCTGAGGCTATTCTCTGCCTTCCCTACAGGCAGCAGGCATGGGAACATAAGGGTCAAAGGCCAACTTGAAAGTAGAGATAGTGGTGTCTGTGGGGGTGGGGAAGGAAGGATGAAGGAAAAACATGCTGTTATATAATTCCTACGCTGAAAGTTTTCTCCAGCTCACCCACTGGGAGCTAAATTTATGGATCCAGCATTGCAGCAAGCTGCCCCTGCAGGCTTGCATCGAAAAGGCCTGTAATTACTGGTGTGTCTCTGTGTTTGCTACACATTAGACTTCCCAAGCTCTGGGTCCCCTGAAGGATCTTCTGGATGCACAGCTGGTGGTGGGAACGTTCTGGGGGACGCCTCTGGCATTCGGGTTGGGAAGCTTCTGGTGACCAGGCAGCGAGGAGGCAGAGGAGAAAAGAGGGGCATCTGGCCTGGTCGGCTACTTAGGCACAGAGAGGAAGCTCGCCCCCCAAACACACACCATCTGGCTGGAGGAGGCAGAAGTTGACACTCGGCTGCCACCCGTGGGAAGGAGGACCAGGAGCTGGCATGGATTTAGGAGCCAGCAGAAAGTGTTTGCTTACTAGCAGAATCCAGGGAGAGGCGGGTTTCATGACTAGCAGAATTAGCCTGAGCTGGAGCCCTGGCTTCTGAATCTCCCTGTCCCTGGGAGCACAGCCTCAAGTGGGGATGAGAAAAGAGGGTTTTAGCAGGGAGGCTGACACTAAAGACCCCAGGCTCTGACAGTTGCAGAGGGCCATTGGGGACCCAGGCAGCTGTCTGTTGACAGCTATCAATTTGCACTGTCCTTGACTCAGACCAATAAACTCTAATGCATCAGAGTTATAACAAATCCCATCTCCAGAGCATTTAGGTTTAGGGAAAGACTTTTTCAGAGCACATCCCAGAAGGAAGGCAGGGCAAGTATTGTAAAAGTGAGGCTCAGAGAACTCTTCCATGTACACAGAGTCAGCTACCTCTTATTTACATTCTCTAAGGCTCAGTGTGCTCACCTGTAAAATGGGAGACAGTAAGATCATCTGCCTCACGCCTACCACCATGATATGGTGAGGACTGCATAGAATGATGTACTTTTTATTGCTCTGCAAACTGTAAACACCCCATAAAACAAGAGCCACAATACTCCCCATATGACTGAGGAAATTGCTTAACTGACACCTGTAAAATGAAGGTGTTAGACTGGATGGCCTCCAAGGTCCCCTCCCAGCACTGAATTGACCCTATGGTAGAGAGATATGCAGTGACTTAGCCCCAGGTCCCACAGCTAATGTGAGCCAGATCTGGAGCCCAGTTTTTCCAACTCCAAGGCATGAGGGCAGCCAACAGAATGCAGGCTGGCTTTAAGCCAGGCTGAACAACCCTGCTCCACTAGGGGAAGGCTCCCCTGAAACTCTGTCGCCCTGGTCTCTGGGTCATTGCTCTTTGGGGTAAGCCATCCCTTCAAGCACAGATCCTCATTTATTGTTACCCTTTGTGTACTTGAAGGGGGCTTCCCAGGAATCCAGGCCCTTCTGCTAGCTCCCTTCCAGATTCAGCTATGCCCTAGAAAAGGTCTCTAGATTTCTCCTCCCTCCCCTCATCATTTTATATACAGCTCTCTGTATGCACACTGCTTCCCATAAGCTTTTTTAAGGTAGGACTTGTTTTATTTTCTCTCTGTATCCCCAGTGCTAAGCATAAGATCTGGTTCTTACTAAATTCCTTCTGACTGATTGATCTGATATTTACTGAAGTAGTAAATATTAACATGGTATTAACTATTCTGAAAGAAGGGTAGCTAAGTGGCACAGGGGATAGAGCACTGAGCCCAGAGTAAGGAAGGCTAAGTTCAAATCTGGCCTCAAATACTTACTAGCTGTGTGACCCTGGGCAAGTCACTTAACTCAGTTTGACTCAGTTTCCTCATCTGTAAAATGAGCCGAAGAAGGAAATGGTCATCACTCAGTATCTTTGCCAAGAAGACTCCAAACGGGGTCACCAAGAGTTGGATATGACTGAACAAAACCAAAATTTTTTGTAGTCACTGAATTCTGCAATTTGGTGACCAGTGCTCCTTCTGCATGACACCATGGGATCACCTCTCTAAAGCTCAGTTTCTTCATTTGGAAAATGAGTGGGCTGGACTCTGAGGCTCCCAACCAACTCTATGGACAGTCCTCCATTCTCAGAAAGCCAGGCTCGACCCTGAAGAAGAGGTTCAGATGCGGATTTCTAGCACCTCCTGCACATTCCCTTTGGAAACAGTACCTCCCGTTGAGTTTGGGGAAGAGATCTGGGGCAGCCAAAGAAATAAACTGGTTTTTTTCCCAAACTCTCCCTTCGTGCCGTTTATTATTAACCATATGGAGAATGGAAGGAAAAATACAGCGGGCGGGATGAGATCCCGATTGTCAGCCCCCAAGTCGTTTGCCAGCTCTGGAGCTGACAGTCACTTGGTACGTCGGGCACGGTCTCAGAGCTTTAGAACACTGCAGGGCAGCATACAAATGTATATAATTCACTGCTGATTATTCTCCAGCCCAACCGAGCAGCTGCTCCAGGAAGGAGTAAAATATGTTTTGCATACTTTAAATGTTTCACTTATGAAAACTGGCAAGGCTTCCTTTCTAAATTGTTGAGCAATAAAATCACTAACAAGTAACATTCGAGTTCCGGGTTCGGGGGATGCTTTGGAAGCCCCAGCCAATGGAAGCTGGGCTGGCAGTGTGGTAGGGGTGTTTGCCAGTGGGAAGGCAGCAGCTTCTCTCTGGCCCTGGAGGTTCGGCATCTGGGATTTTTCCCTGAAGCATGCTGGAATGAAATGATTTGTGTCCTGATATGTAATCTGAGTCCCTCTTGGGAAGCAAAGCCCTGGATGGGGGTGGGGGTGGAAGAGAAGAGGCTTCAGGCGCGGAGACTTTTCCCACACTCCAGTCACTCACTGGATTCCAGGCAGTCATGTTTAATTGCACTGGGCTGAGGAAACACAGGCATGGGTCAGTTGGAAGACGGGACCCATAGGAAACCTTCCGAGTGCCAAACAAGGCTTGTATTTATGTACTGATGGGGTGGGCCATTGGGAGTCGGGGACTCAGAAGGACTATGGAGGTCATTCTTCGTCTGCACCACTAACCCCCCAACTACTAGTAAAGATGGTCAGCAAAGGCTTCAAATAACATCCTACCCTGCAAGGTGGGTGGGTAACCTTCTCTTCAACAAGGGATATGCAGACAATAATGCTTACCTAAGTAGAAGGCTTAAGGCTTCCCCAGCCTTCCCCGGACATGGCACTTTTAGCTTTTCTCAAAGTGTTTTCCTACCTATCCACATCCATCCTCAATTCGACCACAATTCTAAAACATTTATTTAGGCACAGGAGATATAATTCCAATAAGCAAAAACAGTCCCTTTCCTCAACAAGCTTCCATTCTACTGAGAAGGAACAACATATACCAGAGATTCTTCACCTTTGTGGTGAATCTGTCAGTTTGGTGAGGCCTAGGCCCCTTCTTAGAATATTTTTTAAGACAAAATAAACCACATGTAAATATAAAGGAAATAAATTCTATAGAAATGGAGTTATCAAAGAGCAGCCAGGAGATGAAGTAGACAGAGAATGGGACCTGGAGTCAGGAAGATTCAACTTTGTGAGTTCAAATCTGGTCTCGGACACCTAGTAGTTGTATGACCCTGGGCAAGTCACTTAACCCCATTTGCCTCATTTGCCTCATCTGTAAAAAGAGTCAGAGAGAGACATGGCAAATCACTCCAGTTAATTTTGCCAAGAAAACCCCAAATGGGGTCACGAAGAGTCAGACATGACTGGGAAAACAACTAAAGTTATCAAAACATATTTAAAAAGAAAAAGCAAGTTCACAGACCCCAGGTTAAGGACTCCAGATAGACACAGAAGAGCAAATACAAAGTAGTTGGAAGGAGAGGGGGGAGGTGGAGGCTGGTACAGGAAGGGCTGTGTCTAGAAGGTGACACTTGGGTGTTGTCCTGAGTGGAGCTACAGGAGGTGACAGGGAGGGCAGAGCTCAAGACTCACACCAGGAAACAGCCCCAGCCAAATGCCAGAGGAGGGTGATGGAAAGTAGAGAAAAGAATAAGCAGAGGTCAGAGGGTGGAGGGTAGAGTTCATGAGGGGGAGTCTGGAAAGACAGGCTGTGGCCAGATTGCCATGGGTTTTAAATACCAAAGAGGAGAGTCTCTATTTTATTCTAGAAAGGATGGGGGACCTCCTTAGCTGCCAGAGCAAGGAAATGACCTGGTCAAGACAGATCCTCTAGAATTCTGGTATGATGGAAAGGGATCGAATCTGACCTCTAACTCTGGAAAGCTGCATTAACCAGCCTGAGCCTCCAAACTCCTCACCGTAAGGCCCAGGGATGTTCAGTGACTTATCTTTTGTGACATGGGTAGTTAAGTGTCCCAGCTGGGAATGGAACCCAAGCTCATTAGCTAGGTGACTCTGAGTACTTCCAGTCTCATCCAATCCAGTATGTGCTGGGCGCTATACTATTCAATTCACCGAATCACCCTCAGTCTCTTTTCCCACATCTATAAAATGTGGTTAATAGCATCATTCCCAGGGGATTGTTGGGAATATTGTCAAGTACAAAAACTCAGACCCACAAAGTGATTGGTAATTAAGAGTAAGGCATTTTATTCAGGGGTACCCTACATGAGATAATGTGAAATGGTGTTCAATCATTTTCAGCTATGTTTGATTCTTCTCAGCCCCCACATCTGGGGTTTTCTTGGCAGAGACACTGGAATGATTTGCCATTTCCTTCTCCAGCTCGTTTTCAGATGAGGAAACAGGTGAGCAGGGTTGACTTGCCCAAGGTCCCACAGCTAGTAAGTGTATGAGGTTGAATTTGAACAGGATCCTCAGAACTCTGAGGTCGACCTAGCTGTTGGTGAAAAGTGCCTTGCAAACCAGGGTTCTACCACCAATGATCTCTGAGGTCCTGCCCAGTTTGAAAACCCCACAATTCCACTGTAGGAAGGGCAATACTGCTACTTTCATTTTAGGGAATGAAGAAACCATTGAGCAGAGAGGTTGGAAGACTCTAGAACTAGGTTTCATGACTCAGAGTCTCAGGGATATTTCTACCACTTTGTGTTGACCTCTAGAGTACAAACTGCCTTGGAAAGGCCAACTGCTTCCTGAGCTATTTGCCTATTGGTCCATTGACTCAAGGTCTAACTGATCCTCTCTGGCTCAAGTCTTTTGTCTGGAACTTGCTAATGTGACCACCCACTTTATTTCTGGGGGCCTTCTTGAGTCAGGGAATTCTCAAGAGTACTAGATGGATGGCTATCAGGAGTCCCAGGGTGGCTGCAGGAAAAGGGGCTATCCTACTGTGTGCTCCCATTCAAGTTCCTTGGTTTGTTAGGGTGACCCCTATAAGGGTTGGGGAGTCACATCCTCTCCCTGCTCATTCAAAATGAGAGTAGAAAGTACCTCAGAGATGGTCTAAATCCCACCCCAGAATCAAGATTCCAATGCTGTGGCCTGAACTTACCAGAACAGGCTGAAAGATAAGAGACTTTGGAGCCCCCTGGTCTAATCCCTCTAATATTACAGATAAAGAAAGTGAGTAGACAGGGTACAATGACTTGCTGGGAAATCCATGGGCCCTGAGTGCTGGGTTGGGATTTGAAAGCCGGGGCCCTGGTTCTGTATTCTGAAGTTCTTTCCACAATAACACACCATTAGCTGCTCCCATTCACTCCCTACGCAATGTTTCTTCTGACAATCTGGGACGTTGTACCAACGTTTTACAAAGGTCAAATGCTGCGTTTATAATCAACTCTGCAGGCTGCCTCTTGGGAGAACAGAGAAGACAAATATTTGAAAAATGAAAAAGGTGGAGGAGGAGGGAGTAACTTCAACCAACCCCCGGCCCACTTTAGTGAACCCCTACCTAAGAAACATGCACCGTGCATGCTTTCTTCTGCCTTAATACCAAGGCCAAGAGCAATCACAATAAATGAGGGGGGTGGGGTGGGGGGGGAAAGGAGCTCTGATGACCTGGCCCTTCCCCCCCCAGCTGGGGAAGGAGAAATACTTGGAATCCAAGATTAGAATCAGAAATCTACTCAAAGCTTTCAAAGCTCTCTCCTCTAAAGGTGGGAACCAAAAGGACTAATTCTGCAGCAAGTGAGGGAGGGATTAAGTCACTCTACCACCTCAGCCTTCAAGCCTGGGCTTGCCAGCCAGGCCTTGATAACTGATCAGAACAGACCCAGCCTGGCCCAGGGATTAAGCTCCAAGGCCTTGGCTGAGAAATCACTTTCTCCACCACAGGTGGTTTTTAATTTCTTTTATTTTTTTTCTCCCAGGCTACCTTCCTTGTCACCTGAAAACCTAGAAGTGAAATGGGGGTGCAACCTGATATCAGAACATGTAATGTCAGAGCTGGGAGGGCCCTTGGTGCACAGGATGTCAGAGGTGGGAGAGCCCTTAGAACACAGAGTGTCAGAGCTGGGAGGGCCCTTAGAACACAGGATGTCAGAGCTGGGAGGGCCCTCAGAACACAGGATGTCAGAGGTGGGAGAGCCCTTAGAACACAGAGTGTCAGAGGTAGGAGAGCCCTTAGAACACAGAATGCCAGAGCTGCCAAGTCCCTTAGAAAACTGGAATGTTAAAAGGTGGTATTTCTGAAATCACGAAGTTTAATCCACCCATTTAAAAGAGGCCCAGAAAAGTATAGTGACTTGTCCAAGGTCACACAACTGGCTAAGTAGAAGAGCTAAGCCTTCAAACCAAGTTCTATACCCCTTCTACACAACAACACATCGTCTCTCTGCAGATCTCGTCAACTTTCTTTCCTTGTAACATATAAAAAAAGCCTTGACTGCTCACAGCCCTGAAAGGGGTGGGGAGAGAGGCCGAATATCTGTAATTTGAGTTCTTAGGTTTGGAGGGGTGGGGGAAGGGATAACTACAGCTTGTGAACACTTAAAGAAGAATGAATGCTTCCATAGTCGGACAAAGCAGAAGAAAAGAAGCAATTTGGAGAAACAAGAATGCTAATCAGGAACAGGTGTTCATGTTTTAACTCTGCTTTTACAAGAAAATTCACCATTTCATTTGGGGTTGCTATTGTAGCCCACTGAAATTTTTGACTCATTTTTCTGGGCTCCCAAAGTCACTTCATGGTTAGGGCAAGTGTGCCATTGGTAGATGCCCATTATGTGCCATTCGTAAAAAAGCCAGTATCTGCCAATGGTAGGTGCCCAGTATCTGCCATCAGTAAATGCCCAGTATTTGCCATCAGTAGGCATCCAGTATCTTCCATTGGTAGATGCCCAGTATCTGCCATCGGTAGGTTTCCAGTATCTGCCATTGGCCAATACCCAGTGGAAAGATTAAGCCCAAAGGCATCTCAAACTGAGTCGGTGGGGAAGGAAAGAGGAGAGGGGGGACTGATGGCTGATTGAAGGTCAACTTGTGAGAGTTCTTTGCCCAAATTCCCAAAGTCAAGACTTGGCTGCAAAATGCTAGAAGAAGGCAAGAGGGCCCATGTGGAGAAGGCATCTTTCAAAAGAGATAAATGGCCAACTCTGTTTAGTTTTCACAGGTGATCACTGAAAGAGTTATGAAAATTAAGGCAGTATAATCCACCACTCTCAAATCACCCCTGTTCTCCCATCTGAGGGAAAATGTCAAATGCGCTATCAAATTAGCATCTGGTCTAAGAATAGTTCCAGAAAAAGAAAAGTCCCATTTTCAGGAAACAGAAGGAAAAACTAAACTACCTTTATTAGCTGTAAATGTGGGGCAGTCTTTTAAGGAAAGATACAGGGGCTACTTGGGTCAAACCCTCCAGGCAGCAAGACTCTATCTCCTCCAATCCGTCAGGCTTCCATGGGCTGCACAGCACAGCAAGGCGACCCAGGGGCCTGTGCCCACGGAGGGTGCAGCTTCATTTCTGTCTCTGCAGCCTTGTTACCTAGCTCAGGGCCTGGCATATTGTTGGTACATAATAAATGTTTGCTTGTTGACTATATTCTGCATATATTTGTACATGCACTTAGACTGGTCTATCCAGTCTCCTTTACTAGATGTAAGCTTCTGTTTGGCAAAGATGATTTTATCTTTTTCTCTGCATCTCCATTACCTAGCACAGCGCCAGGCAGAGGGGAGGAGTGTAATAAAATAGGTAATATCTCAGGCACAGTTGCTGAGTTTCTCCCAAATATCATCTCATTCAATCCCCACGACAATCCTGGGGGAGAGGTGCTACTATCATCCCCATTTTACAGATAAGAGAACTGAGGCAGAGGTTAAGCATCCTGCCCAGAGTCATTGAGTCAGAGTCGGAGGCCAGATTCTGAATTTAGAATTTCCTGACTCCAGGCCTGGTGCTCTAACCCCTGCACCACCTAGATGCAAGCTTGCTGATTGATTTTCTTTATCTCAGATATACTTTGCACATACTCATCTACAAATATGTTGTCTCCTCCATTAGGGGGTAGAGTGTGGATTTTTTCATTTTTGTCCTTGAATCTTCAGTGCCTGCTAAGCAGTGGGTGCTCTAAAGAACCAGCATTGAGGGATCTTCCCCCCACCCCCTTTCTTCATTACAAGGGATGGCTCACTAGGAGGGAAGCTGTGGACTTTGAAACAAAAATAAGGGGAAGATGGAGGGAGATGGAAAAAATTTTGAATGAATTTTTAGACTAGAAAAAGGAAGAGTCAGACTGTACCTGATCCATTACATTCTTCAGGGTTTGAAAGGTTATCATCACCTGAAAGAGGAATTGGGCTGTGCTGCTCAGCCCAGAGGACAGAGCTAGAGAAATCAGCGGAGTTTACTGACAGGCAGATAGAGATTTTGTTGGCCAGTTACTTTTCATGACTTTTCTGACTCTTCATGATTCAATTCAGGGTTTTCTTGGCAAACATACTGGAGTGGTTTGCTATTTCCTTGTCTAGCTCATTTTACAGATGAGGAAACTGAGGCAGAGTTTAATGACTTGTCCAAGGTCACACAGCTAGCATCTGTAGATACCATTATGGTCATTTACAGTTGAGGAAACTGAGGCAGACCCAGGTGAGTTTCTTGCCAGGGTCAGGCAGCTAGTAAGTGTCTGAGGCCGAATTAAACTCAGGTCTTCTTGACTCCAGGTTTTACTCTACCTACTGCGCCATCTTGCTAGATAGAGATTTAGAGCTGTTTAAATGTAAAAAAGGCTGCCTCTTGGGGACTGTGGGTCTCCACTCTGTGAATGGCTTCCAGCAGAACTGGGATAAGCCCTTATGAGAAATGATACAGAGGGCATTCTTGTCCAGGTACAGGCTGAATCAGACTGTAGTCTCTTTCAACTCTTGAATGCTGTGATTCTGGAAAAGGACCTGGAAACCTATCACTCAATTAGCTTGTTAGGGGTGAATGTTACTGTGTGCACCAAACTAGGCTATTTAAGCCTAGTGCTGGTGGCAGAGTGGTATCTACCCCATTAACATTTTAGAAAGGGGCCCTTTTGCTCCTTCAATCTCTCGGCTCTTTGGAGGAGTCTTCTGGGGATTAACGAGAAACCTTCTATTTCTAAAGTCTTAAGGTTTCCAACAAAGTCCTCACAAGGACCTTGGAGACAGTTCATGTAAGTGATTTTAGTCTCATTTTACAGATGGGGAAACTAAGCTTAATAACTCGTCCAGTGACCCCCACTCATGGAACCCAACCAAGATATGGCATTTGAACTCTGGTCCTCAACTCTAAGTCCAAGGCTGTTGACTGCTACATCAGGCTACCTCTCCATTAATGTCAGGGGAGCTCCAAATGCTGAATTTTGTAATGCATTTGGAGGTAGTGTAGTAGAGAGTGTTGGACCTGGAGTCAGGAAGACTCCTCTTTCTGACTTCAAATCTGGCCTCAGATACTTACTAGCTGTGTGACCCTGGGCAAGTCACTTAACTCTGTTTGCCTCAGTTTCCTCATCTGTAAAATGAATTGGTGGAGGAAATGGTGAATCCCTCCATATCTCTGCCAAGAAACCCCCCAAAAAAAGGGTCACGAAAAGTCAGACCCCACTGCAAACAACAGAACAACAACGAACTCCCTCTTGACCAGGCTCCCGCAGTCCCTCCCTTATCCCCTCAGAAGGCTTCCTGGTGGGAAAGGCCATTGAAGAACCGCCCAGCCTGGTAGATCAAAGAAAAACATTCCATCTTCCCCATATACCCAGTATGTGCTGTTGTTCTCTGATTTAGACTCCCCTGGAGAAAGGCATCAGGGAAATCAAACACACTTAAGGCTCCCTCCCTCCCTCTTTCCACAAACATCTCCAGCCCTGGTTCAAAAAGAGGCTATCAGAACTTGGAGAGGGGTGGCAGGGACGTCATCAGGCACAAACAAGCCCAGAGACACACCTGTAAGCCTTCTTGGTTATCGCTGTTCAGTGGGGAAGGTCAACAGAGTCTTGTGAGCCCTAAAGAACAAAGACAGAAAATCCAAGGGCTCTGAAGAGGGAAAGGAGCAGGATGGGCACCAGCCCCAGCCCACCCATTCCTCTAGGCTGCCTGGAATGTGTTAACTCTACACCTGAGTCCTCCCCTCCCCTTCATATACACAAACGCAACACAGCCTGAATCACATCATGTCAGAACTAGACAGAAACACGAGAGACCATCTCTAGCCTAAACCCAACATTTTTACAGAGGAGGAAACAAATTCCCAATTAAGGAAAGTGAGTTACCCAAGATCACATAGGTAATGAATAACACAGTCAGCATTTGAACTCGGGTCCCCTGACTGAACTTACTGCTCTTTTCATTCTATCACTCTGACTCTGAGTCTGCGTTTCAGAACCTGGGGAGCACCCCCAAAAGATGCCATGAACTAGAATGGCCATGAACTTGGATGGGGAAGAAATTATAGCTTTATTTTCACTAGCGTCTAACTTTTAGAATTTCCTTCACTTATTAAAGAATGCTCTCTTGTTAAGGCGGGTAGGTGGTGCAGTGAATAGATCACTGGCCCTGGAGTCAGGAGGACCTGAGTTCAAATCCGAGAGCAGACACTAAACACTAGCCTTGTGACCTTGGGCAAGTCACTTAACCACAACTGCCCTACCTTCCCCCCTTCAAAAAAAAAAAATAATGCTCTCCTGCAAAGTGGTCTGCAGGCTTCACCAGACTGCCAAAAGGGGCCATGGAACAAAAAAACGTAGGAACCCTTGTTCTAGATAATGATTTCTCCCAATGATCTGGGGTCAGGGTTGCTTGGAGATGGGATCCCTGCATGGATTGAATGATTTCTAAGGCCCCTTCCAGTTCCCAGCTTATCTAGCTTTTTAAGTGGAAACTTAGACTTCCAATTGAGGCAACAGAATCACAGGTTCAAAGATAAAAGCGACCTTAGAGGCCAGGCCCCTCACTTAATAGATAAGGGAACTGAGGTCCAAGTTTACTTGCCCAAGGTCACAGAGGTATTAAATGTCTAGGATGGGTGAAAGGGGCATGGGAATTAGATCTGGAAGGGACCTTAGTTCAATAAGTTCATCTATTCCAACAGTTTGACAGAAGAAGAAACTAAGGCACAGAGTGCTTAGCTCACTCATCCAAAATGATACAGATAATAAGTGTCAGTGGTGGGATGACAGGAATGTGAATTTAGAGATGGAAAGACTCAGTCCAGTAAGTCAGCTGCTCCAATCCAGTTATGTGACACACAAGGAAACACCCAAGGGTTAGTTCCGTACCTTGTCTGAAAGGCAGGAAGCCAATATCTGAGATGAGATTTGAACCCCATTCCTCCAAATCCTGAATTCTTTGGGGTGCCAAGCTCCATGCCCTACCCATTATACCATAAGTCACACCAGATTGTGCAAAGAATGACATGAAAACTTTGTCTAACTCTATAAACGGTTTGGGGCATGAAGCTTGCCAACCCACAGGATGGTGGCTAACAGTGGCTAACCATAGAGAATGTTATGCAGGCTCAGGAGCCCCCTTTCACCCCACCCCAGTCTCCCTCCCTCTGGCAAGCTCATGGGAGGGAATGGTGAAGAATGATCAGGTCAGCCTGAGGAGTTCCTGAAGAATTCCTGACTACTTGCTTACTTTGTCAGGCTGCTCAGTCCCTCATCACTAGAGATGGGGGAATACTTGATACTTGTGGAGATGGTTTCAATTAAATGTCTAGGGGATTAGGTAGGTCATTACCAAGCAGAAATAGGAGGCTGTCCAGTGTGGAGGTTCAGCACCAGTTGCAAGAGGACAGTGTCAATGTTACCTACCATCTCTTCTTCTCCAACCTACACTCCCCACATACAAAATAGGAATGATCAAAGGGATCTCACTGGGTGACCAGGATGGGCCAGTTCTAAATGAAAAAGGTCTCAGATGCCTTAAAGGATATTTCCATTGGTCCAACTAGATTCATGATGCTCTACGTTGCTGGGCATAGGCAAAACTGGGTTTGGGGTTTCAGGGAATACTGGCCTCTCTTGAAACATGTGCCTTTACTGTCCCTCTCTATGTTTTCTCTATGCAGTTCTGATGATGGCCAGGGCTAGAGAAAGAAGGGATAACACTGATGAGAGCTAACATTATGTAATAGTAATGGGAATGTGAAGATCTTCCCTGTTTTGAAAATATATCCTCCCCCCTAACAGGCTGAAAGTAATCACATGGAGCCTGTGGTGGGAGAAGCTTTCTGAAGAGTGGAACAGAGCCCGCAGGAAGCTGGACGTCAGAGCAGCTAGACTGGAGGGAGAAGACACATTGGAGGGAAACAGGCTTATAAGGAAATGTCGGTTTGTGGGAAAGCTAAATGATGCTGTGGCTCTCTGTATTGTTGTAGCTTATTGACTTCTTTGCTACTATGATGGAATCAGCTAACTGGTTTTGGGATTCATTTTTCTGGTGTCTGAATAAATGTGTTGCTTCTGTCTTATGTATGGAGAGCCTGTTATATTTTGCAATCAAGCACTATGCAGGAATATTTATAGTGACCGTTGGTGCTGTGAATACTGCCTTGGTGCTATACATATAAATAGTATTTTAAGGTTTGCAGAGGTCTGTATAAATATCTCATTTGAGCCTCATGACAACCATCAGAGAAAGGTGCTATTTTAATCTCCATTTTACAGTGGACAAAACTGAGGTAGATAGCAGTCAAGTGACTTGCTCAAGGTCATACATCTAGAAAGAGTTTGAGGTTGGGGGGAAGGGAAGAGAATAAGCATTTCTATGTGCCTATTATGTTCTGAACATTACTCTAAGTACTTTAAAAATATTATCTCATTTGGCTAGATTGAGACTCAGGTGGTCCTGACTCCGAGTCACCACCAAGCTGTCTAGGATGACATATGGGAAAAAACCAAACTCAACAACAGCAAAGGCAGGCATAACTCCATAAGAAGCCAATGGACAGCATCAGCAGCTGAACTGATGAGGAAGAAGGGAAGTGAGTCAGCTGTTAAAGCCAAGTTTTGTGTCTGTCATTTACTATCCACAGGCCTTTTTCTTTTACTGTGTTAGCACCACTTTTGTCACTTAAGTATGAGAAGAGCCCTGTGCTGGGTGAGGCTGGCAGGGCCATCTGGGCCCCCTGAGAAGGCCCAGGCAGGAAGCCATTCAGAATGCACGAACACCCACACCAGCACCACAGGGCCAACTTCTGCCAAAACTCTTCCAGCTCATTTCCCTTGTTGCTTTCCAACTCTTCTCTCCCCCCCCCCCCCAGCCCCTCGCCAGCCCACATGGAATCATTCGAAAGCAGTTGTAGGGCCCCGGATGTGGCAACATCCATGCGAGTATGAAAGACCCCAAGCTTTGCAAGTGTGTTTTCATCTACCCCACAACAGCAAAAAGAATTGTAGGATCCTCCAGCTGAGAGGGTCCTTAAAATCCAGAAAGTCAGAGGTAAGAGGGTCCTAAGAGGGGTGGCTAGTGGCCCAGTGAATAAAGCACTGGTCCTGCAGGAAGACCTGAGTTCAAATCTGACCTCAGACACTTAACACAAAATTAGCCATGTGACCTTGGGCAAGTCACTTAACCCCAACTGCCCTACTACCTTCTCCCCTCCAAAAAAAAAAAAGAAAAAAAGAAAAAAAATAGAGGGTTCTAAGAATACAGAATGCTGGAGCTGGGGAGAGTCCTTTAGAACTCAGAAAGTCAAAGGTGAGAGGGCCTTTTATAACACAGAATATCACATCCAGGAGAACATAGAATGTCAGACCTGGGAGGGCCTTTAGAACACAGAATGTCAGAGGTGGGAGGTTCCTTAGAGTATAGGATGGCAGAGCTGGGAGGGCCCTTAGAACACAGAATGTCAGAGCTGGGAGATGTCTTCGAACAGGAAATGTCACAGCTATGAAGACCTTTAGAATGTATACTGTCAAAATTGGGAGGGACTTTAGGACAGAGTTTATAGTAGCTAGGAAAGGGCTAAATATCAGAGTTGAAGGTCTTTAGAATACAGACTGTCAGAGCTGGAAATCTTAGAAATGAATGAAGCCACCTTTTTGCCTCTTATTTAATTCAGGGGAAAACAGACCGAGAACAGAAGAAATGTTTCATGGAAGGTTCCATTGTCAGTGTCAGGCTAAGACTAGCACTTATATCTCTCAGTCCTCAGGCCAGAGTCTCTTTCCACAACACTCAAACTCATCACATGAAAATTCTGGCTGTTTGGTGGGTTTCCTCAGGCTGGTTAACAGAAGCTCTTAGTTAATGTCTCAGAAATAGTGCTGGACTTGTAATCATAAGTTCAAAGCCCACCTCAAATACGTCCTGGGTGTGTGGGAATCAAAGTCCTCCCACTACCTGCCTCACTGGGTTACAATGAGGAATGTGCTTTATGAATCTTAGGGATCAGTAGAAATGTGAGTTATCAGTCCCTTGAACAGACCTGAAGAGCATTCCTCCCACCCCATTCCACCCCCCCTATTCTCAACTCCTCTCTCTAAAACACTAAGACTCAGTGGTGGGGAACCTGTGACCTGCAGATCACATGTGGCCTTCTAGGGCCTCGGGCGCAGCCTTTTGATTGAACCTATGTTTTACAGAACAGGATTTGTTCTGTGAAGTTAGAATTCAGTCAAAGGGCTACATTTGAAGGCCACATGTGGCCTTGAAGTCAAAGGTTCCCCATCCTTGCTACTAGGTCAACTATTTGGAAATCCCTCTGCTTCACCTGAAAACCCAAAGCCCTGAGGTCACAGAGTCTGAGGGCAGTTACTCACCATACTCCAGCTAGGGTTTCTCCTGCTGTCCTACAATTTCCTACCTGTCCCTGCCCATTTCTCTCCAGAGTCAGGGAGAGGAGACTAGGGTTCCCTGAGCCCAAAGTTCAGAACAAGGGAAATGCCTTTTCCACCAGTGTTGACTAGGGCCCTCCCAGGTAGAAAACCCCATTGTTCCTTTCCCTCTAAGACAACGTTCCAGGTAGATGGAATCTCTCTTAGCCACTACAAAGTGACCTTAAGACAAAAAACCCTTGGGTTCCCATGGTGCCTCCCCATGCAGGATAGATGCTCCTATGAGAATCCTCTGGGATTCCATCATCACCGGCCAGATTAACCAGGCCCAGGTCCTAGTTACTGAGTGGAAGAGCCACAGGCCAGACCTCCCAGAGCCCTTCCTCCCGCATTAAGCTACTCTAGGTTCTTTAATTTAATATAGCAAACAACTATTACCCAAAGATCCCAGGACTAAGCACTGAAGGAAATACAGGCTTAGATAAAACATGGTTCCTGCCTTAGTATATATACTGATAAGACTGTTAACTTGAGAGCCAAGAACCTTTCATTTTGCACTTTATAGCCCAAGTACTTAGCACAGAGTAGGCACTTAATTGGGGCAGCTAGGTGGTGCTGTGCACAGAGCACCAGGCCTGGAGTAGGGAAGAGTTGAGTTTTAATCTGACCCCAGACACTCACTAGCTGTGGGACCCTGGGCAAGTCACTGAACCATATTTGCCTCAATATCTTCATCTATCAAATGAGCTGGAGAAGGAAATGGCAAACCACTCCCGTATCTCTGCCAAGAAAACTCCCTAAAAAGGGGTCATGAAGAGTCAGATATGACTGAAGACAACTGAATAAAAGGCACTTAATAAATGCCTGCTGGGTGATTAGGGCACTGGTCGGTTATGCCATATATTGCTTAGAGGAGAATTGGCACAGCTCTGGAAGGCCTGGGTTCAAATCCTGCCACTAACACTTATGCGCCGTGGGCCATGGGTCACCCAAAGCCTCCCTGAACCTCAGTTTCTCCATCCATAAAAGGGAGATAATAATAATAATAATAGCAGCTCCCTCACAGGGCTGTTGTGAGGACAGAACAAGACAAAATACATAAGTACTTTGCAAAATTCCAAGGGTGGCATATGTCAAGTCTTAGTAAGGTTACTAGGTGGTTTAGTAGTCGGAATACAGCAAACAGATTCGCATTCTGCCCCAGAACTAGCTGTGTAGCCCTTTGACCTCTCTGAAATGAGAGGGGCTGGATCTGAATGTCTCTAAAGTTCCTTCCCGTTCTGCGTCTCTGATGCTCATGACTCATCCCAGAGCTCAGAATGTGCCCTTGGAAGGAGCCACAGATGGGGGGTTCTCTCTCTGTTTATATAACCTTGGCACCAGGAACTTGCAGAGGACTCTTCAAGGCCACTGGGAGAACTGGGAAGCTGGGACATGCCTTGGTCAGAAGACCACAGAAGACGCCGGCCCGTCCAGCTGCCAGTCGGACATTTCCGTCCAAAGGCCCCAATCCACAGGACGCCGATCAGTCTCCTAGAAACCAAGGTCAGAGCTGTCACTGAGCTCGGCTGGCAAGTTAATCCAGGAAATGGGGAAAGAGTCCTGAGCAGTGGAGCAGAAGCAGGAAGATCCAGGCTCCCTCCTCAAGAGAAACAAATCAGGTTGTCCAGAGGCAGAGAAGAAAGGGAGGGAGCGGAGTGGGCACCTTCAGGGGAACGCTGGGAAAAGCAGCTTTGCCGGATCTCCTCTAGTCTCTGGCCCTACAGAGCCTGCTTCCTCCTCCTCCTTCCTGCCATCTCTCTAGTACCTCCTCAAAGCTGAAACAGTGACTCCCAAATCTAGTCCTTCAGAGACTTTACAGCATTTTATTCACAGCAGTTAATGAGAGACGGAGGCAGAATGGGGGTAATTGCCCATATTCTACAGATGTGGAGACTGAGGTGCTCCAAGTCACGCTGCTAGAATATGACGGGTCCAGGACTTAACTTGTGTTCTGTCTACTATGCGGCATCCCCTTCAATGTCTGGCTCCCAGGATGCCCTGGGGGAAGCATCTAGTCTCCTCTCTTTCAAATTGCCCTTAAAATACATGTAGGATCACAAGCCCTAAGATTGGGAGGGACTTTACAGAACACAAGATCACAGCACTAGGGCTGAAAGAGACAGCTACGTGGGACACCCTGTCCTTTTACAGCTGAAGAAACAGGCTTGGGGAGGTTAAACCACTTGCCCAAGGTCACAAAGGCAACCAAGTAGCAGAGGAAGGATTCAAACTCAGGTTCTACACATGTGAGTCCAGCATTATTTCTACCATATGACAAGACCATCTAACGTAAACCTTAATTTTTTGGATGACAAAACAGGCCAGGAAAGGAGACTTGCCCAAGGTCACACTGAAGATAAGTGTAAGAGCCAGGATTCAAACCTGGGTCTCCTGACTTGAAATCCAGCACTCTACCTGTTGTCCAACACCCAGTCGAATATGGAAGAAAACATTTTCCCTTCCTCTGTATTCTACCAGATGAAGCAACGTGTGCATGGAGGAAGAGATGCAAAATATATGAGGAGTAAATGCAAAGTCATTTCAGAAGGGGTCAGCAGCTGGGGGGGTGAGGATGGGAGGAGTGGAGATCAGGAAAGGGCCAGGGGCACCTGAGCTGTGCCCCTGAATTCAAAGAGGCAGGGAGGACATTGTGCAAAGGCAAGGTGATGGGAGGTAGAACTGTTGTGTACAAGGACAAAGAAACTAGTTTGGGTAGGACACAGAGCGCACAAAGGTAAGAAAAGAGAAATAAGTCTGGAAGGGTAGGTGGGAGCCAAGTTTTTAGATACCAAACAGGGGAATTTGTACGGGATGCTCATGGAATGTGGGCACCTCCAGAGCTCTATCCATCCAAGTCTTGGTTTAATGTTTCCACCTGCTTGGTTTTCACATGTGGGCCCAGATCAGCATCTGTCTGATATGGGAGGCCCCCAATGGGAGCCCCCAGGATGGTGTCCTAAGCCACAAACATTTTTTTAATGAGGATCACAACTCAGATCACAGATCTGGAGACAGAAGGGGCCTTCGTAACCATCTGATCTAACACTGTCATTTCACAGTGAGGACACTGAGGCCCACAGAGCAAGCCACTTGCCCAAGGTAGCAGGTGGCAGAGCCAGGCTTCTGCCTTGCACAGCAGCATCTGTATACAGCTGGGTGGTGATGAAGAAGGAAAAGCCAGGCATTCAGAACGAAGCCTGAAGAGACCTCAGTGACCCTGGGGAGCAAGAGGAAGCTCGGGAGGACAACCTTCACTTGTTTACCTGCAGAAGAGTGAGTAATGAGCAGGAATAAAAGACAGAGCCCAGCACAAAAGAAGCAGGAGGATTACCCTCCCTTATGAGAAGGCTGTTCAAACATGTGATTTGGGGGTGGGGGGAATCAGGCCACTCCTTGAGTCACTGCATTAAGAGGCTAGGATGGGAAGGCATGGTCCAACAGCCTGATGGCCACATCAGATGGCTAGGAGGGAAGTAGGAATGCTCAGTCTCCAATGAAGCCCACCCCCACCAGCCAACTTTCCAGAAGCATCCCTGCTGGGACCAGAGAGTGTGGCCGGTTATCCTGTAACCCTATCTATGATACCTCAGGCCAGCCAACAATCTAATCCAGTGGTCAGCACACAGTAAGCACTTAATAAATGTTTATGGATTGACTGAATTCACCTCAGGCCAGCTAACAACCTAATCCAGTGTTCAGCACACAATAGGAACTTAATGAATGTTTATGGACTGACTGAATTAGACAAACTTATTAAGCAATGCTAGCTACAGTACTCAGTGTTAGGGGTCAGGGCTAGAGGGGAGGGGGAATAAGAAGTTTAGATAACGTCCACTTCCTATCCTCAGGGAGTTTATGGTTCATACTTGTCACAGAATCACAGGTTTCTAGCCCAAAGGGACCCATTCATTTAACAAATTGAGACCCAGAGTGGTCGAGTTACTTATCCAAAGCCATATAAGTAACTAAGCATCAAAGGCTGGATCTGAACCCAGGACTGCTGATTCTAGAGCCAGCGTCTTCTTGACCTCGCTGCCTCCCTACATCTCTAGTAAAGGGACAGACACAAATGTGGGTAATTAGAACACACACATGTTAAGCATATGGGAGTGAGAAGCAATGGAAAGGCTGGTGGCGAAGAGCCTGTTAGAGCCTAGAAGGATGATCCATTCAGATGAGCTGGTTTCTAAGGTCCCCTTTGAGCTCTTCCACACTCTGTGACTCCAAAGGTTTCCTTTAGATGGATTTTAGGAGCTTATTCTTACTGAAAGAACTTGGGTGAGTCACTGAACATTTCTAGGCTTCAGTTTCTTCTCCTATCAAGTGAAAAGGCTAGAGAACCTCAAATTCAGAGACCATGGAACTGAACCAGTGCATTGGACAGATGGGGAAACCAAGGCCAAGAGCTGGAGGGTGATTTGCTCCAATTGGTCACACAGCTAGTCAACAGCAGAGCCAGGACTGGAAATCTACATCTTCTTGGTCCAAACCCGGACTGAATCGGAGGAGGGAGGCTTTCTAAGGTCTACCCTGGTTCTGAATTTGAGGGTGTTATAATAGCCAAAGCATCAGCTGCTGGAGCAGGGGGAGGGGAAGTGAGAGAGGTCCTGTCAGTCTCCCCAGAAGCAGTGACTTATTTTGGCAAGCCTGGCCGGTCCAAGTGATTTGGTGCAATGCGGCCTTGGGAAAATATATGCACCTCTAAGTCAGGAGGCATGCCGGGCTTCTTTATTTTTGGTAAAATAGATAAGAAGCATAGCCTGGCCCTAGGGTATTCTGGATGATTCTGACACTGCTGAAATAAAAAAAGGGAGAAGCTGTCAGTCAGAAGGCCTCTTGGGCTTCCCAAAATACTGAGCCCTGGATGGAGGCAGTGTGACCTCAGAGGGGGACAAGTGCCGTCTACCAAGAAGTGGTCTCATCCAAGAGGCAAGGAAATGGGGTTGCCCTGGCTGGGCAGCTAGTGCAGAGAGTGATGGGTTTGGATCAAGGAATGAATCTGAATCCTTAATGTGATGCTTACCAGCTGTGTGACCCTGGGAAAGTCAGCTCATTTCCTTCAGTCTCTGCTTTCCTCATCTTTGGAACGAAGATAATATTAGCACCCATATCTCAAAGGCCTGTTGTGAAGAGCAAATGAGAGCCTTAAACCTTAAAGTGCTATGTAAATACTAGCTCCATAGTACTAGTGCTGGTACTACTAGTGGTATATCAGCACTAACATTATTAGTAGTACTAGTACTGGTAGTAGTAGTAGTAGTAGCAACAGTAGTCATAATAAACTATAATTCCTACTGGTCCTACTACATCTGATCACAGAACTGATACATCAACTGATCACTGTATACAGAAGGTACAAAATAAAAGTTTTCTGGGTCTCCTGAAGACCTCCCTCTACCACTTCCCCCCAAAACATTTCTTAAGAGGAAAAGTCACACTAACAGAAAACCCCCTATTAAAACCTCAGCAGTCCCTCTTCTGGGTTAGAGCAAAAGGCATCTTATACTCTTTACAGGATCTAAAAGCTCAGGAATGAGCTAGGCCAACCGCCTAACAAATGAAGAAACTGAGGCCCAGAGAAATTAAGTGATTCGCCTAAAGTCACACAGGGTAATTGATCTGCCAAACTCTGGTTACTGATAATCAGAATATGACCTGGCCCATAAACTCCACCATTTGGGGGCAGTGCCATATTCATGTTTTGTAAGAGGTGATATCATGGTATCTCGTTTTGCTCCCACAAAAATTCTTGGAAGATGATCAACAGCTGTGGAGAAGCTCCCTATCTTATTTTCCTAAGACAACAGCCATCCTGGCCCCAGGGGGAACTAGAAAGGTGGGGGCTTGGACCCTAGAGGTGCCCCAGTCACAAGTATCCTCACTACCACTTCTTTGTGCATAAAGATGGAACGTAGGGAAATAAAGTGAGGAATCTGAATGAACCGTAACTCTAAGAGGAAGGAAAGAACTGTGTAACCTCACTCCGGCTTCTCTGTCAATGTGGGTGTCCCTAGTGAGCACCACACCTGCTTCCTTGCTCCAAGCAGAATAAACACCTTCCTCTGCCCGCTCTCTTTCTGAGTTCTTTCAGTGAGAAGGACTTTGCTATGTTTAGGAGTATATCATGTGGACCTTCCTAAGGGCACCCAGGAAAGCAGTGCATGGCAGAAGCTTGACCAGGCTAACTCCCTGACCCTGCCTGGGAAGTCCCATAAGCCCCATAAGTGTGTTTCTCACATGTCTGTATCACAGTTGATCACTGATCAACTGATCACTGTATGCAGAAGGTACTCAATAAGTTTTCTGGGTCTCCAGAAGACCTCCCTGCACCACTTTCCCCCAAAACATCAATATATTTCTTAAGAGGAAAAGTCACACTAACCGAGCAACCCCTAATGAAACCTCAGCAGGGCCTAGCTGATAAGATTCTCTACCTGTATGTGCCAGGAAGCTGGGAAAGGGGATTTGGGGGGTGAGGTGGAAGGAAAGACAATGCAAGCCCACGGAGGTCCCCGGGAGTTGGAGTCCTGGGTTAGATGCTACCTTAGGAGAACTGGAGTCCCCAAAAAGCCAAATGAAACAAAGATAATAATAATTAACATTTATAAAATGTTTTAAGGCTTGCAAAGCACTTTATATGAATCATCTCATCTCATCCTCATAACCCTGTCATTGTTCCCATTTTATGGAAGAGCAAAATGAGGTTGACAGGCTAAATAATTTGTCCAGGGTCATTCTGAGGCAAGATTTGAATTCAGGTCTTCCTAACTCCAAGTCCAGCACTCAATCCACTCCCACCCCTAGCTAATAACCATAACAAAAATAACTGTATAACTGTCATCGTCATCATCATCATCATCTCATAGAAATATATATATATGTATATTTAAGGCCTTTTCTTTAGCATTTTCCTCACCCCCACCTTACAATGACCTGAAGTCCATTTTCCTACCACTTTTCCCCATTACTTCTAGTTCTGTTCTCTACAGTCAAAGGGAAAAAACGGAATCCTTCCTCCATGACAACCTTTCAGATACTTGAGGACAGCTAGCCTGTCTCCCCTGGGTCTTCTCTTCTCCAGGCTAAACATCCCCTAGTTCCTTCCACACATCTTCATATGGCCCAACTGGAGGCTCTTCACCAATCTGGCATCATCAATGGTGACACTGTCAAGGGTTTAAGTGGAAGGTCAGATAGCCAGACTTCCTTGGGGAAAGGAGCACAGGGTGGAGTGTGAAAAACTGGACCTGGAGTGGGAAGGCACGGACTCGAACACTGGCTTTGTTTTTCACTAGCTGCTCAACCCTGGGCAAACCCCTTCAACTTTCAGCTAGTAATTTTCCCTCTGTAAAATGAAGGATCACAGATTCAGAGTTAGAAAGGGCCTTAGAGGTCATTTAGTTCAATACACACACTACCACCACCACATACACACACATACACACATACACACACGATCACTCACACACTTACAAGTAAAGAAACTGATGTCTAAAGAGGTTGTGACTTGCCCAAGGTAGTCACTGCAAAACTGGGATTTGAACTCAGATCCTCTGACCCTAGAACCAGATCTCTTTTCATAACAATGTATAGATTGGACTGAAAGAGCTCTAAGGCCTCTTTTAGCTAGGTCTATGGGAGGTAGCCCGAAGAGAGAGCTCACGCAAGTTAAAAACCCAAAGTTAGTTGCGAGTATCTAGGACCAACAGAGCCAAGGGAGGGCTGCCATTCACTTGGAGAAGACTTGGTTAGAGCTATGTTCTGGAGAGAGCAGCTGCTTGGTGCTTAAGACTGGAAGGAGCTACAACACCCCCAAGGAATTCTCATTTGGCTCTGCGGAGCGCAGGAGAAATTCTGCTGGAGGAAGGTAGGAATTATTATAATTGGAGAAATGACAATCAGGAAAAGTTGTGCTCGGAGCCAAACGGGAGACAGGAGGCCAACATGGGGAAGGAGTTGTAGAGGGCTCGGGCAGGCAATGAGCAGACATCTTCTACAAACATAAACAATCTGGCTGAGGAAAGAGATGAGGAGGAAGTTAAAAAGGATAATTACCATGCCTGCCCCGAGATAAACAATGAATGTCAGTTTGGAAAAATTACTACAGATGATTCGAATATGCTCGCAGATGACAAAAGGCCAAGGAGACTGATGGAGAAGGGCTGGCTGGGAACGCCGATGAAACGTGCATGCCAATGGTGGCCATAGAGCTGTCCTTGAAGATGAAGACTAGAACAGAGGGGACTTCAGACAGGAAAGGTCACAGGGTCTCAGGGCTGGGGAGAAGAGGGCCTCAGGGGCCATCCAGACCAATCCCAAGTGGACAGAAAACAAATGCTAGCTTTGGAAATAAATGACCTGGGTTCAGATTCCATCTCTGCCTCTTAATACGTATGTGACTTTGGATAAAATATGACCTCTCTGAACCTCAGTTTCCTCATCTGTGTCTGACAATTGGGTATCCAGCCTCTATTGACATACTTTTAGTGATTAGGAGCTCTACCCTTGTCCTGGGGTAGCTCTGTTCCCTTTCTGGGCAGCTCTGATCACAGGGGAGCTTGTCCTTCACAGGCCCTTAAGAGGTCAGACGGGACCTCATTCATCCAGTCCAACCTCCCCCTAAATCAGAAGACAGAGACTGGCTGCCTTTTGTTCCATTTATCATATATAGGACTCCCCAAAACAAAGTAACTCCCTTCCCCATCATCACTCACCACAGCTTCCTCCAAGAGAATATGAGTTCCTTGAGAGCAGGGGATGCTTTGCTTTTTTTATATTGGGCATTTAGGACAGTGAATGGCACATTACAAGTGTTTAAAAAATGCTTTTTTTTTTTCAATCATTCATTTATGGGAACACAGATCCAGAGCTGAAAGGGACCTCAGAAGCCATCTAGTCCAGCCCTTAGCATGGTGCCTGGCATACAGTAGGTGCACTAAAGGTTTATTTTTTAAAAATCTAGTCCAACACCCATTTTACAAGGGAGGAAAGAGAGGCCCATGGAGGTTGTGACCTCCCGCAGCCCGCAAAGATCAAAAATAGGATCTGAATCCAGGTACTCAGACACTCCAGCTGGGCTTCTCTCCACCACATCTTGCCTCCTTTAATCAGGCTTTACGAGTGGTCACTCCAGCCTTAGTTTAAAGATCCTGTCTCCCAAAGAAAGCCATTCTGCCCTGGGACAGCTATCATTCTAAGGAGGTTTTTTTCCTGCCATCACTTTCTGATAACTGCCAGACATTGCTCTATGGCTCTTTGCTTTACTAAGAGGGAACTTGGTAGGGCAGAACGTTCCCTGGGCTTTGGGGTAAAGACATGTGGCTTTGAATCTTAGCCTTACTACTTAGCCATCTCTGTGACCTGGAAGTGTTTGGACAAGACTCTGGTCCCTAGCTTCCTGGCACTGCTGGCTTTCAAGCTAAAGGGATCTGAGGGATCTTTAATCCAAAGCCATCACTTTACAGATGAGGAAACTGCCAGCCCAGGAAGGGAGAAATCACTTGCCCAAAGTCATCCAGACAGTTAAAAGGCACCACAGATAGAGAGCACTAGGCTTGGGAAGTCAGTAACATCCAGGTTCAAATCCTGCCTCGAGATATTTAGTTGCTGTGTGATTCTAGGCAAGTCACTTAACTCCTCTGGGGCTCATCTATAAAATAAAGGGGTATCGCAGAAGAGCCTGGACTCTAATTCCAAGTTCAGAATCCTCTCCATTATACTACACTGCCTTAGTCCCAGTCCCTTCCCACCCTGCTGATGGGAAGGCCCATCTGTTGTCTTTTCCAGAGCTGGCTCCACTCACTACAGATCTCAGAGAGGCTACAAACACCACAGCTTCCTCCCACCAGCTGGGGTGGGGGGGGTGGGGGGCTTTCTGAGTACAGAACATCCCCTCATCTGGCCCTAATGGGCAGCTTTCTCCCAGCCTCCTTAATTCCCAGAAATTGGAGATGCAATCTCATCCTCACTGCCTTTTCAGAAGGGCTAATAGAAAACTGACAAGTTACTAAAGGCGTTGAGATAAGGCCCTACTTAAACTGCATTAAAGGAAGAAAAGGGCACCCATTTGTGCAAGAGAAAAAGCAAGTAAAAAAAAAAACAACTGGTTTGGCCTGGGGGGTGGGTCTATTTATTTCTGTTTGCACCACCAGGAGAAAGTCTCCAGTGAGCTGACTTCTCTAGGGGAACCATGGCAGTGGAAATTTCCCTTTAAAGATTCCATACCTATAATACCTACCCGCAGATTAGGAAATGACCAGCTAGGTGACTTCCCAAGCTCCTCTGGGGCAAAGCAGGGAGGTTTATTGGGCAGCTGTGTCTTTTGGGAACCTTGGAATCTCAGCGTTGGAAAGGACTTCAGAGGGGTCAGAAGCTCAGGCAGCAGACAAAAAGTGACTGTTAACAATACCAACAACAGTAAGAACTAGTATTTACATAATGCTTTCATGTTTCAAAATCCTTTCCATCTATTCAGCCATTTGCACCTCCCCCCTTAGGAAGCTGCTATTTCTAATTCCCACTAAACAGATGAAAAGACAAAGGCTGAGCTGAAGTGACTTGCCTGATTCCACTGAAAACCCAAGAGGTGACTTTGAGGTGAGATTCCAACTCAGATCTTTCAAACTCTTAAGCCCAGCTCTCTCTCCACTACCCTATGTTTGAGGTGCCATGTGTGCTATGGGCTAGGGGTACAAAAAAAGGCAAAATAAAATCGTGGCCCTCCAGGAGTCAAAGTTCTAAAGGAAGAACAACATGTAAATGAATATATATGTACAAGATAGATACAGGGTATGTATAGATGTGTGTCTGTATATTTGTGTGTATGTGTGTGTGTATATATATGTATGCATGTGTGTGTATATATGTATAAGTATATGCTTAGAGATACAGAATGGACTTCTGAGGTCATCTCAACCAGTTCCCTCATTTTATTGTTGTTGGCCAGTTGTTTCAGGGGTGTCCAATTCTTCCTGACTCCTTTGGGGATTTTCTTAGCAAAGAGACTGAACTGGTTTGCCAGTTCTTTCTCCAGGTCATTTTACAGGAAACTGAGGCAAACGGGGTCAAGTGACTAGCCCAGGGTCATACAGCTATTAAGTGTCTGAGGCCGGATCTGACCTCAAGAAGATTCAATGTCTTCCTGACTAGTGGCCCAGAGTTCTCTCCACTGCACCACCTTGCTGCCCTACCCTCATTTTCCAGGCGAGGAGCAAGTGGCTGCCCAAGGTCGTCAGCCTCAGAGGTGGGATTTGTATCCTGAACCCCATCCATGTGCTCCAATCCACCCCAGAAAAAAAATCCCCTTGACAGCATCTCAGACAAGCACTTCCCCACCTTTACTTACATCACTGAGGGCCAATTGCTTTATCAGACTCTCCCCAGTTTGCCTCCTCCCTCTCCTCTATGCAACAAGCATTTATTATACACTTATTAGATGTAAGATGGGGGAAAGAGGTGATACAAAGACAAATCAAAACCATGTCCCTGCTCTCATGGATTCTTTTATTCCACAGACAAGTAAGGAAAGTAATTGAGAATATAGGATGTGGGGGCTGGGAGGGTACTCAGAATGCAGAATGTTGACAACTTTGCACCTGGGCTGTGTATTACATACATTATGAAATGAGATCATGGCTGGGATGCTAAGTAGCTAGCAGCCACTATTATTGTTACTGGCCCGAGATGTGTCATCTTGTTTGGCCACACAGCCCAGGCCAGTTTGGGCCCTCTCAAATTGGCCCCTTCGGTCAGTCTGACACTACTTCCTAAGACATACATACCTTAGCTGTGGCTGCCAAGAAGGTATGGGAAAATCCCACCTTCCTAAAGCAGCTATCCAGCCTCAAATCTCCAAACTGCCCTCATTTCCCCAGCCCCTTTCACCCAACTTGGAATTCCTTTCATCTCCTCAAACTGGGAAAGGAGCTCTTGGGAATTTCATCTGCTGGGCTCCCAGGGTAAAGCCGCCTTGTAGCTGGGCTAAATGTTTACTTCAGCCACAATTCCCACCCAAAATAGTTTCTGTTGATCTCCCCAAGGAAAACTCCTGGCCATATCCAACAGCAGCCAGAGAAACCATATGGCTCACCATTCCTATGGCCAGAGAGCCCCAGTGCCTGGCCAGTGTGAGAACTGTGGGGGAAGGGAGGGAGCAAAAAGTGGGGCGAGGTGAGGGGTGTTCTTTGGTCTCTGTACACAGGAGGCAAAAAGGAAGTGACCTGGTCAGGAGGCAGGGTAGTAAAACCAGAAGATCTATCTCAGGACTCCAAATCCAGACTAAACTGTTGACTTGATTGGAGGAAAAATCAATTCTGTTATATGTCTTCGGTTTTATACTTTAATGAATTATGGGCTAGTCACGGAACTTTTTTCAAACCAGTTTTCCTATCTGTAAAATGGGGCTAATAACACTTATAATACTTACATCACATGATAAAATGAGATAAGCTTTGTATAGAGCTATATAAATGTCAGTTACTACTATGATTATATCATCAACATGAGAACTACCTTCTCCCATTCAGATTGTGGCCCGCCCATTCCCTGCCCGTCCAAACTTGCCAGAGGCCTTTCCTCTGGGTCTTTTAATATTGTCTGGTTGCCAGTACACATTTAGACTGTCCATCTGTAACCTGAAACACAACTGGGCCCCACCCCCCCTTTTTTTATTGTAGGCTCTCAATTGGAAAGGACCCCATTTATTTAGTCCAATCTACTTCTACTCCAGGTAGGACTCCCACATCTAAGCAACTCTGATAAGTGAAATGAAACTTGGGTTTTAGCCAGGGAAGCTTGGGATCCTCATGTGTTGAGGGAGGAAATCAGACTGAGTTCCCATCCAGACTCTGCAGCTTGGGCAAATCACTTACCTATTCTCACAGTTATAAACTGTATGCAAGTGTGTGTGTGTTTCTGTCACTTAATGGTATGTCCAAGTCATTAGGGGAAAGGTATTATAGCCTCCTTACTGCATACACAGATGATACAAAGTTGCCTCAGTATGGCCATGTGCAAAGTGTCAATTACAAGAACCAATCTCTTTCCGCCCCCAAGGACTGTCTGTCATGAAGGCTAATAGTACCTCAGTGTTGGTGCCTTGGAGATAGGTTTCCCACAAACCTACCGTGTCATTAAGATTTTGTTATTACAAATAAACCACCGGCATCTCCTTATATACAACAGAAACACACATTCCTGTCCAGCTACATTCTATATGAGTATTTACATAATAGCACCTTCTATTTACAAGGCACTTAATGACAGAACTCCGAGGGTGTAGAGATCCGCATTAGGATATTCATCACCACAAAAGGCTACATACAGGTCATTGCAGAGATTAGAGACTAAGGCTCAGTGAGGGGAAACTATCTACCTGACCCCAGGTGGGTACATACCTCCACCTAACCTCCTAGCCAGATAACCTCCACCTTGGGGACATCCATGTTTGTGTCAATGTCCCCTCAAACAACAGGTTGGCTAGGTAATTAGCTTCCACTACTTCTAGGATCTGCACCTTTATTCCCCCACATACACAGACATGACCCCCACAAAGGCATGGACATGATCATGCCCTCAAATGCACCATTATTGCTACCCATAGTCCTCCACGAACCAGAGCTCCAAAATTCTTCTCTCTGCTCACAAACAACTCCTATCTCCCCAGCAGTTAAAACACAACCTTTCATATAGTAAATGACCAAAAAAAAGCTTTTCCAAAGTGAATTGCCCAAAGTCAGAGGGCAAAACTCTCAGTTTCTCTGCATAGTGCCTGGAACACAGTAGGATATTTTTTTTAAATGCTTTTCAAAAAGCCCAGGGTTGTTTCCACTTTACTGCAGGGGAGAACAGGGAAACTGAGGTACCCGACCAAGAATAGACTTGCCCATGGTTACATCATACCTCCTATTTCTGTAGTATTTCAAGGTTCACAAAGCACTCTTGTTATACTGCCATGAGAGTCAGGTGAGACGAGCATCACACCATCTCTATTTTACACACGGGGGAGCCAAGGTACAGGACAGTTAAAGGTTTTGCCCAAGATACCACACAGGTACCAAAGGGATTTAAACCCAAGCTTCCCAACCTGTTCTTTCCATTATCCTACATAGTCTGGGTACCATAGGGTAGCTTTGTCAAGAATGAGGTGCATGGGGCAGCTAGGTGGTGCAGTGAATAGAGCCCCAGCCCTGGAGTCAGGAGGACCTGAGTTCAAATCTGACCTCAGACACTTAACACTTAGTAGCCAGTGAGACTTTGGGCAAGTCACTTAACCCTAATTGCCCTGCCTTCCCCCCTCCAAAAAAAAGCCAAAAGAAAAAAAAAAGAATGGTGCACAGCCCCTTCTCTGGGAGAATGGGAGAGCCACAGACATATTTGTACATGACATCAGATTTTTTTCCCCATGTGTTGACAGGTTTTGCTGATTTCTCCCGCTTATTCCTTTTTCTGTCCTTTAAATTCATTGCAGAAAGGCTGTAATGGTAACAGAATTTAAAGATCCCCCTGTATTGGCTTGGTTTTTAGGTTGAGTGTTAAAACCCAGAGCTTGTGAATCCCACTTGTGGGATGGACTTGTTGACTTGAAGAGAGAGGGCTAAACTGGGAAGAGCCGTAGGTTTAGAGAGAAGCCCAAGGGGAAGAGGCCGGAGTTGGTGAGAGAGGACTGCTGAGGGCCAGTTGGAGCTGCCCAGGACTTTTGAGAACTGCCACCTGGAGCTGCCAGGAACTGGCTGTGATGCCAGTATTTTGTCTGCCTGTTTTGATGTTGTTTTGCCAGATTCGTCTGCTGGTGAAGGACAGTGCTGCTGTTGTAGAGGTCCTGGAACCTGGCTGTTGGGTCAGAAGCCTTGAAGGAGGATTTTCTTGTGGTATGTTTACAGAAATCCTGGAAGAGGGCCTTGATGTTTTCAGCAGTTCTGGGACTGTTCTGCAGGCAGAGAGGGACTTGATGAGGACACTGGCAATGGCTTTGTTGAGTCTTGTCTCCCCAGGAACTGAGATTGCGGAGAACTTGCCTCAGGTCAAGATGGAGGAAGGGCCTTTCCTTGGGTTCTCAGTGCTGTGATATCTTAACCTTGTTGTAGCTTAAGGGTAGATGGCCTTTTGTGCTCTCCTGCCCCTTTTGGGAAAGTGTTTAGCATTAATGGATGGTACTGTAATTGTGATCTAGGGGTGGGAAATCTTTGACTCTTTTGTGCTCTGTGATTGACCAAATGAATGTACTTTGTTTATGATTGGAAACTAATCTCCATCTGAGAAGAGACTAAATGAACATACTGCCCAGGAGTGGGTTACTTTGTGGAATGTACTGGCCAGGGGTGGGATACTTGGACCTTGGCACTCTGCAACTGAATTGAGAACTTATTTGCTAAATGAATGAGTTACACTGTATTTTGATTTTCTCTGTTGTGTGAAATGTTTGCTTTAATCTGTCATTGAATAAATGGGGTTTGCTTTGCTGGTAATCAGAACCTTGGAAGTTGCTTTTGCTTGGCTTTACAAAGGCCTGCTCTCTGGGTGGAGTTGTAGGGAGAAATGTATTGGTGGGAAGATATAAAAATACACAATATGTACTAAGATATACAAAAGATATAACAATTTCTTAAAGATCTGAATAATGTGCCTTTTTTAAGCTTGGGGGAGAGATCTCATATCCCCTTCCTATTGGTCCTATAGTCTTTCTTTTTTTTTTTTTTTGGAGGGCAGTTGGGGTTAAGTGACTTGCCCAAGGTCACATGGCTAGTTTTTGTGTTAAGTGTCTGAGGCCGGATTTGAACTCAGGTCCTCCTGACTCCTGGGCCAGTGCTCTATTCACTGAGCCACCTAGCCGCCCCCCTATAGTCTTTCTAATCAGTGGAAGCAGCAGAAATAGGCAAAACCCTGGAACAGAAGCTGATGTTTCTAGCCCTTTGTGTTGCTGCCTGCTTGGAGCAGGACACACACACACACACACACACACACACACACACACACACACACACACACACACAGCATTAGTCCAGCAAATGTGTCTAGAGTCCTAGGTTACTGCAGCATTCCATGTCAGTGCAGGGATCACAAATCCCTGCCAGATAGAGGAAGGGAGGGAGGGAGAGACAAAGCTACAGGAGAATGGGCTCATCTGCAAGAGGCCAAGCCACTGCTGCCCTCTGTCTCCCAAAATAATCCAAACAGTGCAAGTTTTCTGTGAGGTCTCTCCAGGGCACAGAAGTGACTATTCTCTGGGAAAGTCCATTCCTGAGCCAGCCTTTCCATAGGAACCATCCCATTCAGGGTTCACCAGAATCACCAACAGTGTTCCAGCATTCCAGTTGCTCCTAGAAACAGAACAATGTGGTGGCCAATCCTGGTTTGGCTGTGGGCAGATAGGACTAGTCTCTGCAGTTGGAAGAGAGGTCTTAGGGCCTGTATCCCTGGAGAGCAGAGCAGCCTAGACAGGTTAGGGCTTGAGGCCTTCCAAACTAACTTCCCTGACTTGAAAGGAAAGAATTAAAAGCCTTGGTAATGCCAGGAAATCTTTCACCACTGGAAATACCAGGCAAAGCTTCAAACATGGATTATGCTTTAGGGTGAAAAAAATGCTGGTCATAGGGGTCAGAGGAGCTGCAGTCGAGTCCTGGCTGTGCCAGGGTCTCCCTATTTGACCTTGGGCAAGTAACTTGACCTCTCCAGGGTCATTTCTACCATCTGTCAAAGGAGTGGGTTGAACTCGATAGTTTCCAAAGTAGGATCCCCCCAGATCTGACATTCTCTAGTTCCTTCTCCCACCTCTCCCCCTCCCAGTTCTGACATTCTGTGTTCTAAGTACCCTCCCAAATCTGACATTCTGTGTTCTAAGGCTCCTCCCAGTTCTGACCTTCTGGGTTCTAAGAGTCCTCTCAGTTCTGACCTTCTGGATTCTAAGGACTGTCCCAGCTCTGACATTCTATGATCTAAGGAACATCCCAGTTCTGACAGTCTATGATGTAAGGTCCCTCCCAGTTAGGACATTCTCTGTCCTAAACTCCTTCCCAGTTCTGGCATTCTGCATTCTTCTATAAACCTCCTCTGAGATTCTCTTGTCCTATGCCTAAGTTGCTTCCTACATATAAAATCATGGTAATGAATTGACCTATAGAAGTTATTACATCAGACCCAAAGGAAGAGAAAGGAAGGAAACAGACCATGTAACTGCATGGTCCAAGCATGTTTAACTGAGATCATTTTAAAAGTTAAAATGTGTCTTCTGTGCTTTTGGCAAATGTTTCACATTAGCAAAAATTCTGCCATTAGAGTAGCACATATGTTTCTCCTCCACTGAAATGTCTTCCTGTATTCCTTCATCTCCAAGGAGTTCAGCCACTAAATAGATGCACCCATGCCTGCATTTCAGATAAACCAGCACTAGGGCTATCTGCTAGCAGATGACAATGAGCTCTTTTGAACCATTTCTGGATCAACTAAAGGTAGATGCTGGGATTTACTGTAATCTTAACTTCTCTCCTGGTCCAGCTGCCTTTTCAACACATTCCCTCCAGCAGGGTTCAGCGGAGATGAAATCCACCCAGGAGGCAAAGTTTCTCACCCAGAATTCAGAGTCCAAGAAGCTGCATTTGAATCCCATCTCTATCACTAACTTGGGCAACTGACTTCCTTCTGCTAGACCCTGACATTTTCTTCTAGAAAAGGAGGGGGCTGGCCTAACTGGCTGGTAAGGTCCCTTGCAGATCTCAATCCTATATTTGCTCTAAGCATGAGGACCTGGTTCTATCACTTCTTACCTATGTAGCTTTGTCTGGGTCTCAGTTTCCCCTTCTGCTCAATGAGAGGATTTGATGGATTTGGAACTGGTCAGGGCCTTAGAGGTCAACTAGTCCATTTTATAGATAAGCACACTGAGGCTCAGAGGGGTCAAACTGACCCCTAAATTCTCTAGGTCAATTCACTTATTTAAAGTCACACAAGTAAGAAAGACTGAGTTGAACTCGAGAGCTATCATTCTTTTCTCCATGACCTCTACGATCCCTTCCAGTCCTAAAGCTAAGATCCGCTGGCCTTCGTACTTGGCCTTGACTGTGCTCTCTTCCCCTTCTCACCTGAAACCTGCCAAACATGCCTATGGAGGCTTAGCCGGCACCTGGGGATGAGCTGGCCTGCGCGGCAGGGATCACTGAGGCAGCCTCTCCAGACCCTCGCCAGGGACAGTGGCCGGAACTGCGAGCCCTCTCCTGGGCTCCCGAATGTAAACATTACCCCGTCGCCTCCCGCTCCCCACCAGAAGGGCATCGCGCCGATCGCGTCGCTCCCCCGGCCAACGCCAACAAGTTCGGGTCCGCGAGAACTTTTGCTCGTTAATTCCCCGCAAACAACTGCTCCGCCAGGGGGGAGGGGTGGTCCTAAGCTCGGTCTCAGGGTGGCCCGCCAGGCGGCCAAGCTGCCGGCTGGCCGGCGGGCGGCATTGTCTCCATCAGTGCCCAGGAGTGCAAGCCGGGTTAGGTCGGCAGCCTTGACAATAGCCAGGGCCTGGAAGCCCTAGTTCTCCTCCCGCCCCCTGCCCCCTCAACCGCCACCGATTCCAGTCCCCCCCCCCAGCCCAAACGGCTCCCCTTCCCCAGCCCCCCGAAGGGTCCCCCAGGGCGCCTGGGCGCCGGGGCCGCCACCTACCAGGCTTCATCTCGTCACCGTCGGATTTCATGGTGGGCGCCGCTGGCTGCGCTCCGAGGGGCTGGGGCCGGGGCTGGGGCGTCCGATGGGGTTCGGGCTCCGGCTTGGGCTCCGGCTTGGGCTCCGTCCCCCGCCCCCGCCCCCACGGGCTAGCTCCCCGGCCTCGCTCCCCCGCGGGCTCCTCCCCGGCCTCGCAGGAAGTGCACGCTTCTACCTGGCCCGTGAGGAATTTGACCCTCTCCCAGGTGGCGGAGTCCGCCGCTCTCATGATGGCAGGGGGGGCGGGGGGCACCGCAAGGGGACGGGGGCGGGGCCTCACTTCATAGCGCCTGGCCGGGCGCAGAGAGAGAGCAGAGACGGAGAAAGAGGTCCTCGATCGGCCCCCGGTCGGGACAGACGGAGAGCCCAAGTTGGGAGGCCGGCAACTTGGAGCCGCCTCGGAGATTCCGGGATCTCCCCAGGTTGCGGGAAGCGCAGGGCTAGGGGTCCCACTTCATCGCGCCCGGCGCCCCCCACCTTCCGCGGCGCCCCGGCTGCAGGGATGCAGCGAGCCGGGTCCAAGCGGGCTCTCGGAAATAGGTCACTTTGTGAGCCGAGGCTCTGCAGTAAGCAGGATGGGGTTCTCTGGGCATCGGCGGCCTCTCACGTGAGAAGGGATCTTGCTTCGCCGCCGCCGCCGCCGCCTCCTCCTCCTCCTCCTCCTTCCGGGATGGCAGAAGGCTCTTTGGTGGCCACGCCCCCAGCCCATCCCCCTGCCGGCTCCTCCTCTTCGATCCCACCCACTGGAGTGAACTACCCAGCTCCCAGACCCGCTTCGAGGGAGCTGCCCTCGGAGGACGCCTCTGGAGAACTGTCTCACCGGACCCGAGCCAGGAGTGAGAGCGGGAAGACACCGTAGTTCACCCCCCTGATCTTACAGATGGGGAAACTGAGACCCATAGAGGTTCAGTGACTTGCCCTGGGTCGCCCAAGGAGAAGCAGGCAGATTTCACACGAGTCATGTATTTAGATTTGGAAAGACCTCAGGGACCATCTGCTCCAGCCTCTCATTTTACAGACGAGGAAACTAAAGCATTGAACAATAAAATGACTTTTCCAGGGTCACATAGCTAATAAGAGTCTGAGGTGGGATGTAAAACCAGGACCTCTGATCCCAAAGACAGAGCTCCTAAAGGGACGTTACACCCCCATTTCACAGATAAGGAAACTGAAAGACAAGCATTTCCTCTTGAGTCTCCCAGGAACAAGGCATCCTTCCTCGGTCTTTAAACAGTGAACAAGAAGGAAAGTTCTTCAGAGATGCACACTAAGGCACTGACTCCTAGTCACTCAGGAGAGATTGCTAGATTTGGGTTAGAAACTCGTCTTACCTACTACCCTGGGCAAGTCACCGCAGCCTCTATGGGTTTCTGTTCTCTCTATAAAATGAAAGACTTGGCCTACAGCGTCAGGGGATTTTAACAGATAAGCAGACAGAAGCTTTAGAAGGTATAGTCTGCTGGCCCTGAGTCTTAGAATAATAAAGTTGACATTTACATACTCTGAAGAGGTTACACTAGATGGCCCCTAAGATCTTTTTCAGCTCCCCATCTATGATCCCATATTTCTTTGAAGTTTGCAAAAACAGTTTACAACAAACCTGTAAGACAGGTGCTACTCTTATCCAGATGAGGAAACTGAGGGTCAGATAAAGGGACTTGTCCAAGGTCCCATGGTTGTGTCTGGGGCAGGGTTTGACATTAGGTCTTCCTGATTACAAATCCAGACTTATGTCCCTGTAGACCACTGCCCTTGAATCTTAAGACTTACTGAGGGGGTCTAGGTGGCTCAGTGAAAAGAGCACCAGCCCTGGAGTCAGGAGGACCTGATTTCAAATCCCTCAGTGTGATCTTGGGCAAGTCACTTAACCCCAAATGCCCCTCCAAAAAAAAAAAAAAGACTTAGTAAGTCCCCATGTACAAAGCAAATCACCTTCCTGAGACTCAGCCTCTTTATCTGAAAAAGAGAGGCAATATACTGATGATGTAAAAGCAAACAAAATCACTTTTTTTTTAAATGAGAGAAGCAGTGTGGCATAATGAACAGCACTGGCCTACAAGCCAAACAGACTCAGTTTCAAGTCCTGTGGCATCTTGGGTGAGATATGTAACCTCTAAGGCCTCAATTTTCCTCATCTGTAAAATGGGGAGGAGGGTTGGTCTATGGCAGGAGTGAGGAATGTGGGACCTCAAGGTCACATGTGGCTCTCTAGGTCCTCAAGTGCAGTCCTTTGACTGAACCCAAACTTCACAGAACAAATCCTTTTACTAAGAGGATTTGTTCTTCAGGTTCCCCTTCCTTGGTCTATGGTTTCTGTGGAGCTTTCTAGCTCTTCTAGAAGCTATTGTTCTATGATCTTAAGGTTGTGGTACCCAAGTAAGTCATTTAAGTGTCCCAGGTGGCTCTCTAGACCCCTAAGTTGCTGAGCACAAGCTGATGAGCATGGGGCACTTCCTTTACACTAATACAATCATGGGTCTGTTCACTCCCCAAAAGGGAGAATAACTAGACTTCCAACTGTATTATGTCCTTTACAAGAAAATTGTGAGGTAAGTCCAGTTCTTCTCTCATCTCTTTCTGCTGCCCACTCCTATCCCTACTGAAAGTCCTGAGTATCACCCTCTCCACAAGACGCTGGCCAAATCCTTTAGAGACTTTTCCCAAATACTTCTGTTCTTAAGATCAACCTCTTCATGCTTGGGACACAAAACCAGCAGGTAGGCAGCTGGCAGACCTAGCAGGGAACACCTGTGGCATTGGGGTGTGGTGGGAACCTGGGTGGGGTCAGGCACTAGCCTTTCTCCCTGCAGCCTCCAGCCAGATACCCACATTCCCAGAGCCGGGAGAGCAGGACACTGGATAGCTCAGAGATTTGGCCTCTCAGATGGGGTTTCCCTATGTCTACCTGGGTTCTCCGACTCTGACTTGGCAGGTGTGGGCCTGCCCCCATCTCAGGAGGCCTTGCCTTTGCCAGACTTATCTCTCCCAGCACCCCCATGAGGCAGATCAGATTTCCCTCCATTGTCAACGCACGATCAAAAGCCCAGTCAGGCTGGGGGCCAAAACCTGCCTGCATTGGATTCCACGGCAGGAGCAGAGCTCGAACAGTCCTCTGCCTGTGGGTCCTGTCTTCCCCTCTGCCCTGTAGACCTCCCCCCAACCCCTCTACCGAAGGTCCCAGAATCAGCCCCTGCCCCACATCCAAAGCCAGCTCTGCAGTACAGGGCCCAGGAGGGAGTCACTCTACAGACAGTCTATTGGAGCTTTCCTCCCAGGGTTTAAAGCCCCGCCCAAGTAATTTTCCTTTAGAGGGGAGGAGTTCTGCCTCCTCACTGGAATCCACACTGCATACCATCAATCCCGGTTTCCCAGCTTTCCCTCCATAACCTCCTAGCTAATGACCACAGGCCATCCACACACCCTCCCTACTCAACACCAGTCCAAGTGGAAGAAGTTCAAAGGGACACATAGGAGAGGATAGGACACGTTTCCATTATTCCCTAGCAGGACTTGAGATAGTCCAGCTGCTCCCAGTGTCCTAACACCCTCTAATGATGTGTGGATTGGCATGTTCGTCCCTTGAAGGCTAGACAGGATTCCACCGGGGAAATCAGTTTAAACACCCACCGACCAAGAGCCTTCAACAGAAAGTCAAGAGACCTGGGTCCAGTGCCCAGTTCTGCCACTAACTGTCAGTCAACCACGCCTTCTCTCTAGGTCTTGGTTTTCTCTTTGGTAAAAGGTAGAGTTTGAACAAAATGATGTCTAAGGTTCCTCTCACATTCTGTGTCCACTGACATTCTGAGTTCTAAGGGCCCTCCCAGCCCTGATATTCTGAGTTCTAAGGGCCCTCCCAGCCCTGACATTCTGAGTTCTAAGGCCCCTCCCAGCCCTGACATTCTGAGTTCTAAGGGCCCTCCCAGCCCTGACATTCTGAGTTCTAAGGGCCCTCCCAGCCCAGACATTCTGAGTTCTAAGGCCCCTCCCAGCCCTGACATTCTGAGTTCTAAGGCCCCTCCTAGTCCCCTCTCTTGTTCTGTAGTTAGCTGTAAGATATTCTCTCCCTTTGATACAACCTTAGACTCAGTACCCTCTGAGCTCCCCAGAGCATTTTCTGTGACCAGAGCCAACCTTTGCTCACATTAGAGGCAAAGATCATCTTGGGCCTTCTGGTCTCTGACTCCTCCAGTCCTTCTCATCTTTTCCCTGCCTCTCTCACCTTTTCTTTCTATAGGATTGCTATGGTCCCCTCCCCTTTAACTTTGTGTTTCTTCAACGTTATTCTCCAGCTTTCACATCTCCTCCCAGCTTCTGTTCCCCACGGGGAGAACACTAGCAGATGCCGTCTGAGTGTGTTTGAAGGAGTGGGGGTGTTTAGCCTAGAGATGTTTAGACAACACTTAGAGGGAGGGCCAGAGATGGGACCTCATAGTTACCTTCCAGTCTTTGCCGAGCTATTATTTGAAAAAGGAATTAGCTTTTTTTTGCTTGGTCCTGAAGGGCTGAACCGGGAGAAGTGAATGCTTGTTCTAGCAAGTCATATATAAGTAAATGCATCCTAACAAATGGGAGCTTTCCATTAGAGAAATGACTTCCTTCTCCAGCCAAGGGTGTCCGGGAGGACTACTTCCCTTCCCATGCAGGAGGCCCACCTTGCCATTGCTGTCCAAGAACCTCTTCTTGCCCTCGGACTTCCCTTTTGATCCTAGCATTCTCTGATTCTCTGAGGGGAAGAAACTTGGCCTGTGGGAAACGTTGTGGTTCTGTTGTCAGAGGCCTGGGTTGGAATCCAATGTCTGACTCTTATTAGCTGGGTGACTTTGGGGCTTGTACTAGATGGCTTGAGAAGTCCCTTTGTACTCAATAGCCAGGATCCCAAGATTCATACTGAGGGGCAGAAGAGACAGATGAGTGAAGCACTTATTAAGTGCTTACTGTTTAGTGGTCCCTGCAATAAGTGTCAGGGATACAAAAAGCAAGCAAGACAATTGGGCTTGTCAAGGGACTTAAATCCTAATGGGAGAAGGCCCTTAGGTAAGATTAAATTCGACAACCCCACTCTGCCCCAACTCAGTTTTTCTTCCTGTGTCTGAAAAGCAGGTTGAATTGAACAGCAGACAGAAATAGGATTCAGAGACCATCCAATCCAATTTCCTCATTTTACAGATGGGGAAACTGAGGCATAGAGCAGTTAAGTGACTTGTCCAAGGTCATACAGGTAGTAAGTAATTGATTCAAGACTGGAACTCAGGTCCTGTGATCCCAAGTTTAGCCTGCTGCCTCGCCCAGTGCTGTTCAATAAACTCACTCTTTCAAGGACTTTAGAATGGTCTTCAATCTCCTCCATCCCTGGCATTCAGCAGCTGCCCACATTCCACATGCCCCCTCCATTCTCCAGCTGGCCCAGGGAGTGTGGTTATCATGTACATGCAGCATGCTCCGACCTTGGTGGTTTGAGCTTTTCTCAGTGTGTGGGAATCCTTTACATCCCAGGACTTAGAATGAGAAGGAGCCTAAGTAGTCACAGGGGCAGCAAGGTGGCTCAGGAGGTAGAGCACTGGTCCTGGAGTCAGAAGACTCAAGTCTGGCCTCAGACATTTATTAGCTGTGTGACCCTGGACAAATCACTTCACCCTAGTTGTCTCAGTTTCCTCATCTGTCAAATGAGCTGGAGAAGGAAACTGCAAATTGCTCCAGTGTCTTTGTCAAGAAAACCCCCAATGGGGTCACAAAGAATCAGACATATGACTGGAAATGACTGAAACAGAGGTCACAAGATCACAGATCAAAGCTGAAAGGGTCCTCAGAGATGAGGTAGTTGAAACTCCTTCTTCTACAGAAGAAGAAGCACAGAGAAGTGACTTGTCCAAGGTCACACCAGGTATGAAAGTAGTCAAGCTGGGATTCATAGGATTGCAGCTTGGTGGGACCTCAAAGTTCCCTTTAGGCCAAATTCTTCCCTTTGAAGAAGGGAAACTGAGTCCAGGAGATGGGCTGTACCTTATCCAAGGTCACACAGGTGGCAAAGAGCAGTGCTGGGGTTTGACCTCCCACTCTCCAGGCTCCTCATCTGCCTGCTTTCCTCCATTCTGCCCCAGAATGCTCAGACATTCAGGCTTCTCCCCCTGCTCACAGACTGATTAGCAGAGGCCCAGGCTTTGACATGTCTCTCCTATTCTGGAAACCATTTGCCTGGTGTTGGGCAGGGGTAGGAGGAGGGGCTTCTTCCTTGTGTGTTTTTGATTAAGAGGAGCCCAGAGGCCTTCACTGTAGGATGTCAATGCTTGGCTACAACAGGAAGTCCTCAGTGGAACAGAGGACAGGTTTTCAGCTAAAGTTTGCCTTGAAACATCCTGAAAGACAGGTCCTTGCAGACAAGATGGTCCGGTGCTACGGCAAGAGCACTGAATTTAGAGCCAGAAAACCTGAATTCAAATCCTGCCTTGTATCTGTATGACCTCAAGTAAGTCACAGCCTCGGTGTCTTCAACTCTACAAAGATGATCTTTTATGGTCACTACTAGTTCCACACACAAGGATTTCTATTCATAGCTCATATGTATAGCGTTAAGGTTCGCATTGCCTATGAGAAGAGGCCGTATGGCATAGTGGACAGAGAGCTGGCCCAGGAGTCAGAAAGTCCTGGGCAGTTCAAAGCCCCACCCCTCACAGGTACTAACTGAGTGACCCTTACCCTCTCACTGGCAAGGGCATGGAGATGATCTAATCTCAATCCAATAAACTCAGACCAAATGAGAAACTATTTGAAAAGTGCCATAGTAGGCACCAAATACGTGCTCATTCCCTCCCTCCCTCTTGGCAGCTCTTAGTTACAGGACAGGTGCTTCGCTATGTTCACAGGGGAAATGTCTTCACTGGAAGTGCCTTAGGCTGGAAAGGAACTCAGAAGTCAAACAGTTCAACCCATTCCAGAAGAAGAATATCCTCTGTAAATCTCCATGACAAGCGTCACCCAGCCTTTGCTTGAGGACTTCTCATGAGAGGAAACCCATCATCTCCTGAGGCAGGTGGGTAGGGGAATGGACAGACCACTGGGCCTGGAGTCTGGAAGACCTGAGTTCAAATCTAGCCTCAGACACTTACTAGCTGTGTGACCCTGGGCGAGTCACTTAACCTCAGCTTGCCTCAGTGTCCTCAACTGTAAAATGGGTATAATAATAAGGCCCCCTACTTCCCAGAGCTGTTGTGAGGATAAAGGGAGGTTATATCTACAAAGTGCTTAGCACAGTACCTAGCACATAGTAGGTCCTTAATGAATGCTCATTTCTAGTCTTCCCCCCAAAAGTGTGTGTTTGTAGGGGATTTTGGGGGGCAGAGGGGAACTTGTTCAGGGATGACATTTACAAAGGGCTGCAGGTAATGGACCGAGGATCCTTGCTGATGCTGCAAGGCCAGGGAGCAGCTGAGTCTGGGAGCTTCCCTGAGGACTCTTGATGCCTGGATTCAGACCCAAGCTCTGCTACGCCTTCCTGCTCTTTGACCTTGGACAAGCTACTACTCCTTCTCTCTGGCCTCAGTCTCTTTATCTGTCTGCAAAATGAGACACTTGGCCTAGATCATTCCTAACGTGCCTTCCAACCCTAAGCACAAGGATTTCTTTGGGAAAGAGGCAGGAGCTGACTCCACATTAAATAAGAGGAAGCATGGGCACACTGATGTGGAATTAGAGGCCCCTGCTCTCTGGGGTCACGCGCTGAGATCAGACACTGTCCCTCGTCTCTCTGACCCTGCAGTGACACAGGATCTCAAAAGAAAACACAAAAGGAGACTGGCCCCAGTGAGGGGACCCTTCAAGTGCTTGAAGCCATTCAGGAAATTCCCCTATTTCACTGAGATTTACATAACACGATCAGCTTACTCTGACCTACACTAGAAAATTTGCTTTGTGAAATCTATGACAAAAGCATGTTTAGTTTAGAAAAAGAAAAAAAAAAACAAAAACATACAATCAAACCAGCAAATGTTTTACTGGGAGATACCCCAACCCCGTTATCTCCAAACTGGCTCTTTGGGTATTTTAATTTGTAGACACTAATGACCTGCTTCGTGCTCGACGGTGATCAGCAGGCAAACTTCTAGGGAGAAACCACTCTGTGCTTTGCAGCACATTCTGGACGGCAGACACAGTCTGTCACTAGAACCAGTCAGATCTGCAGGTAACTGAGATCTGATAACCTTATAGATAAAGTGTCAGATGAGAGAATCAGGATTTAAAAAGATTCAGGCAGACTAGCACCTTAGGGCTAGACTGACTAAGGTGAGACTGAATGGTGATTTTTTTTTTAAAGTCTTATACTTGGGTTCAAAAGATCAATTTCTCAAGTATGAGAAAAATATAAAGTTTTATATTTGGCCTTAAAAAGTCGACTTGAGAGTTGATAAAAAAAATTCAGAGCTAGGAAGTATATTAGAGGCCATCTAAGCCATTTTACAGATGAAGAAACTGAGACCCAGAGAGTCAAGATACTCATTTGAAGTCAGAGGTGTTGAGAAACATAGGATTTGAACCTCGAGTGCTCAGACTGCAAATCCAGTGGGTTTTTTTCCCTTCCACAGGTACCCTCTCTTGTATTTCACAAGTACAAGATGGGACAATCACAGCTAGATTCATCTGAGAAAAAAATCTGAATGAGTAGTGTGCCATGGCAGCCAAAACACCTGAGGCTAATCTGGATTTCTGTAAGAGAATCACAGTGTCCAGGAGAGTCCTGGAGGTAACTCTGCAGTCCTGGTCAGACCACAGCTAGAATAGTTTGTTCAAGGCTGGAGACCACATTCTAGGATTTCCATTGATAAGTTGGAGAACTCCAGAAAATGGTAGCCAAAAGAGTGATGGGTCCTGAGGTCATGCTCCATGGGGGCTGGTTGAGAGGGCTGCAGATATGTGGTGCAGGGCTTGGAGAAGGGGCACCAAGGTTGTGTTCAAAAGGGCTATCATGTCTGAGAGGTACACAATTGGGCATGCTTGGTCACTGAGGGCAGAGCTAGAACCAATGGTGGATGTTAAAGGGGGCAAATAGAGGGCAAGAAGAACCATCTCCAAGTGTAATGGGATGCTTCAGGAGACAGTGGGCTTTTCCCACAGGGTATCTCCAAGGTTGTAGAGTGCATTTTTTGTTTAGGTGTGAGTTGGATTGGTGAGTCTTCTTCCAATTCTGAATCTTATCATTTCTTTCATTTGGTCATGACAATACTTTGGCCTGAGTGCCAGGGTTGGCTGTTTGGGCCTGGAAACACCCTGCTTTGAGTTTTAGGGGCTAAGGCAATAGAAACAGAAAGGATTCCTACCTTTGGTGGTGGTGGTGGTGGTGGTGGTGGTGGTGGTGGTGGTGGAGGGAGGATTGCTCCTGGGAAGGGGGCTGAAGTATGGTATAAATGTTTGTTTCCCACCACTCCTCCCTCCCCCTAAGTGCCCCCCTTACTGCCACACACACACACACACACACACACACACACACAGAATCAATCCCTATAGATCTCTCTGGAAATCCAAAGTCTTAAACTCACTTCTGGAGGTTCCCTGAAGGCCCCTTGGCAGGTGCTGCTCTGACTCTCCCAGCCCCAGGCTGCCAGCAGGGGCCCAACTCCCTCAGATCCATCTTCCCCTTTGCTTTCACTGTGGGTCTCTGGGACACAGGTGCAGCTTTGAGGATTAGGGAGAGATCGAAGAAAAGGATTTCTCCCCAACCATGTTCCAGATGCAGCCTTTCACTCTGGGTAACGTCCCCCTGGCTTGTCTCTGCCATCTGCGCTGGCTCTGGGGCTTTCCTGGTCAGTGGATCCTGATTGCCTTGGGCAGAACCGTCCAGGGCTCTGCCACCACCAGACGTGATTGCACTCCCTTTGATGCTGCCTGGGGGCCAGTGAATGCAGCTGGTCTGACAAGGATTTGGATTGCTTTGGGGGCTTGCAAACTTCTTCTCTCCACTTGTTCCACTGCAGAATCCTGGCCCTTTCCTTGAGTCAATGTGATACAACATCAAGTTCTGTCTACCCCAGCTATGGGTACATCCATTTGGGGGCTTTTAGTGGGGTATATAGGGCGGCTAGGTGGCATAGTGGTAAGAGTGCAGTGTCTGGAGTCAGTCATCTTCCTGAGTTCAAATCTGACCTTAGACACTTATTAGCTGTGTGACCCTTGGCAAGTCACTTAATCCTGTTTGCCTCAGTTTCCTCATCTGTAAAATGAGCCAGAGAAGGAAATGACAAACCACTCCAGCATCTCTGCCAAGAAAACCCCAAATGGAGTCAAGGAGGGTTGGCTATGACTGAAAAAAAAAAAACAGTGGATAATATGCTGAACTTGGTGTCAGGCAAGTGTTGGTTTCATATCCCACCTATGAGACCTCCTAGAGACCATGGGTAAGTCACTTAACTTTTTAAAAAAGTCTTATTAATTTTCTTAAAATCACAGTCATTTCTGGAAATATTCCTTCCTTCCTTCAAATGGAATCCTCCTTACATAATTGCTTTATGCCTCAGTTTCCTCATCTGTAAAATGGGTCAATGATTGCACCAGTGTCTACCTCATAGGGTGGTTGCAAGCTATAACAAATTGACAACTTTAAAACTTTAAGATGAACATCAGTCATCTTTATCATTTTCCAGGATTCCTCCTACGGTGTAGTGGAAAGAGTACCGAACTTGGAGGCAAGAAGACGTATGCTCAAAGCCTGGCTCTGTTACTTATTACCTGTGTGGCCTTGAGCAGGTCACCGCCTCTTTGGGTCTCAGTTCCCCTTTCTGTTAAGTGGGTGTCATCAATTCTACAATGCCCATGCCATTGTTTTGTTGTGAGGCCAACAGTATGGAAATGAAGCTCATTAGCATAATAGGATCATAGAAAAGGGAACTGGCTCGGACCGCAGAGTTGTTCTAGCTCAGCCATCCCATTTGACAGATGGGGAAACTGAGGCACAGCCAGATGGAGTGCTATCCCTAAAATCACACAGAGAGGATCAGAACCTGGCTTTGAACCCAAGTCCTGTGCCCCTTCAGAGTCCATGTTTTCCTTTATTATAATTTCTTGTTGCCCTGAACACCTCAAAGATCTGGTCTTTTCTTTCATTTCCTTCATACATTTAACTGCCTTCTGTCTCTTCACTCCTCTGTTGAAAGTTTTCTTAAGTTCTTTGGGCAGGTTAGAATTCTGCCCGGCGGGCGCTTAAATGTTGGACTTAATGCCGAAGTGAAGGATTTCTTTCTCTGGAGAGTTTTTATAAAAGCCTCTGTGTCTGGGCTGTAGAGCACAGGGATGGAGGAGTGACCGCCTGGCGGTTCCTTCAAGTTCAAGGATTCTGTCTGGCTAGGAGAGCAGTGCTGATCTCTACCGCTCCTAGTGGCCATCCCAGGTATCAACCTATCTTTTAGATCTCACCTTGACTAGCAAGAAATCTAGACTCCAAATTAGGCTCCTTAAGCAGCTCTGACCCACTGTACCCGCTTCCTGTAAGCAACTTAGCAAATTCAAGGGCAACCAGTGAGAGCCCTTCTGTACCAGGGCTTCCTGGGAGGTGCTAACCAGCGAAACCCAGAGCGTCTAGACCAGAGCGCGTGGTGACTAATGCCGGCTATCCTGTAGTCTGGGCACAGCCTCCTCCTTGCACACCCTTCCCTGTGACACACCATGCCCTGGCATGTGCCCCTCCTCCTCATAGATCTCAGCATGCACAGCCTGCATCCCGCCTAGCTGGCTCAAGGCTGGTCCCCACCCTTTACTGTCAACTGATAACAGGTCAGATTACGGTAGGGGAGGAGATGAAGGAAGAGCAGCATGACAGAGGAGCAGGAGATTTCATCTTCCTTGACTATGGAGCCATCCCTTTGTGAGATGGCATAGTCTAGGAGAGAGACTAATTCTAGAACCACAGGTGGTTGGTCACTTGTTTCAGTCATGTCTGACTCCCTGTGACCTCATTTGGTATTTTCTTGGTAAAGATACCAGATCAGTTACCATTTCCTTTTTTAACTCATTTGACAGATGATGAAACTGAGGCAAACCGGATTAAGTGAATAGCCCAGGGTCACACAGCTAGTAAGTGTCTGAGGCTGGATTTGAACTCATGTCTTCCTGATGCCAGGCCTGGCACTTTATATACTGTGCTACTTAGCTCCCCCCAGAGTCACAGGAGCTGGGTTCAAATTCTGTACTGGCACGATTTACCTGTGTGACCTTGGGCAGGTTTCTTTAGCACTGAGGATCCTCCTTTAGTGATCTATAAGAAGCTTCAGAAGGCCCTTCCTATTTCCAGATCCCCTCCCATAGTTCTGTGACCCTAAGGAAACACTTATTAAGCACCTACCGCACGCCAGCTACTGTAATAAGTGTTGGGAATATAAAGAAAGGCCAAGGAGCTCTTGGCCTCAAAGAGCTCCTATTCTAAGGGAGGAAACAGCATGCAACTCCCCTCTATCCCCCCCCCCCCGAAAAAACAAACAAACCACAGACAAGATCTATCCAGTGTTAGTGGGTGGTAATCTCAGAAGGAGATGGGGAAGGGGAGGGGAGAGATGAGGAAAAACCTTCCCACTATCAGCAGACCGGGTTCATTCATTCATTCCACAAGTCTGAATTGAGGACCTGCTGGCATTCTACTCAGTACTCTCTAAAGGCGGAAAAGTCTATTTTATTCATGGGGGAACTGAGGCCCAGAAAGCTCAAATGATATTCCCCAAACAGCAAACCTGCAGTTCAAATCCAGGGCTTCTGACTCCAACTCCAAGGCTATTTTCTGCTAAACCATGCTCAACAGTGATGAATCCCTGTCCCCTGTCACCTATTTACCCAAGGCTAATAACCCTGTCTGCCTCAGTTTCCTCATCTGTAAAATGAGCTGGAGAAGGAAATGGTAGACCACTCCAGTGTCTCTACCAAGAAAACCCCAAATGGGGTATGAAGAGTCCGGCATGATTGAGTAACAGCAACTACTCATACTATAATAATAATTTTATTATAACTTATAAAATTCCACCTTTTATAGGAAGCTTCTCCTAGTTCCCCTTAATACTAACGCCTTTTCTCTGAAATTCTTTCCAATTACGCATCTTATTTGTACATATATTTACATGAATACGAACAAATAACAAAATCCTCTGCCTGGCATTCAAAGCCCTTCCTAGCCTAACCCCTTCCCAGCTCTCTAGTCTTTTTAAGGTCTTCACTGAGTGACACCAGCTCCTGCCCCTATCCCGAACAAGACCCTCATCTCTCAGCTCTGGCTTCCTTTAAGTCCCAGCTGATAGGCCATCTTTTACAGGAAGCCTTTCCCAACCTCTCTTAATTCCAGGATCTTCCCTCTGCTAATTATCTCCTGAATAGAATTTGTTTTGCATGTATTTGTTTGCTCCTTTAGACTGTAAGCTCCTTGAGGGCAGGGCCTGTCTTGTGCCTCTTTTTGTATCCCCAGTGCTCAGCCCCGGGGCCTGGAATACAGTAGACACCTGATAAATGCTTGCTGACTCCACAAAACTTGTGCTACAATGAGAGTGTGTATTTTATTTGACACTTTTTATTTTTATTTTTTTTGCTTTTTGGAGGGCAGTTGGGGATAAGTAACTTGCCCAAGGCCACACGGCTAATTCCTGTGCACCCGCATGTGCGTGCACTCTATTCACTGCAATTGTCACCCCAATTTGACACTTTTAAATTTACTTCTGTATGTACATGTTATATCTCTGAAAGAATAGAAGTTCCTGTGGGGCAAGGATTGTCTCATTTTATTTTTTTTCAGTGACTATAGATCATACTTAATAAGTGCCTGTGGATTGGGGGAGCAGCACAGGCTAAGGGAAAGTAGGGACTCAAGGACCCCTTTGGCAGCGTCAAGGAAACCTATGGATCCTTTCCCTGAATCACACTTTTTTAATGCAAAAAAAAAAATCCAGGGTATTCCAAAGGAAACCAATTATCGTGAAATATAGCTATCAAAATATGAAAGTTCAAAGACCTCGGGATGCAAACCCCAAAGTAAGTCCGGCCTTAGAATGAGGACAAGCAGGGTTCAGTCCCACCTGTGACCCAGGACAAAGTCCCTTAACTTCTCAGTGTCCTGGGGCAAATCTCCTATGTGAATTGCAGAGCTGGGCTGCACCTGCTTGGGGAGAAGACATTTCCTCCGTGGGAGTTCCCTATGCCAGAGCATTCACAGGTTTGGTTAAAAAAAAATAAAAATAATATTAATAATAACTGAAGTTTCTATGGCACCTAAAAGAATTTATTAACACCAGCTACACCCAGTGTGGTCTGGCCTCCTAGCCCTGTGCTACAACAGCAATAAATTATAATGATGAAGCAAGGGCTGTTATATACATGTACACCCAGGCCCTTTCATCCCCAGAGGCTGAGGCAACTCCCCACAGAATAATTAGGATTCCTCCCCTTCCCCACCCCCTCCACCCAACTCCCTGGTCCAGCCTTTTGTTTTCAAACATATGGGTGAACCCATTTTGCAGATCAGTAAAACTGAAGCTCCAAGAAAGGTTGGGCAACACCGTTGGAGACTCAGAACGCTATACTGGATCCAGGAAACAACCTCTGGTGTCTGGATTTCCCTCCACTCCCACCTTCATCCAGGCTAGTAAACAAACAGGCTTCAATATTGCCATATCAGAAAAAGTGGCAGGGTTTTCCTCCCCTTCTTCTTTGGGAAGAGATCTAAGTCTGGCCGGGTTGGTTTCTCTGCAGCTGCGTCCCAGTGATCACTTTGCAGCTGCTTCCCTTTCCCCCAGGTTAGGGCAGAACAGGTTTTAGGCCTTGGAATCTGTACTCCCCCAGTGGACCAGCCCCTCCCTGTGGGGAGGGAACCACATGCCCAGATTCTGGGAGTCCAGCCCCCTGTTTGCTGTAGCACTTGCTTTAATTATGGGCTTCATTAGTCAGCTAGAATTACAAGGATATTTACCAGGGTGATTACCTGCTGCTCCTCAGTCACATAGCCCAGTGACTGATGTCCAGAGAACAGTTCAGCCTGGACTCTCTCTCTGTATTTATTTACCCCGGGGGAATATTCCTGAGTAGTCTGACCGTCCCCTGAGAAACTGGGAGGGATTGGGAGCCTCCAAAACCGATTTATATACAAAGGGTTATGGTCTCAAAGCTGGAAGAGACTTCAGAGGCCATCCAGACACCCCCCCTCCCTCCCATTTTATATATGGATGAAGAAATAGACATAGCAAAGGGAAATGACTTGCCCTGGGTCACTAGCTAGTGTCTGAGGCAGGATTAGAATAAAGGTTTTCATGGCTCCGCATCTGGTGGTCTCCCTGCTAAACCACCTAACCTTGTACTATTTTATTAGAAGGTTTGGAATTCTGGGACAGAAACAGAACTCCTATCCCCCCTTTCTGGGATGCCTGGTTCAATTCCTGGTGAAGAGAGGACAGTGATTAGGGGTAGAATCCAGGAAGGAGGAAGGAGCTAAAGACAGCCATAGACCCTGGGCATTAGAGGGAGCCTCATAGAGATGATCTAGCCCAACAACCTCATTTACAGATGGGGAAACAGAGGCACAAAGCAATGGATGCAGCTTTCCCATGTTGGCATAGTTAGAGAAGGGCAGAGGTGATGTGGGATGTATTCCGGGACTGGGGGGCAGCTGATGAGATGGAACATGGAGGGTCATGTGCAAGGGATGGAAGGTGGTCTGTTTGGCTGGACTGCGGAGTGTGAGAAGAAGGGAAATGTAGAATAAGGTCTTTTGACACTAGGCCCTTTGTTTTTTCATCTGTCAGACTCTGAGTGTAGTTCCCTTGGTCTGCCAGCCTCCACTGTCTCTCCTCCCCCCAAAGATCCCCCTGCCCAGGGTATGTGTCCAGGGTATGGGTCTGCTTCCTTGGACCTCCCAGTTCTCTACTCTTAATGCCTTCCTTCTGACATCAATTTGAACTTATTCTGCACAAATCTTGTTTTAATATAGTTGCTTGAATGCTGTCTCCCCTATTATACTGTGGACTCCTTAAATGTAGACTGTTTTTTGCCTTTGTATACTCAGTAAAGAGGCAGGTAAGTGACCTAGTGCTTAGACCACTGGGTCTGGAGTCAGGAAGACTCATCTTCATGAGTTCAAATCCAGCATCAGATACTTACTAGCTGTGTGATCCTGGGCAAGTCACATTACCTTATTTGCCTCAGTTTCCTCATCTGTCAATGAGCTAGAGAATGGAAGAGCAAATCATTCCAGTATCTTTGCCAAGAAAACCTCAAATGGCGTCTCAAAGAGTCAGACAGGACTCAGCAACAAACTATCCCCAGTGCTCAGCACAGTGCCGGGCATTAATGAATGTTTGTTGACCAGCTAGATGAATGACTGTTTCAAAGAGGCCTCAGTTCCTCTCTTCTCACCATTGCTCTCCCCAGTATCCCTGATCTCTGTCTAGCTCCTTCTCTCAGCCTTCAGTCTTCACCTGGGAAAAAAACCTTCACAGGGCGCATCCACAGCTACCGTCTTTGTCTCTTTCTTGCCACTTGGAAGACTTCCTGAACTGCCTCCACTTCTCCTACCCTCCTGCACCCTTCACTAGGCTTACCAGTAAGTGTCTACTATAAGGGCTCCTTCTCTGAGTTCATTCTCCAGAGCCTCTGCAGAATCCACCGCTGCTGGCCATCTCCTTCTCAGACCTCTTTTCTCCTGGATATCCATGCAGTCATGCCACCGCAGGCCTCCTTCATCCTGCCTACATCTTCCTGATGGCCCTTTGTCTCCTCTGGTGCCTTTGGTTCTCCCTGGGCTCAGCCCTCAGTCTGACTGCTCCCATAATACCCCTCCCTTGCCCATCTCCCCCATCCCCATGGCTTTAATAATCTCTTCTTTGAGGGTAAGAGCCAAATCTATATTTCTGGTCTGATTTCTTATCTCAATTTGATCCAAGAAGCATTTATTAAACACCCACTATGTGCCAAGCACCAGGCTAAGAGCTAGGGATATGATTAATAAAAAAGATGGTCCCTGCCGTCATAGATCCTACAACCTAAAGGGGGCAACAACATGCAAAAGGAATCAGGAAAGTGCAAGGAGAAGAAGGAGACACCAGGGGATAATCTGCCCTCCTTTCTTAGAGGTGAAACCAGGCAGAGCAACAGATACAAAGTAGACTGGGCTCATGTCCAGTTTCTTGAAATTTCAATGCCTACGGGCAGCTAGGTGGCACAGTGAATACAGCATAGGCCCTGGAGTCAGGAGGACCTGAGTTCAAATCCAGCCTCAGACAATTAACACTTACTAGCTGCGTGACCTTGGGTAAATCACTTAACCCCAATTACTTTGCCTTCTCTTCCCCCTCCAAAAAAAAGAAATGTCAATGCCTTGCTTTATATATATTTGGTGTTTGCTGATTGTGAACATGTTACAGCTCTAAGGTGGAATTCCCTGAGGATTTTAAAAAATTGTATAATCATGTCTGTTGAATTGAATTGAATTGAATGAAATAGGCCGTGGCCTAGTGCCTTCCTGGTGAACATACTACTTTTAGCCATCAACCTCTCACATCAGGGGCACAGGCTCTGAGCTGGTGGCTCTATGTCTGCTGCCCTATACTCCTGGACCTCTAGTTACAGGCAGAGGGAATAACCTGCTTCCTTCTCCACTGAGCTCCTAGGGGCAGAAATCTGCAAAGGGCTTTGCTCCCAAAGGGACTAATTATTGCTTGTTCAAAAAGTACTTCTATTCTCTGGATTCTCCCTTAATTAGCTCTTGGAATCCTTTGACCAAGAGTATTTGTGTAACAGACATTAGGTAGAACTGGCTTGTACTTTCAAAAGTTCCGTATTAAGACAAACCAAGGCAAGAAAAAGTTTTACTAAATCTTGAGGTTAAAAAAAAAACCAAAACAATAACTTTTCGCGACTGTTGTTCAGTTGTGTACAATTCTTCATGACCTCATTTGGAGTTTTCTCGGCAAAGATACTAGAGTGGTTTGTCATTTTACAGATGAGGAAACTGAGGTAAACAGGGTTCTGTGACTTGCCCAGGGTCACACAGCTAGTCAGTATCTGAGGCCAGATTTGAACTCAGGAAGGTGAGTTTTCCTGACTCCAGATTTGGCACGCTCTCCGCTGTGCCACCTAGCTGCCCCTTTCAGGGCTAGGAATTGCCAAGTGATGGTGGTTCCGGGTTAGTCAATCAATCCAACAGTCAGCAACTAGGAATTGTATTCTCCTTGGAGAGTGGGGACTTTTTTTGGGGGGGGGGGACAAGAGGGATCAATTTAAAGCTAGAAAGGACCTTAGGAAACACCCAGTTTTTTTTTTGTTTTTTTTTTGCTTTTTAGAGGGCAGTTGGGGTTAAGTGACTTGCCCAAGGTCACACAGCTAGTTTTTTGTGTTAAGTGTCTGAGGCCGGATTTGAACTCAGGTACTCCTGACTCGAAGGCCCGTGCTCTATTCACTGCACCACCTAGCCTCCCCCCGGAAACACCCAGTTTTAAACCTCTCGTTTTCATATGAAGAAACTGAGGCACGCAGTGGTTAAGAGGTAAGCTGAAGACATCACCTGGGTGTTTAGAGAGTCACAGGTCCTTGGATTCTACATTTAACTTTCTTTTATCCATAGTCCTGTGTGTTCAGGGCAGTACGGTGGACTCCTCAGGCATGTCCTCAATTATGGACTGCTAAAAATAATGTCTTTAAATGTATAAAATGAAATACATAGGATTGCAGAGGAAACCAATTATACTGAAACACACACACGTACATATATATATGTAAAGTTCATAAACTTCAGGTTAAAAATTTCTGAGTCTGTATAATTCTGTCTTCTGAACCACGCTGATGCTTCCAACCATACTGCTAGCTGAATAAATTAGTAATCATTCATTTGTCCATTCATTCATTCATCCATTCATTCATTCATTCATCCATTCATTCATTCATTCATCCATTCATTCATTCATTCATCCATCCATCCATCCATTCATTCATTCATTCATTCATTCATTCATGCTTGGTTGGTTGCTCTCCTTCATTCTCAAAGAGAACCAAAATGATATCACTATGCTAGAGTCTAGTTTCAATGTGTCCAACTGTGACTGATGCTCAGAATGCTCTACCACAGGTCAGGCACAAATAGTCCATGTGAACATTTGGGGTGGATTCTCAAAATTTGTGCATCTCAAGTTTCTTTTGAATTACTTCAATCCTGCTTTGCTCATAGAGTACCACACCTTCTCTGATGGGGTGGAAAGGCAGAATTATTTTCCCCTTGCTCAGTGGAAGTAATTATAGGAGATAAGAAAGGCAAGATAAGGGCTTTTATTATGTTAAACTAAGTACAAGGAAACTAGTCTACTTTCTTTTTATAACTTTTGGTAGTTTAAAATTAAAGTTTCCCTGAGTGTATGGAAGGGGTGTTTGGGACTGACAGTGTAAGGACTGGCCACTCTATCCTGCTCCACACCTTTAAAAAAAGCTAAGTAGTCAATGCAGGAAAACTGAATTGCACAGGCCCCTGGTTCTCAATCCTGGGGGTCCCAGACCCTGAAGATGGAGGCCCAGGTCTGTCTGGGGATAAGCCCAAGTGAATACTGGGCATTGGGCACCAAGCAAGTGTAATAGTTGTGGTAATTTGAAGTTCTTCCTTGCCCCTTAGTAAGTGTAAGAGAATTTGAAGACCTTCCTTGCTTTGAAGATACCCCCTACCCCTAATAGGCTGAATGTAATCACATGGAGCCTGTGGTGGGAGTAGTTTGCTGAAGGGTGGAGCACAGCCTACAGGAAACTGGGAGTCAGAGCAGTTAGAGACTGGAGAGAGGAGAGGATTCACCCAAGGGAGACAGTTAGTCTTGTGAGTAATGTTGGTTTGTGGGAAGGCTAAAGGATATTGTGGCTCTCTGTGCTGCTATGGCTTATTAGCTTCTTTGCTACTATGATGGAATCAGATTACTGGTTTGGGGACTTGTTTTTCTGGTGTCTGAACACATGTTTTGCTTCTGTCTTCTTTATGGAGAGTCTATTATATTTTGCAATTGAGCACTACGCCAGCATGTTTACAGTGGCCATCAGCTCTGTTAATATTGTGTTGGTACTACAACGAGATGGTCCATTGATAGGCAAAAAGAACGACTGAATTTGTGATAGAACTGGAGCCTCTTAGAAGCTAGAATTAGAAAATGTTGGAACATGGAGGGTCAAAGCTAGGAGGGACTTTGGAGATTAGTTTCTTCATTTTGGAGATGAAAAAATGAATCCCAGAAAAGCAAAGTGATCTGCTCAGTCACACAGTAAGTTTCAATAAGAAATAGGACTAGGACTTAGACCTCCTGTTTCCATTTCCTTTGTTCCCTTGCTTTACTCTTGGCAAAACAGACTGCCTTAGCACTACATAGTGGGTACTTAATACATATTTGTTGATTGATTGATGAATAAACAGTCACGGTCATTCCTACTCAGAATTCAGTGTTTCATCCTTTCCTTCCATGTTGGTGGCCATGTTCTCTGATTTGGGTCCCCTGCAGGGGCTGCAGCAGCACGGCCTGTTATCCTGAAGAATCCCATCAATCCGTACATCTTGTACCTCCGGTTATAAAAATTGGCATAAAAACTGATAGTCTTTCAGAGTTTTGGTTCCCAAAAATTATATCCTTGCTCCCCTATAACAGAAGCTGCCACTTTACCATCTGAATCTGTCATGGAAAATGATAGGATATAGAAGGGTCCCCACCTAAGAAAATAAAATTTGTAGGTAGAAGAGCTGCTCCTAGGGTTCCACAAATGGGGTAAACACCCAGCTATGCCACTTATTTCTCTGTGACCTTGGTCGGCAGTTTCAAAGGCACTGTTTCCTAATATGAAAAATGGAAATAATAAGAGTATTTGGCTCACAGCATTTTTGTAGGGATCAAATAAAACATATGCCAAATGCCTTGTTTACTTTATGGCGCAATAAACTTGGAAGCACAGGGGTTCCCCAAAAGTCTCAGTACAGTCCTAAGCTTTATTAGCTTTTAGGATGCTTGGCAGAAATATGAATTATTTCAGTCAATTAACAAGCATTTATTAAGTACCAACCTAGTTGAAAAGATATTAGAGAGATTTGTTGTTGTTCAGTTGTGTCTGACTCTTTGTGACCCCATTTTGAGTTTTCTTGACAGATACTGGTTTTCCATTTCCTTTTCCAGCTCATTTGACAGATGAGGATACTGAGGCAAATAGGGTTAAGTGACTTGCCTAGAGTCACACAGACTGCCTTTGAACTGGGGGCTGAGTTCAGGCATTTAGATTGGATAAGGCACCTATTTGCCAAATACAAAACAAGCTAAAAATAAATGCTGTTCTTGCCTTCAGGGAGATTATATTCTAAGGGGGTGGGGGCAGATAAAGGAAAAGGAAGTAGAAAAAGGGGAGGGGGAGTGATGATGATGATAATGATGATGATGATGGTGATGATGATGATGATGAAGATGACTCCTATTTCTGTAGCACTTTGAGGAGCACAAAGCTCTTTCCTTGCATACTGCCTCTTAACCTTCCTCATCTTCATCTTTTTCCTCCTTGTGGTTTTGTTGTAAAGATTGAATGAGATGATGGATTAAAATGCTTTATTACTCATCAGTTGTGGCATAAGATGAGCCATTATTACTGCTATTACCAAAGCTTAATGTATAGTTAGGGATACCATGCCCCTGCCTTGGGATAAAAACCATCAGAACCGAAAGAAGATGGTTATCAAGGGCTGGTCAAAATGACTTCAGAATTGTTATGGACTTCCAGAGCCCTCAATCTGAGTCAATGGTGTTTTAGTCCAGCCAGTGTTCAGCAAACATTCATAATGACCGAAGGAGATAGGGATTGATATGGGGGTGGAGGAGGGGGATGCTATGCAAAGGCAGTCACCAAAAAGGCTAATGATAACCTGGACTGTGTGAGAGAGAGATGGGAAATGGTCAATAGTCCTATTCTCTTCTGCCCTGATTGACTATCGAGAACACTGAGAATGGTTCTATGTACCGTATTCTAGGAAGCTCACAGACAAGATGGAGCCCATCCCACTAAGGATAATCTAGAAGGCTAGAACTTTGAAGACTATGCCAAAGTAGGACTTATTGAAGGGACTGGAGATGTTTGGCCTGGAGAAGAGAAGACTTAGGAAAAGAGGGCCATAACGGCTGATCGTTTTTGGAGGAATTAGTGGAAGACAGATTCAATTTATTCTGCTTGACCCTAGAGCTGGGTTGGGGACCCTGTGGCCTTGAGGCCGTATGTGGTCCACTAGGTCCTCAAGTACAGCCCTTTGAATCAGTCAGGTTCTCCACCCCTGAGTCAAAGGGCCACACTTGAGGATCTAGAGGGACACGTGACCCTCAAGGCTGCAAGTTCTCCCCCCTCTCCCCTAGAGGGAAGAACTATGAACAATGGGTAGAAGTTATAGAGAGGAATCTATTTTGGTTTGAATTAAAGAAAAGTTTCCTAATCCAGGGGGTCAAGAGATCACAGGGATCATCCTGAAACACAGGGATTTCCTTCTCACTTGGAACCTTTGGTCAGGGACTTGTTGCATATGTAAGAGAAGGTAAATGATTAGATGGCTTCTCCTCCTGTTCTGAGATTCTGGAGCTATGAGGACATGTCTCCAAATGCCTATCAGGAAAGAGATTCCAGTTTTCCCCACTGGGAGACTCATGCTCACCTATGACTCTTTCCTTCACTCCTCTTTACACATCGCCCCAATTCTCCCCAACTCTATACTGGAAGCGACCTATACCATCAAAGCATAGGGGGTAGAGAGAAAGCCAGGACATTCATAGGGCAGAGGACACAGAGAACTGGAGAAAACCCAAGAGCGTCCCACTCCAGGGATCAAACTCAGACTACCCCCTCCAGACCAATTCATTTTTCATAACCAGGAAGCCTGGGGCTGAGCAGGAGACAGCATGGGTCATCATTTGTTGTTAGTGCTAATAAGAAAGGAGATGTCATTATAGTCCGGTTCATGATTAAAAGGTCAATAATGAATGTTATTAAAGAAAAAGAGGCTTAATCAGGAGGTCGGAGGCAGCAGACACAGCCTTTGGACATTATTCCCCTCATCAACCCCCCTCTCCCCCAAACATTATGAATGCCTGCAGGAAAATTGGCTGGAGTGCACCAAGAGGCAGGCAATTCACTCAGTCATTCACTCACTTAACAAACCCTTATTAAGCACCTATTATTGTACAGCTTTGGGCCTTGGGCTAAGCACTAGAAGAGATAGAACGATAATGCCTTCTTATATGCCACTACCAAAATAAGCTTGCTCATGCACTGGTCTGGTCTTGTCATTCTCCTCTGAAATCATCAGGGCCTTTCTACTGCCTTTTGAGCAAATTTCAAACACCCGGGCTTGGAATTCAAGACCTGCTGTATTTCCTGATTATCCTGCCTTTCCAACATTATTAGCTAAAACTTTCCCTGTTCTCCATCAGCTAAAAGTGCCAGAAGACCTCCTGTTGCTAGGAGATGATACAGCTGGAAGTCTGCCTTGAAAGATATTCTAATCCCAGCTCCCCATTCTACAGATTAGAAAACTGAGTTCCAGAGAAGCTAAGTGATTTGATCAATGTCACACAGCTGGTACTTTCAAGGAGCTGATGATATTCTGTTGGGGAAGCCATATATGTAATATATATAGGGGAAAAAAACGATGAAGAGAATAAAAAAATAAATAACCAAGTAAATGAAATAAAAATAGTGAAATAGGAGCTAGAAAGGGAGGAAGGCACAAGCAGATGGGCAGAATCAGGGAAGGCTCCATGAAGAAACTAATGCTTGAGCTGAATCTTAAAGAAAGAGAGAGATCCTCTGAGGTCGAGGTGAGAGGGAAGTACATTTCAGGCCTGAGGGTAGCCAAAATCAAGTAACTGGGATGGGAAGAGTGTCTTGAATGAGAAATGGAGGGTGGGCCAGTTTGGCAGGATAGAGGAGGGGGGCAGGATGGTGTGATGTACCACGAGCCTGGAAAGGTAGACTGGGGCCAAATTGGGAAAGACATTAAAAGCTAAAAAGAGGAATTTCTATTTCATTGAAGAGGTAATAAGGTGTTTACTCAGCCAGCCAATGAGTCAACAAATGTTTATTAAACATTTGCTAGGTGCTAGGTGCTAAGCATTTGGTCTACAAAGAAAGGTAAAAACATTGTCTGCCCTCAAGGAGCTCAGATTCTAAATGGGGGAGACAACATGGAAAAATTGTATATGACAGATACATATATAATGGAAATGACATGGTCAGATTTGTGCTTAAGGCACAGTGTATGGAGTATGGATTGAAGAAAGGAAAGTCTTGAGGCAGGGAGACCAATGGGCTAGTGGTTTCAATCAACAACACAGGAGGTGATGAACTGAAGTGATGGCAGTGTGAGTAGAAAGAAGGGGCAGGAGAAAGACATGTCACTGAAAGACATGGCAGCTACTGGAGGAGGGAAAACCAGAAAGGCAGGGAGAGAGAGAAAGGGAGAATTGATGTGGAAGGTGAGAGTGGAAAATTACAAATTGGGATGCTGAAAAGATGATGCTGCCTTCAACAGAAATAGAGGAAGTTTAGAAGAGGAAAAGGTTTCAGGGGAAAGAAAGTAAGTCCTCTCTTGTACAGGTTAGATTCAATATGAAATGTCCAATAGGAAATCGGTGCTGCGGGAGTGAGAGTTGTCGTGAGGCAGTCAGAAATTCAGAGATTTACTTGGAGTCACCCAGGTGTCAGAGGCAAGACCTGGACCTCAGTCTTCCAGATTCCAAGTCTGGTACTCTGTTCACTGATTATCCCACATAGTTTCTCAGCATTTGATTTAGCAACTCAGTTTAGGAGATGATTTCATTGCCAAAAAAAAAAAAAAAAAAAAAGAAGAGAAAAAGAAAAAGAAAAAAAAATGCTCTGACAACATATTCCAAAGTCAAACAGATAGATGGTTTCTGGATTACTCATGTACCTGTTCCTGCTCCAGTAGGGCAGATAATTGAGAGCTGACTAGCTATGGATTATTTTAATTAAAGCATTTTTATTAAAGATTAGGCTCATCATTGTTATTCTTTTCAATGAGCCAGCACACTGGGGGATCGGACAGAATGCAGTCTTTTCCCCAGCCGTTTGGCTTGTCACCGAGGAAAACACTTCACTGCCTTTCTTTGGCTCAGCCCTCCCTTGCTAGGAGGGCATCGATCTGGTGGGCAAACTTGGATGACCTCTCTCTAACACAAGACGCTTGTTTCTGGGGCTTCTTTTGTGGGCTGTGGTCAGACGTCTTGGCAGGAGCTCCGGTGCCGGATGCCTGATTCTTTTGCCTGAAGAGAACAATGCAACTTCTGGGCCAGCTGAGTGTGCCCCGACAGGCACTGATCCCTGCTGGATCAGAAAGCAGGCTTGCCCTCCCCTTCGGTCCAGCTCCCTGTTCAAAGAGAAGCCCATATTCCAAATATGACCCTGGTTATAAAATCTAGAGATAGAGGGAGACTTGGTGATTAATTAGCTGTCTAATGCCCTTAACTACAGCTGATTAAATGGAAGACTAGAGAGGGATATTCACAAACATATTCACATATATACACATGCGTATATATGTGTGTGTGTATGTGTATCTATCACACAACAAAAGCCATTTAGGGTCCACAATAATTATAAAGATTATCAAGGATCTTGAGACCAAAAAGAACCACTGGCCTATATCACTGAGAGTTTGAATGACTGGTCTGAGGTCACATAGTCAAGACTTGGACCCAGTTTTTCCTAGATTCAAGGCTAGTTTTCTATCCTCTCTACCATACTGTTTCCCAGTATTTTAAAATACATGATGATCATCTTTTTTCCTATATTTTTTCATTTATATATATATATATTTTTTTTTTTTTTTTGAGGAGGGAAGGCAAGGCAATTGGGGTTAAGTGACTTGCCCAAGGTTTACATAGCTAGTTAAGTATCAAGTGTCTGAGGTCAGATTTGAACTCAAGTCTTCCTGACTTCAGGGCTGGTGCTCTATTCACTGAGCCACCTTGCCACCCCAAGGTTTTTTATTTTTTTTCCCCATTTTCCTATTTCTTGAAACACCTTCCTTACCTTGTGAGGTTGGTAGGGTAAAAAAAAATATCCCCCCTCCATGTTAGACAGGAAGAAACTGAGTCTCCAAGAGTTTCAAGGACATATTGAGGTCCACAGAGTTGTGAAATAGAGGAACTGGGATCCTTTAGATCTCTCTAGAACAGGGTTATTATTTAATATTATTTCAATATAGGTGGTAGGTGGCACCATAGTGCATAGAGCACCGGACCTGGAAGAAGAGTTCAAATCCAGCCTCATTTACTAGCTAGTGTGACCTTGGGCAAGTCACTTAATCCTTGTCTGCCTCCGTTTCCTCAACTGTATAATGGGGACAATAATGGTACCCACCTCCCAGGATTGTTGTGAGCATTGAATGACAGAATATTTGTAAAATACTTTACACTATATAAATGCTGTTTGTCATCGTTATCATATAATTGATTTTCTTTCTTATCTTGTGTTTTTTATTTATACACTTGAAGACTTGATTCTGAGAAGAGGTCCACAGGCTTCATCAGACAGCCAGAGGGGTCTAGAACACAACGTTCATGTTCTCTACTGTAGAATCAGCCCCAAAGCCCTCTTCCATTGAATGAGCCGGTCAGTTTTGTTTCCTTAACTTTGTGCTAGGCAAGGGAAGAACATGCTGACCTGATCCCTGGGGAAGCTGGGGAACTTTCCATCTTGTAAGGGAGACAAGAGGCTTGGGTCAGGATGATTCCAAGTTCTTGAGGAAGATTCAGCCAATACAAACTGGAAAGGGGATCCTAGGGAAGGTGGAAGCTGTAGCATCCCCTTATTGGCCTTCCTTCCCTCAGTAAGCTGGCAAAAGGTTCACCTTTGGTCTACCCAGTGTATCTCTGGTGTTACCGAACACCAGCTGCTCCAGTGACCTTGGGTGGTCCATGGGCCCCAGCTGGCACTCTCCACTCCTCTCCAAGAAACAAACATTTATTAAGAATCCTCAGCCAACAAGCAATGACTAAACACTTGCTATATGACAGGTCCTGGGATTATCTCTGGGGGTACTTATCTGCCCTCCAGAAGCTTATATTCTTATTGGGGAGACAATATGTAAATATGTCGGTCTAGACAGATTGCAGTGGTTGTTCATCTGGTTGTGGTAGCTGCCCACTGGGGCCCTGGCTGGCCAGGTCAAGGTTGGTATATAGGAGATGTGTACAGAATGAGGGACGTGTGAGGGGGAGGTGCTGGCATTTCATGAAGAAGAGACACACTGCTCCAGTGAGTGCTGAAAGCAATACAATGGGCCTTTATTAGGCCTTTATTTACAGGCAAAGGCTTATGACTCATCTTGGAACAACCGGGCTATGAGGAGTAGGGCACATGTCCATTCAGATTGGACACAAGGATACAATTGGATATGAGGGAGTGGGTGGAAGGGCAGAGGCATCAGGTTACATTCAATCCACAGAGGAGGTCCAGGCCTACTACTATGACACCTACAATGTGCCAAGTATTGTGCCAAGGGTGGGAACGCAAAGAAAGGTAAAAGAGAGTCTCTGCCTTCAAAGAGCTCCCAGTCTAAGGAGGAAAGGGGAAGAAAACATCGAAACAACTAGGTGCCAGTAAAAATCCTCAGCAGTATGACGCTAGAATGAAGAGGGATTGGGAAAGGTTTCCTGTGGAAGGGGGGATTTGAAGGAAACTGGGCAGCAAAGATGAAGAGGGAGGGCATTCCAGGACTGAGACTGCCTGAGAAGGGATCAATGACCCAGTGACCTCTGGCCCTCCCTGTCCAGCATCCAGGCTCTCCCTTCTGTGTGGTTAACAGCTGGATCATCCCACAAGTAATGCCAAAGCAGGTCAGAGGTTTTATAGGAAGGAACAAGGTCTGGTTTCTTTTCTTTCTTTCTTTTTTTTGGAGGGGGGGAAGGCAAGGTTACGTGACTTGCCCAAGGTCACACAGCTAGTAAATGTCAAGAGTCTGAGACCAAATTTGAACTCAGGTCTTCCTGACTCTTGGGCTGGTGCTCTATTCAGTATGCCACCTTCCTGCTCCTGGATTGACTGATATCTTGATCTGACAGGGGAGGCAGGGTGGTAAGAGCAATGAAAAGAGCAACTTTTTTCTGGAGTCATAAGGACCTGCTTTGCTACTTACCCTCCATATGTCCTTGATAAGTCAGTGGAATGGACTATTTTAGGAGGTGGTGGATTCTCATTCTTGGAATTCTTAAAGAAGAAACCAGATGACCCCTTGTCAGGTGTGGTACCAAGGGGATTCCCTTTAGGTACAGGATTAGACAAGGTGGTGGCTGAGGTCTCTTCCAACTTTCCCTTCTATGATTTAACTTCTCTGGGCCTCAGTTTGTTCATCTGTTGGATAAGGAGTTTGGTCCGACTGCTTTCCATGGTCCTTCTAGCTCCACATCTATATTATTATGCTCTTAAGTCACAGGCAAGGAGGTACTGATTAGGAAGGTTTTGTGGGAGTTGGGAATATCTAGTAAGGAGGGTTCCACACACACACACACACACACACACACACACACACACACACACACACACACACCCCCTGAAAGGGGAAGAAGGTGTAGGGAGTAGGAGGGGTATGTCAGCATCAAGAGTTCTTAATTTTTTTGATGGGTCCTAGATCCTTTTGATAGTTGGATAAGGCTTCTCAGAATCATATTTTTAATTGTCTAAATGAAAAGGCACAGGATTGCAAAAGAAACTGATTATATTGGAATATGCTTATCTATCTATGTATTTCTATCTCCATCTATCTATCTATCTATCCATCTATCTATCTATCTACCTACCTACCTATCTATCATCTATCTATCTATCTATCTATCTATCTATCTATCTATCTATCTATCTATCTATCTATCTATCTATCCTATCCATCCATCCATCCATCCATCCATCCATCCATCCATCCATCCACCTACCTACCTACCTACCTATCTATCTATCTATCTATCTATCTATCTATCTATCTATCTATCTATCTATCTATCTATCTATCTAATTTTTAAAGTTCAAAGATTCCAAATACCCTGACCCCTAAGGCAAAGTCAGTATGTCACTAGAAAGGATAGACATGGAAAGGCAGAGCATGCTTGCTTTGAGGAAGGTACTATGGCAAATGCTAAGAATGTCATGATAAAGATACCTTGACTGTCTCCATCCTCAGGGAGTCTGTATTCTACTCTCTAGGCTCTCTGGAACATTTGTACCCACCCAACTGCCTACCACTGGCTTAATTCTCTCCCATATCCTAAGGCTTCATCTTTCAGTGAGTCCAGGAGACCATTACTACTCTGCCCTACTTCCTTTTGGCCAGGATGGCCCATCTGTTCTCATTGCTTTTTCTGCAGTTCCAAGATTTTCAGTCATGTTCACATTGGCTTAATGGTGGCATTTTTTAAAATCCTAAAAAATTGGAGGGAAAGGTCTTGGCCAAATATTTTTTAGCTCTAGCAGCCACATTAGGGTCCCTTTGGAAATAACAGGGAAAATAAAAAATAGCAGTTATCAGAACTTCTGATTTCTCAACCCATAAAAACCTAGACTCATGCAAAACACGTAATAATTCTTTGTTTTCACCAAGCACCTTTGTGTAAACAATATTTATAAGGACACATATAGAAGAACATAGGTGTAAGCCTTGCTAGGTATGATGCACTGCTATTTATCACCATATCCCTAATATGCCTGTGCGTGAGCCTGACAGATCTGTGCTGGTTGCGTTCTCTGAACATACAAGGGCCATAAATTTCACTGATCAGGCTCCTTGGCTCTAAGCACCTGCTGCCCCTCTTTAAAGGGAGATTCCTCAGCATCGGGGCTGCATTCAGAAAAGTCACTGTGTCATTCTTATCGGTCCCTAACAATCTCTGGCTGCACTTGACAGAGATAAACCTACTCCAAGAGCAAGGTAAGGGCTCTGAGCAGAGTTTTAATGAGACCTTTTAAAACTAGGGACTTAAACCCTGGTCAGTTTCATGCTATAGCAGGATCCTCCACCCTCTGACTCATCAACCACTGAGCTGGGCTATTTTCTGTGGATGGATCATTACCTCACAAGTGGAAGAAACCTCAGAGATCATCCATAGCTGAGAAGGAAAACTCTCTACAAGAACCCATGCAAATGGTAATCTAGTTAATTTCTGTATGATGCCCTCCTGTGACAGGGAACTCACTACCTTACGAGGCAGACAACTCTAATTCTTAGAAATTATTTTTTCCTGGTATCAAGCCTAGACCCACTATTCTGCAGTCATCAACTAGTTGGCACATGGAGTCAGGAAGATCTGAATTCAAATTGAATTTCAGACACTTAATATCAGCGTGACCTTGGGCAAAACATTTAACCCCTGTTAGCCTCAGTTTCTTCATCTGCAAAAGGGGAATAATAATAGCACCTACTCACTACTAGGTCTGTACCCCAAAGAGATAAAAAACCAAAAAGGAAAATGACCTAGGAATACAAAAATTTTTATAGCAGCTCTCTTTGTGGTGTCAAAGAATTGGAAATTGAGGGGACGTTCATCAGCCAGAAAAAGATTGAACACGTTGTTGTATATGACTGGGATGGGATACTATTGTGCCATAAGAAATGATAAGAAGGATGCTCTCAGAAAAACCTGGACTTACATGAACTGATACAAAGTGAAACGAGCAGAACCAGGAGAACATTGTATACGGTAACAGCAATATTGTCTGATGCTCTGCTATGAAGAGCAGCTATTCTCAGTGATACTGATCTTTCAGTGTCCTTCCAATGATTTTTGGCCTATTCAAATTCCCTGAATGGAGATATTCCTAGGCCTGCCTTAGGCTACATTTCTGTTAGGCTGAAAATTCCAGCTCATGATGCTTATTTTATATTTCTTATTCCTAGATTGGGCCTAGGGTCATCTCACCAAACTTTTTAAGGAAGGCTGATTCTACTCAACTTGGGATCATGCACAATTTGTACTCCATCATCACAAGTACATGTAGTAAATACTATGCACTTATCCTGAAGGATCTTAAAAAAGAATTAGGTTCCTGGTGATCACTTACTACATATGTGACAGGGATAGGTCATTTGTATACTTTCCTTTTCTCTCCCACTAAATTATAGGGTCCCTGCAACCAGGGAAGGAAGGAGGGAAGGAGGAAAAGAAGAAGGAAGGAAGGAGGGAAGGAAGGAGGGAAGGAAAGGAAAAAGGAAGAATGAAGGAAGAAAAAAGGAAAGAAGAAGGAAGAAAGGAGGGAAGGAAAGGAAAAAGGAAAGAAGGAAAAAAAAAGGAAAGAAAAGGAAGAAAGGAATAAGAGAGAAAGAAAGAAGAGAGAGAGGGAGAAAGGAAATCACAATCTTGTGATTTCATTCATATAGAAAACTCCCAGATGATGAACTCCCTCTCCTAATGCAGATCACCACGTGCTTTGCAATTTATAGTCTTATAGAGAGGTGCCTAGAGCACAAAAATCCAAGTGACTTGCCTAAGTTCACATGGTACAAGCAGTGATATTTGAGTCCCTGTAGTCCAGGCTCTAACGTTGGCTCCCATTTATCCACAGCACCATTTTGTCTCTACTTTGTTCACCTCCCCTCTCTGACATCATCTGCTAGGTGAGGAGGTTGAGGTAAATGATCTCTAGGGTCCCCTAGGATCTTAGGACGATGAGTTAGTATATTAGGAGTTCTCTCTTCCTATAGAAGAATCTGAAATCACAACATACTCCTTACTGTTTGATTTGTCAAACTCCTATGGAGTAAGTCCTTGTTGATTGACTGACTTTTTGATTATTCTATATGACAGTTAAAAGATCTCTGGGTTTGAAGATAGAAAACCTGTTACAAAACTTTAATAGCCTTACAACATTGCATTTGAATATAAAAATATTTCCAAAGTACAAGATGGGGAAACAATAGTTAGAAAGTAGTTTGTCTGAAAAAGATCTGGAGATTTTAGTGCACTGGAGGCTCAAATTGAATTAATATAATGATATATTAATATTAATAATTAATATTAATTAATGGTAACCAGAAAAACTAATATAAAGTTGGGTTTCATAAGAAGGGTAGAGCTTCCAGGAAAGAGATAGTCTTATGGGAATTTGCCCTCATCAGACCACATTTGGAATAATGTGTTGAGTTCTGGGTTCCACAGTTCTGTAAGTCTATTGATAGACTAGAGAACATCCAGAGGAGAGCAAGCAGGGCAGTATTAGGCCCTGAGTCCATAACATATGAGGAATGTTTGATTTTCTAATTTTAATTTTTTATTTAATGATACTTTATTTTTCCCCAATTACATATCAAAACAATTTTAACATTCATTTTTAAAAATTTTGAGTTCCAAATTCTCTCCCTGCTGAGAGGGTAAGCAATTTGATACAGATTATACATGTGCAATCATGCAAAACATACTGTCAAACTGTGAAGGAAGACACAAACAAAAAAAGAAAGAAAGAAAGAAATGAAAAAATAAAGTGAAAAATAGTATGCTTTGATCTGCATTTAGACCCCATCAGATCTTTCTCTGGAGGTGGAGAGCATTTACCATTGTAAGTCCTTCAGAATTGGCTTGGATCACTGTTGCTGAGAAGACTTAAGTCATTCACTGCTGATCATCACGTGATAGTGCTGTTACTGTGTACGCCGTTCTCCTGGTTCTGCTAGGAGGACTGTTTGGAAAGTCTGAGATGTTTACCCTTAGAAGAGAAGGCGTAGGTGGGATATGACCCCGCCTCCACACACTTGGCCAGCTGTCAGTTAGAAGGAACAGATTTCGTCCCGCTTGGCTCAGAGAATGGAACCTGAAGAGGAAGATTTAGGCCTGATAGCAGAAAAACCTTCTTAGCAATCAGAGCTGTCCCAGAGCAGAATGACTGCTCTGGGAAATGTTGGCTTTCCTAGACTGGATGTCCTCCAGCAAAAGTTAGATGGTTGCTTGTCATGTATGTTTTAAGAGAGTTTTTGGCAGGTGGGGGTAGGGGTGGGTAAGAGTTGAAACAGGTGGCCATAGAGTTGTCAACCAAATCCATGATTCTGTCATTTAGGCTTCTTACTGCCTGAATGACGTTGGGTCACTCACTTCATTTGTAAGCCTCAATTTCCTCATCTGTAAAATGAAGGCTTTGATCCCAGAGACCTTTCCTATCCCTAACATTCTTTGTTCTAAATTCTCTTCCAACTCTGATGCTCTATGTCCTGGTCCCTTCCAGCTCTGACATTCTTTGTCTTAAGGGCTCTCCCAGATCAGACATTTTATGTTCTAAACACCTCTTAGGTCCAAGTCTGCTCTACAGGTCCTCCAAACTATTCTGTATAATATTGTGAAACTTATAAAGATCTAGTCTATTTTATACAATGAGGCTGTAGAAATCCACAAATGCTAGGTAGTTAGGGGCTCTTTCCTGGGTCATTTCAGTCATTTCTTGGCACACACTACCAATGTGTCCCCAAATCTCCTTGACAAAGAGACCCAGTGGCTAATGGTCTGAGAGAGAGCTGGTTCCTGGATGAAAGGCATCCTTTGGTGAATAGTTAGGGGCTGTGTATCTGGGTGGGAGGAAAGGATTAGGGGATAAGCCTTTTGTTGGGGGGTAGGAGAGGAGGAAGAGGGGAGGATCTAGGAGGGAGTTCTCATCCTAAATACCCCAAGAAGAAATTCAGGGCAACAAAGGGAGCCTGGGGATGAGGAAAGCCTTCTCATACAAGTCCTTACAGGAACCTGACCACATTTCCTGGGCAACGTCCTTCTAACTAAACAGTTTCCACTACCATGGTTACCTTACAGGGACTTGTTGCATGGGAGGGAGCAGAGGATGAAGGATGCAGAAGGAAGGGGGCGAGGGAGAAGAGAAGTGGATGAAGGTGTGGGATGCTTTGATTGATTGCTCACACTATCAAGCCTGCAAGCCTGGGCCTGCAAGAGCTGGTAGCCAGTTAATCATGATGTATCCACTCCTGAAATGCCTTTCTAGGTCTGGAGAACCACTGGGGTTCAAAGACTGCCTTTATTCTTTGGCTCTGAGTTCTTTAGGCCACATGTGCTGTCTTCTTCCTTCACTATCTGAACTGACCCTGGCTCCATCTCTATCTTCCACCTCCCTAGACGCCTGTGATGTGACTCAGTCTGACTTTCACTGGCTTGCTAGGACAAAGACCGCCTGATTAGCCTCTGTGTAGTCTACCTAAGCTTTCAATTCCCAAGACAAAAAAGGGCTAGGTGTTTTTTGTTTTTGTTTTCTGGTCATTAGCCTCCAATGGGAATATGATTGCTTATCTTAGGGGCCAGACTCAGAGAGTAGCTGGCAGGATCTCTCCATCTCTGATCCTATAGACTTGTCAGGCTCTCTGGGGAAGCAGGGGGAGCTAGGCGCTAGGAACAAAGGAGTTAATCTGCAAACTGGGGTGAGGAGTGGGAGAAGCATCACTGAGGGAAGTCTGGAATTTCTTACTTCTTACTGGTCACCTACCTCCATAAACCCTGATCTCCTATCTAGCTTTTGATGGGTGAGGAGGCTTGCATGATAATATCACTTTGACTCCCTTCAAATTTTGGTTCCCTGTGGTAAAGTGCCAGGGCTCTGTCCTAATTAGTCTTCTGGTCCCTGAATCTGAGGAACACACATTCTATTAGAGCAATAATCACAGCATATGCTTTAAGTTTATTAAACTGCTGTATGTACGCAATGCAATTTGATGTGATAGCCAATGAGGCGAGTGCTGCAGGATTCTTCTCTCCATTTCACAGATGAGAACTGGATTGGAGGAGCTGCGATCAAGTTATCAGTGGTCCTTTATGACCTTAGGCAAATAATCTCCCTTCTCTGGGCTAGAGTTTTCTCCTGCGTAAAATAAGAGAGTTGGGCTAAGTGAGCGCTGAGCTCCTTTCCAGCTTCACATCCTGGGATTCTCAGCGCTTGTGACCATGGCTTTAACGCCTGGACTCTGTCTGTGTGTGTGTGTGTGTGTTCCTGATTTTGCTTCCGTCTTTTGTGGCCACTTCACCCGAGATGGTCCCAGCCCTAGATCCTTTTCTGATGCTCCCACAAGCGCGGATGTGTTCCCATCTGCCAGTTATATTAACTTGGACATTACATACGATAGCATCACCTTGTCGTGTCTTCTACAGCCCAACTGTATAGCCCAGGCATTTTCTTTTCTCTTTAAACTCTCATTTTATTACTCAGTTCATCAAAACAAGCATGGAACAAAGAGATAGCAAAAAAATGACTGAATGGGATGCACGGGTAACAAATGATGTGAAAGAAGGGGATGGAAATGCCTGTTGAACCTAGGGAAAGCATTACCCCGGAGGCTTTGGGTCACCGTGAATGATTCTGTCTTTTTGTCAGGGCTCTAAGTATGAGTTTTTGTACTTGGACTAAGCATCATCCATCATACCTAGAATTAACCTCCAAGGTCACTGCTGGCCGTGAGGGCCATGAGGACCTAAGTCTCACTGAAATATTCGTTGGACTGGATTGATTGCTTCTAACATCTGTGTTAGGTCTGAATTTATGATGTTATCTATGGACCACCCACCCTGCCCCCTGGGGAACAATACCCTAAGCATAGCAGGTCTTTTTTTTTTCTTTTTTCTTTTTGGAGGGCAGTTGGGGTTAAGTGACTTGCCCAAGGTCACACAGCTAGTTTTTGTGTTAAGTGTCTGAGGCCAGATTTGAACTCAGGTACTCCTGACTCCAGGGCTGGTGCTCTATTCACTGCGCCACCTAGCCGCCCCCCTTAGCAGGTCTTTAATAAATATTTGTGGAATTGAAATGAATCTTTTAATTACCTGAGGGGAGAGACTCAGGAGCATAGGGTTGGAAGGGTTCTCAAGGGGCCTTTGGGTCCATGCTCCAAGGAAGAAGAGAACTAGGGAAACTTACATAGTGGCCAAAGGGAAAGGTTATTAGATTGACCTTTCTAGAACCATTATCAGCATTTTAGCACTAGGCCTTTGATGTTAACTTTGGGGAAGATTGTATATATTATATAAAATAATTTGTAATAATTCTTTTCCTCTGGCATGGTTTAAAGGTATAAATTGTAGCAGTTAAGACAGATTCAAGGGAGATCAGGCATTAGTGAGAAAGCATGATGATCTGGATTGATTTTCTAATTAGGATATGACAACTCAAGACCCAAGCCAAGCAAAACCCAAAATTGAAGTGAATAAATGGGTTTTTATATTTCTTAGAGGACTAGCATAGGGCCCAAGGCAAGGGAAGAGCACGGGGGTATCCACTAGGCCCTATGGTACTGTTGAGCAAGAGGAATGATTGTTTTTTGTTCCTGACTCTTCATGATGCCATTTGGGACTTTCTTGGCAAAGATACTGGAGTAGTTTGCCATTTCCTTCTCCAGCTCATTTTACAGATGAGGAAACTGAGGCAAAAGGGTGAAGTGACTTGCCCAAGGTCACACAACTAGAAAGTATCTGAGGTTGGATTTGAACTCAGATCTTCCCAGCTTGGCATTCCATCTACTGTGCCACCTAGCTGCCCTTGACACAGAACCCAGAGGACCTCAGCCAAGTTCCTTTGCTCCCATTTGAGAGTCAGTCAATTCCATGGTAGCTGTATGGAGAGAAAGAATTACTGCAGACACATAAATTTGCCTTGTGTACCCAAGAGGCCCTGGGGCCACCCCCTCAGGCCCTGATGGTTCAGGTAAAGGGACAGTTGAGAGATAATGGGGTCTAGTGGAGTTTCAGACCTAAAATCTCCAGGCCTAGCATCAAATCCTAGTTCTGCCCTCACAAGCTGTGTGACTGCAGGCAATTTGCTCCCCCTCTCTCTGAGTCTCTATTTTTTCATCTGTAAAAAAGTAGATGATTCTAATTCTAGTGCCATGTCCTTCACGGCGCTACCTAGTATGATGAAGGTGTTTTGCAAATAGAAAATGCTGTAAAATAGGAGTTATTGCCAGGGAAAATGGCAGGGGGAAGGGGTTAAGGCAGGCAGAGAGCAAGCCAGAGGGGGACATTGAAATCTGGAGAAGGCAGAAGGAGCAGGAGGGTGCAGCTGTCTTTGGAGGCTGCTGCAGGGCTCCAGCAGAGCAAAGGTAGCCAACGGGGCCCTTGGTGGGGGCAGATTGACAAGACTCACTCATTACCAGCAGGAAGGCAGGATTTCCACTGGGATGACGATGGTAGGAGCTTTCAAATTCTTTGAGAACATGGGAATCTTTTTATTTCTTATGCTTCTGGTACAGTGTTAGGACCTGGAAGCAGACACACTTGAACCCTGGAGCCAGGAGGACTGGGTTCTAATTTCCATTCTGTCCCAGTTAACTGTGTTACCTTGGACGTGTAGATTGCTCTCCCTGGGTCTCACATTATGGAGGCAGTGTGGTACAATGGAAAGAGTCAGCTCTGCCTCAAAAGATCTGCAGTGAGAGAGTTCCTGGGTCCAAACCCAGACTCTGATATTTACAACCTGTGTAACAAGAGAATTCCTTTCTCTAGACTCAGTTTCCCCATCTATCAAAGCAGACCTCTGAGCTTTTTCTAGCTCTGAGCTTTTTCCAGTATCAACACACTTTCCCCCAAATGAAAAGTATTTGCCTATTTTTGTATTTATTTATCTGGATATGTGTCCCCTGGGCTACCCTTCTTCCCTTTGTAGTAGATTGATCATTCCCTAGGGACACTCGGCTGACTGCAATGTGAAGTAGACCAGGAGGCTGGGCTCACTCGTGACATCATGAGTCTAGAAATCCAGACCCATCTTAAGATTTTTCTTTTGTGATCTTCTATTTTCTGTTCAGAAGTAGAAACAATGGGTGGATGTTACAAAAAGGGAAATTTAGGTGAGGAATTAAGAAAAAGAAACAAAAACAAGGACTTTCCAACTCTGAGAGCTTTCCAAGAGCAGACTGGGCTGCTTCTAGTGGTGGTGAGGTCTTCAGCCAGAGAGGTTGGACAGGCGAGAGTCAGGGATGTGGCAGGGGCTGGATGGGATGCGTGAGGGCCAGGAATAAGGCAAAGGGGAATTATTCAAGTCTGGGTTAGAATAAATGGCCACTAAATTCTCTTCCTACTTTGAAGTTCTATGATTTTGTGATATCAAAAGGTTGAGGCAACTGACAATCTTCAGGCCAATTTGGGGCAGATAGAAGAGGGAATAAATAGCCTGATGGAATTCATGAGTGAGTATTACCCCAAATCACAGAGACCTTGGAACAGTGCCTTGAGACCTCTAGCCACTGGGCCTTAGCTGATGATTAGTTATAATTCTCATCAACTATTTAGCAGCCGCTGTTCTCATTGGAACTGGATCCATGTTCTCTAAGCTCTGTGGGCATTTGAGATGTGTTTCATGTAACATTCAGCTAGAAAGATTCTCAGTTACAGCAACCTAGTGATACCTCGATGCTATTAACACCAAGGCTGTTCACTTTCCAGGTGATGCTGAGATTGCACCTTTCATTGATGAAATACCTTCCAGCAGGTCTCCAGGGTTCTGCCCTCAGCTTTACATTCCACACAACATTGGATCAGTGACTCAGACAAGGGCAGAGATGGCAAGGCTATCACATTGGCAGGTCCTATAAGTAAGGAGGAATAGCCAGCAGGTTGTAAAGCAGAATTGTGTCCCACAGAGATCTCATTGTGTTGAAGGCTAAAATGAGATTTAAAGAGAAATGTAAAGTTTAGGCACAGGATCAGAGAGCCTGACCTAGAAGGGACATTAGGGGTCATTTCATCTTATTCCTTAATTTCATAGATGAGGAACTTAAGGTCCAACGAGGTTGTGACTTGTCTGAGGTCACAATATGGTGAGTACTGGGGGGGGCAAGAGGGGGGGATTTGAACCCAGGTTCACTGATTCCAGAGTTAAAATGTTCTTTCCACTGTATACTTGAGTTAAAAACAGAAACAAGATGGGGGAAGCATGGAGAGAAACCTGGTGGGGTTTTTTTGGGACTGCAAGCTCAAAGTAAATCATCAGTGTGATGTAGTAGACCCCAAGAAAGGGAGAGGGGGAAAATGTGACTTTGCTTTGGATTCATAGCTGCATTCTATCCAGATGAGAGAGATGGTGAGCCTGGTTATCTTCTGCCTTGGTGAGACCACATCTAAAGCTCTTGATTCACTCTGGGGCACCACGTTTTAGAAAGAACAATGATTAACTGGAGACTGTCCAGAGGAAAGCCACCAGGAGAGTGTGGACTCTAAACCATGTCATAGAAGGCCAGCTGGAGAAGAGGAGAGAAGGAGAACATGATAGTTACCGGCTAGCAGGAGTAGGACCGCCATGTTAAAGGGGAATTGGACTTGACAACTACGATTAATGGATAAAAGTTGCACAGAGGTAGATTTCAGCTCTGCATCAGACAAAGTTTTCTAAGGATTTACATTGGTCAAAAATGGAATCGGTTTCCCTATCACTGGAGGTTTTCCAGAAAATGTGGGGGTATGGTAGATGAAATTCCTTTTTAGGTACAGCATGGACTATGCATCTGCTCTGTATGTGCATGTATATGTGCGTGCACACACACACACACACACACACCTACCTACTGTGTTTGAGGAGATAGATGGGCTAGGTCTGGGTATCCCATGGAGCATGTACTAAGCTTCCCAGATTAGGTGTGGCCCAGTAGCAAAGGACTTGGACTTGGAGATGCTGAAGCAACCCTCTAATTGGCAGAGCAGTCCACTTAGCAGATGGGAAAGAGACTAACTCTGTCCTCTGCTCTCCCTTCTTTCCTCTATGGAAATTGTGGTGTGGAATTCTTGGGATTTCCCGTGGGAGGTACAATCACTCTTCTTCCCTCTGCCAGTAGAAAAAATGGTACCTCACTTTAGGTTTCTCTGAAAGGTGCCCCAGCAGTGATTCTGAGAGATGTAATTTTAGGAAATGGCTCTTATGAATTCCTAGGTTACTGGGGTAGACAGGAATAGGATAGGGTATGGAACTTGGGAATCAGGAAGAGTTGGGATCAATTTCTGCTGCAAATACCAATGTTGTGACCTCCAAGCAAGTCAATTAACCTGTCTTGTCTCAGCATCCTCATCTGTAAAATGGGTTAGACCTGATGAGGTTGAACCCAATCACTCTTAGGTCCTATCCAGCTCTAAATCTGTAAGCCTACCATTAGATCTGGATAATGTATTCCTTGCTTTTGCTGAACTGGGTTTTTCCCCCTCTTCATTTTAAAAATTACTTGTTACAAATGATGGCCTGCTGGGTTAAGGAGAAAAATAGGAAATATTTGGAAAGAAAGGTAATGTAAAAATGAAAGAAATCAATAAAAATAAAATTAAAAAGGAAAAGGATGTGAAACAGTAAATGGAATGTTATACTCTTTCTAGGGGAAAGGTGACTTCTATTGACCATGAGGAGAGAAGATTAAAACCACTGGCTGAGAACCTTAGGAAGGCCAGGAAACTGACCTGTGGTATATACTGGGTCAAATTCCCTCCTGTGGTGCATTTCTGTCCCCTTCCACTTTTCAGTGACAGGTACTATATTGAGCACCCTGGAGATCTGGCTGGCTCAGTTATTCACTGAACAGTGACTTGGGGGGCAGCAGAGCACTCCCCACCCCCAACACCTCTCTCCAGTGCCTTATTCTCCAGCTACAGAAATGGCTTTATGCTGGGTCATCCCATCAGCAACCTCAAAGGCTGGAAAAAGTGAGAATCAGGGGACTCTTGCTGGGAAGTGACTTGAAAATGTCAAATACTCATCTGGTCTCCAGGTGGCTTTTCAGGGATGTGTATGTGTGTGTGTGTGTGTGTGTGTGTGTGTGTGTGTGTGTGTGTGTGTGTGAATGTATGGCTCATTGAACGGTCTTGGTACACTAGAACCTCCTTCAATCAGAACCTAACTAACCAGTCCTTCATTAGAACAATTTCAATAAATCAATTTAAAAGATGCAATAATAAGAAAAGCTTATGAAACTTTAAATTATTTTTTAAACATCTAGGATGTTTTTTCTTGGATAGCTAGAATAATTAGTTTGTAATTAGTAATTGTAATAATTAGTTAGTTGTAAATTTTGCAAAATATTTTCTTTCCATCGCCTTATTTAAACCTTCTAACAATCTTGGGAGATAGGTCCTATCAATATTAGGATCCACATTTTATAGATGTGAGGGAGTGTGGAAGAATGGATGGAGTTCTGACCTTTGAGTAAAAAATGCCTGGGTTTAGGTCCATTCTCTGACACTTGTGACCTTGGGCAAGTCACTTTACTTGTCAGTGCCTCAGAAAACTCTCTAAGACTATACATTTTGGGGAAAAGGGCCTATTTGAATAGAAGAAGTCTCCTCGTAGGAAATTCCAGGTATTCAATGAATTTACAGGTCTAAACCAAAAGAGAAAGGTAAACTTTGAAGAAACAGAGATTTGAAGAGGTTAAGAGATTTGCCTAAAGTGTCCCAGTGTCTTCGGTTAGGATCACAGATCTGAAAATGACCTCAGTGCCCATCTAAGTCAATCCTCTTATTCTCTAGGTGAGGAAACTGAGGCTCATTCAGGCTAAGTAGCTTGGCTGAGGTCATGCAGGTCATGCAGGAAGTAGCAGAGCCAAGATTTGACCTTATGTCATCTGTCCATGAATCCAACACTCATTCATGCTTAAGTCTTCCCTAGTTGGATTCATTCTACATCTAACACTGTACCCCAAGTAACTCATATTACATAGCACTTTACTAGGCACTTTAGGTCAAATATAATTCTCCTTTCAGAGACAAGGAAACTGAGGGTTTTAAAGCTACCTCAAAGTGGCCAGTGTCAGAACCAGGATGGGAACTCAGGTCCTCAGGCTTCATCCAGGGCCATTGTTCTTTTCTCCACTGTCTCTCATATTCAGACCAATTGCCTGCACCTTCTTTCCCTAATTCCCATCACTCTGGGCAAAGAGAATTGATCCTCAGAGCTCTGGCCCTGAGCCCCTGCCAGACCCATAGTCATCAGAAAAGATTCTACTTTGTTCATTAGATTGGACTTATGGCAGGCAAGTGAACTCAGATGGTGGGGAGATTTTCAACAGGGCTTGACACAAAATAGATTATCTGCTTAACCTTCCACTGACCGGGAAATCTAATCAGCCAGAGAATATACTGGGCTGCTTACCTCAGGTTTTGTCACATGTCAACATTCAAGCTGGCAAGGCCGGAAAACTGATTCTGCGTGCATGCACGTGCGTGCGTGCATGTGTGTGTGTGCATGTGTGTGTGTGTGTGTGTGTGTGTGTATGTATTGGAGGAGGGTATTGGGTTATGGAAGGATTCCCTGAAAGCTCCCAATCTGAGTAAACTCCCCTATTTCATTGAAAAAGTGGCTTCAATTAATAAAAAATTGGATTTGCACCCAACTTGTCAGGGATTCCTCTACTGCACAAAGCAAATTTGGTAGTGGTGATTCATTCATTAACACCTATGGAGTGCTTTGAAGATAATAAGCATTTGGGGACTAATTGGTATTCCTCCTCTTTCCTCCCCTCAACTTCTCAGCTCCTTGGCCCTCTGCCATAGACCTTTGAAGTTAATGAGAACTCATCAACTCAGGCTTATAGGCTGTCAGAGTTGGAAGGGACCTTAGAACCTAGAATGTTCGAATTCTAAGGGACCTTTGAACAGAGAGTGTCAGAACTAGAAGGGTTCTTAGAACATGGAATGTTGGAGCTGGGAGGCATTTTAGAACACAATGTCAGAAGTTAAAAGAACTCTTAGAACTTAGAATGTTGGAGCTTTAGAGACTTTAGAATGTAGATTGTTAACACTGGGAAGAGATGTCAGAGACTCCTGTCTCTAACCCCCTCATTTGAAAGGTAGGAAAACCAATGCTCTGAAAAGTGAAAGGATTTGCCCGAGGTCCTACAGGGTGTTAATGGCTGAGTTAGAGCTAGAAGGAGGACTTTTGACTCATATAAGCCAGGACTATTTCCACAAGATCATGTTGCTTTCCTCAAGCCTTCTCACAAAGAAGATGCTTAAATGGGTGAGGGGACACCAGGTCTTCTGCATTAAGAATCTAATAATATGGCCTCATATCTCAGATATGGAGAGAACTTTGTCACATTTATAAGAATAGGAGTCATTCCCTAATTAAAAAATGGTCAAAGGATATGAGCTGGCACTTTTTTGATGAAGAAATCAAAGCTATATATGAAAACATGTCCAAATTTGGCTTACTGCCACCTTTTAAAAAAATTCCTCAGCACCTCCCCCTGGAAATCTACTTTCTTTAACCCTTTAATGTTTAAAAAAAATCTGTGTCATCAAAGACTGCTACAGCGCCCCCTATCATTATAGTGTCCCCCCAGAGGACAATATTATCCACTTTGGGAACCTATGCAAGTCTAAATCATTATTGATAAGAAAAACATAAATTAAAACAATTTTGAGTGCCACCTCACATCCATCAGATTGATTAAAAATGGTAGAAGGGGAAAATGACAAATACTGGAGGGGATGTGGAAAATTTGGGACACTAATTTGATGTTGGTGGAAGTGTGAACTGGTTTAACCATTTGGGAGAGCAATGTGGAATTATGCCCAAAGAGCCATCAAATTCTGCATACCTGTGACTCAGTAATAATAATCAGTCTGTTTCCTAAGTTGATCAGGGAAAAATATGTTCTAAAACATATATCTTAAAAATATGTTCTAAAATGTGTCCTATATGTTTTAAAATATTTATAGCAGCTGTCTTTGTGGTGGCAAAGAACTGGAAATTGTAGGGATGCCCATCAATTGGGGAACAGTTGAATAAGTTATGCTATATGATTATGATGGAATACAAGAAGTGACAAGCTGGTTGATTTTAGGAAAACATGGAAAGACTTGCACGAAATAATGCAGAGTGAAATGAGCAGAACCAAGAGAATGCTGCAGACAGTAACAGAAACATTGTGTGAAGAGTAACTGTGAATGACTAAGCTACTCTGAATAATATGAATATTAAACTCAACTACAAAAGACCTATGAGAGAAGACACTATCCACCTCCAGAGAAAGAACTGACGTAGGGAAGTATGAATTGTATGGTTCCACTTACATATCTGTGTTAAATGTTGCCCTTGTCTAATGCAGGGTTGAGAGGGAGACAGCTCAGAATTCAGTGTACTAAAAAAAAAAATAATCTAACAACAAATTCAAGCCACACTGATTAAGCTCTGACTGTGTGCTCAGCAATGTATTTGGTGCTGGGGCTAAAAAGAGGAGGAAAAAAAAAGAAAGAAAAAGAGGCAGTCACTGCTGTCCTAGACCAGACTTTCTATACTGGAGTTGGGGTGTGAGTGGGTCACACGGCATGACATTCTGTGAAAGGAAGGAGTCTCCATGCTCCTCATCCCGCAAGAACCACACTCCGTACACAGTCCAGTTAAGGAAACAGGGGACTCTCCAGCCTGTGAGACATTTAAAGCATGTGTACATGAGTTCCCAGAGCTCATTGCCAGGGAGAAGGAACCTCATAACCAGCATTCCCAGAGCCCTGAATTGACAGGGATGTCAAAAGACTCGTTAATTTCCTTTCCTCATTAAAGTGCCTGCCAAGGAAAAAGGACAAATGCTGTTGTGTCTTCTCCCTATTCTTCCTGATGATCTCCAGGCTGTCAGGAAGGAGTCTCATTTCAGACCATTTCCAGCTCTCATCACATTTTTTATTTTTATTTTTTTGGTCTGGAGAACAACTGTAGTTATCACAGAATATTGTGCCCAGGGAGTTCTCTTCCTCATTAGCTATTCACACAGAGGGAAAAGAACAAACCAAACACAAAACACCCCCCCACTCCATGGGAAACCCTCCCCCCCAACAACAATAAAACCCAAACCCAACAACAACTACCCATCTACCCTGCATAACACACACCAGTCCCAGTAATGAGAGACAGAAAATAACTCTTGGAATTAATTCATCCTAATGATAAAGATCATTATGGAAGCGAGAATGGGGGGTGGGGGGAAGGATGCATTCCATTCTAATGAGGCTCCCAAAATCCTGAGCATGAAGAAAGATAGAAAGGACAAAACACAACCAGTGCTGGGAGTGGGCGGAGGAAAGAACCAGGGCCTGGGACCTGAGAGACCAGGGTTCTAGCTCTGACTGGGCCATTAATGTCTTGGCTAAGTTGCTTCACTTATTGGAGTCTCAATATTTTCCTTTCTGAGTGATGGGGTCAGGCTAGATAATATCTAAGATTCTTTCCAACTCTGAAGTTTCATGAGTCTATGGAGATCTCCAGGATCTGTGATTAGCATCATATCCCCCATATTCAAGCTGTTGCAAAGGGCTGCCAATTTAACCTTTGCAGCATCTCTTGAATATGCCCCCTTCCCTCTTCTGACACTTTTAGCACTCTGGTGCAGACTTCATTACCTCATGCCTGGACTACTGCAATAATCCTGATGGTGGGCCTGCCTTCCTCAAGTCTTTTCCCAATCCAATCCATCTTCCATTTAGACATCAAATCCCTTTTCCTATAGCACAGTTCTGATCATGACCCTTTACTCAACAAACTCCAATGGCTCCCTATTACCTCTAGGATCAAATATAAAGTCTTCTGTTGGCATTCAAAGCCCTTCATAGTCTGGCCCCCTTCTAATTTTCCAGTCTTCTTACACCTTCCTCCATTCACATACTCTTTGATCCAGTGACCCTGCTCCCCTAGCAGAATGAGACACTCCAACTCTTGACCGTTTTCTTTGGCTGTTCCCAATGCCTGGGATGCTCTCCTTCATTATCTCCTAACTACCAGCTTCCTTTAAGTCCCAACTAAAATACCATATTCTACAGGAAGCCTTTCCCAATCCCTCTTAATTCTAGTGCCTTCTCTCTGTTAATTATTTTCTATTTACCTTACTTGTTCGTACAAATTTGTTTGTTGTCTTCCCCATCAGTTTTTGAGCTCCTTGAAGGCAGGGACTGTCTTTGGACTCCTTGTATCCTGAGTGCTTCCCACAGTGACTGGCACATAGTAGGTACTTAATAAATGTTTATTGATTGATTGGGAACTTCCTCTATTAAATTAATCAGCAAGTATTTATTAAGTGTCTCCTATGTTCCAAGCTCTGTGCTAAGTTCTGGTGATACAAAGACAAAAGAGAAAGAGACCATGTTCTCAAGGACCTCCTACTCTATTAAAACAATCAATTATATTACATTTACAAATACATATTTTAAAAAATAAAAATACATTATTTCATATACACATACACATATCCATACACACATATGCACATATGTATCACATGCAAGTGTAATGGGGCCTAGCCAACTGAGTGACTAGTCTTTGAAGCAGGCACAGGTATTATATGCCTGGTTTCAGTCCTTAGAACATATACAGATATTCTCCACTGGTTTCCAAGTCTACCTACCATGTGGGGCTTGATGAGCCTAATTTTAGCAATGAGTGACTGGAACTTTGTGGTACCAACACTTTTTTGGTTGACTGAGGAACTGGAAGGACTATTGACTCATGAGATGCCAAACTAGAACTGAGTCTTCATATAAAAAGAAGTGGCTTACCCTCTTTATTGACTTCTGCTTCTTTTCCTTCCAAGTAGCAATGCTGCTGGGTAGGGAGAAAGGTAGATACCCAATCTTCTACTGTCATGTGTCAGTGAGCACATAGCACCTCTGTTTATTTCATGTTTTAATCCTTCCTGGTCTTAGGTGAATGACTATTCCTAGTTGAGAGTGCCCAGGGAGCCAGGAGATACATCAGATCCAACAGTGGCCCCATTGGCAACTAGTGTGTAGTAGTATGTGAGAGTGATAATGACCAATGACAGATGTAGCATCTCCAGGTGGAGATGGAAAGACAACCCTCCATGAATGGCAGCAGTTTCTGGGATTGGAACTCACTGCCTCAGAGGGAAATACTGGCTCTGAACTTTAGAAGAGCACATATCTTTGGAGTCCAGCAGAAAGCTACTCCTAGAAGGAATCTCATGAGGATTTCATGAGAGGAAACCCAGAGTTGGGAGGTGACACTTGGGGGCACTAGGTGTCTGCCTATATGCCTTACTCCCATTTTGCTTTAAACTTGTGGCCACTCTCTCCAGGGACTCTGTGTGTATAAACGAAGAATGTGTCTCTGCCTGGGGTTGGGGGAAGGCGAGGAGGGAGGGGACGTTGATTAGTAATTACTGTCCTGCTCTGCCTTTTCAGTAAATCCCTTTCTAAAAGAGACTAGAAATCTATTGAAATTAAAGAGAGTACTGGGGATGGATGGAAGCACAAGAGCCTTTGTAGACTGTTCAGGGATTATCTCTTTGCCTTTCCTTGTGTCCCTGGGGCTTAGCATAGTAGCTAACCTACCACAGGCACTGAATAAATGCTTGTTGACATGACAATCCGCTGGACCTTAGTCTTGTCATCTATGACATGAAGGGGTTGAGCTAGATCATCTTTAAAAGTTCCTTCTAGCTCTGAATCAGTGATCTCTAGGATGATACCATGAAATAGGGGGCGTCCTAGCACAGCTGATTTTGTAATTGTATCCCAGGGCCTGGAAAACAGTAGGCATGTAATAAGTGCTTGTTCACTGATTAAGAGACTAACTTGTTAGGTCACACCGATGACTACCATTTGAGGTAGACTCGAACCCAAATTCAGCCTTCTATCCTCCACACCCCATTGCCTCCCCCCCATAAATAAAATATCTTTTCTCTACTCAATAGCAGATAATAACAAATCACAAATCACACATTTTTATAGACCTTTAAGCTTTCTAAGGCGACTTTTTCATGTCCATTTTGGAAGATAGGTAGTAAGAGCATTATTAATCCCATTTAAGATGTGAGAAAAGAGAGGCATTGGGACATAGTAGATAGAAAGTCATCTTTGGAGTCTAGAAGATCTGGGTTCATGTCCAGTGTCTGTATCCTGGCTGTATGATTATGGGCAGTTACTTATTCTCTCTCTTAAAGACTATGAAATACAGAAGACTTGCTGGTCTGTGTTGGTGGACAGATGAGAAGTTCTCTACGTTGACAAAATTAGAAATCTGGATTCTCTTATTCCTTCCCCCAACCCCCACCCCAACATGTATGGGAGCTATAACAAGGAAAGGTTGACTAGAATCAGATCTGGAACTCAGTTTCAGGTCTTCTGACTCCAGTCTAATACCTCTTGGTAATCATTCTAATATCTCTTCTTTCCCATACTTTCATTAGTGCCCGACCTGTGGTAGAGCATTCTGAACTTGTATTGGTCTGATCAACCACAGTCAGACATGTTGAAGCTTGACTCTAGCATGGTGATGTCATTTTGGTCCTCTTCAAGAACGGACAACAACCAGCCAATCAACCTTCTGATTCCAAGACTGGTATTTTATTGATGTGCTCTCTCTGTCTCTGATTCTCTCTTTGTCACTGTTTCTCCCCACTGCTCTGGCTTTCTGTGAATTCATAATAACTCTGTACCTCCCCTCCCCCAAAGAGCTCCTTTCTTGTAACAGGTAAGTAGAACCAAACAAAAACATGTTAACCCATTAACCAGATCTGAAAATGTATGCCTTACTCCATTCTGATCATCTGCTGATTTTCTGCCAAGAGGCAGACAGCAGACAGACTTTCTCCTCCATCCCACTTTGTATGAGGACACTGCCAAGCTAATGCTGTGAGTCATACACTGGGCTAATGAATGAAGACAAGGCGACAGGGATGAACTGCGCTGAGAAGTCAATGTTTTCTAGGCTGATGAAGGAGCACATGTGGATGAAGCTTTTGGAAACTCGAGTTTTTAGCCTTCTCATTAAAGTCTTTTGAAAATTGCTCCCCTAATGACGCCATGCCAGGGAAGATGTTAATGACTCCTGGTTATTTTTCCTTCAATAGTAATGTCCCTTCTCCAGGCTAATGCCTTCATTAAGCCCAGCTTTATGCTGTGTGTTAAATGCTGCTCCATTGTGGTTGGCCAACTAATGTCCCTCTCCCCCCTCTTCCTGCCCCCTCCTCACCATGTATCTGCTGAAATATTTGACAGTGATTTCTACTGACTGTGAAACATATTTCTTGCGTCTCTTCTGAGCCAGGCTTCCGGTGGATTTAAGTCTGTATCAAGTTACAGAGATTGGAATGGACTTGAGTATCTTAGGTCAGGGGAGGTTTAAGGGAAGGCCTGCCCAAAGGCAGGATGGACTCCATCAGTCATTTGAATATTCAGCTACCCTGAGCATCCATGATTCCAGGGACAACTCATTGCTATGTGTGAGGAATCTGGAGGATTCCAGTCACGCTGAAGATGCACCTCAGTGGTTGTATGCACAGAACATGAATAATTTAGGCCGTTCTGTATTTGAGTAGGAATGGGGCCCAGATTCAGCTTTGAGCTAGGAAGGAAGAGTCCACTGGGTGAATGTATTAAATGCCTACTGTTTATCTCCTCTCTGTGCTTTTGCATACTGTTCCCCAAGCTTTCCTATCTCTAGCTTTCTCCAAAATTTGGCTCAAATACTACATCCCATACGAGGCATTTCCTGATCCTCTGAATCTCTGAAGCTTCTCCCTGAAATGACCACTTTTCACTTTGTATATTCTTATCATATGTACATATAGACACACACATGTATTAGACTCTGCAAAAACCAGATATTAGGTGAAACAATATCACAAGGGGCAGTTAGTTCCACAGGAACATTGTAATATGTATTATCCATACAGTGGCACTATCCTGGTATGAGGATTGCTGGTTTAGAGTAACAATGTATTAATGACATGCACAAGCAATCTTGTTTGGGGGTAGCCACAAGCGGGGTTATATCTAACCTTTACTATTACTATTGTTGTTGTTATTGTTAGTGTGGGTGTTGTTATACAGGGAAGTGTCGCGTAGTGGATAGAGTCCCAGATCTTCGCCACCTGGCTACATGCTACGGTACATATTATCTGTCTCAGTCTTTTCTACTACTGTTGATATTTTAATTATAATAAATGAAATTGCAGGAAGAATGCTTACTTTGAGAGAATAAACTACTTTTGATTAAACTATATGTAGAAAAATTAATGTGTCAATTATAATTCAATAATATGTTAGTTAAAACCATTCCCTTAGGGCTCTATCCCTGCTTATCTTGCTTTACATTCAGTTACTGGCTTGAAGGCAGCACAGTTACATTCCTCTGACAACATTCTAGAATAAGACCAAGCCCTCGGATCCACATGGGACTTCCTTCAAATGAGTCAGAATTTGTGAGGTCTGGCAGTACCCTGCTCTTGAAAGAGCTAGGTCCATGCGACCAAAGTCCCCAGAGACAGCCCTTGTATAACTCCCCTCCACCCATCCCCAGAAGAATGTCACAAGACATTCCTTACTTCACACAAACAATCCTCCTTAGGCAACCCAAGTTCTAGGAATTCAGACTGGAAACACACAAGGAATGACTGAAATCTCAAAACTGAGTTTCAATGGAGCTTCCTTAGAAGCTGAAAATATGGCTTACCAGACATGTTCTGCGCAGGATTAACATTATATGCACTCCTTAATAACAGAGCCACCTTCAGCATTCCCATCAACCGATCTGTGTATGGGGTTACCAAGGACAGATTGGATGCTCAGGGTGATGGGAGGAATGTAGAAGAATAATAAATGATCCTTCACCTTGAAATAATGTATGGTTTAGGAGAAGACATAAGTCTAATACATGGAAAAAAAACCACCCAAAAAATTTGGCCAACCATACAAGTGCTGAATTATATGTTCAAAAACTAGAAGTTCATCTTTTTCTTCCTCAAGTCTGGCAAATTAAGATAATAAGGTTATAGATTAAGAGCTGAAAATAAGCTAAAGGGTCACAAAGTCCAACATTCTCACTTCTCACATGAAGAAATAGGCCTAGAGAAAGGAAGTGGCTTACCTAAGGTCACATGGGTAGAAAATAGAAGGGACAGGATTTGAACCCAAGTCTTCAGGGTCCAGATGAAGCGTTCTTTTCTTTTACTGAACTACACTATTTCAATGGTTTCCATTACTTTGAAAATGGGTTGTATGAGAGTAGTATTTCACATGGGGGACTGTTCATGGTAATAACAGCAAGAACTGAAATAAGCACTATGTATGTATCTACCTATCATTGCATTTTATCTTCAGAACAATCCTTTGAGGTGGCATTATAGTCTCCACTTTACAGAAGAGGAAACTGAGTCAGAGAGTGACTTGCCCAGGTTCACACAGCTGCTAGTATCTGAGACAAGATTTGAACTCAGACCTTCCTGACTCCAAGGCCAGCACTTGGCCCACTGTGCCAACTAGCCGCCCACTTGTGTGTGATGCTTATTTGCTTCCTGAACACACTGGTTCTGACAAGGAACAAAACAGGATTCTCTGAGAAGCCCCGAGGCCAGTCATTTTTCTGGCTTTTCTGGTACAACCGGAAACAGCCAGCATCTCACCGGGGCCTGTAGTCTTGGGAAGCGTTCCGTTCCGCTGGGCCAAACACAACATGTGGGCCCTTCTTTGTCACTCACCACAATGGTGTGTGTGGTTCTTCTGGCCGCTGGTAAGGAGCCATTTGAGGGTAATTACCAGACTCCCTGGGAGTCAGCCCTTTAGTTAACAACCAAGACAATCTCACTTGGAGTTATGTCATAGAGTCAAAGCCAACCACCCTGGAGCAGGAAGAGACAGGCCACCCTCGCAGAGATGACTGATAATCATAATTGCTCATGCCCAGAGAATGCTTCTCAGTTTACAAAAAGTCCTGCATGGAACATCTCATTTCATAGGCTCCCAGGATTACAGATTCAGAGCTTTGAGGACAGTTAGAGCTCACCTAAAGCACTTCCTTGCTAGCACTGCTCAGGAGACACTTCCTACACCAGACCTAGTTATTAAAGCTCCTTCCTCCACAAAGTTATTTTTTGTGTGTGTGAGTATATGTATACACACATGTGCATGCATACAAACGCAGACGTGTACATAAAGATGCATATATGTAGACACATATAGGCACATGCATATATACATAATACATTCATGTATATATCTATATATGTATATCTTTTGTTTACTGGTACAAATTTTATCTCTTCCCCTTCGCTCCCCGAATATAATCTCCTTGGGGGCAGGGGCTTTCTTTTTTTATCTCTAGCATACAGTGTAGTACCCAGCATATAGTAGATACTTAAGAAAGGTTTATTTTAAATTCAATTATATTTTCAGTTTTGGATTCTCTCCTTCCCTCCTCTCATTCCTCCTCCCGTTAAGAGGACAAGAAAAACAAATGTGTATACGTATGTGTGTGTATACAAACATATATACACACATATATAAACAAACACATACACATATAAACATACAAAAAACCCTGTTTTTGGAGTAAATAGAATTGAATCTAGTCTAATCCCTTCATTATACAGATAAAGAAACTGAGGTCCAGTGAAGGGAGCCATCTTGCCCAAGGTCACAAAGGTGCTAGGTACAACAACTGAATCCAGGTTTTCTGGCTCCAAGTCTGCTCTTTTTCCCATTGCAAAATGTCCTGATATTTCTCAAAGAAGATTTTCCTCACAGGCCCTGAAATCTGGCTCCATCCTTCTGCTCCCCTCACCCCTATTTTGTTCAAATCCCTTTACAATGATGTAAATCTGACCTTGGTGCCAGCTGCATTCTCTTAGGACTTTATTAGGGACGCTTTGATGCTGGCTGAATTCTGAGCTACGTGATAGCATGCTGCTTCCTATCAGAGTTTTACTGGGTTCCAATAAATGCCAACACAGTTGAGAGCTGCTCCCTATCCCAGGTTTCAGAAACTGTGTTTGTTGATTGAGGATGGAAACTTAGGCGAAGCAGTGTTATGGGAGAAAGAGTGCTGAAATCACTCTCCTCCCTCTGTATAATATAGTTTCTCTGAAGAAAAGGCCTATTTTGATTTTGTCATTGCAAACCGAGCTCTTAGGATGGGCCTGGCACATAGTAGGCATTTAATAAATGCATGCTGAATTACATTGAATTGGACAGAGTGCTGGACTTGGAGTTATGATAATGCAAGCTAATCCTCCTTTGTTCAGTCTTTTCAGCCATATCTGACTCTCTGTGACCCCATTTGGGGTTTTCTGGGTAGAGATACTAAAGCGGTTTGTCATTTCCTTTTCCAGCTCATTTTACAGATGAGGAAACTGAGGCAAACAGGGGGAAATGACTTTCCTAAGGTCACACAAGTAGGAAGATGAGTCTTCCTGAGTTCAGGTCTGGCGCTCCGGCCACTATACTACTCAGCTGCCTAGAAAAGTCCCTGGACAGGGACTTGAACTCTGGAACTTCAGATTAAAAGTCTGATGTTCTGCTGACTGAGCTATCCAGGATCGGGTTGCTATTAGATTCAAATGAGTTAAAGATATATAAAATACTTTGTAAACTGCATAGTGATACAGAAAAATGGGCACTTTTTAGAACTAGGCAGAGAGACAGAACCATGGATCTGGAGTCAGGAAGAGCCGATTTCAGAGCCTGCCTCAGACACTGACAAGCTATGTAATCCTGGGCAAATCACATAACTTACTTCTGTTTCCTCACCTGTAACACAGAGATAATAATAGGATTTATTTCCCAGGGTTGTCATGGGGATAAAATGAGATAATATTTGGAAAGCGCTTTGCAAACTTTAAATTGTCATGTAAATGTTAGCTATCGTAATTAAAATGTCATTCTTATTATTCATCTCACTTGTCTCAACTTTTTCATAGGAAAGTTACTATCTGACTATTTTTTCATGTTTAGTATTCTAAGGACTCTTGTTCAGATGGATGAAACACTTACTTTAAAAGTATTAGGATGAAAATTTCACTTTTCTTGGTTCACCAAAGTCATTCTTGGCGGATGGGACAAGAGGAATGATACTTCCTACAATTTCTACTCGACTCTGAAGTTTTAAGGTCAATTTCTATATTTTGAAAGCTTTTGATTTCATGTAGCTTGGAGATTGTGAGCATTTTGGATACTATACTTATTTGAAACATTGGCCCTGAATTTTTAGAGATCATTGTTATGTATCTGCTTAATTGTGGATTTATTATTCTTGTATAAAATGGGGCAAAGAATATTTAGGTTATCTCCTTAGGGTTGTTATAGGCTTTGTAAATGTTAATGTGCTATAAAAATGTGAATTCTTATGATTACTTTTATGCTTGTTGTTGGAGAGACAGATTGATTGGATAGTTAACTAATCAGTTGTTAAATTGAATTAAATTTCTGGACATTATTTTGAGCCTCTGGACATGGATGCAGCCTGGATTCTCATTCTGCAATGCAATTCAATGGCTTGTGAAATATTTGTTCACTTAATGCCACTCATTTCCACAAGGATTTATTAAGCCCTTCCTTTATGCCAGCACTAGGTGCTTGAACTAAACAAGAATGAAACAGACCTTGGCCACATGGAGTTTATATTCTATTGGGGCAAGGAGGAATCACATGTATGCAAATGAGTACATAATTCATATTATATTGAGTTTTTAAAGATTTGTAAAGTATTTTGCATTTATTTTTTTATTTGATTCTCACAACAAGGGGGGTAGTACAGGTAGTACCGGGAAATGAGTATACACTAATTACAGTCAGAGGAGTTGGCTCAAATTCTGCCTCTGAGCCTTACCTGCACGAACCTGGACAAGTTACTTACACTCCCCAGGCGTCAGTTTCTTCACCTGTAAAATGGGAAAATGGGCACAGATGACTTCTGAGGTCCTTCCAGTTCTAATTCTTGAACAACTGTATGAAGCTCGTAGCACAGGTACTCTTATCACATCCATTTTAGAAGAAACTGAGGTTTGGAGAATGTAAATGACTTACCCAGGGTTACACGGCTAGTAAGGTATATTGTTTCAATGAAGAAAAATCTATTTTCTCTTCCTTTCAACTCCTCTCACAGAGAGAAAAAAAACAACTAACGCTAACCTTTATAATAAATATTATTTATTTATATATTCAAGCAAAACATTTCCCCCCTCAAGGTAGAATTTGAATTCACATCTTCTTAACTCTAGGTCTAAGGCAGTATTCATGACACCACATTTTCTTACTATGTAAGGCTCACCAAGGCCAAAATAATCAAGGACTTGGGTTGAGGAGCCTGTGAGAAAGGCAGAGAGGAGCCTTGAGTGATTTCTGTATACAAAGACTGGAAAGGGCCCTTATCTGATAAATCCTCTTTCTTCAATGACCATGGTGACTATTGGCACAGACACATTAAAGTACATAAAGGAGTCTGAAAAAGCCTTTTGAAAAGATTGTCTCAGCCAAGTTCCTATTTTCATCCTTAGGAAGGCTGTCTCTCAGGACCTTCCCATTGAAATGTGAATCCAACCCTGAGAAGGCACTTGGGGGCAGGCTCTGTGGAGAGCATATGTGCTCCCAAGGATACAGGTCAATATCAATCAATATGGCACTCATAAGTCCATTAATATTCAATCAACTCCATTATTCCCAGGGCGATCTTGGGGAGAGATGTAACCACAGCAACAGGGAGAGGCTCCTGGCCAAAGGGAGCTGTGATTAGCACTGGGGGGTAGTGGTGGGGCACAAGAGTAATCAAACAAGTATTGACTCCTTGTATTGATTAGACAGTGTGAATGGGGTTCTCTCTCCCAGTCCTCAGTTGGGATACAATACATTTTTACCAAAAATTTAGAGTGGCTATGAAGGTGGGCAACTTACTCATTTTAAGATTTCAGTACCCACCTCAACTCTGCGTCAGCACCACTATGGCATAGAATGTATATCATGGCACCTGTGAGGCCCTGGTCTCGTGAGTTCTGCCCAGTCTGACTCAGAACCAGACAACCACGAAGATTAGTTGGAGTTAGGGATGTCAACTTCGAGGAATACTTAGAGGGGGCATAAAATCTTTAAGTACCTGCAGGACTGTCATGTGAAAGGGGCATTAGATACAATTTATTTGACCCCAGAGGGCAGGTCCTGGGGAGATGGGAGATATTGCAAAGATTGGCTTGATGTAAGGATAAAACTTAACTAGCAAAGTGCCTGTCTAGGGATGGAATGGACCTCCCAAAGAGGTAGTGGGGTCCTTTCCACTTGAGGCATTCAGTGGCTGGAGGAGCATTTGTTGGGGTTGTATTGGGGACGCTTGTTCAGGAATGGGTTGGTCTATGTGGTTTCTGGGGTTCTTTGCAACTTTGAGGTTCTGTGATTTTAAGTGTCTCAAGGCCACCAAATGCTTCAGATTTGACTCCATTCCACTTTGGATCAGGGAAGTTAGGTGGCGAGGTAGACAGAGTGCTGGCATGGGAATCAGACAGACTTATCTTCATGAATTTAAATCTAGTCTCTCTTACTAGCTGTCTACCCTGGGCAAGTCACTGCATCCTGTTTGCCTCAATTTCCTCATCTGTAAAATGAGCTGGAAAAGGAAATGGTAAACCTTTCTAGTATCTTTGCCAAGAAAACCCCAAATGGCATCGTGAAGAGTCATACACTGATATAGCAATACAACCACCACTTCGGATCATCTGTAAAATAATTTTGGATTGGTAGTGTAGCACAGAAGGCTCACTTTAAAATCAGCAAGATCTACGTTTAAATCCTTCCCCTGACACATATCAGTTGTGTATCCATGGGCAAGCCACTGAGAAACCATCATTCTGCATCAGTGGAGGGAATTCCCATACCAGGAATTTCCCACATGGATGCAGTTAGTCAATAAAGATGTATTGTGCCCCTGCCAAGTGCCAAGCGTGGGCTAAGTGCTGGGGACATAATCACAGGACCAGATCAAGAAATAAATAATAAATACATGATTAAAGAAAGAAATAAAAGAAAAAGATTTTTAAAAAAGAAAGAAAAAGAATCAAAGATGCCTTCCAGTTCTAAAACCTGAGATTCTGGGGGGGTGGTTGATTTGATTTGATCAATGTCAGTGCTAATGGCTTGGAAGTGTCCTGTCCATCCCTAAACACACACGCTATCAGCAAAGAGGCATTTTTTTTTTCTGCCAATGGGCCACAACATATTCATATGAATGATCAGGGGAGAGCCCAGGGTCTGACCCCAAACACTTAATATTCAAATGATCAGTTGATGTTGCTCTGCTCTGCTGCCGAAGGCGGTTCTTAATGACCCTGCCTGACTGCCACGGTTTGTGTTTTAATGAGACAGAGGAAGCTCTCCCCAGTGCTGTCATGCATTTACTGTCTGTGCTGGTGCACTTAGCAAACAGCAGTGCCATGAGCTCCCAGTGCTGGACAGGGAATGGAAACAGTGGTGCCTAAGTCAATTGGACTCTGGGCACGTTAGTGATAAGAAGACCAATTGACTAACAGACTCTATCTCCCCATCTCAGGTTTGTTGTCTACCCCTAGCTCTGCAGGTATTCTAAAGATCTTAACGTCTGTTAAGATCACAGTCAGGGCCTCTCGACATCACTTTCCTCCTCCCCTCTCCTTTCTTCCCCTCCTTTCCCCTCCGCTCCCCTCTCCTTTCTTTTCCTTCCTTCCTTCCTTCCTTCCTTCCTTCCTTCCTTCCTTCCTTCCTTCCTTCCTTCCTTCCTTCCTTCCTTCCTTC